>OY757004.1:4835000-6043750 GCA_963580505.1 Ennomos erosarius
GGAATACGTTTTATAATTTTTGAGGTACGTTTAAACTGTGCAAGCCTAGTGCCCAAAGATGTGTCGCTAAGAGCTCCAGAAGCGCAGGTCGTAGAGGACGATGGTAGAGGTACATTTGGCGTAAAAGTTATGTCTGTACGTGGTACATGTCGACGACTGCAGTGGATTTTCAGACCATGAGGGCCTTTATACAGTTTCCTATCATCACAAATTGAGCACTCGAGCAACACATCCTGGGCTGACGATGAGGATGACGTATTTGGTTGAAGCATTTATAATTATTTCTTTACCTTACATTATTATCTATATTTACAAAAATAAATATAACATCCAAAACAAAAATCCAAAAACAAACAGAAATGTATGTTTTGAGCTGTCTCGGTGCTGACTTGCTATGCTGTCAATAGATTGTCAACGGCAATGACGTTTCCGGTTTGCACTTGCGCCCTTTTAGTGCGCCATGTGCAGTAACTGAAATTATTGTGCAGCGCGCTAGTGCGCCTGCTCCGTACCGCCCGTTGACACGGCCACCAGCTGTCAGCTGTCCTGTCTCAAGCTTCAAAAATGGCAATCGCATAAAAATATGGGTAGGAGTTTTGGCGGGAACGCGGAAGAGTTCACGTCGTTGCATTGAATTATTTTTCAAAACTATTGCTTTTTCCAGTGTTAATGTTTAAAATTGGTGGCGTTTTACGCATTAAGTGCTGAATTACGAGCAGGAGTGAGGGCAAGTGATATAATGTGGTGAAACGTGACTTTTCGTGTTGCTTCCAAAACTCCATAGAAGCTTCTAGTAAACTTGCCACCACTTTGCTGGAGCATGACTTAGACTGGACTATGACTACCTGACTTAGACTGGACTATGACTATGACTAGGACATGACTTTACGTGAAATATTTTATAACACGATGAAAATATAATACTTGACACTGGCTAAATACACTATGTGTGGAGCCAAAATAAAAGAAAAAAAAAAAATATGGGTAAATAAAACCAGCCTTTTCGCTGGAAAACCAACTGCGCCAGCTACACAAATATCACTGTATTTGCAGCATAATATAGTAAAGCCCACACAATAAGAATTAGGGCCCACACGGCGTCCCGATTATTTTATTTTCAGTTTAATCGTTTTGGTCACCGAATTAAATTTCTCAAAAATGTACTCAGCTAAAACTGAAAAATTATGTAACCATCAATTTGTGGCGTAACTATGTATACATAATCCATAAAAAATGTAAACGAGACTATTTTTCAGAAAAATGGTTACAGTATGATCTTCAATAATTAGTAACCACACGCGGCTGCAATAATATGCATACATACTACGGGAGTTCCAAAAGAATGTTGATGCATGCTTTCATAGGAATGTTCTCTTCTTCTTCTTCTTCTTTATGGCTTTCTATCGCTTGTTTGCAATAATTCTGCCAATGTCAAGTGGGTAAAATTTGTACGGTTATGTCAAGTCAAAGTCATATTTTGTCAGTCAAAACGCCAACAGTAAAAGGGAGGATATTTTACTGAAGGCTCTAAAGAGGCGTTTGAAGCAAAACCGACAATGCATGGTTTTATGATCTTGAAACCATTTGCCAACACTTGTGCACATTCACGAACACTCAACGGATAATAATCCACCCTTATTACACATTAAAGTTCAAGATACACTAGTTTTAAAAAATAAATTCAAAATTCACAACTGCCATTGTCGGATTTTCTTCAAAGACCTCAGGAATGTTCTCACTACTTACTAAACAGCTAATACATAGCCATCAATAAAATTATTTATTTAATTATTTATTAATTATTTAATGATTTATTAATTATTTAATTATTTATCAATTATTTAATTAATTATTTAAATATTTATTAATTATTTAATTATTTATTAATTATTTATTATTTGGATGAATTATCTTCATGACCACTGTGTTGAAATTAAACGAATCCATTGTCTTACTTCTTCTAGTTTTATTTCTAGATTTGCAGGTTCATTATTACAGTTTTTAAATGTGATACGTTAGTTTTGAATTTTCTTAATTAATACAGCGTCTGTCCGTCAGGATAAAAGTGTTCTGTGGTCTGACCATTTGGGCCATTTTTACAAAGAGAAAGAACAAAAGTCTGTGAGAGCTGTCAGTGTCAAAAATACAGATAATACAAAAATATTTACGCTCTCCACAGATTAAAGAAAAACCCATAACATCTCAATCCATGACAACCACTACCTAAAAAATGCAAATAAAATTACCAAAAAATGTATACAGAATGAGTCAAAAATATATAAACACGTAAACATTGCATGAAGATGGGTGGCCAATCAGCCAAACTGGTTTTATTCATGTTTTCTTCAACCATTTTTTCCTAAATACACTTTGGAATTTTAACCAAATATCGTTTCTTGACTTTTGTTCAGCAAAATGGTCAAAAACATACCTAGACGTCATTTATATGTAAACACAACATTTTTGGTTAGGTCTGAAGCTCCCCACCAGGTGGGCTGATGACGATCTGGTAACCTGGAGATCAGAATTACTTGACACTCGATTTCAATCGTAATTTGGGATTTGGAACGAAATCTTGGTAAATGGTACTCTTAAATCCGATACTAGTGCACAGTTGGAATCTTTTTCCATGGAATTTTATGGGACTAAATATAATTGACCGAATTTCTACCAAATTATTTAAGATTGGATTTGGTGATTGATTTGGATTAGAATTTTAGTGAGATTGGGTTTGGATTCAAGAGTAACCTTACTGGTGATCTCGTGACCGTGGGTGTAGTGGGTGGTGGTGGTGATCTGGTGGTGCACCCAAACCACGGTCACCACCACCACGTGGACGAAAACAGCCGCTCAAAGCGACCCCTGAGGAGTTTGGTGGGTGAATGTGAGTCTCTGTGGAAGCTTATGTTCAGCCGTGGACGTGTTCAGGTTATCGATGAAGATGAAGGTAGGCAAGTGGGTTTTATTCTGACTTGCCCCTCCATATGATAATCGTCCCGTGGAGCTTTACGGGGGAGGTCTATGCTCAGCAGTAGTCATCTTCCGACTGATGTGATGTGAGTTAAGTTAAGCAACGTTTGGTGCAGTCACTACTTTGATAGGTGACAAAAAGTGGTATTTGTGGTGACTCACCAAGAGAGTTTTGAGTATTATAGAGAGAGAGTAATATAGTATAGAGATTATTATATTTGTGTGCTAAGGGAGTGAATGCTGAGATGACGTCTGATAGAAGAGAGTGGAAGAAAAAACATGCTGCACCGACCCCACTTAAATGGGACAAGGGTAGCCGGATGATGATGATGATGATGATGAGTTGAATCACGAGGTGATAATTTTAAGTGTACTTTTGTAAAACACAATATAAAAAATGAAGCATTAATGACGTCACTGTAAACTTTCTTGTAGCTTCTTCTTTCGAAACTACGGATCGGAGTTGTCTATTCTGCATTGTGCCGGATTGCTAGCACCTGTAGTGGAAGAGAGAACTTCTTTTTTCAATTTTATTGTAATAGGCTTGCTATAAGGCTGTGCGTCCACTGTTTCGGAATCGGCGCGTACGGAGCTTACGGAGCGTCGGTATTTACGGTGGATGGAGTCCCATACAAATCCATCATAGACATATATATAAGGTCAGGCCTAATGACAGATTAAACCGTCGCTTCAAAGAGGGAGTCAAGTTCACAGATTGACATCCACTAGCGCCCAGTCTGTGTTGGAAGTGAGAAGATATCGGTCGTGTGTCTCAAAGAAAATATTGCAAGTTGTGTTGTGAAGGGTTGCACAAACTACACTCTAAACTGAAATAAAAAGAAATACAAAGTTTCTTACCACAAGTAAGTCAATATTTTCAATATTACACTCCGTTTTGTACGAAAATAATCGAATTTATATTTGGGATAATCATTGTAAACAAACATTGACGGACATAATGGCAGCGTTTAATTTCCCAACTCATCGTAGTTCCTGAGTAATCTAAGAGATGGCGCTGACTTTTCCCCACACCATTTTGAGTAAATAAAATGTTCCTTCGGGCATATCCTGATATATAGATCTATGAAATCCATACAAAAATCAAATCCGTACGCTCCGTACGCGCCGATTCCGATGCAGTGGACGCACGGCCTAAATAGTTATAATATTTGAGAATTTTATCTACTTAAGTACTTAACGACATTTGAGTCTTGTAAAAGTGCTATGAATAGCCTATTTGCAATAAAACTTACTTTGAGTTTGAGTTTGAGGAAAGTTCAAAATCATTTCGAAAGTAGTCTTCAAATCAGCTACCTACATAGAATAGAATAATCTTTATTGTATAAAAACTGTGTACATACAAAGGTCTTAAACTATAAAATTTGTCACAACAGTATTATCCATTCCGGACGTACAATAGGCATGGGAAAATGTTCGTCCCTACATAATATGATTGTCTTTTATTGTTCATCATCAAAGAATTCATTTACATTGTAGTGAGCCTTACCTATCAACCACTCTTTGAGATTATGTTTAAATTGGTTACCATTGAGAGATTTTAAATGTGGAGATAAATGATTATAAATTCTTACTGCACAGGCGAAAGAGCTTTTGTAAAACATGGTGTTATTACTTTGGGGAATACATATGTTAAATTTATGTTTATTTCGAAGATTACCTGTGCGACTCGACTGTATGGCGAAGAAAAATTCGGCATTATTTTTGACAAAGGTACTAATTTCTAGTATATAAATTCCTGTAAGGGTAAGTAACCGATTTTCTTTAAATATATTCCGGAGAGAATCTGTGTTTTCTAAATTAAAAATATTTCGCAAGCAACGCTTTTGCATTATGAATGATGACTGAACGTTGACAGAATTTCCCCAAAAAATTATGCCATAACTTAACTGAGGATAAACATACCCATAATAAGCGTTTATAGCGATATTTTTAGATGACACACGGCTCAGTATCGACAAGGCATAACAATACTTGGATATTTTATTGTTGATTTTGCTGACATGGGCCTTCCAATTTAAATGTGAATCGAGTGTCACACCTAAAAAATTTATTTCATTTATTTTATTAACCGGGGTACCTTTATTATTGATATTTAGCTGTAATGTTGACATTTTATAATTTTTGAATTGCATCAGTTTAGTTTTTTCAATGTTAACTTTAAGATTAATTTGTTTTAGGCAACTTGTAACAGTTTCCAGGGTACTATTTATTTCTAATTCAAGGTTGCGCTCATTGTTTTCTTGTGGAATGAAAATAGTAGCATCATCTGCAAACATTACGCAGATGTGTTTCGTGGTCTGTGGCAGATCATTGATGTAAATGAGGAACAGGAGTGGACCAAGAATACTGCCTTGAGGGACTCCTAGAGTTATGTTTTGAAACTCGGATTTTACTTGTTCTACATTTTTTGAGCATCTATTGTAAACTTCTAGCTGTATTGATTGACTCCTATTGGTAAGATATGATTCTATTAAAGTTAGCGCTGTTCCACGTATTCCAACGGCTTCTAATTTGTTCAATAAAACTTTGTGGACTACGCAGTCGAACGCTTTTGAGAGGTCAAGAAATAGAGCAACACCAGTTATTTTGTTATTGATTTCTTCCCAAACGTGTTTTAGCATTTTAAATATTGCTAGGGATGTATTTTTACTTTTACGAAAGCCGAATTGATTGGCATTTAGTGAGTTGCTGGAATCTAAAAATGAAATAATTCTATTGTATATGGCTTTTTCAAATATTTTTGAAATACTTGGTAAGATTGCTATTGGCCTGTAGTTTCCTATATCTTTTTTACAGCCTTTTTTATATAGTGGTTTAACTAATGCTTTTTTAAGATCATTTGGAAAAAATCCTGTTTCAATCGTCAAGTTTATGATATGTACAAGAGGTTCTACAATGTAATCTATGCTGCTTTTAATTACTTGCATAGATATGTCATCATGACCGGTACTTTTCTTGTTTTTCAATTGTCTAACAATATTCTTAACTTCCTGGGTAGTTATAAGTCTTACAGTTTTGGTTTGCAACATTTTTTTGGGATATATCGTTAGATGAATAATAATACCATGGGGTCCCATCAGGTACAAACAAAAATAGCCCGAACTTGAAAACAATGTAGTAACCGTGTCTAGAGAGTTACTAGTTAGTGTCCAGTGTATTCATTTGGCCCAATACTTCGCCAACACGCAATAAATGTCACTTGATAATCTTGTGTTAAGCAGAAATAAAATAATTCGTAAAATAGCCCGCGTTATTCCGTTGTATGGGATGAGGCATCTGTACTGTAGGTATTATAATATTATCTGTGATAATATCTACTCATAAGTTTACGAACATCTGGAGCCAGTGCGGTGCAGCGGAAGCTTACTTTTGTAATTTGATTCGGTGACATCAAAGAGTAGACGGCTAGATACACATAATACGGTCTACTTTTAGAAAATTCATTATCTGTGAGATCTACCATATCCAGCCATAACTAATAAAATTTAGGTTCAATGCTAACTTGAAACAGGGTACCAGGTACCTATCAAAGAGTATATAATACCTGTACCTACCTAAATATAGGAGACCGAAGGCTCCCAAATCGGCTAAGCTGAATGTAATTTGTTTTAAATGTATAGCATTTAAAGAATTAAAAAACCCCGTTATAATATAACATGTTTTTTAAAATAATTATGACCAGTATATTTTATTATTATTATTATACTGTTCATAATTATCTTTTAACAACTGTTGAAATCAAAAACTTCGCAAAACTGCATTATAATTTAAAAAAAAAATGTGGACATTTCACACAGCGCCATCTAGCCCCAAACTAAGCATAGCTTGTACTATGGGAACCAGATAACTGATACAATACTTATATACTTTTTTGTTTGTAAATACGTACATAGAATACAATATAACACCCAGACGCAGAACAAACATCTATGTTCATCACACAAATGTTTGTCCTGGGTAGGAATCGAACCCACAGCCCTCAGTTCAGAAGGCAGGGATACTACCAACTGAGCTATCGGGCCCGTCAAATTATTTTTGATATAGGTAGGTCTCCAATACTACATACCTACTTACCTATAGGTAGGTACCTACGTACAATTTTATAGACCCTTAATACCTACTCAAATCAATTATAAACAAACTATTCTTTCTTATTTCCTTACATAAGAAAAACCTACTTATCCAACCAAAACATATTAAAGTTCAATAGATCTTTCAATCACTAACCATCTCACGTTTCCACTTATAATTGCCACCGAAATACACTAAAGTTATCTTAAATTATCTTAAACGATCCTAAAATATGATCCCTGAACCGTAACGATGGTTTTAAAGAGATTTTCTACAAAAAAACGCCCAATATTTCTTGAAACGTAGTGTCGTGGAAATTAGTTTCAGTTTTAGATTGTGTTATACTGGACGGAAAAGCCAAAACTTCTAGACCTCTCTTATAGACCGAGTAAGCTACATATCAAGATCTGCGTTAAATAGTGATTGTATTACCATTTTAGTAAAAGCTGTTTAGAAGTGAAGTATGGTCTGCAGCAAAGGTCAGGTTAAAATGGATAGTTAATATTGGAAGCATCCATTTTTAGCGGGCATCTTCTCTAAATCATTTTAATGGCAAAACTGAACTCGAATGAGGATTTAGAAGCTTTTTAGATGTAACGATACGATGTTTTTATATGATAGGCTGCTTTTGACCCTATCTCACAAAATAGCAGGTATTGTCTAAGTGAAGATGTGGCTAACTAGTAGCGATGGCAATTAATGCGATTTTGCGTAAATTTCATAAACATGTTAATTCACGAGTTTTACCATGCTAATTGCTATTGCTATGCTATTTGCTAAAACGAAATGAAAAATAAAATGAAAATTGAAATGAAAAATGAAATAAAACATGAAATGAAACTGTATATTAAAAATTAAATCCAAAATGGACTAAATTAATTGAAATGAAATTTCATATTTCACAGAATTTTGCAACTACCGTTCATTTGCGAAATGCTAATTGAGTTTTCACATGCTAAAAATGAATGCGAATGCTAATTCATCCATCACTACTAACTAGGATGCACGATAATGAGATAATTTTCAGGATCTGTACTTTCAGTTTTCAGCTGGATGACGTCCACTGCATACATCCCCTTCAAAAAACATCACTTTAGACGTTTATCATAAGGGTTTGGTGTTCGCAGATTTTGCCGAGTAGGTATATCTGCTGCCCATTCCCTGGATTTTTTTTCTATGGTAATGAATGACGTGATGATCTAGTCATTCAGTTGATGTTAAGTAACACGGCCGCCCATAACAGTTGCAGTTTCACTCGGGCAAAAATAATAAAGTTTCGTGTGACATTGCACTGCGCACGTCATCTTGAGACTACTCAGATCACTGGACTGTAAGATCGGCAGTCTCATTTGCCCAGTAATTTCGCTAACTAGGTACAATCCCTTCAAACCGGAACACAGTACCTATAGTGCTTGGACTACTGCTTCGCGGCAAAATAACTAGCAAAGCGGTAGTCTACCTAGACGACCTTTGCAGAAAAGTCCTACCACCTAGTAAAAGCCCCTAGAATTGTGCACATAGCTTGTAAACTCATTGCAAGGCTGAGTAGGATCCGAACCTGGTTGCTTAAGGCCCTGACAGGACCCAATGCGAGCACGTTTATTACAGCAGACAAACTTGAAACTTAATTTGTACCTTATAGGGTCGCTTTATAAATGGCAAAAATATAGCGATAACGTTGCGTTGCACTTCGACTTTTCCATTTTTCGGTACAAATAATTAATTATAAATGATATGCTTATTGTTATAAAAAAATAACCTTATAGACGGATGCATTGAAACATAGCATCTCACTATGATTTATTTCAATGTAACATTTTAGGACGTTTGAATGATTTTTTACAGGTCACTTCACGATTTTTTTCTATCGAGAAAACTTTTCGTAAACGTGTTTCGGTTTCGGCAGATGGAAAGAAGATATGACCAGTATTAACGTACATTTTTTTCAATCCTGTATCTAGTATACGTTTTCTGATAATCACGTTCAAAATAGTCGATTGGGGAGCATTCAGCGCCTTAAAAGAGTCGCACGGGATTCTGCTGAGACACAATCGGGCAGCGGTTATCTTAAAAGAACTGTGGAGTTTATTCACGCATTCTCTGTCTAACCTTTCACCTCCAATCATTAACTGTACCTTTTAACATTAACCAAGGTACGTTTAATACAAAAGCGGTATAATAATACGATAATACCTTCATTCGGCATGATTCAACAAATAAGTACAATGCAGCGCGCGGCGTCGACACTTTGTCGGCGTCTTTACAGTGTCTCTGTTCGAGGTTAGAACGGCCGTCTATTACACCGAAGCGTAATGCACAAAAGAAACAACAAACAACACAACAAACAAACACAACAATGCATAAATTGTAAATTATAATAATAAAAAAATAGTCTTAAGAAAGTTAAATAAACGAATGATTAACAATCAGCTATAAAATCTAGCCGTTTGGTCCCGGTGGTGTGAGAATAGGACCACCCCATCTCTTCCCGTGGATGGCGTAAGAGCCGGTTAATGGAATATCCAGGGAATGGGCAAGGGCATTCCCCTCGGTACATTTTTTTTTAATAATTTGGCTCCACACATAGTGTATTTAGCCAGTGTCAAGTATTATATTTTCATCGTGTTATAAAATATTTCACGCAAAGTCATGTCCTAGTCATAGTCATAGTCCAGTCTAAGTCAGGTAGTCATAGTCCAGTCTAAGTCATGCTCCAGCAAAGTGGTGGAACCTTTACTAGAAGCTTCTATGGAGTTTTGGAAGCAACACGAAAAATCACGTTTCACCACATTATATCACTTGCCCATACTCATGCTCGTAATTCAGCACTTAATGCGTAAAACGCCACCAATTTTAAACATTAACACTGGAAAAAGCAAAAGTTGTGAAAAATATTACAATGCAACGACGTGAACTCTTCCGCGTTCCCGCCAAAACTCCCTCGGTACATTGAAATCTAGGTACTGCTACCACCAAGCCGATCACCAAGCGTGGGGATTATGGTTACCCCCATGATTATGATAAAGCGCCTAAAGAGGTGTTTTATTTGGGCTTGTACAAGTATAGTCCAAGCCTCATTTACATAGGATCCACTCTTCCACTGGACTCAGTCTTCTCGATCCCGGCAACGGCTCAAGCAAAGGCTCACACCTCAGGACTCAGGAGTTTCCTTGAGCTAGTTAGCCTACCATTTCTGGCACTGGCCACCCTACTGGGGTACGCCCTACTAGATCCACCTTCCCACCAGGTGACGCTGTAAAGATCGGTAGAAACAATTGACTATAAATCTAATTGACCAATGATACAACTTAGTGGAAAATTAGTGGTGTAATTCAACCGCTAATCTTATGAGAGGAAACGGGACACCCAGTGTGTCTTTTGTTCTATCTGTTCTTTGTAATTTCACATGACTATGTCTCATTTTGTTACTTCGCCCCCCCTGCCCGCGCAAGTGAGTAGCGTTCGTAAGAGAAATTATGTTCACGAGCTATCAACGGGCTTCAAAATCTTTGGTAGAAACTAAGGCGTTCACTGGTGGTGAAAGATCATTCTTCGTAGGCATTCTTCCATTACTGGAAAAATAATAATATCTGTAGGAGAATTCTGCGTGAGGCCGGGAAGAAAAACACTGATTTCGTGGTAAAACTTGGATTTATTTTATTATAAATCGATATAACAAATCTTTACACGTCCTAACGCCATTCAATCGTCCATTCTCTTTCAGCTATCTCTTTCACTCTTTAAGCATCCAATCATCCAGTCACCCGTCCTCTTTCCTCACAATACGTTCCTAACCACACAGAAAATCCTACACCTATACCTACTTATGTCATCCGAGTACATCTCAAATTATCTATATTATTTTATCTGTTGTTGTCATAAATAAAACATATTTTTTCTTTGTTTCTTTCCTTCTTTCAAACTCTCAATATGAAATTAATAAGACGATAAAAGATGGCTTTTTTAAAAAATAATTCATTACGCATCGGTGTAACAGGAGGATCGAATAAAATGCACCATTACGTAGCTCTCGTTCTGAATGGTCTTGTGTGAGCTTACAGTTGAAACACAGCTAGACAATCAGTTTAAAGTTGCCGCTTTGAAAAATAGATCTAACGAATTAATTATGTTGGTTCCGCATACCACAGTTGTTTCATTAATTTCGGCTTCACGCGTCTAATCGAAAATAAGTTTAGGCCTTTTAAGTTTTTGTGGCTTAGCATGATTTGCGCATAAAGCCAAGGCTGCGTATAACTAAGTAAAACAGGTTGATGGGGATAAAAGGTTCTCGAGAGGCGACCACGAACCGGAAGACACAGCGTAGGCCACTAAGTGGACCGACAATCTGGTGAATCTGGTGAAAGCAACGGAGAGCCGATAGATGTTGAAAACAAGCAGCCGCTCAAAATGGCACTCTGTAGAGGAGGCCTATGTTCAGCAGTGGACGTCTTGAAACTATTGATGATGATGAGTACTTAGTTGGTATAATTGCCGTATTAAGTGTAGATAATAAATTCTGGCTAATTATTTTACCTTGAACAGACTAACCCATGTTATTGTTAATTAATTTATTTTGATTTTCATCCATTATTTCATCGTAATTTGTCGTTCTTTTTATTTAACCCACAACGCCGCAAGATTACGATTTTATTTCTTTCTCACCCCAAAAACCTATTAATCGGAAACAATATCTTTTACAGCCGCCATAAATAAGGGGTTCTATTTATTGCGGACGGTACCCTAATTCACGGTTTCTAGACGTAAAAGCCAGTGATTGAGCTTGCAACAATATGGTGGTACTTATTTAAAAAAAATCCTAAACTTTAATGTGTATACGTAGTATAGTATAAAATTATCCCAACTTGTAACCTTTTAATATTCTTGATTTTTTTTTTTATTTAATCTGCTTTACCACTGACACCTGGGTCCGTGCTCTTTGTTAATTTATCGTTAATGTTATTTATTTTTTTATTTTATTGAACAAAATATCATACAAGAGAGGACAATGAGTACTTAACCTATTTTTTTTTTTTTTTTTTTTTTTCGATTTGTGCATACACCGCAAGCAGCGCCCGTTCACGAGCTTGACGCAACGCGCCAGCCATCGCCTTCCTCAACCATTTTTGAGGGAAGAGGACGACCCGACGCACGACGCCGCCGCAAGAAGAAGCTTTTAAGTGAGCGTGAGTGCTCCCGGTGTACACACAATAATCATTTACATTCTAGTATTATTTTGTTCATACGATATATCTTTTCATATTCTTGATTTTACTATCAAACTTTCCGCAACGCGAAAAAGCACTTTTACATATTGTAGAAACGGTTAAAGAAAACATTGGAAATAGAGAGCGATATCATTACAAATCGACGATCTGGTGAAAGCCGCGGGAAGCCGATAGATGCAGGAGGCGAGCAGCCGCTCAATATGGCGCTCTGTGGTGGAGGCCTATGTTCAGCAGTGGACATCTTGAGGCGGTTGATGGTGATGATTGATCACTACAACAGATGTACAGGCCCAAATTAGCCCTTGATTTCCTCTCCCAAGGTTGTCTAGAAGTGATTGCTATAAAGAATCAATAAGACAAGTACATCACAAGTCAAGTTTCACTCTCTCTCTCTCTATTTGTGTGTGTGTGAGTGAAAGCTCGTATTCTTGAGCAGTAAGAATAAATTGAACCGCTGGTATTTTATGAGTTGGTCTGTAGGGTGTAGACCACAGAGCATAAAAAAATGATGCTTCGCACTTGGCAAAGCATTTTTTTCTTGTTCTGTGGTGTAGGCTGTAGAGAGAGAGTAGAGTGGTTAAATGCTATGCCTAAATTATAAAAGAAACACTACTTACAGGTTGACGAAATTTTCGTAGAGCTACGCAACTGTCTCCGCCATATACGACGTCTCGCAAATTGACCTGCGTTTCTAATCGATTCGAGCTGCCTTACACGGCTAATTATTGTTACTTTTTGTAGGTGTTTAGGTACACGAGTAGGCATAGAATTTTACAGGATATCGACGCTGATTGGACGGATACTCGGGCATAAAAGCTGTATGTAAAAAAATAATGTAAAAATCTTAGTATAAGAAATGTAAGCCGTTTAATTGGTGCCATATAATTACCTATGGACGTTCACGTGGTCATATCTATGTGCAGAGCTCCCTGAAAATTAGTTAAATCGTTCCACAACACATTACAAAAGCAGCATAAAAATTCTGATGAGATATTTCACTGGTAGGCTATGAATTTTCTTGCTCAAATTGTTTAAAATACGTACAAATAAAAGTGGCGTGATGTAAACCTAGGTAGGTACTTTATCCTAAGGTTTAACCCCCGTTTTTAAATAGATATTTTAGTGAGGCCATTATCAGCACATTAGAAAGATATGGCAAAAAACAACCTGCTGGGCTACCACAAACTAATACAAAACCATCATGTTCATGGCATTATTATTTCAAGGAAACAATAATATTGTTCGAATTCGTACCAGGAACTTATAAAGTATTCCTGCGTGTGAACGAGACGTCTACATTTTTATATGGCGTTATCACTGTCGCACCTCAGTGTCAACATGATGAAAAGGTATGACATGACAGTTGTATTTTGAGTGAACGATTTAACGTGAGGTCATAAAAACTGCTCAGGCTCTGCATCATTAAAGTATTCTTACTTTTATGTCATTTGTCAATGTATGATTTAAGTAATATTGTAGTAATAATGCTATAAGACGTTGTGGTTGCCCCCCTGGACATTGTCCAGAAAAAAATTTAAAAATTAATTATTGAACTTACTGTTACCACTTGTTACCATCTTAAATGTATAGATTTGCTCTATAAACTAATTATTTTTCTTTCATTCATTCAGACAGCCTCCGTGGTGTGGTGATTGAGCAGGTCGGCTTGTAACCCGGAGGCGGCGAGTTCGATTTCCGCGACAGGACAACTATTTGTGCACAGAAATAAAAGCGCAAATACTTGTTCTGTGTCTGGGTGTTGAGGGAGCATGGTCCTCGTAGTTCCCGGGTCCCTAGATACAGGGAATCCTAGTTAGGGTCCAGGATCTATGTATGTTTTTTTTTATGGGAATGAGTGTCGTGACGAGCTGGTCGTTCACCTGATGTTAAGCAACACGGCCGCCCATAACAGTTGCAGTGTCACTCGAAACTTTAAAATAATAAAGTTCCGCGTGACACTGCACTGCGCACGCCATCCTGAGATATCAACCAGTCTAGCAATTAGATTACTAGACTGTGTAATCAGGTCACAAAGTCTCATTTGCCCAGTGATTTCACTAGCTACAATGCCCTTCAAACCGGAACACAGTAGTGCTTGCACACTACTGCTTGGCGGCAGAATAACTGGCAAAGCGGTGGTATGTGGTCGTTGGGCGTTATTACTTCATATAGAATTAAAACTCTCAACACTTTTGACTGCACCTGTATCTAAGTCCACCACGTGCGTGCGAACATCGCACCAAATCGCCGCTGATTGGACCAATCGAATCAATCGATAATTAATAGACTATCGATGATTGTACCATAATGATCTCTAGAGTTATTCTCATTACTTTTACGATGGTGGAATCGATTTAATAATACTTGTTAGTGATTTTAATGTGACTTTTGTTTTGTATTTAGTGCTCGTTTTAATCACATGGATACATCAAAGACGTCACAGAACACAGGGTTTTTCTATAAAATGCCACTTTGGACGATTATCATAGGGATGCAAATTTGCCATTATCACTGTTGGGAAAAAGGGGGAGAAAATTGGATGATGATGGTAACCGAGGCTGACTCACCGGAGTTCTTCGATAGATGATAGGCGCTGGTTTTTGTCGGCGGGCCAGCCGGTCGTCCTCTTTCCCAACGGTGTTGAGTATGCTGATTTTCCGGGGAGTGGGCAGTTGGTGGATGACGTCGCGACGCGCTTTCGCGGCGGGTCGACCCGATTGAGATCCGCGAGTTGCGTGGTAGGCAAATTTGCCGTTTGCGGGCACACACACTATTTAATTACGTTGATTGTCACTAGTTTTGATTGAAACACGATCACTAGGCTTCTTTGGCGGCGAAGCCTGCAGCCAATCGTTGGAACTGCACGCAGATCGGCCTAAAAGCCTTCACGACTTTCGTGGTTCCGTGGTTGAGTTTGCTATGGCCGACGGAGACGCTCACACCCTCCTTGTCGTTGGCGCTGTCAGCCGTCGGTAGGTTGGTTAAGGAAAAAAAGTATGGGAAATGTGGGTAGGAGGTATGGGCGAGAGGTACCCTCAATGAATGATAAATAGCCAAAAGATGCGTTCCATTCAACGAAGTAGTTTTAGATTTACCAATCACCACGCTTGGTGGCGGCTGGGAATGCAGCCGAGGACAATTTCTGCCCATTCCCGGAATATTACCTTAGCCGGATCTTTCGGCGCCAGCGGGAAAAGATGCGATGGTCGTATTCTCACACCTATGAGTACCTACATGTCGGTAATCATAGTCTTACGCCATCGGGGTCAAACGCGAAGATGCTATAAGTATAATAAATATTAAATTCTTACTTATTTTTCTTATGTTTTGGCTCCACACATAGTATATTTAGCCAGTGTCAAGTATTATATTTTCATCGTGTTATAAAATATTTCAAGACTTTTGGCGGGAACGCGGAAATGTTCACGTCGTTGCATTGTATTATTTATCAAAACTTGTGCTTTTTCCAGTATTAATGTTTAAAATTGGTGGCGTTTTACGCATTAAGTGCTGAATTACGAGCACGAGTGTGGGCAAGTGATATAATGTGGTGAAACGTGAGTTTTCGTGTTGCCTCCAAACTTCCATAGAAGCTTCTTGTAAAGTTGCCACCACTTTACTGGAGCATGACAAAGACTGGAATATGACTACCTGACTTAGACTGGACTATGACTATGACTAAGACTTGACTTTACCTGATGTATTCTTTAACGATAAAAATTACAATACTTGACACTGGCTAAATACACGGCGTGTGGAGCCAAAATCTAAGAAAAAAAAAATATATTTCACGCAAAGTCATGTCCTAGTCATAGTCATAGTCCAGTCTAAGTCATGCTCCAGCAAAGTGGTGGCAACTTTACTAGAAGTTTCTATGGAGTTTTGAAAGCAACACGAAAAATCACGTTTCACCACATTATATCACTTGCCCACACTCATGCTCGTAATTCAGCACTTAATGCGTAAAACGCCACCAATTTTAAAAATTAACACTAGAAAAAGCAAAAGTTTTGAAAAATAATACAATGCAACGACGTAACCTTTTCCGCGTTCCCGCCAATAAAGCTAATACTTACTAATTCCTTTTTTTAAATAGGCAAACCGACTTTTATTGCCTTTATTTCTATCTATTTCTTTTTTTTTTAGAATGATAATATATAAAAAAAGTTCCAGTTATTTTGATTTTAAAACTAAACTAATCGATTTTGATAAAATTTATATGATACCGATCGGAACACTACCTAACCTATAATTTAAATAAAAAAATATCATCGATTTTATAATGACTGAGATAATAATAATAAAAATAAAGAATAGAATATAAATAACAATAATAATAATAATAAATATGTGTGGACATTTCACACAGCGCCATCTAGCCCCAAACTAAGCATAGCTTGTACTATGGGAACCAGATAACGGATACATATACTTTTTTGTTTGTAAATACATACATAGAATACAATATAACACCCAGACGCAGAACAAACATCTATGTTCATCACACAAATGTTTGTCCTGTGTAGGAATCGAACCCACAGCCCTCAGTTCAGAAGGCAGGGATACTACCAACTGGGCTATCGGGCCCGTCATATAGTATGGTTATAGTAGTTTTATCCAGTTAATTATTAAACCACAAACGTTAGAAATGGTTTTACGTTACTAAAGTTTAATGGGACTCGTTAAAATACAATGGACCTTCTATAGTTTTAATTTTCACAGCCAATTAGGCATTAGACAGGCTCTCCTTTCCATAGTTTGGATGCATCATCATCATCATTATTAACAGCCTGAAGACGTCCACTGCTGAACATAGGTTTCCCCAGGGAGCGCCACTTAGAGCGACTGCTCGCCTCCTGCATCCAGTGTTGCCACCTGCTAATCGTAAAAATCTGGATTGAAATGTCTAGCAATCTGTATGAAATCTGTATGCTATAAATAGGGCAAAATCTGTATGAAATCTGTATATTAAAAAATTTTATCAATCAATTTTATAAAAAAAATTGTGGAAAAAAAACCAGCTTGAATTAAAGTTATATTTATTTATTTTTATACATGTTTTTGTTTATTTTACAAATTAATGTTGGTTCTACATTTTTTGTTTCAACACTGATTAAATATTTGCATGATCCGCGACTTCTTAGCTAACATGATAGAAAAAAAATCCCTCAATTATTCCCAACCGAATCACAGAAAAAGAATTATATCAGTCTTTTACTGGCATACTGACAATACCTAGCACAAACTAGCCGGCAACGTAAGTAGTTCTAGTGTAACCCGACTGAGCAAAGTAGATGACAGAATTTACAGCTCTCTTGCGCTCCACCCATCCTCATAACTTGCTCGGGTAGTATTATACCGCAAAACGGACTTATTTCAGGAAATCCCCGCTGGTACGCTGCATATATTGCCATGACAAGAAAATCTAAAGTACCCAACACAATATACTAAAAAATTCACTACATGATACTTTTTACTAGATGTGAAAATCTGTATAAAAGTAGAGGCAAATCTGTCATCTGTATCGGTGGCCCAAAATCTGTATACATACAGATAAATCTGTATATATGGCAACGCTGGCTGCATCCATCGGCTCCCCGCGGCTTTCACCATGTCGTCGGTCCACCTAGTGGGGGGCCTATGCTGCTTCCGGTTCGTGGTCGCCACTCGAGAACGTTTCTTCCCCATCGGTTGTCAGTTCTACGAGCGATGTGGCCTGCCCACAGAGCTATGAAACAAATGATGCTTCGCCTGAAGCGTTTTTTTTTTTTTGCTCTGTGGGCCTGCCCATTGCCATTTCAACTTGCTAATCCTAAGAGCTACATCGCGCATCGGTCACTTTAGTTCTCCTGCGGATCTTCTCATTTCGGATTTTCAGGTTTGGATGTATACTTATAATTTTCCCACATAGTGACACACATCTTGACAGCCTCCGTGGTGTGGTGATTGAGCAGGTCGGCTCATAACCCGGAGGCGGCGGGTTCGATTCCCTCGACAGGACAAGTATTGGTGCACAGGAAGAAAAGCGCAATAAGGACGTAATTTCTTTAAAAAAAAAAAAACAAAAAAAAATTCAAAAAAAAAATTATGCTTACCCTGTCGAAGGGAAGATAGAGGAGAAATGAAAAAAATAGGTAAAGGAAGGCAGGCTGTGCCTTCTAATTGCCGTCCCATCCATTCATCTTTTTCCCCTATTTTTTTTACCTTTCCCTTCTCTTTTACCCATAAACATAGCCTTAAAACTAATTAACCCGAGCGAAGACGGGGCGGGTCAGCTAGTAAATAATAATATTCTACATGTCATGTGGTTCCCAAAGCTTTGCTTAGATAGTTAGAAAGAATGAAAGAAAAAAAAAAGAAAAAAAATTATTCAACACTCACAAATAATAACAAGAATACAAAATTACACAGGACTATAATACCTACGGCCCCATAGCTCAGTTGGTAGTATCCCTGCCTTCTGAACTGAGGGCTGTGGGTTCGATTCCTACCCGGGACAAACATTTGTGTGATGAACATGGATGTTTGTTCTGCGTCTGGGTGTTATATTGTATTCTATGTATGTATTTACAAACAAAAAAAAGTATATAAGTATTGTATCAGTCATCTGGTTCCCATAGTACAAGCTATGCTTAGTTTGGGACTAGATGGCGCTGTGTGAAATGTCCACACATATTTATTTATTTATTTATTTATAATAAAGAAGAAATAAAAAAAAATAATAAAAAAAAATTATAGTGCTGTAGTAGTTAGGGCTTGGGTGGTGCTGTGTGAAATATCCACACATAAAAATGTACCTAGGTAATTACCTTTATACATAGTAACTACGCAAAAAGAAATATGTACCACCACCCAAACGTCAGAGGTCAACATAAGTTATACTTTACTAAGGAATATGAGACCAAGTTATATTTCATTATAGATCATTTGGAGACGCAGTTGAGTGTGTACAGGTTGATCCTTTTTTACCAGTTATTATAGTACGCACTGCATTATATTCTTACAAAAGGTCTACAGACAGACACACTCTTATAAAATATATATTTATTTTGTAAGAGGTATTGAGTTAGTAGCGTCATAGACTTGGTTGAACTTTCGTTACGTAAATGACTTTCAAGTTATCGACGAAATTAGCACCCGCAACTGTATTACGGTAACATTGCAACAGCAGTAACAATGCGACACCAAACACCTATCAATCGGTCGCAAGATGTCCGCCGTTTGCACACCTGTCGCTGAATGCACTTTGGCCTTAGACACTGGCGCCACTAGCAACAGAACAGCAATAGATGGAAACAAAACAATGTAAGTTTTAGTTCATCAATTGTCCGACAGTCGGAAATCTAGCGCTCGATCTCTTTCTGCTCTGTCAAAGTGACGTTTGACAACAATGATTGCGCAATTTGCGCCTGTTGCAAACTGATGGCGAGTTACGTAATAACCCCGCCGATCTTACAACGGCGAAAGAAAACTCAGGAAACCGACATGTTTAAGATTCACAAAATTTGATAACATGATGTGTATACCATCCAACAACACGCACTTGTCCAGCGTGCTGGATTATGCCCACACTCTTTCATGTGACACAAACCCCGTGTCCCATCAGTGGGAACGTATTGGGCTGATGATGATGGAGAATGCTTTGAATACTTTTGATGGTCTTTGTAATAAAACGAATGAAAATTAAAAGATTTTAATGTAAGCCCTTAGCTGATGTTGGTGATTCCCTACAGACGCCACGGGGAGAGCTGTTATGGTGCTAATCTGACTGACCATCACAAAGTAGGCTCAACCAATCCACCAACCAACCAATTTTATCAAAGGAACCGGGAAAAAACAATTATCACTGCCAAAACAATCCGGAACATTCTAGTAGGCTCTCATAGTGTAATTTTACTACTATTGAAAGTTACACTAAGGCAGTTTCATCTTCTTTAATGAAGGTATAACTACCTCACTACCTCAACGATCATTTTAAGCCCTTTTCTTTTGTCTTGTCCATAGCTTTGATGTTGATATTTATTTTTGTTATTCCATGAAACCATTTTTACGGATGAGCTGTTTGGTTCAAGCGTCTAACTAACGTAATCTCTTAGAAGAAGAACAATCGGTACCTACTCACAAGTACGCAAAGAAACTTATACCTACTTATTACTTAGGTGCGGCACTTTGGTTAAGTACTAGAAAGCAGTAAGTACCCATAATAGGGAATCCTACGTAATAGTATCATTCCACCCGGTATAATCTCGAGCAGCGATCATCATCATCAACAGCCTGAAGACGTCCCCTGCCTGAACAAAGGCCTCCCCCAGAGAGCACCACTTTGAGATGCTGCTTTTTTTTATATTTTGGCTCCACACTTAGTGTATTTAGCCAGTGTCAAGTATTATATTTTCATCGTGTTATAAAATATTTCACGCAAAGTCATGTCCTAGTCATAGTCACAGTCCAGTCTAAGTCATGCTCCAGCAAAGTGGTGGCAACTTTACTAGAAGCTTCTATGGAGTTTTGGAAGCAACATGAAAAGTCACGTTTGACCACATTATATCACTTGCCCTCACTCATGCTCGTAATCACTTAATGCGTAAAACGCCACCAATTTTAAACATTAACACTGGAAAAAGCAAAAGTTTTGAAAAATAATACAATGCAACGACGTCAACTCTTCCGCGCTCCCGCCGAAACTCCGAGCTGCTGCTTGCCTCCTAAATTCATCGACTCCCCGCGGATTTCTGTTGTCACAGGGTGTAAAGAGTTGATCTATCTTGATCTATTTAGCTATTAAGATTATACCCATATTTTTACTAAAATGGCAACATCATGTATAGGTGGAAGTAAGTACATCAATAATGCAGTGCGGCGATCCATCATGCATCTGTACCGTGACCCCGGCAGCGTATCTACAAACCTGGTTATAGTAACAGAAACAAAGATTACTTACTAAATTAGGATATTGTATTACCACTAAAACTGTGACCATAGCTCAGTTGGGCGATTGTCTGAAGCGGTGAATTGAGAGGCGCAGGTTCAAATCCCGCTAGGAAAAAATGCTACTATTAGATGGGTACAAAATGTACAGTAAAACTCTTTAAAACATTCATAACAAAGCAAGTTATGCGCACAAGTATATAGAATGTTCTATGATTCAATTTTACATATCGGATTGAAAGACCCTATTATCCGGCCATAGTTTTATTAACTCGCGTTATACTTAGGTACTTATTTTTTAGCAACTCCAATGCATCTAATTTTTTATATTTTATTACTAAACGTGTGTTTTTGCGTCTCAAATATCCACTCAGGCGCGGCGCGGCGGGCGTAGGTAGGTCCCAAAATGATTCAAAGTAAATTACAATTTACTAACCTCAAATAGCGCAGTATGGATTTGCATATTTACGGTTTATACGAAAAAACTAAGCAGTGTTATAAAATTTCAAAACTATTTTTGGTAAGTAGCATTACTTGGCTTTTTAAACAAATGCATTTTTACGTGTGTTGTAGTATAAAAAACACACACAATAACAATACACATAATAATTGACGCTCCGCCGTACCTAAAGGAAATAGCTCTGACGCCGGCGCGCGCCGGCTCGGCACGAGTTGTAATTTAGTTTGAGGCATTTTTTTTTCTCCTGAACCATAGAGACTTTTACTTTATTCGATAGTGATGTTCAACTAGTTTTGATTTTAGTCGATTTATAACGAGTGACACCTCTCAAAATTTAATAGTCGATGTTTTGACATCTCTAGTATTGCAATCAGCTGTGAGCCACTATTGTGGCCTCTGTGCACTTTAGGTTTTACGAAGCGGGTTACAAATGTGGCAGAAGCGCCTGGGCAGATATTTGAGTACGTGTTCCCTCAAACCCGATGCACATGTCTGCGATGTTTGCGCAAACTCTTTTCTCTTCAACCTCAAACTAGCATTCGTAAATACGCGGCTCGGAAACAGTCCGACATAGCACTAAACTTGTATTCTGCTTACGGACATCACTACATTGCTTTATTTATTTCGATGATCCTCAAGCATTTCGGAATGTTAGATCAAACATAAGTTTGCTTGTCTCGTTGTTGAATTTAGATATTTATTACCATGTTTGCCCTGCCAGATTGCGTGACGAGCTAATAGCCGTTCAGCTGAATGGATGGGCCGGCGAAGGAAGGCTGGATTCACCTGCCTCCCTCCTATTGTCGTCCCATCCATTCATTTAATTCAAAGAAATTATCAAAATCATTAATTAATCAACCTTTTTTTATGAGAATGACGTGACGAGCGTCGTTCACCTGATGTTAAGCGACACGGCCGCTCATAACAGTTGCAGTCTCACACGGAACTTTAAAATAATAAAGTTCCGCGTGACACTGCACTGCGCACGTTGTCCTGAGACATCACACTGTCTAGTAATCAGATTACTACACTGTGTAATCAGGTCATAGTCTCATTTGCCCAGTAATTTTACTAGCTACAATGCCCTTCAAACCGGAACACAGTTGTGCTCGCACACTTCTGCTTGGCGGCAGAATAACTGGCAAAGCGGTGGTACCTACCTAGACGGACTTTGCAGAAAAGTCCTACCACCTAGTACAACCATTACAAATCAATGGAACTCGGGCATAAATTATCTTCCCAAGGTTCCCAATGTCGATGCGCTTAGTAGCCACCGTCTTCAAAAAACATGCCAGAGTAATATTTGACAGCCTCCCTGGTGTGGTGGTTGAGCAGGTCGGCTTATAACCCGGAGGTGGCGGGTTCGATTCCCGCGACAGGACAAGTATTTGTGCCCGAAAAAAAAAGCGCAAATACTTGTTCTGTGTCTGGGTGTTGTGGGACTATGGTCCTCGTAGTTCCTGGGTCCCTAGATACAGGGAATCCTAGTTAGGGTCCAGGATCTATGTATGTGATCGTTGGGCGTTATTTATTTACATTCTCTTATTGTATTGCTTCTTCTATAGAAGTTATCTTAACGGGATGTCAAAACATATCCTCCCCTCTTCTTCTCTGTATTCCCACATCTATCCACCTTCCATGCGGTGGGGGAAAGAAGTATAGTACAATAGCATCGGTGGAACTCCAAAGTCGTCAAAACGTCCACTTGAAGCAGCGAGCAAGGTGAATCAAATCTATATTGTACAATTTGTTCACTCTTAGGATTAATAGTGCATTAAATACAGACAAATTCACAATTAACAGTACAATACATGTGATTGATTGTACCACGGGTCGTGTGAATGTGAGATGAGGTCAGGCGCCACTTGGCAATAAAGCTGGCTATACACGACAACGACAATAAGAGGCTGTTGATAATGTATTTATATCTTTTCTTCATCTTCGGCCCCAGCTGGGCTAGCATGGATGGTAGACAAAGGTGTCTTTCCCCGTTTTATGTCACTTTCTTCATACAATTTACTTGTTAAGTGGAGTAAAACAGGTGTTTAAGTTTTGGACTGAAAGTAATATGCACAAACAACCAATAAAGTTAATTACAATCAAAATTGTATTTACCAAATACTTCGTTGTTCCGACTAGTTAGATGCCGCCGTGGGGTCCCACACAAATCCTTTTTAAAAGGCTCCGAGCCAAGGTACAAACTTTTGATACCCGGTCTTCTCCGCTGGTGGCCATCAGTGCTTCATTCACAGTTGCACGCACAGATAGACGGCGCGAAAATACAAGAACAATAATGGTTGTAGTAAACTTCATCAGTCAAGCGCACACATCAGGGGAAAGACAATTTTGTCTACCGCCCGTGCTTAACCTGCTGGTGGGAAGGGGGAATAATAAGAAGACAGGTGTTAATACATACATTTTGTTTGTAAATACATATATAGAATACAATACAACACCTAGACACAGAACAAACATTTATGTTCCTCACACAAATGTTTGTCTTGGGTAGGAATCGAACCCACAGCCCTCACCTCAGAAGGCAGGGATACTACCAGCTGAGCTATCGAGCCCGTCAACTATGGAGTCTAAAGTATTTTTTATTTTTTTTGGATGATCTTTCGATTATTGTTTAACTAGCTAAGATTCTTTGGAGAAGTTGTATAAATGTCAATAGAGAACAACATTGAGACGGGATTTTTGTCGTGTCATGAACAGCCTGCTTTATACATAACCTATCAATAAACGATCACAAAGGATACAATACAGAAAGTGTTAAAAGATGGAACGCATTATGCGTGAATGAGCCGACTGATTGCATGTTTTGATGGCTCACACAGAATGGTGATGTGCGAGATGTAGTCAGTTTCTGTTCGAGATTTAGGCAGTCTCTGTTTTTTTTGTTTTATTTATGTCGAAAGTAATTATAAGAAATTGTGCCGGCTGCGTGAGAATAAGATCATTCCATCTCTTTCTGTAGGTGCAGTAAGAGCCTGAATAGGCAGCCGCGTTCTCCTCGGTATCTACATTAAGATCTTCTACAAGGTGACCTTGAATTGGTATGTTATCCCGAAAGGGGGTAAATCCACACCCCAAGGTAGACAATGTTTCTTCTACGACTTTACTAAATTAATAGTTTTTCATTGAAGAAATGCCATGTAAAGTTTACGTTCGAAGGTAGCCTTAGCGCAGCTAGGTGGTTAAACTTCGTCCTCGACCAGGTGCACATAAATGAGTTTAACGACCTGTGTTTAGAAATGAATTTTATTTATAGTATCTTGTAGCCATCGCACGTGCAATTTTGCGAGTGGATTTATTTTTTACCATGGAGGTTTGGAAACACCCAGTTTCAAGTAAGACTCCTTCAACTTGTAGGGTATCATGATCCCAGTCCCCCCATTTCGGGATAACATACCAATTCAAGGTCACCTTGTATAAGTAAGTACCTAATCCCCAAGCCTCTTGCCAAGCATGGTCGTCGAAAGTAGCGTTAAAGAGGAAAATGTGGCGTTACATCTTAGACCATTTAGAAAAGGAGGTGGCAAGGCAAGGCGTTCTTCTCTGCCGGTCATATGGCGCTACTTGGTTATCTACAATATCATAATGTGCGTGTAGACACTGTAACTACGCTAGTTTATATAACGGTGTGCGTGCATTAAGATGGTGTGCGGCGTGCGTCTACACGCGCGGTTTGCGTGTGTGCTGTACGTGTCTACCGTCCCCCGTAGAAAATGGCAGAAAAATTGTGCTTGCTGATTATAACGTTAACATTTCCATTTATAGATGCTCTAAGCATTACATGGATGAATGCATGGTTAAACAAATCTATAAGCTATGTAAGTATAGATAAACTTAGGTACGTAGAATTTTCGTCGCGTTTATAGTAATTATACCACCCATTGTATTAAATACTCTACAGATAACTTAAAATTAATAAAAACCACCAAAAGTGATTTCAACGACGATCGCGACCACGGCTCATACATTGCGGTTGCAGTCAAACAATCGCTTTGATGTTAAAACATTGCGGGGGCTGTGGTTGCTGATATTGGGACCATGGATAAATGATATTGTGTCCTGATTTTATTTATCTGAAATTCCGGTTGCACCTATGCCTTTTCATGTTATTAGCTCTAAGAATTAGCAAGTTGAAATGGCAGGCCACGTCGCTCATAGAACTGACAACCGATGGGGAAGATTCTCGAGTGACCGGATCGCGCAGCGTAGGCAGCCCCCCCCCCCCCCCCCCCCTAGGTGGGGTGGACCGGTGGTTTTTCACGCAGGGAACCGAGGTCTTCAGGTTGTTGATGATGACCATGCTAGGCAGGCGTCTTGATGATCATAGTAGATTATTATGTAGACCAAAAAGAATCCCCATTTCCTGGATATTCCTTTAGCTGGCTCTTACGGCACCCACTGGTAGAGATGGGGTGGTCTTGTTATTACGCCAGGACCACCACGGAGTAAATAATAAATTATGAAACTTTTAATACACAATCTAACTTACCAACCGGGACCGGAAACACTGGCTACACAAAGAGGGTAAACAGCGTTGTCATACTACCTGCAGCGTTCGTCAGTTTGACTACCGGAAGTGTCCGCCGGCCATCTTTGCGCGGCCGGATGTAGCCATTTTGAGGCAGCAGCGATTGATTGTAGAGTTTCAGATTTTTAGACATGAATGAGAAAACTGTGTAATGTCAAACTAAAGTGACCGATATAGCTCTTAGAGATAGCAAATTGAAATGGCAATGGGCAGGTCACGCTCGCAGAACTGACAAGTGACAACCGATGGGGAAGAAAGGTTCTCGAGTGGCGACCACGAACCGGAAGACGCAGCGTAGGCCGCCCACTAGGTGGACCGACGACCTGGTGAAAGCCGCGGGGAGCCGATGGATGCAGGAGGCGAGCATAAGTGGAAGTCTTCAGGCTGTTGGTGATCATGAAAATATCAAAGGCAAAGGTTCTAAAAAAGCCTGATCAATTAAATTACAAAGGTAATTATTATTTAGGTACCTATATATTTAGATTGCATAGCACCAACCGCATTTTTAAGATTGTCTTATTCCTGTCCATACAGAGGTAGCCTGGAAGAAATCGCTTTATGCGATAAGGCCGCCCGTTGTTCTAATTCTTTATGTTGTATCATGTGTATTGTTGTGTTTTTTTGGTGTTCAATAAAGTATTTTTGTATTGTATTGTATTGTAATTTAACCACAAAGTCACAAAGGTATTAGAAGTAGAAATAGAATAGAAATAGAAATATTTATTGGCCTTATAACATGTTGTTATACTGGGCAAGTCATTATACAAAATCAAAATATAATAAAACACACTTCAGCGAATCATTTAAAAAGAAAACAAAAGGTAGGTAAAGAAAATTCAAATAAAATGTAATCACGATCATGTAGAAATGTAGCTAGAACAATAAAAATTTGTAAAATACCAACTAAAATAAAATCAATCAAATAAAGTAAAATGACGTAGAACAATAAAATTAGAAAAGGTAGGTAACATACCTATACCGAAACGCCGTGTCTATTCCTTCTTTACTCTAGCCCACACCTAGTGGAGTCCATCGGAAACGGGCGTGGCGGCGCTTTTACAAAATTGCCAGATGTGTTCGTTTTTCTGGGGTCCTACTAACGTTGCTGTTTCATAGAAAAACTAAAAAAGTGTGCTTTTGACCGATTTTCGGTCTGGTCCCTGTTTGCAAATAAGACCCCACAGAGCAAAAAAATAAATTACGCTCTCGAAGCTGTTTTTTTCAAGCTTTTTGGACCACCCCTTATCTCCTTTCGTGTGTTGCGTAAGAGCTAAAGGAAAATCAGCATTCAGCGGCAGCAGCATTGTCCTCGGTACATTAAAATCTGCGATCACAAAGTTGCCAGCCAAATGTGATATGATTACGTCAAACTCTCCCTATGATATGCGCCCAATGTGGCTTTTTATGGCGAAGCCTATGCGTATTTTGATCCTGAACGATTATGATACTCAATAGGTTCTGAAAGAATTATTTTTTTTGTATTATTGTATCTTTCATAAAATTTTAACTTTTAGCAAGTTTTGAATTGGCTATTGGTTACTTGGTAGCCCCTTTTCCATCAAAAGGATTTTCATTAGGTAATGATGTTAATGGAAAATTTCAGAGAAAACCCTGATGGAATGTTCAAGTTAAAAATAGTTCAAATGTATCCATTACGTAGGTTTTTTTATTTTCGTGCTCAGATTAAAATGTTAAGTGCGCCTCTGCGAGAAAACTCGTAAGTACCTATATAGGCGTTAATGACGTGGTGTTGGTAGAGGCATAATAATGGCGTATCTCATACATTTTTTTATGAGAATTATTGACGTGACGAGCTACTCGTTAACCTGCTGTTAAGCGACACGGCCGCCCGTAACAGTTGCAGTGTCACTCGGAACTTTAAAATAATAAAGTTTCGCGTGACACTGCACTGCGCACGTCGTCCTGAGACACCAGTCACCACACAATCTAGTAATCAGATTACTACACTGTCATCATAAAGTCTCATTTGGCTAGTAATTTAGCTCATACATATTAGTTAATTGTTTTTCTCTAATCTGTGGTCAACCTATGGCCGTGTTGTTCTGGTGATGACGTGAGAGTGAAATCACTCCATCTCTTCCTGTGGGTGCCAGCAAAGAATCAGAGAATGATCAGCAGCATTGTCCTCGGGACATTATTATCTTGGAATCATAAAGCTTCGTGCCAACCGTGGTGAATATGGCACCCCTCTATAATAAGCGTCCAAAGTGAGGTTTTATGGGGCAGGATTGAGGATTATGTTCCGCAGTGGGCGTTCTCCGGCAGATGATGTGTGATATTATGTGTGTAAAAAAAAAAACATTAATTAAATATAGCGTTCATTTTTGGTATTTAAACACTTTAGACTGCTTTATTTTTTAAGTTGATCTCTTTTATTATAGATAGATAGATAGATAAAACTATTTATGTGTTAACATGCGGTACTTGATGACAATATCATGAATGAAAGAAGTAAGAAACGTAGAAAAGACATTGTGTTTAAAACTCCAAGTGCACGAACTAAATTTGGTGCTAAAAGTTTTGCGTGTATGGGGCCAACAAATTACATTCAAATAAGTCGATTCATTACAAAAAACCGATATAATTGTGCTAAAAGTTTAAAAGATCATCTTATTACACTTTACTACAAAGAAACCGAAAAATTGATGACTACAACTAAATGATGTGTAACTGAACCTATTTGACATTGTATTCTTGATTACCGTCGCACTTTTACATACTACACTTGACACATACCTTCACAAGCTGACACACACGCATACGCAACACGACAAGATACAAAGGGACATACTTACTCACGCAGGCACACATATCCCCACCACACCCAAGCACACATTCCGCTCACTCACTATATTTGTCTAAATGCCTATACATATTAGCAATTAATAGTTTGTATTATTAGTAATAAAAACACAAAATCCTCATCCAAGAACAAAAGAAAATGTTTGCCTTGTTCCATTATATTACATAACTAGCTTTTGCCCGCGGCTTCGCACGCTTGTGTTATGTTATTTTTACGTTATAAGTAGTCTAATAATAGATCATTCATTTCGTACCAAACAACAATATGCACCAAATCTTTTCGAAGCTGAGCACAGTTACCTGTATTAGCATAGATATAGGTATAACGCAAGCATAGCCGTGAGTGGAAGCTATTTAAGCCATTACCTAAAATTCAATGTTTTGAGTCTAATATAGATTTATAAAACAGTAAAAGAAGGAAAAGAAGTTTCAAACAAAAAACTACAATTTTATCAGTACCTCTTCATATTACAACAAAAAGAAATCATCATCACTTTACTCAGGTCTTTCACAGAAGTTTCAGTAAATTTTGTTTAGGCAGTAGTTACCTAAGCAGGCAGGTACAGTTTAGAAAAATATGAAAGAATGACACACACGCACGATGATGCTGCTTTGCTCAGTTTTACATATCCGCGCGCTTTCTGTTCCATTTACCACATTGATTTTACCTTCTTAAGTTTGGCTCCATACGAATTGGTACCTACACTTAGCCAGTGTCAAATTATCAATAGATATATAAAAATAAGTGTATTTAAAAATAAATAAATAAAATAAATAATTAATTTTTCTTAATACTAATTAGGAATTACAATTACTAAACCACCACTCCTTAAAGAATCGGCCGTTATAATTATTATTATGTCCACTATTTTCCACGCTGTCTCATTCCCACTGCACTTTCAACTTACCTAAGTACCTAGTGATGAAACTGAGGAAGTAGGTTAAATCGTCATTACATAATTATTAGTTACACCCAAAGATAGTTACTTACTAAAACTTTAACCTTCTTGGAGTAACCGAGTAATCTAATCATTTTTACCCGTGGTTTTTTAACAGCCCACAGATCTAAAATATTTTAACTATTATCAAGATGCCAGAAGAAGAAGAAGAACAAATCAAAAACAGTCAAAAACGAACCTTACGGGCCATGTTGTTAATGCGAGGATACAATTGCCATAATGAATACCTACATATTATTATATCTAAGTACCTACCCTTTTAAACATTTTTCATAAAATATTTCGTATCATTGGCTAAATACAAATAATAGCACGTGCTCCGTCTTACTTTAATGCCAAAATAAAAAGGTTTTAAAATGTGTAGCAATGGTAAGGGTCTATAACTTAAGTAGCTATAAGTACTACAGGTACCTTAAAACTTCTTTGGGGTCGATACAGAATGTAGCATTAGCGCAAAAATAATTTTAACTACATATTTAGAATGGTAACGTGTAGTAACTTTATGTAAATAATACATCGGCAATAAAGAACATTGCTCCCGACAAAACCCTATAAATCGAAAACTTCAATAAAAATGTTAATTAAGTAAGCTTCAATATTGGCTAAGTATGATAATCGCGTGAAGCCTTATGAATGATTATAAAAAGTCTAAGAATTTCCCCTTTAAACAGTTTTCATAAAATACTTCGTATCATTGGCTAAATACATGTTTTGTCCAATGCCAAAATAAGAAAAGGTTTTACAATGCGTAGCAAATGGTTTCCCCGTTTTAAACAACTGTAAAACATGTTTATACATAAATTCCTCAAAAGAGGAGTTTGAAAATCTTCACTTCTGAAAATATTGGGAAGAAGCAGAAGCAATAGAATAGAAGACGATGAAAAGTAAACATGAAGCTGGCAAATGCACAAGACGTGCGACGCCAATCCTCAAGCGAGGAACAAAAAAGAAAGGGTCAATAAATTAAGTACCTATAGGCACAGATTACTGAATATGTTACTACTATAGGTTAAGCTATAGGTACTATAAATACAATTTTAAATACTTATTTCGAATGGTAACGCGTAGTAGATTTTTGAATACTAATACATAATAACAGATCGCCAATAAAGAATTTTGCCCTCGCCAGAACCCAATAAATCGAAAACATGGATAAAAATTTTAGTTATGTTTAAATATTGGCTAAATATGATATCGCATGAAGCCTTAAAAATTATAAAAAAAAGTCTAAGAAGTTTTTAGTTTTCGAAATTCCTTGTTCTCTGTGTCGTGCTCACATTCAAGAAGGTTCTCATACCTATCCTCTTTTTTAGTTTGGACCACAGATTAACGAAAAAACTAATCTTTAAGGAATACATATTATGACTTGGGTATAGGTAATTACATAATAACAGATTGTTTTTCTCTAATCTGCATTGCATCGAGCGCAGACGAAGTTATCGCGCGATGTATTTCGCCGTAGCCCGAAAAGTGTGATACACTGCCGGTAATGTAGGCGCGCCAATTGTTATTTATCGCCGACATGCAATATAACGCTACTGCTTCCTCCATTTTATTTAGCCCACGTCGGTTGCGCAGCAGGCTAACAAATTGACTGTGTATCCGGGTTGTGGCGCTATAAAAACTTCGAGGATAGTCAACAGAGATGTTTTTGCGCGCCAACTCAACAGCGAAGGTTCGGGCGTATATGAAGCCGCGCCATAATACTAACAGAATTTTTTTTCTTTAACCTGTGCCTCCAGATAAACCGGAAATAAAATTACCGTTAATAGCACAGAGTAAATTTTTTTCTCTCATCTATGATTATTAGCCAACATAAAACTTACCTTTGGACACTGGCTTAATACCTACACTATGTGTGGAGCCAAAATGTAAGAAAAAAAAATTTACCTTGAACCCTTGAAGCGGCCATCTTGTTAAAATCCCGTTCCGTTTCATAATGAAATCTTACACATTTTCACCAAAAAAAAATTAACGATATATAAAATTTAATATATCCTATGTTGTGCGCCGGGTTTTTCTAAGCTTATTAGTGAAAACCGCATGAAAATCCGTTCAGTATCTTCGGAGTTGTGCCGTAACAAACAAACAAACAAACAGACAAAATGTTTAAAAAGTAGCTTAACGTGATCAGCGAAAAATTTCAAGCCAACCTGTGTCATTTTTTTTTTCGATATCTTGCATTTACAGATTTTTTTATCTCTACAGTTTTATTTATAGTTTATATAGTTTATTTTATAGGTGCATATAACAGATAATGGAACATAAAATTACAAAACAACATGATTTAAACAGTAAATAAAATCAATCCCATAATCCAATAACACATGCACTCTGCCTGGTACAAACAGTGATAATTACATACCTATCATAAAATCGAAAAATAAATATTAAAAAGGAAAGCAAACGAGTATAACTTAATTCGACCTTAACGAGACAAGAGAAAATACTTATACAACTAACACTGTGTGAAATTTATACCTATTAAAATATATACAAAACAAAATATATAGTTTTATAAATACATAATAAATATATCTAGGTAAAATAATCACTTCTAAAGTTACATTAAATAAATAGCTTCAATACACCCGAAAAAGGAAAGGAGACAAAAAAAAATGTTGTGGTAACGTACATAACAAATTATATTCAAGCATCGCATCGCATCTATTTATGTATTTTATTTATTCATTTATCGCCCCTTTAGCCTGTTTCAAGTGCATTAAAAATCAAAAGCACACAGATGGCCCCGGGATTCAAAAACGACAATAATCAATGCGTATTCGCACCCGAGTACCACCCGACTACGGTAAATACTTATAAACATTGTTTCTAAATTGGTTGAGACTAAGTCTGAATATATCTAGTTCGTCATTTTCATCATCATCCATATTGTCAAAGCGGCGACGAACGCTACCAATTAGATCATCATAGGAACGGCACATACGAGGCATAGGACCGTTGTAGGATACGTTATTTCTATAAGTGGTCACCCTAAAAACTCGAGGAATTCTGCTGCGAATATTTAAATTAAAGTTTATCAAGTTTTATATTATATGTATAGATATAGATATTGTGTAACACGCTGATACCTATATAGTACTTATAAAAAGTACCTACTAACCTGCACATTGACGTGACTGAGGTGATTCACTGGAAGCCCGCTGTACAGGCTCATCAGAGACCTAGTGCGGGTTTGCAGGGTTCCCTAGGGTACGGTTATAATGTAAACTATCTAAAAACTAAATTGTTTCACACGTTACCACCTAGAATGTACCGAACATGTTGTATTCTTGAGATGAAATAAATTTATTTATTTATTTATTTATTATTTATTTATTGAAACACCACATTTACAGAAAACAATCAATAGATACACAAACTTAACTGTCACAATGGTCTTATCGCTTAAAGCGATCTCTTCCAGACAACCCAGAAAACAGCGAAAGGAACAACAACAATAAGGACGGTGCTTTAGTATAGGAATCATTATAAAACTGTAGATGAAGTACTCAACTTCACAAAAGGTGGGCAACTAGTCTTAAATGAAATTCAATACTTACTGACAATACTAATAAAGAATAAATAACAATGCATAAATACGCGAGTAAATAAATAAATAGACCTACATAAATATACTCGGTGTAATTGAATTCATTAGCATCCTTTGAAACTAGGTACCTACTCCTGATACCGGTCATTTGTGGACCAAAATTTTTGAATTCTAACACATTGGTTTGGTAATAATAATAACTGCTAAAAATTGTATAACTTAATACAATGCTAAAATACAAATTTAATTGGAATAATGGAGTACTGTTTGTATATAGTACATACAAGGTATAAAAACGTTTAAATGTATCAAAATCATCCGTGAACTGCGTTAGGCGCCGTGGCAATCTTCATAATTTTCAATAAAAATTATTTCATTTACACTTTACTCTTTAATAATCATCTATAAATGATGTACTATCATGGGCTCAATTTATGCTGATGAATTAAATTACATCCTGTATAATTATTTGTTTTTCTAATAAAGAATAGATTCAAGTTACCTATTACCATTATTTAAATAAAAAGCAATAGTACCAGTTTTCCCACCCACGTTCAGTACCTACTTACTATTCTATTAAACTTATTTTTTACTTAAAATTAAGCCAACAAGATTAAGCCGTCATTTAGATGTGTGTAGAAACACATAAATAACTGTAATGTGTGGAATATTTCACGCTAATAGACCAACAGCGGTTGAGTAGACAGGTTTTAGTGCGGTTCCATTGTTGCGACAGATTTTGACGTCTTAACGTCAGAAGTAAAACCGAAATAAGATCAGCAGGGTTACTCTTGACACTCGATTTCGATTTTAGTTTGGGATTTGGAACGAAATTTGGCATTTGGTATTCTTAAATCCGATACTAGCGCACGATTGGAATCTTTATCCATGGAATTTTATGGAACTAAATGTAATCGACTAATTTCTACACCATCCGCATTTTTACTTTTTTTTTAACGCGCAATATGCCAGTATTTGGTATTCAAGCTAACTACTACAACAATAAAAACTAAACGAGCTACACTACCTACTACAAAGAACATATGGACTGTATAATAACCGCGATGGCCTATACAATGTGACCTTGAATTGGTATGTTATCCCGAAATGGGGGACTGGAACCATGATACCCTACAAGTTGTGAGAGCCTTACTTGAAACTGGGTGTTTCAGAACCTCTATGGTAAAAAATAAATCCAATCGTGAAATTGCCCGTGCGATCGCTACGTGAGTTAACAAGATACCATAAATTCATTTCTAAACACAAGTCGTTAAGCTCATTTATGTGCACTCGGTCAAGGACGAAGTTCAACCACCCAGCTGTGTTAAAGCTATTATCGAAAGTAAACTTTACATGGCATTTCTTCAATGAAAAACTATTAATTTTGTAAAGTCGTAGAAGAAACATTGTCTACCCTGGGGTGTAGATTTACTCCCTTTCGGGATAACATACCAATTCAAGGTCACCTTGTAGACAGTCCAAATGCTCAAGCCCACTGCCGGTAGGTAGCGCTAGCGTACCCAACATGCGCTGAGCCAAATAAGGCTAACATTTTGGTCACGTTTTTACCAAATTATTTAACATTGTAATTGGTGATTGATTCGGATAAGAATTTGATTGAAATTGGGATTGTATTGTAACCCTGCAGATATACTCTAGGTTGTAGGCTACTCTATAATTATGACACGCACGTTGTAATAACAATTTTCGGCTTATCGTCATCGTTTGTTTACTTATTTCCAACAAGTGAGATCCTATCTTCGTTTAACTTGAATTTAACCGTCCAAATTTGATAGTATTTGTAAAAGATCGCCGCAGAGCAATCCCCCGGTGACGCTGTAAAGGTCGGCAGAGACCAACAGCATTAGCCCGTCTAAATAAAAAACGATAGCTTAAGTTAAAAATACCAAATACGAAAGATTGAAAAAAAATTTTTAAGTGGATGTTATGATGCATCAAGTACCTAATTATCCAAACAATCTTATGAGGTCTGCGGTTTGCATCAGCTAAGTACTAAGTATTTATAAGTAGTGATACAATAAGATTGACGTACGACAATGGAACCCAACCACATACCTGCAAGACTATCTAATTTTTCTGTCTGTCACCACCACTTAATCCATTGCGTTAATTTAAGTATTCTAAATGACCTTGCTTCGAAAAATGCTTGTTTTATAGACGATCAAATGATAAGACCACATTTCTGCGTTTGACGTGTTTTTAAAAGTATAATGCCCTTAGAAACATGTACATAGAACCCCATTCGCGAAATGTAAGCCGTTCATTTGATGCCAAATGAACGGCGTGCGACGTTCACGCAGTCAGTCAGTAAAGAGTTACCAGAAAAATATTTACAGTGACAATTGCGCGGTGAAATCGTGCCATAACATCAGAAAAGCAGCATAAGAGTACTAGTGTGACTTTCCACTGCAGGTAATTTTCTTGCTTCATCATCAACATCATCATTTCCCGAAGACGTCTACTACTGAGCATAGGCCTCCCCCGTAGAGCGCCACCTTGAGCGGCTGCTCACCTCCTGCATCCTGCCACTGCCACTTCAGCTTACTAATCCTTTGCTCTCTGGCTTAAACCGTCTAAACTTTAGACTCTAATATATTGTCTTTGAATCATACTCTAAATATTAAAGCCAATTGAAAACAGTCAAATTTTCTAGAAGTCTAATACAGTCAGCCATTTTGTAAAGAGTTCTAAGAACTATAATCTATTCAAGGACAGTATTCATCCTTTCAAGAAATATCTTCACGGCACTCACTCTTAATTTATATTCAATAAACCAATAATAATTCTGAGAATCTACAGACAACCTCGCATATACCTATAGGTAGGTAGATATTGCTTTATGTAAATAAAAAATAATTATGTACAATATCTCATCTGAATGACAATCGCAAAGTCAGTCAGTCTGTCTACCTACTTGTTTTTGTCACTGATTTTAAATCTATCCTCATCAACATCAACAGCCTGAAGACGTCTAGGTATAGGCCCCAAGGACGCCACTTTGAGCGGCTGATCGTCTGCATCCATCGGCTTCCCAAGGCTTTCAGCAAATCGTCAATCCGCCTAGTGAGAGCCTACGCTGCGTCTTCCGTTTCGTGGTCGTCACTTGAGAACCTTTCTTCCCCATCGGTTATCAGTTCTATGAGTGATGTGACCTGTCCATTGCCATCTATAACTAGTTTTTTATTTGAATTTGAATTTAAACGGATTATTCGAATATTCAAAAAGCGTTGGTCTCTACTCTACCAAGGAACCTTTATAGCATTTATAGCCGAACATGTCTTAGTTCTAGAAATAATTTTTTTGTTGGCTGACACCACAGCTTAGAGAAAAAAACCAGTTACCGCTTCTGTGGATGACACATGTTCACGAATTTTGATTCTTGATTTTTTTTCACATGAACTTTCGTTTATCTTCTCGATGTTTTCCTTCCGTTGTAATCATCATTATCATCATCATCATCAGCCTGAAGACGTCCACTGCTGAACATAGGCCTCCCCCAAAAAGCGCCACCTTGAGCGGCTGCTTGCCTATTGCATCCATCGGCTCCCCACGGTTCTGACCAGGTCGTCGGTCCACCTAATAGGGGGCCGGCTTACGCTGCGTCTTCCAGTTCGTGGTCGCCACTCGAGAACCTTTCTTCCCCAACGGTTGCCAATTCTACGAGCGATGTGGCCCGCCCACTGCCACTTCAACTTCCTGATTCTGAAAGCTATATCGGTTATAGTTCTCTTGCGGATCTCCTCATTTCGGATCTTGTCTCGCATGGAAACACCGAGCATAGCTCTCTCCAGTTCGCTGTGCGATTTTAGCTTACTCATCAGGCCAACAGACCACGTCTCAGTGCCATAAGTCATCACTGGCATCACACACTGGTTGAAAACATTCGTTTTCAGGCTATGCGGTATCCGATGTTATGGTGAGTGTAAATTCCGCACATAAGTAACTAGAAAAGACAGGTGCAGTACCGACCTAGATTTGAATCATAGTGGTGGTCTGTGGGGGAGGCCTATGTTCAGCAGTGAACGTCTTCAGCTTGTCGATGATATGTAACACATGCTCGAGTGAAATCGCAAGCAATAACTAGTCACAAAAATCCATTCCAAGCAACGTACCTACCGTGAAGTTGGCATTTTTCATAATAGCAAATCATTAAATTATGATTCACTTTGATTCATTTTGTATTAAAAACTCGAGGATGTGAGGTAAGAGGCCCATTAATTGAATGACGACTGAAGCCAATCGGAGAATAATATTTTTATTTGTTGGTGAAAATTTGTTGTCTACATCCTGAAATGAAATGTTGAAAAAACTTGTTTCTATGGTTTGCAAATAAATTAACACAACTTTTGTTAAGATTAATAAGTTACCTACTTAATAACATTCAAACTCAGGATTTCCAAGAGGTGAGATGTTGTCAAAAGTATGCCCATTTATGCATTATAAAATCTTTTTTTTTATGGGAATGAGTGACGTGACGAGCTAGTCGTTCACCTGATGTTAAGCAACACGGCCGCTCATAACAGTTGCAGTGTCACTCGAAACTTTAAAATAATAAAGTTTCGCGTGACACTGCACTGCGCACGCCATCCCGAGACATCACCCAGTCTAGCAATCAGATTACTAGACTGTGTAATCAGGTCATAAAGTCTCATTTGCCCAGTAATTTCACTAGCTACAATGCCCTTCAAACCGGAACACAGTAGTGCTTGCACACTACTGCTTGGCGGCAGAATAACTGGCAAAGCGGTGGTATCTACCTAGATGAACTTTGCAGAAAAGTCCTACCAACTAGTTGCAGAAAAGTCCTACCACCTAGTGATGAAATCTAAATTTTAAATGGTTTCAAATTTTTTATCTGCAATCACAGATACAGCTGCCAGAACGATCGTCAAGCTGTAACTAGATGGTATCTGACTGTATCGCTTACCTTAATTCCGCCTACGATGTTAGCGCAGCGGGGAGTAGCACTATTAGTTATTTATTAGACTCATTTGGACGGTTTTTGTTTTAGTTAGGTACCTACTTGTAAGGGGAATTTCTGTCTGAATCATCATTAATTCATCATAAAAAAACCCGAAGCAAAATAAGCTTTTTTTTCATCCGCCTATAAGTAAAGACACTGACAACGAAGTGGTGACTAAGAAACATTAAGGCGTAGTGTAGTCAGACCCCCCACTAGGTGAACCAACGATCTGGTGAAAACCGTGGAGAGCCGACGCGATGGGTACAGAAGGCGAGCTGCTCAAAGTGGCGCTCTCTGGTGGAGGCCTTCAGGCTGTTGATGATGATGATGATAAGAAAAGATTTCCGAATACCCAAACGGATTTGACGAGCCCGATAGCTCAGTTGGTGGTTTCTGAACTGAGGGCTGTGGGTATGATTCCACATTTGCGTGATGAACATAGATGTTTTTTCTGCGTCTGGGTGTTATACTGTATTCTATTTCTATGTATGTATTTACAAACAAAAAAGAAAAAAGTATCTAAGTATTGTATCAGTTATCTGGTTCCCATAGTACAAGCTATGCTTAGTTTGGGGCTAGATGGCGCTGTGTGAAATGTCCACACATATTTAAAAAGGGTGAAAATAAAACCCGATTACTGACCTACCAACTGCTAAGCTTTTGGTGTCAGTCTGATTGTCTGTCTGTCATCATCATTAACAGCCTGAAGACGTCCACTGCTGACCATAGGCCTCCCCCAATGAGCAGCTTTTTGCCTCCTGTATCCATCGGCTCCCCATGGGTTTGACTAGATCATCGGTCCCTACGCTTGTCTTCCTGTCCAACCTTTGAACGGCTGTGCATGTTTCGTGACTTGCTTAGTAATGAGGCCAACAGTAAGAGACCACGTCTCAGTGCCATAAGTCATCACCAGCAACACACACTGGTTGAGAAACTTTGTTCTCAGACTCTACGGGATTTTGCACGATAAGATAGGTCAAAGCTTCCATCCAAGTCGGTGGGCCTCATTCGTAAGCTCAAGCATATTAATGAGGCCAACAGTAAGAGACCACGTCTCGATACCATAAGTCATCACTGGCAAGTTACCTCTGCCATGTTATTAGGACTGATAGAAAACTGTTTTCAGACTGTGGAATTTTGGAGAAAAAGATAAGTCAAAGGTTCCCGAACCCACCCAGCTCAGATGGATTCTTTGTGCGTCCCCTTCCTTTTTTATACAAGGTGACCTTGAATTGGTGTGTTATCCCGCAAGGGGGGGACTGGGACCATGATAGCCTACAAGTTGTGAGAGCCTCACTTGAAACTCGGTGTTTCCAAACCTACATAATAAAAAATAAATCAACTAACAAAAATGCACGTGCGATCGCTACGAGAGTTAACAGATACTATAAATTCACTTCTAAACACAGTTCGTTAAACGAATTGCATTCGGTCAAGGACGAAGTTCAACCACCCAGCTACTACGCTAAAGCTATTATCGAACGTAAACTTCACATGGCATTTCTTCAATGAAAAACTATTAATTTAGAAAAGTCGTAGAAAAAACATGGTCTACCTTGAGGTGTAGATTTACCCCCTTTCGGGATAACATACCAATTCAAAATCAGGTAGCATAGGTGTGTTGAACAATTAGTATAGGCACCTACCTATAAAGCTGCAGGTAGGTATCACATAGTACTGTAGCTGTCATTGGGTCATCGCTATCAATATATCGATCTAAATCGATGGTTGCATCGAAAGCAATAATTGCTATTGTTATATTTTTGGTACAGATACCCGATTTAGGATAGACCTAGGAAACTTTTTAGAAGTGACAACCAAACTATGTATAACTTTTTTTTGCTCAATGGGAAAGTATTGTCTATGTATATGTAAGTAAGCATGTTTGCTGGCTGAAATAGCTGAACAGATTCTGGTGAAATTTGGGTGGGTAAATCTAGAAAAACAATATCGTATAGGTTTTAAACTATACAAGCTGCAACTGCCCTGATGCTGTGAGTGCAAGCCGAATGGTTCTCAGATAATATATCACACAATATATTTTATATTAATTACTAGCTGCGCCCCGTGGTTTCACCTGCAGAAAAAAGGTAGCAAATCTATCTCTATTGGTAATTTTATGCAAATCCGTCCACCAATTTGAGGGAGAAGATGTAACAAACATACACACATATTACACGCATTTATAATATTAGTGTGATGTGATAGTTGATGAAACTATGAATATTGTCTTTTGCTTGTTTCGCTCTGTTTGTTTATTGTACTTCGTTGTTTTTAAATTTTTAAGTTTGTTCTAACGTTCGTGGGGCCACAAATGGGGTCCGTCTGAAAATCAGTAATTAAGGTCTTTAAGGTAATTAGGACCTTAATTGTATGCTGAGTCGGGGCCCATTCGTGACACCACGCAACATTGCACTACTTGGCACTGCTTCTGTTTGTGTGTATATTGTTTTGTAATGTAATTTATGTAGTGTAATGTTGTGTGTGTTACTGTCACGAATAAATGTATTTTCTTTCTTTCTTTCTTTCTTTCTTTCAAAGGATGTGATGATGTGATTTCGAGACTGCCTTCTTCATTACCGAATTGGAATGGTAGAGTAAGTTTGAGTTAAAATTACATAATAAAATTATGCCGCCATTTTTTCTTGTCCTGTCTAACCGTTCTATCTTCATTAGAAATATCATGACTGCGCATTTTCAAAAGGTATTAAAAGTAGGTATTTGCAATCATTTATTTCACAATCACTGTTATAAGATTAGAAACATTTATCTACTTGTCGACATAGAGTTTAAGTAGGTACTTACACAAGATAAGACTATAGACTACATGATATCTACAGCATAGTACTTTCCTTCATTTTTAGGTTGGCTCGAACAGTCGCAAATATTCTGTTGGATACTCTTTTTAGTAGACGTTTATCGCGGTCCTCTTCTCTTACAGATTAATTTGCAAAGAAAAAATTAGAATCACGGGGATTGAACCCGCATCCATCCATCCCTCAGGCCGGGATATGCTTTACTTAAGCTACCGTGACAAGTGGTTTCATGTCCGAATTTTTCCTTCACCTTTACTACCAACTTACGGGGTTGGTAGCGCCATCTATTGAAAAATTCCTGAGAATGACTCCTCATTCTTTTTTCCTCCTCTCTTAGTTTTCTCGATCCTCTTCTCTTAGTCTTCTCGATTCACTTATCTCAGTCTTTTAGATCATCTTTTCTTAGCCTTATCGATCCTCTTATCTTAGTGTTTTCGATTCTCTTCTCTTAGTCTTCTCGATCCTCTTCCCATAGACTACTCGATCCACTTCTCTTAGTCTTCTCAATCCCCTTCTCTTAGTCTTCTCAGTCCTTTTTTCTTAGTTTTCTCATCCTCTTCTCCTGGCAAACTATCTAAAAACAAACAGTCATTAAAAGAAATTTTAAAATTTGACTCGTAGAGTTCAGTTAGGTCCAAACTTTTCCAAACAGGCTCAGTTCTCCCTGAACAAAAGGGTAGGTGATCTAAGTATAGAACAGGTTCAATAATGCATGCACCTGCCGCCGTGTCTGATTCACTAACTTACCTCTATCTAGTTAGGCGATACTGATTTAGATGGCTGGCACACCTAGTTACTGAAGTGCTAGATATGGCTTAGGTAAAATCATTGTCTATAAATTCAGTTGACCAATGATACCACTTCCCCTCGTACGAAAATTTGTGGTGAACTAAGCATAGCTTGTACTATGGGAACCTTATAACTGATACAATACTTAGGTACTTTTTTGTTTGTAAATACATACATAGAATACAATATAACACTCAGACGCAGAACAAACATCTATGTACATCACACAAATGTTTGTCCCGGGTAGGAATCGAACCCACAGCCCTCAGTTCAGAAGGCAGGGGTGCTACCAACCGACCTATCAGGCCCGTCAAATCTGTCTATCTAACTTTCATTTCCATACCTTCGAAGACCTATGTTCTGTCTTTTAATTATTTTAACTGAAATTTCCCTTTGTTCGTTCGGTCCCCAGATTTTATGCAAACGCAGCCATAGCTGCAGACCCCCTTTGTCGGAATTACCTTGCCCCGTTTGTTCATGAGACTTCATACCGGATCTTAATATCAGTTTTTCACTGTGCCGTTAAGTAAGCAGAGCTCTTCCCACGAGTGCTGTAATGTAAGAACCGGCTAAGGGAATATCAAGGGAATGAGTAGCGGCGTTCTCATCTATATTGCGGCAAACCCCCCTTTTTATAGGCATAGTAGCCGCTCAAAGTGGTGCTCCATGGGGAGCCCTATACTCGGCAGGGTTTTGTTACACCAATCAAAAAAGAACTTTAATTTTAATATAAAAATAATTTCTTAATGTAATGTGTAACAATAAGCTAAGCTCCTCGTAATATCGATTTAACTAAGTAGCGCCGCTGAATAAAAGATTTGACGTAATTAGGGATTAAATTTGACACCGTCGGAGCTCTCCTACAATTTACTTCTGAAAAGCTGGGAGTAGCAATTCTTCAGGCATTTAAGGTGTGGTTTCGTTGTCTAAGACAAAGTTGGACCGTTCAATATGCTTACAACGAATAGTGGCTCTATAATGAGCTGTAGTAAACCTCGCGAGTATTTGAATATTTACTTAAAAACTGTAGTTTCAAACCATTTTGAAAAATTCAGGACAGACATACGCCGGACATATTATTTTTATGAATTCATATATGGCTACTTGCCAAAGCTGAGACGCGGTCAAAAATAATTCTGCCTTAGAGTACCTATATCTAGGTACATACCCATCTGCATTTCGGACAACTAGACGGGCCCGGTAGCTCAGTTGGTAGTATCCCTGCCTTCTGAACTGAGGGCTGTGGGTTCGATTCCTACCCAGGACAAACATTTGTGTGATGAACATAGATGTTAGTTCTGCGTCTGGGTGTTATATTGTATTCTATGTATGTATTTACAAGCAAAAAGTATATAAGTATTGTATCAGTTATCTGGTTCCCATAGTACAAGCTATGCTTAGTTTGGGGCTAGATGGCGATGTGTGAAATGTCCACACATTTTTTTTTATTAACTATTTTGCCTTTCGTGGGATGAATTTATTTATTTTATTTATTTATTTCATCTTTTGTTCACAATTATTAAGTAACGTAGGTACCTAAGACTAATCGGCTTGACGTTGCATGTTTGAAAACTTTTCGTTATGTCTTTCTCGATCCTAACTCTACAAATGTTATTTGTGACGGCCATTGACCGACCGGTAACTAAAATTGCAGTTTTTTGGAAATAAACCTGGAACTTGTGGGCTTTAAAGTACAACGTAGTAGGTTCCACCAGGCCGCAAAAGAAGCCTACTCACTTATCTGATCTTCCTTAGTGTGCAGCGTGTCTTTGCAGCCGAGGGGATCCCCAAGAAGCTCGTCCACGTAGTCCAAGCCGGTGGTCCGCCTTTTTTCGCTCTCTAACTCCTGTCCCTTAGGTGTCCAACAACCAAACTTTGGTCCAAGTTGAGAGCACTTCAAATTGGCACAACACTCTTTTATTTCACAATAACTAGGTCTTTTTTAAATATCCAAAATGCCAGAATGAGCCAAATCAGAAAACATTTTTGAAGCTTGTCTACCACGGCCGGCGAACAGGCGCTGTCATCGTCGTGTTTCGGGGTTCTCACAACGCTGGTTTGCTCGCGCGCATTTCATAGCTTTTTTGGCGCGCAGTTTGAATGAGCTAAGCCCAATTACCACAAGGTTGGAACCCATTACTTTTTGACTAATTAAGCGGCCCAAACATTATTAAACAGTACGTTTTCAGTTTACGTCTCTGCAGACGTCAAATTTGCGCTTTTTTTCAGAAGGATTATATTAGAATTATAGAAAAATCATTGCTTGTTATGAAAAACTTACAATGATTTTCATTTATTTTCTACACAACGCGCGATTATTTTTTAGGTTATTGATTTCCTAGAAAATTAAAACGTATCAACGAAACAGTGCCTTAACCCCATTCAATATTATGCCTAAAAGTGTAACAGTACACCCTCTTTCACCCCTGTCTGTTTACCCTCACTGCATTTCGCAGTCTAAACGCCTGAGTGCATGGACGTATTCAGGATATAGGGACGGGGGGAGGGGGGAAAAGTTCTTAAAACTTTTTATACTATGCGTGTTTATACCTATGTGTGTTGAATAATAATTATTTTTCCTCTCTTCGTCTTAGTAATACGGAGCAATGGGATACAATGGATAAATAAAGATCTACGTCACGCTGTGTTTTAGTTGCTCGTTCGCCTGGTGTCAAGTTGGCCGTTAGCAGTTTCGACTTGCAGTGCTACTGGGACCTCTAAATTAAAAAGTTTTGCCTGACACTACAAAGTGAATGTCATTCTGGGATACTGACACAGTCTGGTTACTATTAGACTGCTGACTGTATGTCCTCGTTTTTTTAAATATTCCTTGTGTATGTTTATAAAATAACCCCTTCTTAAAATAAAATAGATCCTCATTACGTTCCTGTACTGAGTACTTTCCGCAGGGTTGCCAACTATGAAAACAACTTTTTGCAACTTTTCTAAAGCATAACCTGAATTTTTTTATGCAATTAACTTTGAGGTAGAGCTAAAAAGGACTGTATGCCAATTTATGATAGAAATTGTATTTGTAAAGTTCTAAAAAGTTCTGTGCTTGTTAGTTTCAGCCGTTGTAAGTTGATGTGGTGAAAATTATGTCAAAGGAGTTTTTAGTTTAGTAGCAGTAACGAATCAAATGCTCTTCAGGATAAAAATATAAAAATGAACAATGGACGCTGCGGGTATTTTGCTGTGCTTTTTGTATCATCATCATCATCATCATCATTAACAGCCTGAAGACGTCCACTGCTGAACATAGGCCTCCCCCCGGGAGCGCCACTTACAGCGGCTGCTCGCCTCCTGCATCCATCCCCGCGGCTTTCACCAGGTCGTCGGTCCACCTAGTGGGGGGCCGGCCTACGCTGCGTCTTCCAGATCGTGGTCGCCACTCGAGAACCTTCCTTTCCCATCGGTTGTCAGTTCTACGAGCGATGTGGCCTGCCCATTGCCATTTCAACTTGCTAATCCTAAGAGCTATATCGGTCACTTTAGTTCTCCTGCGGATCTCCTCATTACTTGTGCTTTTTGTATGAAGGTACGAATTTCAAGTTAATTAAATTAGAAATGTACGGTATTTGTCTGTGAAATGAGAAATAATGGTATGTTGTTTATTATTATCTTGTATTTGTGCTATTTAGGACACAATGTATACTACAATAATTACGGCGCACTTAATACTAAACCGTTCGGCCAAAAATATCTAGGTATAGATAATAATAATAATTTGAAGGGCCCGATAGCTCAGTTGGTAGTAATCCTGCCTTCTGAACTGAGGGCTGTGGGTTCGATTCCTACCCAGGACAAACATTTGTGTGATGAACATAGATGTTTGTTCTGTGTCTGGGTATTATATTGTAGTCTGGGTATGTATTTACAAACAAAAAGTATCTAACAGTCATAGACATATATATAAGGACAGGCCTAATGACAGATTAAACCGTCGCTTCAAAGAGGGTGTCAATTTCACAGATTGACATCCACTAGCGCCCAGTCTGTGTTGGAAGTGAGAAGATATCGGTCGTGTGTCTCAAAGAAAATATGCCAAGTTGTATTGTGAAGGGTTGCACAAACTACACTCTAAAGTGCAATAAAAAGAAATACAAAGTTTCTTACCACAAGTAAGTCAATATTTTCAATATTACACTCCGTTTTGTACGAAAATAATCGAATTTATATTTGGGATAAATAATCATTGTAAACATAAACATTGACGGGCATAATGGCAGCGATAGGGCCGTTCTCATCGTAGTTCCTGAGTAATCTAAGAGATGGCGCTGACTTTTCGCCACACCATTTTGAGTAAATAAAATGTTCCTTCGGGCATATCCTGATATATAGATCTATGCTAACAGTGGTATTCATAAACAAAGGTTGAACAAACCCCGAAAATCTATCATTCCACTTTTACCTAGGGATTAAATGCGTAATCATTCTTCTTTCACTTTCATAAACAATCACTGGAGAAACCCCTAACGGAACTGCATTTTAATTAAATACTCTACGATTTCAATCAAGTTGTCTATGAAAATTCTGTCGAGTGTCACTTTTGAACTATCAAAAGTCGCGCCAAAATGTCACACACACTCACAAAAAAAATTAAAAGAAATATTATTTTTGTATATTTTGTGTGCCTATTTTGTGTTAAATATATTATTTTAAACTGGTAAATGTTGAAGAAACGGTACCGATATACCTTATTCGTATTTTAAATATCACGACACTTCACAAAATAATAAAATAACACGAAATGAAAGCAAGTGGACCGTTTGGTTGACGAAATTCGGACAATCAGCATTCAGCCTCGGATCATGCCATATTGAGGGCTGCTTTTGTTTATGAAATGCATAAAGCTAGAATTTGCCGCACAGTGCCTGAATCATCCTCTAGAGGAGCCCCCACCTTGACTATGAATTCCAGTGTTAGTATTGTATCCGCTAACTGGTTTCCATAGTACAAGCTATGCTTAGTTTGGGGCTAGATGGCGCTGGTTGAAATGTCCACACATACTTAAAAAATAATAATAACCTCTTACTGCAACTTGACTTTATGCAATCACAAGATATATTTAAACATTTTCGCTTTAGTATAAATACCAAACATAGTCTCCGTAAACTTAGGAAAACAAAACCCCTGCTAAGTCTATAAAACCAGTAGCACTTCTGTGCCAGTTACGATTACAGCATGATCACACAAAGTTTCTGCTGACGTTTGATTACCCAACAATTGGGGTAAAATTTGCTTACTGGCAACTTAGAGATGAGACGTCAGCGACAAGAGAGACTGCTTGGAGCAAATAGCATCTAAGAGACTATGGTAATAATTTATCTGTTTATTTAGATATTATGAAGACTTAACGTTTCAGTTTATTTATGCAGTTGTCTAGCCGGTGTCAGATTTGTATGCCTGAAAGAACGAACGGTGCCTATATGAAGAAAATAAAAGACATGTGACAAAATGAGACACTGACAGAGAATACTTAACAGGAGGTTTTGGCGGGAACGCGAAAAAGTTCACGTCGTTGCATTGTATTATTTTTCAAAACTTTTGCTTTTTCCAGTATTAATGTTTAAAATTGGTGGCGTTTTACGCATTAAGTGCTGAATTACGAGCATTAGTGAGGGCAAGTGATATAATGTGGTGAAACGTGATTTTTCGTGTCGCTTTCAAAACTCCACAGAAGCTTGTAGTAAAGTTGCCACCACTTTGCTGGAGCATGACTTAGACTGGACTATGAATATGACTAGGACATGACTGCGTGAAATATTTTATAACACGATGAAAATATAATACTTGACACTGGCTAAATACACTATAAGTGGAGCCAAAATATATATTTAAAAAAAAAACTTAACAGGCTGAAAACGTCCACTGCTGAACATATGCCTTTTACCACAGAGCATCACTTTGAGCTTGCTTCCTGCATCCATCGGCTTCCCGCGGTTTTCACCAGGTCGTTGGTCCACCTAGTGGGGGGGCCTACGCTGCTTCCGGTTCGTGGTCGCCACTCGAGAACCTTTCTTCCCCATCGGAATCAGTTATCTAGTAATAGTTGATATTTGTTGCAGTTTAAAGAATAATATCCTCTTGATATTCACATTATAACATTTAAAAGTTTATAACCATGAAAACATACATGGCAGGATCAATTTCCATATACTCGTGAGTGATCTCTTGCGCAGGTGAATGTATAAACTATTAGGTAGTGTTCCGTATATGGTTGAGGAGCCGTGGGACTGGGCCTGATGTCTGTATTGGACGTTGGCATCAAAATATAGACAGGGGTTGTATGTCAGGGTGTAAGCTTTAGTAGTGGAAAAATTACACTGTATTCAATCCATAGATGTAGTGTAGGTAAAAAAAGGTAGGGAATAAAAGAAAGAAGATACTTAAGGGTATAGTTAAAGAGAGATGTGAAAGTGGTATGCTTAAATTAGGTTAGGTTGTGGCCCCATGCTAATAGTGGGTTCGAGTCCCACATACCACCCCCACCTCCACCCCCGTGATGGCAGGGAAATGCGCGCGCAATTTCTCCCCCCCCCCCCACAAAAAAAAAGGTTAGAATTAAAGGGCGCTCGATCAAACATGACAAATAAAGAGACATTAATACGCATACGCATCTAGAACAATAAACACCAGTTTTTTATTGAGCACTATTTAGTAAAGGTACCGTTGTCTATGTAATGCATATTTTAAATGTCTAAAATCAGAATTAATGAACAACACGCAACTTTGCTCTAAAAGAAAATAGATATAACTAACTAATTCTGGTTCCACATTAGCTTATTAGGTTTTGGAAGTCATGTTTAGCTTCCATAGAAGAAAAAATACTTGGGTAATATCCACCTATATCAAAATAGAGAACGGAACTTTTGAACGGAACGGGAATCTTGCCAACGCAAATGCATGCCCAGTCCATTTTTGGCGGCTTAGTACTTTCATACATCACTAAAGTCTATGGTAGAATAAATCAACGTTAGATCCTGGGCAAAGGTAAGATACTTTCGATCTCTATACCCTGGCTCTGGAGTAGTACTAAGCATAGCTGGACCTAGCATCCCAGGAGACTCTAGAATTCCATAAGACCTATTTCTGAAAGAGTTTTGAGAATACGCCGTTCAATACCTATAAATAGCTTCTTGGCTTCCTGACATAAGACGCACCAACACATTCGTTTTTAGGCTAAGATTTTTACAAATATTTTTTTTTATTTGTTACGTTTGGCTTGTATATTTATTATTTTTATCGAGTTATGTGATACAATTAGTATTTAACTAATTTTAATAAAATATATTTAACAAACAGCGAATAAAGATTGAAAGAAGAAAGAACGATCTTTGTTTCTATAGAATAAAGATTGATTATATCGGTCTCTTTCTCAAAAAGGTCATCGACCTGGTGCAAAAGGCTCCATATTCCATCTATCTTAAATGGTAAAACGTCGTTAGCCAGAAAATGTAGCGTTTATACTGAAAAATAAACAAAACAGTACATTTTACATACAAGCAGTGTATGTAAATTCTGACGGACCAGCGACGACGCACGACGACTGATTTGAATTTTGAATTTCGTACTGCGCGGGCGCATTGAATGGTGAATTTTAGAGTGGCCATATAGAAATTTTATAAATTCGTTCTACGTAAAGCTTCTTTTGACCTTTTTTTAACTAATCAAGATAATTAATATTATTTTTTAAAAACGTGTGTCAATACTTTAATAAGAATAGCTTGCAAAAAAGACTTCAAAATATACCCTGCTGAAATTCTATTTAATTATTTATTTATTTGTTCCTGCCGTCCCTATAGAAATCAATACAACTTAAACGATTTGGTTGAGCTTTTCCACTAACTTGTCAGAAAAGTTTCCGATTAATTCCTCTTTTTTAGTAGAACCATGGGGTTCCATCAGGTACAAACGAAAAATAGCTCGAACTTGAAAAAAATGTATTAATCGTGTCGAGAGAGTTACTAGTTAGTGTCCAGTGTATTCATTTGGCCCAATACTTCGCCAACACGCAATAAATGTCGCTTGATAATCTTGCGTTATGCAGAAATAAAATAATTGGTAAAATAGCCCGTTTTATTCCGTTGTATGGGATGAGGCATCTGTACTGTAGGTATTATATTATCTGGGGTAAAACATAAAAAGCATGAAAAACATTTTATTAAAAGAATGAATTATTGACACAACACAACCTGCGGTTTTCGAGTGGCAAACATGAACTGGAAGACGCAGCGTAGGCCATCTACTAAGCAACTTGGTGGACCAACGCATGACGATATGACGACAGATCAAACCACGGAAAGCCGATGGATGCAGGAGGCAAGCAGCCACTTACAGTGGCACTTTATGGAGAGGGCTATAGAGGCAGTACGATTTTTCAGGCTGATCTTCTTCTTCTCGTGTAGACAGGCAAGTGGTGTCAGAATTTTTAGGCCACCCAAAGGCTAATGACATGGCTTAACGACTGTTGTCTTTGACAGACGGGACCGACGGCTTTTTAGGCTGATGATGGTGATACTTGCCAAAAGTAAAAACGTCATGTGAATATCTGAGAAATATGGCCAACCTATCCATCTACTTGCCGAGTCATATTTATACCAAATCCGCAAGCTCTACTCTGTGGTATAATGTCGGATTAGGTCTCATTTCTTGGTCATCGTGGGTTCGGTCGAATCTCAATGAGGACATAATAATAGAAAGAAAGAATGAAAGAAAACAAAAATCACATTAAAAAAAACTAGATAGACATAAAACGATCACATGAATGGGAAAAACGAGTATAAAGTGTAAAATAAAAATAGTCAAATTAATACTTATTTGATTTTGACTTTGAGATACCAATACAAATAAGTAGACAAAGCAGCTCTATCATCAAAGTCAAAGCCAAAATCAACGTCCACAACAGTAATTGTGGATTCTTGATGATGAAAGTGATGATGATGATGATGATGATGATGATGATGATGATGGTGATGATGATGATGATGATGATTATAATAATGAATGTGTAGATTCCTAATACACCAATAAGTCGACTCTACCAGTCTATTTATAAGGTGTCACCTCACTAACAAAGTGTCAGTCTGTCGACACCAGTTTAACACTTCGTTTGGACACATCCGTCATCTTCCTGATAATGAAGAGTTAAAAATGGGTAAAAGGAAAGTAGACATTATTGAACCAGAAATCTATTTGTGATCGTTAATATTTGGTTATTTTTCCTTCGCCATTTGACTACAGTTAAAAATTGATAAGGCAAAGTTAGGTATATTATTGATACCTATGGAAGTATGGACCTCTCGCATTCAATATGTAGGTTGTAAATATTTTTTTTTTGGGTAATGGATTGATTTGTATGCAGTATGTACGTATGGAGCAAACATTTCTGAGACTGAAAATTTATACTAATTTAACACAATTTAAATATAATTATTATTCCAAAAAGCTAAAATATAAAGTCTCTCTATCGAAAATTAGGAGTCTGAAATACCGATTCTCTGGAGTCCGGAGTAGGAGGGCTCTTGAGTGAAATTCTGAAAGGTTGTTGCTGTAATGAGTTGTCTAAATTATTACGTCGCTCACAGAACTGACAACTGAAACTGACTCACTAGAAGGACTGACGACACGGTCGAAACGGCGGGGAGCCGTATGCATGCATGCAAGTGGCTGCTCAAAGCAGGGCTCTCACAATAACTGTAAAGTAAAAACGACATTCAATGCATTTTCACATAAACTACTTTCATCACCGTCACCATCACCATCATCATCCTCATCATCATCATCATCATCATCAGTCAGAAGACGTTCACTGCTGCTGACCATAGGCTGAGAAATTTTTCAAAACTTTAAAACTATTCGGTAAGAAAATTAATTTAGAAAAATTTCGCTTTACACAAACTCTGTGTGTCTCAAACGTTAATGCTCAAAAATATGTCAAGTATGATCTTCAGGCATTTCTGAGACACCGCTCTTCATATTACGGGAGTATTGACTTATAATACTGAGTATTTAGAGGTAAAAGCCCGACTTAAGACCTTCTTTGTAATTGATTCCTTAGCATCTGGTATTCTCACGGAACAGAAAAACAAAGGTCATCGTCATCAGCCGAATAGTAGTTCCCACAGCTGGGACACGGGCCTTCTCTCACAGGGAGAGTGTACGCCATAATCCACCACGCTGGCCAAGTGCGGGTTGGTGGATGACACATGTTCGGTTCTGTGATGCTTGAACATACTGGTTTCCTCGCGATGTTTCCTTCATCTTGATGATTCCTTCACCTTTGTAAGAGCGAATCTAAAATCCCCACACACCTAGAAAAGTCAATGGACCTTCAATTAAAGCAGCTGGAATCTGTGATAAGTTGATAACAGATTCTAATAAATAAAAAGTGGCAGATTTAAATTATGATCATCATCAGCCAGTCTACTTACTGCTGAACATAATTATGCCCTATAAATGCCACTTTAAGCGACCGCTTGCCTCCTGCATCCATCGGCCTTTGCAACTTAGTTGGTCCACATAGTGGAAGGCCTACGTCTTCCGGTTCGTGTTCACCTTTTGAGAACCTATTCTACTCAATTGGCTTTCGGTTCTGCAAGCGACTATTCAACTTGCTTATTTTGAAAGCTATGTCGGTGACTTTAGTTCTTTTGGACCTACTCGTTCTGGATTGTATCACACATCAAGGAAATTCTGAGCAGAATAATATAGCTCTGTCTGTATTTGTTACTAGCGGTACAGTCATTGAATTATCCTCTCAGCTTTAGGTATTTTTTGGAATTAAATCAAACCCACGTTCCCCTAAAACAGAACGTGTTAATCCCTATCCAAATATTTGCTCAGGATAAAATATGTCACTCATCCCTAAACAGATATCCCATAACATGGTTCACGAAATCCACTTTTCATCTCTAAATAGGCCCATATTCATAGTGTCATCTTAAGTAAGATTTTGATTTTGTTTTGTTGTGGTTTTGGTTTTGTACTTGCTCACAGTTTTTTTGTCTGTCTAAAAACTAAATACTTATGTACAGAGAAGACTTACCTACTTTCTTGTGTATGATACGTTATTGTTTTATTTGGATGATTAACATTTGCATGTTTCTATCATCACCACCATCGTCATCTTCATCATCATCATCATCATCATCATCATCATCATCATCATCATCATCATCATCAACAGCTTAAAGACGTCCACTGCTGAACATGCGGCTTTCTCCGGATCGTAGGTCCACCTAGTGGGGAGTCTGCCTACGCTGCGTCTTCTGGAACCTTTCTTCCCCATTGGTTGTCGGTCACTTGGTTGTCACTGTCAGTTCTGCGAGCGACGTGGCCTGCCCATTACCATTTCAGCTTACTAATTTTAAGGGCTATATTTGTCGACAACTTCGAGAGTATCGTTCCCAACAATTACCGGTATAGGTGGAACATGAAACAAGAGCATTAGAAATGACTTTCGCATACACATGGGTATGTTTCTATGTGACCTCCTCAACCACGTGACCAATACTTAAATGCGTCATTCTTCAATCATCATGTAGGAGCGGTCGAAGAGGGAGTCATTATATTTTTTGATAAGTAGTACCTATGCTATGTGGATTTTAAAATTTTTAATTTTTTTATATTTGACATCAAATAGATAGTCATAGAATCGGAATTTTCTAATGCGTACCTGTTGTACCTATTCTGTTTATTTTTGACGTGTATTTCTTACTATGACTATGACTATGACTATGGACCGACGATCTGGCGAAAACCGCAGGGAGCTGATGGAGGTAGGAGGCGAGCAGCCGCTCAAAGTGGTGCTCTGTGGGAGGTCTATGTTCAGCAGTGGACGTCTTCAGGCTGGAGACGATTGCCTAATGCTCAAAAAATCAAAAATTCATGCTCATCTCAAGTCCGTACTACTAATACAGGTTTAAGGGTTCCAACCCCTGACAATATACGGCTAGTCGCTTTGGCAGCTACCCTCCGTAATTAGCCGCACGTCAGCCAGGTGAAGTGGGTAAATCGGTGTAATGTATAATTATGTTAGATAAGGTGGTACCGAGGGTTCTCGATTCAAAGTCGGTAATTTTTCGGTAAGGACATGGTAATGGGGCGTTTTACACCACGAGTGGTTCGCACCGCGGCGTGAATCGCCCAAGAGCCCTAAATGAATAGGCTCTTTCGCACCGCGGTGTGAATCGACCTATGCTATTATAACACTTAGGCGATTCACACCGCGGTGTGAACCACTATCGAAAGAAGAAAAAAACAATGTAAAATTGTACTGGCAGGTAGAAAAACGTTCACTCATAAAAACAATTTATTATCATATTAATATTATGAATGCGAAATAACCGTTTCTACCGATCAGCGGTAGAGATAAGCACGTTTCACTGCGGGTGACTACAGCAAAATAGCACTATAGCAAAAGTGTTATACACAACTGAGTGCTACCGTGCTTCGGAGCGGCACGTTAAGCCGTCGGTCCCGGCTGTTGTCGTAAGGCAATAGTCGTTAAGCCAAGTCAGAAGCCTTTGGGCGGCCTGGAAATTATGACACCAGGGCTGGCCTTTTGCCTACAAGAGAAGAAGAGAAAGAACCACTTCCTAAACTGTTCACTTCTTTGGATTAGCACTCTCTTCTTATCTCGTCTTTTTCCTAATTTATCCACTTCTGCAATCTATTCCACACATTTCCATAATTCGCTTGGAGTGTTGCCATATCACTTGACAGATGCGTCATTTTCTTCTTCTTTCTTGATGGCTTTCTATCGCTTTTTTGCAATAATTATTTTTGATAGATGTGTCATTTTGACAGAAGTCATTTTGACAGATGTCATTTTGACAAATGTAATTTTGACCGATGTCATTTTGACAGATGTTATTTTGACAGATGTCATGAAATAGGGCAAATTCTGACGCTCATTAAAAAAGAAAAATAGTTCACACAATGTGTGTGCCTTATTGCACAGTTCAATGACTAAACTACATTTTCAAGACTTCAAGCACTATGGTGGGTTCAGGATATTTTATTTGACATAATTTAGTGAATGAAGTAAACTAAGTGACACTGAGGTGCGCTATGACAGAGGCAAAATCAACCACAAAGAGAAAATAATCGGGTCTCTTTTGCGCCTTTTATTTTTGGCTGTAGAACTACGCCCCGACAGCTGTCAGAAAATACCCTATTGTTACCTATGTTCACAATTTCACATGGCGATCTCATCAGATATGTATAATTGCCGATCTGGTTAAGATGTATCGACAAGTCCGTGTAGCCATAGAAGACATAGATTACCAAAGGATTTTGTGGCGTACTCACCCAGATCAGCCAGTGCAACATTACAATCTTCTGACAGTGACTTTCGGGACGGCTTGTGCACCATACCTCGCAGTTAAAACATTGCAAAGGTTAGCCGAGGATGAGCAGAATAGGTATCCAGTTGCTGCAGAAATCACCAAATCCGACTATTACGTTGACGATCTTATGACCGGATGTTATTCTGAAGAAGAGGCTATAAAAATCTACGAAGAAATGAATAATTTGATGAACGCCGGAGGTTTCGAACTTCAGAAATGGAGTAGTAATAATGAACGGTTACTGCAACATATCGACAACGATAAACGTCGACCGAACAACCCTGTGGCTATAAAACAGGATAATACCGTGAAGGTTTTAGGCATATTCTGGAACAAAGAAACAGATAACTTTGAGTACACAGTCAATTTGCCCGAAGTCAAAGGCAAGTTTACCAAACGACAGGTGCTATCCGATATCGCAAGACTGTACGATCCTTTAGGATGGATCGCGCCCGTGGTAGTAGTTGCAAAGTTGTTTCTTCAAACATTGTGGAAATCACGCCTGGATTGGGATGACGAGTTAGGTGAAGATCTATCACAAGATTGGATAAAATATAGAGAAGATTTAAATCAAATCAAGAATATTTGTATACCAAGATGGATTCAATATTCACCAGGGTGTAAGACAGAATTACATGCCTTTTCTGATGGTTCTCAGTCAGCTTACGCAGCAAATGTGTACATAAGAGTAGTTGACGAACATAACCATGTTACGACCAGTTTGCTGTCAGCTAAAACAAAGGTTGCACCTATTGAAAAGCAAATGTCGATTCCCCGATTGGAGTTGTCCGGAGCAGCGCTGGCTGCCAAGCTACTGTCTGAAATAGGTGAAGTGATGGGAATTCCTAAAGAAAATCGACACGCCTGGACAGACTCAACAGTAGTCTTGGCTTGGCTTAAAGGTCCAGCTTGCAGATGGACAACATTTGTTAGCAATAGGGTGTCAGAGATTTTGACCATAATAGAGTACGACAATTGGGGACATGTATCAACACACGTGAATCCAGCTGATTGCGCATCTCGTGGATTAAGACCAAGTGATTTAGCAGGACACTCGCTGTGGTGGCACGGGCCCACATGGCTTAAAGAACTTTGTGCAAAAAAGGAAGTAATAGAAGTACTAGACACACACGAAGAAGAAAAAATGAAGGCCTTACCGGTGCTACAGCAATCTCCTGATGAACTTCCATGGGAAAGATTTTCATCATTGAACAGAATGTTAAGAGTTTTATCGTACTGCAGAAGAATTTTGAAGTTTAAATTACCAAAATCAGATAGAAGGAACATGCAAGAATCAATACAACCAAAAGAAAACAACGAAACATTGAAGAAATGCATTGAGATTGTACAAAGACAAGAATTCGGAGAAGACATCAGACAGTTGAAATCGGGAAGTTGTGTGCCAAAGAAGAGTGCGCTCCGCCCTCTTTGTCCATTCTTGGATCAAGATAGGATATTAAGAGTTGGTGGACGCATTGATCTTTGCGATGCAGAGTATGATCAACGGCATCCAGTTATTATGCCTAGTAAGAACCATCTCACTAAGCTATTAATAGCAGATGCCCACAGTAAAACCATGCACGGCGGCCCGCAACTTATGTTAAATCACCTTAGAGGACGTTACTGGATTCTTCGGGCACGCGAAATGGTGAAGAAGCATTACAGGGAATGTGTAGTTTGCATCAGACAAGCAACAGCCAATAAGACACCATATATGGGACAAATTCCCGCAGCTAGACTCAAACCTGGGAAACCGTTCAAATCATGCGGTGTTGATTATGCAGGGCCCATCAACATAAGGTTTTCACCAGGCCGAGGAGCCAAGTCCTACAAAGGCTACATATGCTTATTCATATGCATGGTTACCCATGCTATTCATGTAGAAGCAGTATCAGACTTGACATCTAAAGGTTTTATAGCGGCTTTCAAACGCATGACATCAAGGCGTGGCCATTGTAAAGATCTCTACAGTGACAATGGCACTAATTTTACCGGCGCAGACAAGCAGTTGAGAGAGATGTTCAACAGTGCTAAGTCAGGACTTCCGCAAGAAATCGCTGAGCTGTTAACATTGGAATCCACGTCTTGGCATTTTATACCTCCCCATGCACCAAATTTTGGAGGATTATGGGAGGCGGGTGTGCGTTCAGTAAAGACACATTTAAAGAAGGTTATTGGTGACAGCACGCTCACTTATGAAGAGCTATCAACCGTGTTAGCACAGGTGGAAGCCTGTGTGAATTCTCGTCCTTTAACTGTTTTTAGTGACGACCCTAATGACCCACTTCCACTGACACCCGGCCATTTCCTAGTAGGAGAGCCGTTATTAAATGTCGCGGATGAAAATTGTATGACGGTTAGCTTACTAGATAGATGGAGATTAACGACTAAAATGGTGAACGATTTCTGGAACCGTTGGAGTTCCGAATATCTTGTAACGTTAAATAAAAGATACAAATGGACCACTCAGCAGGACGAACCAAAAGTTAATGATATTGTCATTATAAAAGAACAGAATTTGCCGCCTGCTAAGTGGTTATTAGGTAAAATTGTAGATACGCATCCAGGCAAGGATGAGATTGTGCGTGTAGTTACCATTAAAACAAAAAACGGTATGTGTAAACGCCCATGCAGCAAATTGTGTTTTCTCCCTAGGAGAGGTTGTTAAATTAACTGCATCTATTTGTTTTAATCAAGTATGCCCATTACTTTATTGATGTGAATAAAGATTTGTTTCGCACTGTAAAAAAAAATGTTTATTGGGTAGGTATCTTGAGCTTAACTTTTAGTCATTCTATACTTCTTTGATTCTATGGCATGTATTTGAGTGATTAAAAATATGAGACTTTCTTTCTTTGGAGAACTGTTACGGTGGGCGGTGTACCATAATGAGTTTTATTATGGGTTTTGAGTTACGAGTTTTGTTGTTTAGAATTGTTTTTTTTTTACTAACAATTTGTGGTTTAGTGTTGTTTAGGTTAGGGATTACATATAATTATGTAACATGGCTTTCCACTGTCGGTAGCTAAATTCCGGTTCATTAGGTAAACGTGATTTAAAGAACTTTGTTCTTGGTGGGCGGGATGTCTAATAAGATCGATAATATTTGTAAATATTTGTACAAGTTAACTTTGGGTTTACATCAAATGGAACTAGATGGCGCTCGACTTGCTTAAAACGCGCAAGCGTTTCGTTACCGATTCAACGTGGACAGTGATGATTTTTAGTTCGATTTTTTCCTGTGCAAAAATAACATGTACCCACCGTTACGCTATTACACGAGTTAATTTTTTAATTGGAGGTAGTTTTTTTCCTTTAGTTCCTCAACAAATAATTAAAGTTATTAAAAGTATTAAAGTGGTGTGCGATATTAAACAACTATGTTATTTTTTATTGTGTATTGTAATGTAGTGTTGTGTGATGTCCTGAATAAATATATTTCTTTCTTTTTTCTTTCTTAAATAAGGAAACAGAAAAAAAGACTCATTATTGTCAACATCACCTACTTGTATTATAGAGGTCAGTGACATCACCTGGCCCCTATTTCATAAAAAGACAAATCATAATAAACCTACAATAGTCAGTAAATTTGACTGACAATCATCAGTCCCGTATAGTATTTTTGTTTTATGAAACACATTTGACTGACAAATGTAGGTTTATTATGGTTTGTTTTTTTATGAAATAGTGGCCTGATGGAAAGCGATGACGCGGCCTATGATCCTAATTCCTATGACCTATAATTTTTCCAACATCAAAGGTAAAATTATTTCGTAAACATTTTCCCGAAAAGCTAAAAGCCCTGTCAGATTAAAGGCCATATCAAATGTCTTCGTTTCCATTCAGGAACTTAAGAAGATTAATTTTCGATAAGAGCCTTCGATAACGGGAAATTTTAGCGAAAATAGCCGACGGGGTAGTCGCCCTATCACAGTAAAGTTCTTATCATATTTCTGTCTTTAGCAAGAAAATGTCTTAGCGATAAAAAAATACAAATTAAATAATTATGTCTTGAATTGTATCACGAGCGGGATTTGAACCCGCATCCACGCATCCCTCAAGCCGGGATATGCTTTACTTAAGCTACCGTGACTAGTGGTATCATGTCCGAATTTTTCCTTCACCTTTTCTACCGATTTACGGGGTTGTTAGCGCCAGGATGGATGAGGGTTCGAGTTCCGCTCGTGATTCTAATGTTTCTTTACAAAGTGTGTCTCAGACTAGTTTTGTCGCAGTCAATGTCGCTCGTACTTCTTTCTGCACCAAAACAGTATGCATTATTACAGCATACTCCTAAGCAGCTCCTGTGATTGGACGAATTCTTTAAGCAACCAATCGGGAAGCTCGGATGTTTTAATGCATTTCAGAGCGTCTTATAGCAAGCGCGCGGTGAGGTTACTTGCTTGAGTTTTGTGGAAAATTTTATGTGAGTGCAATCAACCAATTTTGTGTGCATCGCATCTAACCACTAAGCCACGGCATTCACCCCTATAGCATTCGTTAAAACTTTATTGAAGATTCACTTTAGTAAAGTGTTTATATCCTTTTTATTTCACTTCCCTATAACAATATTTTAGCTACCCTCAGGAAAATTTTATTTACCCCCATATCACAATGGTTTAAGGTCGGAAATCGTAAGAACCCTATATTATCTGGTGGGCTGATAAAAAAAATAACGTAAGTGCACTAAGCGTCACTTGGTTGAAAGCAATTGAAGTGTCTATTAGTTTTATTATTACTATAAGGGATACAATTATTTAATGGAAGATGGCATTGTGTTATAAATTGTGATCTAACCAATGGTCTAGCCACGGAATTATTAGATAGTACCGTCCAGAAAACCCATTCCGTAAATAGCCGAACGGTAAAATTAAGCAACAGATTAATCTGTAGATTACGCTGAGCAGGCGATACTGCTATAAAAATCATAAAGCTAAACGCGGTCACTACTATGATGGGTGACCGCTACAGCAAAAAGTGGTATTTAGAACTGAGCGCTACCGTGCTTCGGAGGGCACGTTAAGCCGTCCGTCTCCACTGTTGTCGTAAGACAATAGTCGGTAAGCCAAGTCAGAAGCCTTAGGGCAGCCTAAAAATTATGACACCAGCTGGACTAGCATGCGCACCGCGACAAAATTATCTCGACACTTTTTCTCGTGAGAGACAGTGACAAGGCTATGGTAGCGCCTAAGTGTGTCTCGCTCTAGCAGCAACGACAAGTTTTCTCGCGGTGCGCATTCTAGGCCATCAGGGCTGACTTGCCTACGCGTGAAGAAGAAGATTTATACGAATATTGACTCCTGTTGCTACGGCGGTGGGCGAACGCGGCTTAGATGAGGAAGATAGAAGGTGAGTTTACTCCTTTTTGAGACAGCAACTATTACTTATGCTGACAGTTTACTCGACCGAAAGCAGGGCCTTTTCACACTTATAAGTAAAGTGGTGGTGGGTGACGCTTAACATCAGGTGAACGACTAGCTCGTCACGTAATTTTTTGACTTAAAAATGTAATGAAAGAGAACACAAAGCCTTCATTTTTAAATTTGTGTAGAACCCGTTAGAACATAATTCAAAGCACAGCGATACTAATGAAAAATTCAACCAATTGGAATAAGCTATTCATAAGTTTAATAAAGTTTTTGGCAGGAATATTTCACAATATAACCTGAACAAAAAATATTTCACTATATTTTGCGAATCCCTTCATTTCAATTTTTATAAAAAGTAAGGTATAAGAGCGCTCACGTCCGGCCTCAACTTTTTTGCTTTAATGCGATGTTTTTCTAAATTAAGTAGTTAAGTAAATGGTTACTCATTCCTATAGCATGGCATAGAATAAAAAATAAAGGACCTCGTGTAGCGACCGCAAACCGGAGCATGCAGTACAAGTTGGACAATCTAGTCAAAACCACGGGGAGCCGATGGATGCAGGAGGCTAGCAGACGCTCAAAGTGGCGCTCAGTGGGAGCGCCACTCTTTTCAGCAGTGGACGTGTTCACTCTTCAGGCTATTGGTTATGTATTATTATCATTAATTTTATCAGTAATTTTTTACCGATAAGCAAGAATTGTTTGATCTACTTACTTTCCATAGTGATAAGAGAACCAATCTGCTGCATCCCTAGATTTAAAGAAAACAAACTCGCTTTTCCATTGTGGTTTAAGCCGTTCCTCGCTGGTTAAACCTTAATGTAAACTATTTCGTCCAGGCGAACCTAACTTTAAGCTTTGAAGAGGTGTACTTATATGTTTTCTTTTTGAATTAAAATCTCTTTAGAAAATGGGGTCAAATTCGACTTCAATAATCGTGTTTTCATACTCAGAAATTCCGTGATTCTTAAAAGTACTTAGGTACATGGTTAGGTCAACATCGTGATATTAGGCCTCCCTAGCGCTTGCCACTTGTTTTTTGCCTCCAACAGCATCCCGCATAAGACCAGCATAGCGATTCAGGAGACCTCAGCGCTGAGGCTCAGCGCTGAAGCTCTCCCCCAGCTCATGCCTTTTGCAGAAACAATGACGCTATTTCCGTTGTATTTTCAAATAAAAGTTGGTTGAATCGAGACCTCAGCGCTGAGGTCTCCTGAATCGCTATGCTGGTCATTGGCCCACCTACTGGGGGGCCGGCCTACATTGCTTCTTCAGGTTCGTAGTCTCCATTTGAGAACGCTTCTTCTCTATCGGCCGTCAGTTTTACGAGCAATGTGGCCTGCCCATTGCCATTTCAACTTGCTTATTCTAAAAGATTTATCGGCGACTTTAGTCCTCCTGTGGATCTCCTCATTATAGATCATGTCTTGCAGGGAAACCCCAGCTCTCTCCACAGTTGGTAGCGCGACTTTGAGCTTACCAATGAGGCCAACAGTAAGAGACCACGTCTCAGTCCCATAAGTCATCACTGGCAACACACACTGATTGAAAACCTTTGTTTATTCTTCTATGTTTATTCGGGGGTTAAACAAATCGATTTGAAAACAATCTCTCATTGGAACAACCCTTCTACATTCACATATTTCGTTCGCATGAAATGAAATCGATTAAACTTATATGTCGATTAATCAGAAGCGGTTCCGTCCTTCGAATCGAGAGATATGAAAGTTTTAATTCAAAAAGTTCGTAACTCTAAATGACGTATGGCGAACGTATCTATACCCTTATGAATTATTTATGCATTATGGATTGGCCGTATGGCCTGGTGTGAGAATAGGACCACGCCATCTCTTCCCGTGGGTGCCGTAAAAGCTAAGGGAATATCCAGGGAATGGGCAGCAGCATACATACAGACAGACAGACAGAAGGGCAGCGGAACCTTAGTAATAGGGTCCATTTGACCCTTTGAGTACGGAACCCTAAAACAAGTAATTGGTAAAACAGCTTAAAATAAGTAGGTAAATTGACTAAAACTAAATTAATCTAAACTAAAATAAACTACTTAGGTATCTAAATCTAAAGTAAAAAACTATATAATAAGTAAACTTAATCTATAAAGCCACTACCAGTGGGCAACGTTCCCAAAATGCTGGCGGCATTGCCCCGTTGTATGGCAATGCTTATTAGCCTTTACGCCAAATATAGACCAGCATTTTGGTCACGTGTTGCCTCGATCAGACGTTCCGATAGGTCTTTATATTATCGATTTGAAAACAATCTCCTATTGGAACAACCCTTCTACATTCACATTTTCCGTTCGCATGAAATTAAATCGATTAAACTTATATGTCGATTAATCAGAAGCGGTATGACCAGTAATTGGTGGTCTCTGACTAACCAGTTGGTGGGTCGCTTTATATTAGATGCGGTAACGCTGAAAAGCTTGATGGGAACAACATTAGTCTTAGTTTTTGGACATGGTAAAGTTCAGAAAGTCGCGACCGTTCTAGCTAACCTACGGGGGTACGTTGCCCTCGCCGGCGGGAGCAGTGTCTGATTGTGTTACGCTATTATCAATACGTACAAGCCAGAAGGGCTGGTTAGATAGTTATTAGACTGGTTCGATACCTTAGGGTCCAATGATCCAAGCGCAGCTGATACCACAGCTGGTTCCAGCTGAATTATGTGTTTTTTCGATGGTATTAAGTACCTACGGGAGACCAGAAATACTGAGAGGTATTGAATGCCAAGAAACAATCGCTGTAGTCATTACCTAGATGGACGACTACAATAAAAAGCGGCTTATATGTGCGGTACCATACTTCGGAGAACTCCGTGATTCGGCTTCAGATGTCGTCCTAAGATAAAGCCTAAAATACCTTAGAAATTCTAAAGCACATGCTTACATTCTGGAAAAGATGCTGAAGTTTTTTTTTGTATTAAGTGACTAATACTTTAATTAGTCAAGAGTGAATAGGTATTACCACCTTCAACCACATCGTCGTATGATATTTTGGTCAAACGCTGGTCTTCTAAGTCATTGATAAAAACTGCTTGGTGTCGTAATAATCTTTGACCTCCATTCGCAACACCTTAACTATAGAAGATGGTCATTCCATTACATTCTGTAGTCAATTGGTCATCGACCACTTATCGGCTAGACGTCCAATGCTAAGTTTCTCGTCTCACAAGTTACCAAACAACACTCCCATGGGCCATAAACAAAGTATTAAACAAAGAATGCTCGATACCACTAACGAGACAATCACTTGGCTCACACTTAAATTTATTGATACTGTAGTGAGGGGACACATACATAAACAAGGACTAAGACCGAGACCAAGACACACAGCTACAGTCTTGGTCATGGTCTTAGTCCTGTTGCTTACAGTTTTGGTCTCGGTTTAGTTCTGATTTATGTAGGTCTCAAGTGACTTGAAAAACAAGAATACAAATAGCGGAAACTAGCTCTCTGGGAATCCCAATACATTTTAGACACCTCTTGTGTCTAAATACCCTAGATCAATTTCCTTCAATGTACCAGTTATGCGAAAACTACGCTTAAATGGTAGCTTATAAGTTACTGAGTCATTTTCGTGATCCGATGTGTCGCTTTCGTGGCCTCTAAAACTTCAAAACCATTTATCACCCAAAAAAGGCTTTCTATTTGATTAACTTATATATTAATTTACTCGTCATATAAAGCGCTATAATTTACTGTACAAAAATATTTGAAATAAGCACAATATAAAATTGTACATGAAACTGACGATGAGAATCGTAAAAATGAGAACGAGCCTTATACCTTTCATTTACGTCAGGGAACATTCTAGGTCAACGAGAAGCAGCCTATGTTTTAATGATGAGTAAAATAACGGAAATACTGATAAACTGTCTATAATCAATTTTTTTGGTCCATCGCTTCCAGGATGTCTTAAATCTGAATTAATTAGAGATGAACCCTTATTTAAAACACTTTAGAAAAATCTGCAAAAATCTGCAATCAGAATCTTATAAGTAATTTACCTTGTTCACTGAATCGTAAAAATTTACAGACAGCATTTCATTAAAAATCTTTTTATTGTCTTCACGGGTGTATTCCCAATGACTTCACCACCAAAATTCAATGGACACGTTGGAAATAATCCCTCTTCACTGAAGCGCAAGTCCACAACTAGTGACAGAACGTTCAAGACCAAGGTTAAGACTGAAAAGCAAGACTGCTTTATCCCACCTCTAGTCTTAAATTAGCTTACTGTATCTCCAAAGCGAGTAATTTTTGTCACTTTTACACAAATTTATAGCCATTCTGTTTTGTGTGGCCGATGTCGATATAGTTATTGATGGAATAGTAATGAATGTTTGTTTGTACAGTTTTGATAATGGGTGAAAGTTTTTAGGGTAAGTATAGTTTAAAGGCTTACACTGGGCTTTAGCCTAAATACCTACCTGTTTACTACAAATCCTCACAGTAATTTTGTGTTTGTAACTTTGTACCCTCTTCATGTCTGAACGGCTGAACGGATTTGTATGAAATTAGGAATTCAGATAGCTTATATTTTTTATCTGCGAGTGATATTGCGGGGCGCATCCTGGTTCGAATCCTGCTCGGCTCTGCACTAATTACTTTTCAAGTTATGTGCGGAGTTTGCACTTTCTCATACAACAGTGACGGGAATCATCGTGAGGAAGCAGCATGTTCACGATACACAAGATTTGAGAACATTGTGTCATGTAACAACCCGCACTTGGCCAGTGGGGTGGATTGATACCTCATTATCATCAGCCTGAAGACGTCCACTGCTGAACATAGATCTCCTATACAGCACTACTTAGAGCGGCTGCTTGCCTTTTGCATTCATCGATCCTCTGCAGTTTTGACCAGATCGTTGGTCCATCTAATAGGGTGAAGCCTAATACTCAAAATTGATAACCAAATACTTACCTTTACATTAAAAATTTCAACCTTCCGTTATTGAAAATATTAAATTACAATCATTAAAACATCGAAAACACTGCCTCTCAATAACGAAGGTTTTGTAACAGGATACTTTGCTAAATTCATTTTCATTAAACTCATTGTTGAAACTAAATAATTGGTGGATAAGGTTACGGGTTTGGCATGGAGAATTTTTGGGATTATTCATTAGTAGCTGACAACCGATGGGGAAGAAAGGTTCTCGGATGGCGACCACGAACCGGAAGGCGCAGCGTAGGCCTCCCCACTAGGTGGATCACGATCTGGTGAAAGCCAATCCATGCAGGAGTCGAACAACCGCTCGAGGTGGGGCTCTCTGGGGGAGGCCTATGTTCAGCAGTGGTCTTCAGGCTGTTACTGATGATGATAGAATATAATAGAAGAATACTTCATTGCACACCAAAATACACACAAACAAGAGAGAAAATAGAAGAAAGATGAAAGAGATACTACGTTACAAATACTTAACGAATAAGAATCACTCAATAGATGGCGCCAATCCCGTAAGTTGGTTGTAAAGGTGAAGGAAAAATTCGGACATGGGACCACTTGTCACGGTAGCTTAAGTAAAGCATATCCCGACTTGAGGGATGGATGGATGCGGGTTCAATCCCCGCTCGTGGTTCTAATTTTTCCTTTACAAATTAATCTGTAGATTACGCTGAGCAGGCAATACTGCTATAAAAATCATATCAGATACTTACGAGATGAGATCCATACGCTACGGACATCGTCAGAAACTAGGAAGAAGCCTCTCCTATCCGTAGTAGTAACCTTAGAAAAGAGAGAAGGGAGGGGGGAAAAGAATAAATTTTCCCCCCCTCCCTTCTTTCTTCCATTTGATTAGGATTAGGCGTAAACACTATTAACCCGTGAGATGCCGGGGTGGGTCAGTTAGTAATTTTATTCTATTTTATTCATAAAAATTGTACCAACTACATAAATACAGAATCGATAGGAAGGAAAGGTTCTCCAGTGGCGATCACGAACCGGAAGACGCAACATAGGCTCCCACCAGGTGGATAGACGATCTGGTGAAAACTTCGGGGACCCGATAGATGCAAAAGGCAAGCAGCAGCCCAAAATGGCACTCTATGGGGGAGGTTATGTTCAGCAGTAGACTTCTTCAGGTTTTTTATTGATGAAGATGATGACTGGGATACACCTTTTTGCAAAAGGAAAGAGTGTAGGCCATAAAATGCTGGCCAAGTGCGGGTTGGTGGATGACACATGTTCTGTTCTGTGATTCTTGAACATGCTGGTTTCCTTCATCGTTGTAAGAGAGAATGCAAAGACGGTAAGACTACATACTTTAAATTCAATACAAAATGGACGACCTATAGAAATAAACTTCCGAATTCGGTATTTTTTTTCTATCACCATTCATTACTTACAGAAAAGTTTGTAACAAACAAAATTCATCCTTATGTATAGCAAAATAAAGGTTTAAGATATAAACATTTTTAACAAAAGAATTACACGTATTGTGTACGACCATACGACTCCAGATCAAAATTTTACGCCTGAAGGCGCACCGACTTTCCATTGTCACAGACACACACATAATACAAACTTTTTTCATACGAGTTATTTTGTCACAGAGCAGAAAAAAGGACAGATGTACGAAAACAACAATTGTCGTCGAGAGGCAAAGTCGAGAGCCAAGAAGCATAATAATTGAGATTTAATGAAGTGTCCCGGTTTTGGTTAACTTTTTAGGGTACCGTGATGGTAGAAAATAATCTACTGTTAAAAAACTAGGTATAATAAATAATTTCTTTGTAAGAATTTTAAGCCACAAATTGTAAAGATGAATCAGTGCTTAATTTTTCCATCAAATATTATCCCTTTTTTCACAAAAAGACAATCATAATAAACCTACAAAATTTCAGTCAAATACGCCAAATCATATAAGAAAAATACTATAGGCACGTGACTGACTGATGATTAAGTCATAAAATGGACTGACAATAATTCTCCATTCTTGAATAAACACCGTAGATTTTCACAAGTAAAACCAAACTGAGAGTCTTCTTCTTATCGAGATTTTATTCCATCCGACTCATGCTCTCGTCTAAATAACGTACTACCTCGTCTAACCGAGTACCAATTACCAACTAATAAAAAAAATCATTTAAATTAATTTCGATAAATAGAAATAAGTCAACTAATCCACGACTTGCATAGTGTTTATTTATCCACGCCGTCAATATCTAGGTGTCTAAAGTAAGTATAAATGTACGGGACCCTTTCAAAACTGACAGCTCTCACACTTTTACAATGTAAGGGTGCCTACACATCGCTCTTAAAGTGTCAATAATAAATTCTTACAGAGGTTTGTACCGTCAACGTGTAAAAAACGCAGGTGTTACATTTTTATGTGATGCCCTTGGTTTGTGTGAACTTGAGTTAATATTTAAGCGGTTTTAAATTGTATTACTGTAAAATTTGTTTAAATTAAAAAATTAGAAAAAGTTAGGAAAACCTAACCTATTTGGATGATTTCGAGAAAATATATTGAAATATATATATATATTGATTTGGGAGGCGTTATCTACACAGCATTTGTGTTGATGTAACTTGACTATGCTGGTTGGGTTGATTCTTAAGAATCGCTCAATAGAAGGCGCTACCAATCCCGTAAGTTGGTTGTAAAGGTGAAGGAAAAATTCGGACATGAGACCACTTGTCGCGGTAGCTTAAGTAAAGCATATCCCGGCTTAAGGGATGGATGGATGCGGGTTCAATCCCCGCTCGTGATTCTAATCTTAACAGATATATACATTTTTCCTGTACAAATTAATCTGTAGATTTCGAAAAACCCTGCGTGAGCTCTCTGAGCCTAAAATCGGTCACAGATTCCTTATACGACCTAGATCAAGATAGAATAGTTTATATCCAAGAAAATTAAGAATTCGACAGACTCCGTCTTGTGGTGGTTGAGCAGGTCAGCTCATAACCCGGAGGCAGCAGGTTTGATTCCCGCGACAGAATTAGTACCTATTTGTGCACAGGAAAAAGAAGCGCAAACACTTGTTCTGTGTCTGGGTGTTGTGGGACCATGGTCCTCGTAGTTCCTGGGTCCAGATACAGGGAATTCTAGTTAGGGTCCAGAATCTATGTACCTATGTGACCGTTGGGCGTTATTTATTTTATTTATCCAGAAAAATTAAGAATTCTCACGAAATTCGTATTAATATTTGAATGAAACTGCGCGTATAATTTTGTTTTATTACACGATGCTTCTATTATTCAAAACCACGACAAAGGAAATGTCTATAAAAGAATAAACAGTTATATTGAAAACAAATGAAGCGAAAACTTGGCAGCGGCATCCTGCGGATGATTTATTTAATTATTTCTACAGTCAACGCACAAAACACAATCGATATATTTTTTCTTATATTTTCGCTCCCCATATATTGTATTTAGCCAGTGTCAGTATGTAAAGTCTTAGTCCAGTCGGTCAGGTAGTCATAGTCCAGTCTTAGTCATGCTCCAGTAAAGTGGTGGCAACTTTACTAGAAGCTTCTATGGAATTTAGGAAGAAACACGAAAACTCACGTTTCATCACATAACTTCACTTGCCCACACTCATGCTCGTGATTCAGCACTTAATGCGTAAAACGCCACCAATTTTAAAAATTCATACTGAAAAAAGCACCAGTTTTGAAAAATAATAGAATGCAACGACGTGAACTTTTCCGCGTTACCGCCAAAACTCCTAATCGATCTTATTAATAAACGCGTAATAGCTTTGAATTATTCACTCCAACTTTTGTTTTTTTTTTGTCATTCGAATATCGAATTCGAACGAAAAAGATAAAAGCCCGTTTAACTATTCCCAAACTACTCCACGTTTGTCAATAAGACCAAATAATTAAGCTTTAAGCAGAGTTTCGGTGCTACAACCGCTCAGGCGCTTCGGCCACATTTGTAACAAATTCTTATTTACTTTGGATCGCTTTGGGACCCATCTACGCCCGCCGCGCCGCGCCTGAGTGGTTAAGGCCGTGACAGGACCCAATGCAAGCACGTTTATTACAGCAGACAAACTTGAAAGTTATTTTGTACCTTATAGGGTTGCTTTATAGCAAAGAAAAAAACAAAAACAAAAATACGGCGATTACGTTGCGTTGCACTTCGACTTTTCTATTTTTCGGTACAAATAATTAGTTATAAAAGAAATGCTTATTGTTATAAAAAAAATATGCTTATAGATGGATGCATTGAAACATAGCTTATCACTATGATTTATTTCAATGGGGTGTCTTATTATAATGTAACATTTTAGGACGTTTGAATGATATTTTTAGAGGTCACTTCACAATTTTTTTCTATCGAGAAAACTTTTTGTAAACGTGTTTCGGTTTCGGCAGATGGAAAGAAGATATCACCAGTATTAACGTGCATTTTTTTCAATCCTGTAAATGGTATAATGTTTGGATTTGGGAGCTATCAGCGCCTTAATTTAATATTCCCAAAATAGTACCCAATTTTCGTAGCATCGATTATAACAGCACCAGAATTAATTCAAAAAATGTATAATCTTTTGAATAAGTAATACATAATACATAATGTTACAGTATATAACAAATGAACGATCGGTCCAAAACAACTGCTTGCTTACGTTCGTCAAAACAGGTCTAAACCCGAGGGTTGCGTCTCCTCCATTAGTTAAAGTTCTCGGTGTATCTATTATAAAATCTGTGGTTTAGTGATAATCACCGCCAAATTTTTTGCGTACGCTTTTTTTGAACGGGCCAACGCTGTTGCTCTCTACCGATCTTCACAGCGTCACTGGGCGCGGATGCCAAATTAAGGCTAAGTTCAGCAGTAATTAACAAATATTTTGTAGCTGACCGTACAAATAGTAAATTTTTTCATCATGGCGCCCAGTTTATGTCAGTACATAAAATTTTAAGTGTCGTCTGTCGGTCATCATGGGGACTAGATAAATCAATAAACGACCTAATATTTGAAGGCCGAATTTAAAAGTTTTTTTTTTCAACGATCACATACATAGATCCTCGACCCTAACTAGGATTCCCTGTATCTAGGGACTCAGGAACTGCGAGGACCATAGTCCCACAACACCCAGACACAGAACAAGTATTTGCGCTTTTTTTTTTCGGGCACAAATACTTGTCCTGTCGCGGGAATCGAACCCGCCACCTCCGGGTTATGAGCCGACTTGCTCAACCACCACACCACGGAGGCTGTCAATTAATCGTCTCTGTTAATATTTTTGTCTCATTAACTTCTTACGAAGCACTTAAGCTCGTATATTCCTGGATCCTCTATCTCGCTCGCCCATTGCGACATTTTTTAAGGTTTTATCCTATTAGCAAGTTGAAATGGCAATGGGCAGGCCACATCGCTCGCAGAACTTACAACCAATGGGGAAGGAAGGCTCTCGAGTGGCGACCACGAATCCGAAGGCGCTACGTAGGCAGACCCAAGGCAGGCACTACGTGGACCGACCGACCGATGGATGCTGGAGGCCAGCAGCCGCTCAAAGTGTTGCTCTCTGGGGGAGGCCTATTTACAGCAGTGGACGTCTTCAGGCTATTGATGATGATGATGAAATAAAATATAAAAAAATGTCTGTATTCACGAACAAAACCAAATACAAACTCCATCAAAAAGAGATTAAAAATTAACAAACGATCAGGCCTTTTAATAATTTTTACTTTTTATTCCCCCATTTTTTTTTCTTATATTTTGGCTCCACACATTGTGTATTTAGTCAAGTATAATATTTTCATCGTGTTATAAAATATTTCACGCAAAGTCATTTTATTTATTTTTATTTTATTTTATTAGGGGGGCTTACAGCTAACATAACAAATTAAGCATCAAAACAAACATAGAGAGCCAATTAAAAGCCTCCACAACTAGTTATAAAAGTAACGTAAAATGCAATAGCCTAATACGAAATTAAACTAACTTAAGTAATTTACAACATTTACAAATCGACGAGCGGATGCCGTGCATCACATTCGTTATTAGGGGAAAGTGCCTTGCTTACTGACGCTACTCTACTTGTGAACAGTGGCCTTACCGCGTAAGCCCGGTGGCAATCGTAATCGTGTGCTCTCTTGCTTGCACTCAAGGGCTTGTACATTGGCACAAGCAGGATGGCAGGCGATGTTCATTACCAGAGTGCTTACACGGTAGGGCTACAGGTCTATAAACGAAAAATCAGACTTCATGAGCTTGTTGAAGGAAGTACAGGATCTTAAGATATAAGAGTTTCGGCGATGAACAGTGCGTGCAAATGGGACATGTAGCAAGTTTCTAGGACGCGAGTGTCGAGGTGGAACATTCAGACAGATTTTATTCAGGGCAGTCTACCTTAGACTGTGCCAATTTCAACAAAAAACGTATATCTGCTATATTTCTACGAACTGCAAGCGGAAGGAGATGAAAGCGAGTGCAACGATTTTCGTAAGTTACTCTTGGTATCTTAAACTTATAGCCTAAATACCTTGTGAACTTTTTTTGAATTCTTTCTAGCCTAAAAGAGTGTACTGTAAAATTAGGATTCCATACTTGACACGCATATTCGAGGTGGCTACGGACATAAGCACAGTATAATATCTTTACGGTTTTCATCGATTTAAAGGAACCGGCATTACGCATAACGAACCCCAGAGCTGAGGAGGCCTTTTTCGCAATATGATCGATATGGTTTTCATAAGTGAGCTTGCTATCAATAAATACACCAAGATCTCTAGTAACACAAGAACGAGACAGATGTTGGCTTGCTATAGAATAACCATATTCAATGGGGCGCTTTCTGCGGGTGAAACTAATAACAAGGCACTTAGCTATATTTAAGTCTAAGTTATTAGCCGTGCAGTAACTAGCTACTCTTAACAAATCTTCTTGCAGGAGTTCAGCATCATCATGGTTGTTAACAGTTTTAAAAATCTTCATGTCGTCCGCAAACAGTTGGAAATTAGAGTGCTTAAAACAAGCACCAATGTCATTAATGAACACCACAAACAGCAGGGGACCCAACAACGATCCCTGGGGAACACCGGACGGGACTACCATCCAGGACGACGTAAAACCACCCAAGACTACAGCTTGGGTTCTATTTAAGACATACGATGAAAACCACCTAAAAAAAGTCCCCGCTGATACCAAGGCCGAGCAGCTTCTTAAGTAAGATATTATGGTCAATTCTGTCGAAGGCTTTACTATAGTCAGTGTAGACAGCATCCACCTGGTCACCACGATCCATACGCTCAGAGATATACTCAGTAAATAAAATCAAATTGGACACTGTAGATCTACCTTTTAAAAAGCCATGTTGGTGTGGACTTAAACTACAGAGCACGCTACTATACACTTGATTATAGACTATACGTTCAAGCACTTTGGCCAGGAGACAGAGCTTAGATATTGGCCTGTAATTCTCAACCTTGGCCCTAGCGCCTTTTTTATAAATGGGTGAAAAAAACGCAGACTTCCAAAGAGAGGGTACGACACCCTCTGTTAATGATCTTCTGAACAACAAAGTTACAGGTTCAGTTAACTCATCGGCACAATTAACTATAAAAGTAGCTGGTAAGGCATCAGGCCCAGCTGCCTTGGTTAAGTCGAGGCCTTTAAGAGTTTTGCGCACCACCCCTGGGTCGATCTCTATTGAATGTATGTCGCAGTTGGAAACACCTTCCATTGAAAAGTTTGAACTAGCAGCAGAAGAGGTATAAAGAAACGTTGAGTGGAAATAACCTGCGAATAGTTCGCTTATTTCTTGACCATTGTCACTACTGTTGCCGTTATACGACATGCTAGACGGGAAGTTAGTATTACTTCGCTTACTTTTAATATACGACCAGAATAGCTTAGGGCACTTACTTATTGACGATTCAACTTTTTCAATGTATGTTTTATAGCAAGTTTGTTCTATAATATTGGCTCTATCACGCAACAATTGATAGGTTGAGTGGTCCGAGATATTACCATAGACTTTGTACTTACGGAAGTATTTATATTTCTCCTTCAAAATTTTTATAAGGGCGGTGTTATACCAAGGTGGATATTTACTGTCTCTAAGTACACGCTGCGGTATGTACAAATCTCTTACCCTGTACATAACTGAATAAAACTCCCCGTCATGTCCTAGTCATAGTCCAGTCTAAGTCAGGTAGTCATAGTCCAGTCTAAGTCATGCTCCAGCAAAGTGGTGGCAACTTTACTAGAAGCTTCTATGGAGTTTTGGAAGCTACACAAAAAATCACGTTTCACCACATTATATCCCTTGCCTACACTCATGCACGTAATTCAGCACTTAATGCGTAAAACGCCACCAATTTTAAACATTAATACTGGAAAGAGCACAAGTTTTGAGAAATAATACAATGCAACGACGCCGACGTGAACTTTTCCGCGTTCCCGCCAAAAACTTCTTTATTCGCCTTCTTACAGATTTTTACCTTTTTTTTGACAGTAATCATTTCAATATCCATAAATCATCATCAGAATACATTACCCCGGCAATTTCATGGGGTTAAAACTAAATAAACAAGAGGTGATACCATCTTGCAGGTAATTATGGGTTTCCGCGGATTTTTGAACGAAACGTTTCGTATTTTGTGCGCGACTGTATCTGTGATCTTGAATGGGTAGGGTGACCATAATATAGTTGATACATTTAATAGAAATAAATTAATTTCGTTTCATTTTTCATTTCATACAACTGACACGAGTCACAGAAAAATGTAAAACAGTATTCAGAATTAAGAAAGATGAACATAAGCCTCCCCCATAAAACGCAACTATAGATGCTTATGGAGGGGGGAATTTTAGGCGAGATGGGGTGGTCGGATTTGCAAGCTGGGACCACACAGTCATATGTTCAAATATTGTCAAAAGCCAAAGGTACAGGTGCAAAAATAAATCTAATTTCATTAAATCCGCTTCAAAGTAATCTTCTGTAAAAAGTAAGTAGATCTTCCTACTCTTGGTAGAAATATGGTCACCCCGAAATCTGAATTATTTGATACTACAGCCCCAAATTTACAGCCTAAGTTAATCTTAAACGCAAAAACCCATTGAATGGGTAATAAAAATTAAAGTTTACATATTGAAACGTTTCATAAAAATGCAATTTATTTTACAACTCCGAACGTCTCAATTTCATCTGGGTATTTTTATTACGTACATCCTATTTATATTTTAAATCATCATCATCATCATCATCATCATCAGCCTGAAGACGCAGTGAACAAAGGTCTCCCCATAAAGCACCTTTGAGCGGCTGCTTGCCTATTGCACCCATCGGCTCCACGTGATTTTGACCAGGTCAGTCGACTTAGTGAAAGATCTACACTGCATATTCCGGTTCGTGGTCACCACTGGTGAACCTTTTTTCTCCACCGGTTGTCAAATGTGGCCTGCCTATCGCCATTTCCACGTGCTAATTCTAAGAGCTAACTGATATAGCAGATACGGTCCAAGTAATAAAGAAGAAAGGTTCTCGAGCGGCGACCACGGACTGAAAGATGCAGCATAGGCCAGACCTAAGAGGACCAACTCAACTACCTGGTCTTTTTTTTATAACTGTTTAAGCCCGCATTTGACCGCAATCTCACCTGATGGAAAGTGGCGATGCGGTCTACGATGGTACATGCTTGCCTAGAAGATACCTATTCACTCGCGACTTGAAGAGCTCCAGATTGTACTTATCGGGACGCTGGTAATGTGAAACGCAGGGGAGTCATTGTTCGATGCAAGAGCAGAGTGGCTAATCAAAGTGGCATTCCTTAGGGGAGGTCTATCATATGGTCTAGCAGTGGATGTCTTCCAGCTGGTGATGATGATGATGATGACTTCTTTCTTCCTTCGTTTTAAATCCGTCTATTCATATACGTTGTCTGTCTAGTCTAAGGATATAAGATGTACACACACTTCCGATTTTATGATTTCGATTTTTTTTTGTCTTCTACTGAAGCAGCGTCTATATCTATTATATTTTGCTTTTTGTCTGAGGTCACTAACTCTATCATCGCTTCATTAAAAGTCCCTACCACAAAAAACAATTAGAAAGTAGGTACGTACAGCAACGAATATGAAGCCATCAACATCTAAAAATCATATTACATTTCATGGTATGTTGCAAGCCACTTTTTTCTATAACCAACGTAGTGTGAACGAAACCACTGGAGCGAGCATGTATGCATCGAAAAACAAAACGGGTGCCCGTAGCTGTCGCATCGTATTATGTTCTTTTGGGAAATGTTTAGAAATATGACGGGTCACTTCACCATGTCTTGATAAATTTTATCTAAAAGATAAAATAAATGATGGTTGGTATATGATGAATGTCTAGGGTAGTGAAACCAAGTATTTTGCATTGCAAAATCCAATAAAAAACATCTTTACAAAATCAAACTAATAGCAAAAACATCTTGAAAAGGTTTAAGTACAATGAATTTTATTGATTCAATAATCAACGTGATAATAACATATTATACCCACCCACTCATAATTTTCCTTCCACCCGATTTCAACTCATAATTTCTTCGCTATATTATTTTTAATTTAAGTTAATGTAATAAAATTGAGATTATAAATTATTTTTTAAAAATGAAAGTTATCTTTTAATTAAACATACATAATTATTTCACATTTTTCGATGTTCTCTCAAATTAACAGATTCTCATATTTTTTAATTATTGTAAAAAGTAGAGATATCAACACTTTCGCAATACCTCTTTTTCAAGTCTTCGGTAATAATCACAAATGTACAAGGCCTCTGAGCGTTTTAACCGTTAGTTATCTGATCTAATAAAATGGTTAAACTTGGGTTTGGTATTTTTGATACATTTTTTACGATGACATGCGAGGAAGTGGCGGGCCACCAGCTGATGGAAGATGGGCCTTTGTAATATAACCGTAGAATAAATAATACTTGGCTAGAACGACTGGGTTTTTTTATCTTGATTGAGGAAGGAATGTATGCAGATGACCTACCTAATATAGATTTCTTAAATGTTTAATGAATATACTTTTCGTAACTTTAACTTTCTCTGTATTTCTGGTCTCCTGGAACTTTATTCTTTAGACAACTTTAAAATAAAATTTATAAGTTCAGTCAACACCTAGAAATACGTACAACTTCCTAGGTCAACACTTATGTCTATGATGGTACTTACTAGTGATGGATTAAGTAGCATTAGCATTAATTTTTAGCATGTGAAATATCAATTAGCATTTCGCAAATGAAACGTGGTTGCTAAATTCTGTGAAATATGAAATTTCATTTCAATTAATTTAGTTCATTTGGAATTTAATTTTAGAGATGAAGTTCCATTTCAAGTTTCATTTCACTTTTCATATAAATTTTCATTTAATTTTTTCATTTCCATTTACATTTAAAAATTAATTTTAATTTCATTTTTCATTTCCATTTAATTTCATTTTAGCAAATAGCATAGCAATAGCAATTAGCATGCTAAGACTCGTGAATTAGCATGTTTATGAAATTTACGCAAAATAGCATTAATTGCCATCGCTAGTACTTACTATTCAGCTTTGAAGTTGTATCCGATGGAACTCTGATTAATTGACACTTGGGATCGGATGACAATTTTTGAAAAATTGGGATCTATTTTGTGGTATCTGTTGGGTTACCCATTGATGAATACACAAAGCGTTTTTTTGTTTTTCTAAAATCCCTCTATCGAACTCTATTCAAGCAAACTAATATTTGATTGCTAAAGTTGGGTTCCATCAAATTGTCCATGTTTTTTTCAAATCCTTTCCAAAAAAGCTTAGCATCGGATTGATGGTAGTTACAAGACACTATGCAAAATCGTTTTTTTAGAGTTTTAAAAGGTTACAACCCTAATAAGCCCTGTTTATCTAGATAAACACTAATCGTCAAAGTCAATCGCACGTCGCGGCAACCCTACTGTCCACCAATCAATCGGTCACTACGAATGTCCCTCGAATCTGTTTTCAGAAATAAAGTAGGTACCTACCTAGGTAGATGGTAGATTATACAAATAGAATAGTGCAAAAATATTTATTTATCAATCTGCTGACTTAATAAACGCTGTCCTATCGTCCAAAACCATTAGAAAAAAAGGATTTTAAGAATAGGACTTAACAACAACGTGATGAACAGAATGTTACCCTCATTCTGTTCGTCACGTTGTTTTGTTTTTGCTACTCATTTCTATATAAAGTGAAAATTGTATTTTTTCCTAATTTTTTTAATACAAGGTGACCTTGAATTGGTATGTTATCCCGAAATGGGGAGACTGGGACTATGATACCCTACAAGTTGCGAGAGTCTTACTTGAAACTGAGTGTTTCTAAAATTCAAACTAAAAAATAAATCCATTCGCAAAATTGCAAGTGCGATCCCTACGAGAGTTAAGAAGATACTATTAATTCATTTCTAAACACAAGTCGTTAAACTCATTTATATGCACTCGGTCAAGGACGAAGTTCAACCACCCAGCTGCGCTAAGGCTATTTTCAAACGTAAACTTTACATGGCATTTCTTCAATGAAAAACTATTAATTTAGTAAAGTCGTAGAAGAAACATTGTCCACCTTGGCGTGTAGATTTACCCCCTTTCGGGATAAAATACCAATTCAAGGTCACCTTGTATACTTGTTTCCTTATTGACCCATCCTCCAGTGTTGCACGATCGGACAGCATTTCATTTTTATTTCTAAAGAAGAATAATCCTAAAAGCATAGCTCTCTCCATAGTTTGTGACTTTAAGCTAGCTTAGTACTAATCATCAACATCAACAGCCTGAAATCAACGCTAAACATAGGCCTCCCCTAGAGAGTACCACTTTGAGCTGTGGTTGCCACCTGCATCCATCGGCTCCCCGCGGTTTTAACCAGATCGTCACTCCACCTAGTGGAGGACCGATCTACGCTGCGTCTTCCAGTTCGTGGTAGTAATGATTATATGTGTCGGAGATTGAAAAAGGTTTTCTTCGCCGTCGATCTCACTGTCATCAGCCATGACGAAAACTGATTGAAGCAAGGAACTTAAACGTATACTATGTGCCGCCGACGGTTGGACATAGAATGAATCCATTCCTACACCGACCGAACTACTGACTCTTAGATTAGTTCATTCGCGAACGAAGTCATCAAGTCGTTCACTACATTCATTCCCTAGCTTCTTACTAAGCCACCTGGATACATGATGCTGGTAATTAGCGAAATACATCGATACAATCTCTCACATATGTATTTGCATAATACTTAATATCTGATTTTGTGCCAAGAGGAATCGAACCCGCGAACCCTATGCGCTAACCATGGTTGTCACCAAGTTGCTCAAGCATCAAACTATCACTCGATACCATGAATGGCATACAGTAGGAGCTACGGGACAGATGCTGGCATGCATGGGACGGTTTTTGTGAAGTACAGTCGGGCGCAAAAGTGTTAAGAATAATAACTAAGTTTGACAGGACAGCAAGCGCCACCTGTGGCCGTTACTGTCACTTAACATCAGATGGAATGCTGATAAACACTAGCCAATGAGCCAGTATGAGGTATTCAAAAATAGAAAAAGCTTAAAAAATAGAAAGAAAGAATTGACATTTATGCAGGACGTTAGTGAGTGACCTTCTTAACTAATTTTTAGGCTTTTATATCATCAGGAATGGAGAGTTAGCAATGTTTTGTAAAATTCTAATTCTAGTTTTTTGGTTTTGGTTATACTACCGTGCATTCATCCCGATGGTATCACCAAAAGGAAAAAACTAGAATTGGACTATTGTCTAGAATTATCGAGTAAATGTCTATTTTATGTCATGCGTATGAAAGTCATTTATTTTTAAATAGGTCTCTAGGGAAATTGAATGTCTATTTTATGTTATGTGTATGAAAGTCATTTATTTTTAAATAGGTATCCAGGGAAATTTCTTTAAAGGTATAAATAATAAATATTAATAAATATGTGTGGACATTTCACACAGCGCTATCTAGGCCCCAAGCTAAGCATAGCTTATACTATGGGAACCAGATAACTGATATAATACTAAATGTAACTCAGGGTAATAAAATAAAAAAATACCGTAACAAAATAATTCCGTTCTGTTCGTTTCCGCTGAAAAGCTCCAAACCGGAAATTTTCTCTTAGCCTCTCTTCCGCTTTTGAAGCTTCTTGAGATACCTAAGCACCTACACCTACTTATTTAAAAATATACATATATTTTTTGAAAAAATTAACATATTGACCTACTAACTACTACTATTATATATTATATCTACTTAAAAATAAAAATAAAAATAAATAATTATTGACAACAGTTCCCTTCGCCTCCTAGGCTCGCCAATCTTTGATGAATCGGTTGCGGATTTCATTGAAGAGAAAATATAAAATTTTCGTTCGGTTTCGGACAGACTCTCTAAAATTAACTCCCACATGGCTTTTATCATTATTCGCTTTTGCTTGTTCGTGCCTAAATTTACGTATTCTTTAAGGTGTTGCCAACTTTGGAATCACCCAGACTTATTACAACAGATGGACAACATCGTGAAGGATACGATCACCTCCATTTTTAACATTTCTCTGGATGAACGGACATGGTGCCAGGCTTCACTACCAATCCGGTTGGGAGGCCTAGGTATCCGCAAAATTTCAAGTGTTTCGTTACCAGCTTTTCTGTCTTCGGTTAAAAGCACTCAAAATTTAGTAAACGCAATTTTATCTAACGGTAATGACACTTTGGATATTTCATTTTTAAACGAAGCAGTTAACGCCTGGAAAATGGCCTGCCCAAGTAGCTGTCTGCCTAAAAATCTGTCCTCGCAGAGGCAGTGGGACGCGCCGCTCTGTGAGCTGGAACGGAAGAAACTTGTTGATACGTCCAGTAACCTCACAGAACGTGCTCGTCTCTTAGCTGCCTCTCGCTGGGAGTCGGGTCTTTGGTTGCAGGCACTGCCATCACACCACCTCGGAACACTGCTAGATAACAACACATTCCGTCTAGCCATATCACTGCGCATCGGTGCTCCCTGTGTTGCTCCCCATCGATGCAAATGCGGTGAAAGAGTCAATAGTCTCGGCCACCATGGTCTATCATGCAGTAGGAGTGCTGGCCGTATACCTCGCCATAGTGCTCTGAATGACGTCATACGTCGGGCCTTCGGAAACATTAACGTCGCAGCTGTCTTAGAGCCCAATGGCCTCATTCGCGACGACGGTAAAAGGCCCGATGGTATGACGCTCATCCCCTGGAAGATGGGCCGGCTTTTAGTATGGGACGCCACCTGTGTTGATACACTGGCACCGTCCCATCTTCCGGACACGTCATACCAGGTAGGCGGCGCTGCTACGGCTGCGGAATCCGCCAAGCGGCGCAAATATTCTAGCCTTGACAGAGGCTTCATATTTGTGCCGTTTGGCGTAGAGACACTGGGGCCGTGGGGACCGGGAGCCTTTGACATTTACAAGGATTTGGCGGGGCGTTTGGTTGAATCGGCACGTGACCAAAATGCTGGCATCTACTTCGGTCAAAGGATCAGCCTCGCTATACAGCGGGGCAACGCTGCCAGCATTATGGGTACGTTGCCCGATTCCATAGATTGCTTGAACTATCTATAGACCTTTTACAGACTATAGATAGTTCAAGTATTCTTTAGACATTTATTTTTATTTTTAAGTAGATATAATATATAATAGTAGTAGTTAGTAGGTCAATATGTTAATTTTTTCAAAAAATATAATACTTATATACTTTTTTGTTTGTAAATACATACATAGAATACAATGTAACACCCTGTATGGACTGTGGGTAGCTAAATAAGCGAAAAAAAAAGCAGTAAGAAAATATCACTGAGGAAAAGGCAAAATCATTCTTAAAACGAGTCTTGAGCCCTGTTTTGATCATCATCATCATCATCATTAACAGCCTGAAGACGTCCACTGCTGAACATAGGCCTCCCCCAGGGACCGCCACTTAGAGCGACTGCTCGCCTCCTGCATCCATCGGCTCCCCGCGGCTTTCACCAGGTCGTCGGTCCACCTAGTGGAGGGCCGGCCTACGCTGCGTCTTCCAGTTCCTGTTTTAATACAAGAAATTTATTATTATAATAACCAAAAACAGGTGTGTAACTTGGTAAATCTCTGTGTGATATTTAATAATTATTTATCATTATACCGTGCTGAGAAGCGTGCAAAGCACTTGTGTACGCGACTGCACATAACACAAAAAGTCAATCTGTTATCTGTAACCACATCCATAACTTAAGGTTTAACATGACACGGACCGGTTTTTTTACCCTTTTAGGATTTTTTTTTACTTTCCTTGTTTTTTACCCCTTGTTGAGTCTTTTCTCATATGGGAGAGAAATGTTGAAGACTGTTAAAAGAAATTTTTATGTTTTTCTGTTTGTAAATTTGAATAATTAATGACTCCGAATTCGATAGGTACTTAATAAATACGAAAGAAGCGCTTGTCTGTGTGTTTGTTACCTTTTGAAAAGAAAGAATGATTCCTCCAAGAAAAATATAAAAATTGACGGCGAGATGGATTGCGTAAGGACAGGTATTAATTAAATATAAGTGGACATCTTAGAATAAGGAACATATTAATTAATACCTAGCTGAAAGGGGAGAGTGGGTGAAAGAAAGTACGAACCTACTGTGGTGACCCAAAATAAATTTTCTGCCTTATTATCTAGGTGGTAGGACTTTTCTACAAGATTTCATCTAAACATATACCATACCACCGTTTTGCCGCTAAATAGAAGATACCTAATACCTAGTGCCTAATTAGACAAGCTTGCGGAAATGAGAGCAAAGCGGCATGACAGTGACATTACTCCATCTGACGCAACACTCGCCTGCGAAAGGTGGTGGACGCATGTGCCTCTCTCGTATTGGCTTATACAGCCACCAAAAGAAGTGTCTTTCAACGCACTGCTTAAATAGTCTGTAATAGATTTAAAGGGCGATGATGATGAATACCTAGTGCACTCTACAGCTCTACTCTCTCCATATAGGTGAAAAGCTAGATGTCAAAGTATGAAGTAGGTATTTTGGAGGAGAGCATCTTATTAAAGAGTGTGATATTAACGCCCCTCCTTCCCCCCCATCACACCACACCATATCACATTTTTGTTTATCAAATCAAGAAAAGCCAGTTCGATCAACTAGCTTGAATGTATTACATTCAAGGCACCATGTGTGACATTTTCGAGGGTAAACACTTGAGCGTGTTTGTTCACTATGAAACTAAGATATTACTAACAGGTGGCGCCATAAATAATTTAACAAAAGCGAAAAAAAATGTGTCATTTATTTAAAAACAGTTATAAGTATATTAAAATTATAATAGGTACCAACGTATGCAACTTCAATTTTTATACGGACGAAGTGTATTAAATTTATAAACGTTTTTTAATTACTACGGATACACCTACTACTTACTCAATGATGATAAGACGGGCCCAATAGCTCAGTTGGTAGTATCCCTGCCTTCTGAACTGAGGGCTGTGGGTTCGATTCCTACCCAGGGCAAACATTTGTGTGATGAACATAGATGTTAGTTCTGCGTCTGGGTGTTATATTGTATTCTATATATGTTTTACAAACAAAAACGTATCTAAGTATTGTATCAGTTATCTGGTTCCCATGTACAAGCTATGCTTAGTTTGGGACTAGATGGCGCTGTGTGAAATGTCCACACATATTTATTTATTTATTTATTTTAATGGTTTTGTACTACCTAGGTAGTACATAACGAAAGACTGTATAAAATGCGTGATGATCGACTGGTCTAAATATCATTTAGTTAAACTTAAACCTCAAATGCTGCAACTTATTCCTATTTTGTGCTCCAACCTATACTTAATGTTAAGTATAAGTAGGTATAAGCAAATGAATTACTTTATTTGCCTATTGCTTTTTGAAACAAGTTCAGTCAACATTTATGTCGATGATGGTATAATAAATTTTGGTGCGGCCCTGGCCACACTTTATATATTTATATAGCCTTTTAGATTTTCGCTAGTGGTCAGGTGACCATAGCTCAATTGGTAGAGTGTCCAATCCGGTGAGAAGGAAGGCGCGGGCTTAAATCCTACTAGTTGCTAAAACTTTAAGGACTATAATATCTTTCTAGAAAACTTACCAAAATCAAGCATGACTGTGATCAAGATTGTGACGGGAATGCAAGCTGTTATTTTATGATTAGTTCGTATAATTAGTTGCAGTGATGCTAACTAAATGTAGATGCAATCTTCTTGGTCACTTTTTGATGGCAAAGGTTTAAGATATTTTTTTTTATTTATGTTAAAATGCATTTTATGTTCAGTTCTGGGATAAGGTGGTGTAAAGTTTAATTGATTGTAATTTCAGTGTGTTTATTTATTTATTTTATTTATTTATTTAGCACAAGTGGGTATACAAGATATAGTATGGATAAGTATAAGTTTATGGTATTTTAACACATTTTAATGAATTATTATTATTATTATGTTCTGAATTTTTATTTGGTTTTTACATGTAGGTATCGTTAGTGACCGATGTAGCTATTAGGATTAGCAAGTTGAAATGGCAACGGGCAGGCCACATTGCTCGTAGAACTGACAACCGATGGGGAAGGAAGGTTCTCGAGTGGCGACCACGAACTGGAAGACGCAGCGTAGGCCGGCCCCTTACTAGGTGGACCGACGACCTGGTGAAAGCCGCGGGGAGCCGATGGATGCAGGAGGCGAGCAGCCGCTCTAAGTGGTGCTCCCGGGGGGAGGACTATGTTCAGCAGTGGACGTCTTCAGGCTGTTAATGATGATGATGATGATAATGATGATGATGATGATGATCGTTATCAAGTTGATTTTTATTTAATAATTTGATAAGTTGTACCTAAATTAGGTTTCGTGTTTAAATTTTGTGTTTCTTAAAGAATTTGGACTACTAATAATAAGATTGCATTTTACTAATAAGAATCTGTATATTTTTTAAAAAATAATAAATTGTGATTTATTATTATGCGCATTTGCTTATTAACATTACTGGCTATCGCTTTTGTTAGCTAAAAAAGAGAAAAATGTGATGACTATGTATTTCTTTCTTATATTTTGGCTCCACACATAGTGTATTTAGCCAGTGTCAAGTTTTGTAATTTTTCATCATGTTAAATAGAATATTTCACGTAAGTCTTAGTGATAGTCATAGCCCAGTCTAAGTCAGGTAGTCATAGTCCAGTCTAAGTCATGCTGCAGTAAAGTGGTGGCTTTACTAGAAGCTTCTATGGAATTTTGGAAGCTACACAAAAAATCACGTTTCACCACATTATATCCCTTGCCTACACTCATGCACGTAATTCAGCACTTAATGCGTAAAACGCCACCAATTTTAAACATTAACACTGGAAAAAGCACAAGTTTTGAGAAATAATACAATGCAACGACGTGAAATTTTCCGCGTTCCCGCCAAAAAAAAAAACATTGGTTCACTTATTGAGTGAAAACGTCGCACCTGCCAATGCGCACTTATGTACGCAACTACTTAAAATAATACCACAAAATTGAACAGGTTGCATAAACAGATGTCTTTATACAAAACCGTTGTGTTCTAATTTGGCAATTGTCTTACACTTTCGAGCATTATTACGCACTAATTATTATATTAAGTTTCTTTTAGCTTTACTTTATTTAGCATCCTTTTTTTATAACGTAAAGAAAGCAGTAAATTCTCTCTCGATAAAGGTACATTCGCGTAGATAAAGCCTTAGACGAAAGTTATTTTCCACCGTTTGTCTGCCCGCAGGATTACCTATCTTTTAACGAATTGGCTATGGATTCTAGGAATTGAACGTTTTCTTTGTACAGAAAGGGTCTTTTAATTATTACACTTTGATTTCTTATTCATTAATAAAACGAATACGTTGCCATTATTTTCGGCCTCCAAGCATTAATCTAAAGCACTATTTATGTCTAAAGCACTGTTTAGGCTAGGGGACACCTTATGACAAAAGATTTAAAAAATCTACTATAATTACCGCCGTATATTGGCCGTGTGGTCCCGGTTACGAATAGGACCACCCCATCTCTTCCCGTGGGTGCCGTAAAAGTCGGCTAAGGGAATATCCAGGGAATGGGCTGCAGCATTCTCCTTGGTCTTCACCATCATAATCTACTGCGATCACCAAGCCGCCTGACAAGCGTGGTGATTATGGCAAACCCCCCCCCCCCCCAATGACAAGCACAAATAGAGACGGCCCCCAGTCCCCGGCGGCTCTGCTATTCCGTGGCTCCGGTAGCGGTCACGGTAACGGCAGGGCAGGGGGTGCGAAGAATCCCCGGCAGACGCCCGGCTACCAACCCCAACAAACACGACCCCTGGCCCTTGCAACATATAACGTGCGCACATTGAGGGCTGACGAAAGGATGGTCGAATTGGAGGAGGAGATGAGTAGGTTACGCTGGGATGTAATGGGATTGTCAGAAGTCCGAAGACAGGGACAGGACACGATAATCCTAAATTCCGGTAACTTACTCTTCTACCGGGAGGGAGACCAACTGTCCCAAGGTGGTGTCGGGTTCCTCGTCCGCAAGTCTCTCGTCAACAACGTGGTCAAAGTCGACAGTGTGTCGACCAGGGTAGCGTACCTGATACTCAGAATAACCAAACGCTATTCGTTGAAGGTCATCCAGGTATACGCACCGACCTCGGCACACTCCGACGATGAAGTAGAAGCTATGTATGAGGATATATCCAAAGCCATGCATACTTCCGAAACATACTTCACCGTTGTGATGGGAGACTTTAATGCGAAGTTGGGCACAAGGAATGGCGATGAGCTGAGAGTGGGGCCATTTGGATACGGGCAGCGGAACCCTCGGGGACAAAGGCTGGCTGACTTCATGGAGAAGGAGGGCCTCTTTATGATGAACTCCTTCTACAAGAAGCAGCCATCCAGGAAGTGGACGTGGATAAGCCCCGACGGTTCCACGAAAAATGAGATAGACTTCATGATGACGACCAAGAAGCGAATATTCGATGATGTCTCAGTGATCAGCAAGGTGAAAACCGGTAACGATCACCGTATTGTAAGAGGCACATTGAATATCAATGTCAAGCTTGAAAGGTCGCGTCTGGTGAGGTCTACGCTCCGTCCAAATCCTGTCCAAATCCAAAACCCCGAAGGCTTTCAGCTGGAACTCCAAAATCGCTTCCAGTGCCTTGCCGATTGCAACACAGTGGACGAGTTGAACAACGGGTTGGTGGAAACTGTCCAAGCTGTTGGAGCTGAGTTCTTCAAGACCCAACGCCGAAAGAGGACTCAGAAACTCTCAGGAAACACTCTTAAATTAATGGCAGACCGGAACGAAATGAAACTACAGTCTTCAGTTGATATGTCAGCCTACGGTGAACTCAATAGACGTATCTGGAGTTCCATGCGACACGACTTGCGTGCTTTTAGTACTTCACGTATTGAGGCCGCAATTGAGCGGAACCAAGGCTCAAAGGTGTTCGCAAAAGATTCGTCTATTGGGCAAAGCCAAATAACAAAACTGAAGACCGAGAATGGTAGTGTCATTTCATCCAAGCCTGAGATTCTGAGAGAGATTGAGAACTTCTATGGACAGTTATACACCTCGACACGTGAGCCCGCTACTAACACAGCTCAGGACACCAGAGCCAAGTTAGTCCGACACTATACCGAAGATATCCCGGACGTCAGCCTGTACGAGATTAGAATGGCCCTCAAACAGCTTAAAAACAACAAGGTGCCAGGTGAGGATGGAATTACGACCGAACTTCTGAGAGCGGGTGGTAGACCGGTACTTATAGTCCTTCAGAAGTTATTTAATTCTGTCATCCTTGAAGGTACATCGCCGGAGGCGTGGCACAAGAGCGTGGTGGTGCTCTTCTTCAAAAAAGGTGATATCACCTTATTGAAGAACTATAGGCCCATCTCGCTCTTGAGTCATGTGTATAAGCTGTTTTCGAGGGTCATTACGAATCGTCTCGCACGCAGGTTTGATGAATTCCAGCCTCCCGAACAAGCCGGTTTCCGAAAAGGCTTTAGCACCATAGACCACATCCATACGCTACGCCAGATTATACAGAAGACCGAAGAGTATAATCGGCCGCTATGCCTGGCGTTTGTGGATTATGAAAAAGCCTTCGATTCAATCGAGACTTGGGCGGTGCTGCAGTCCATGTTCAACAGTGGACGTCTTCAGGCTGTTGATGATGATGATGATGACTATAATTACACACTACACATTCTAACTACAATACTTACCATACCTGTTTATTTTTTAATCTTTTTTTTTTTTTTTTATTTAAGGTCAAAGTTACCTAATTACTGCACAATATTGCAGGTAATGGTTTGGAATTAATTTATATGTACTAGACACCAATAGCTTAAAAGAAACATTAACACTTACATTTTATACATTAGTATACCTTCTAATTATTATCGTTTTCCAATAAATCGAAATGGAAATCGATCTTAAAGCACTGAATGGTCCCAAATTGACTATTTTGAACGTAATTATCTCAAAACTTATACCATTTACAAGATTGAAAAAAATGCACGTTAATACTGGTCATATCTTCTTTCCATCTGCTGAAACCGAAACACGTTTACGAAAAGTTTTCATGATAGAAAAAAATCGTGAAGTGACCTCTAAAAAATCATTCAAACGTCCTAAAATGTTACATTATAATAAGACACCCCATTAAAATAAATCATAGTGATAAGCTATGTTTCAATGCATCCGTCTATAAGCTTATTTTTTTTATAACAATAAGCATTTCTTTTATAACTAATTATTTGTACCGTAAAATGGAAAAGTCGAAGTGCAACGCAACGTAATTGCCATATTTTTGCTATGCATAAAGCGACTCTATAAGGTACAAAATAAGTTTCAAGTGTGTCTGCTGTAATAAACGTGCTCGCATTGGGTCCTGTCAGGGCCTTAACTGCATGATTAAAATTGACTCTAACCAATAAAAATAATTACTAAATAGTCCATTATAGATTAGAGAAAAAAAAATCGTTACTCTGTGGTAGGTACCTACAATCAGATGAAATGTACCTACACTTTACAAAATGGCATTTCACACAAAAAGTTCTTACTAAAAGTAAAGGCTTTGCAAGGAACTTATACACCACTATTTTTTAATTACCAAATAAAAAAATGGGCAATGCAGACGAGGCAAGACATTGTATTTATGCAGTCAAAATTTTAGAATACCTAATAATGTAAAAGTTATTAAAAGTTGAAGTTTCCGAAAATCTTTCCATAAATTATGGTTACCAACAAAAATACTACGTAACAATAATAATTGTATTGAATGAATGGACATAATGGGTGTAAGCAGTGGCACCTACTCTTTCTCGCTTTTCCGAAACCTACACCTCTCCTTTTCGCATGTTTGGTTCAGATAAAAACAATGTCAGTAGATAGGAAAGCAATTCTAAAAAAAATATGAAATGTAGTTTTAAAACAAGTTAGAATAAACTTACAGTAAGTACAACAATTGATAGACACAACACTGCTTTAATTTACAAATTAACTTAGGTAAAAATAAAAAATGTGTACGTTTCCCCGACGTTTCCAGATTCCAAATCAGTTACTGCGTAATTACGTTAAAATGTCACTTCACTCTTTCAACACTACACTTTCCCACTGGCATAATCACGTACACCACTTAAAAAGAACTGTACGTAGGTAAGGTACACTTCTGCCTACGTTTCATTACATTAAAATTAAACAATTAACACTAATGTCGGCGCGAGCGCGTTTGATTTGTTTACTTTTGGTTCGACATCGACACAGACTGCGGTGCGCGGTGCGTGGGAAGTGCGGCGCGTCCTACCTGACGTTGGGGTTGGCCAACGATTCGGTCGGGGCACGTCGATCGGGGCCACCCGAAGTTAGCCTGTCAAGTTGTTTATGAATGGAGGATGTCTTATTTTTGAATGAAATGGCGAGAATTCATTTTTGTGTGCGAACTGACGCAGTGATTGACTACTTATTGATGTTTTTATAGGATATTTTATTTGCATCGTGTTTTTTTTCTGCCTGGAAGTGTTGAGTACCAGCAACAGATACTGCTAATTTTTTTTTTCTGGTGATTAAAATAGTGGTGTATATACCTTTGGAATGCCTACGGCGCGCGGCAGATGGAAACGCGGTCCGATGGAGATAGGGACGTGCGAGGCTCTTGTCTTTTTCAGTAGGGTGACCATGAAATGCGCCCCGCGGCTTCAGATGAAGTCGCGAGGCATAGCTAAGAGGTCTTCAATCCCTAGTAATTCAAAATTGTTTAGGCGCTACGCTGAAACATAGGTAAATACAAACATACATACATACACCCACGAAGTCGAAGAGGCAAAGTAGGATGACCGGACGGATAAACGTATGGAGTATAGTCATTTATTACACATATGGTATAGTTATGGATCAAATAAAGAATTAAAGTGTGGAGTCCATGCTTACTTATTATCTTATGGTACCAACCCAATTTAAGTCCAGACCCCCATAGGGTCATTTTCAGCTGTCACTCACTATTGTTTCTTGGCGTGGGCTCGTGATATATATTTAATTGTGACGCCCAATACACGCCCACTGCATATTTGGTGCAGTATTCAGGACAGAGAAATGCATCGAGCTGTGTCAAAGGTAAAAAATAATTTTAAATAATTGTATGGGGAACTGGGGTTCAAATTATTATATTCTACAAATTAAAAAAATAAACATAAATAGGTAATTATTAAATAATTAGACTTTTTAATTTATCCTTTTTTGTAGTAATTAATTCAAATAAGTCGGAAAAGCACAACCTGCCCCACCATGGAAACGATTGTTCCACTGTTGCGGCATGTGGTTCCAGTACATATTGTGATAATCATTGATGCTATTATAGAAGAAAATAAGTCTACTAAATAAATAAATTAAAGAGACTATCATAATACACCCATATTGCATTAAATTAAAATTTAAAAATACTACAACATATTTACAAAATTATCAAATAATATGTTAAAGGCAAAAACACTTAATTTTTTTTAATAACATTTCGTTTCTTTTTTCTTTGTGTGGAAAGTAGAGCCTCTCTACTGCTTTTATAGTTATTCCACGTGTTCATTCCCACGTATCTCCCATCAACCCGCTTGGATCACTAATTATTGAGTAATACGTTTAGTAATTAGCATTTAAATATATTAAAATTGACGATCTAGTCATTCGCTTGATGTTAAGTATAGCGGAAGTGCCACTCAAAACTTTAAGGTATAAAGTTTCGCGTGGCAATGCACTAAACACAACTTTCTGAGATATCAGCACAGTCTAATATAAAATTTATAACTGTGTGATGGGCCCGATAGCTCAGTTGGTAGTATCCCTGCCTTCTGAACTGAGGGCTGTGGGTTCGATTCCTACCCATGACAAACATTTGTGTGATGAACATAGATGTTTGTTCTGCGTCTGGGTGTTATATTGTATTCTATGTATGTATTTACAAACAAAAAAGTATATAAGTATTATACCAGTTATCTGGTTCCCATAGTACAAGCTATGCTTAGTATGGGCTAGATGGCGCTGTGTGAAATGTCCACACATATTTATTAATCTCTTTTTTTAAACATGTCGTAGTTTTATTTGCCCAGTACCTAATTTCACTAGCCACAGTGCCAATCAAACCGGAACAAAATAGGTTGTGTTTGCACATGACTGTTGGCAGACTTATTCTAACCATATAACTGGCAAATCGGGTATCTTTATAGACGAACTTTGCAGTCCCACCACATAGTACAAATTAAAAAACAAAATTCTGAATTCCATATGACAAAATTATTATAACTTATAATAAGCCTGTAGGTATTAAACTTGATCCATTAATTATTATTAATTTTACAAGAGAAAAATGATCCAACATCATGCACAAAAACACTTCAAAGGCTAGGGATTCCACGACACAAAATCTTTTAAAAGAAATTCGATGGATTTTTATCAAACTGACATCCATTGTGTCACATCACTATTCTTAGAATGTAGAGGACAGTCAATAACAAAAGTGCTTTAGTTATTATCTTAATTTTAATACTTACATGATTAATATTTTTGTCCCTCTCTTCCATCGAAATCTATTAAAAAATGTTGTTCCTTTTTTTGTTTGAAATTATCACTAGAACGGCCGTAAGATTATAAATGAAATATTCCTCTCAGATTGTTTTATTTAAGGCTCTCAGATTGCTCACTAAAAAGATTAGCGTGCATATGCATCCGGCACTTATTATATTGAGATAATATCAATAAATATTAAGTAACACTTAAAGTATGAAATAAATTAAGGTTATATATTCGGTTAAATCCCGTTTTTAAAAGGATATTATTCTAACTTGACACTTCTAATACATAATGTACAGTTGTACACAACGTACTATAACATACACAAATACACATTGACATTAATATAAAAAAAAAACATTCTTTTATTCATTCAATTAATTAGCAATAACCACTGATTTAACTACCTTTACCTGTACGGTCAGCAAAAACAGGGACAAGCTTCAGTTATGCTTTTATAGCAGTAATGAGTCGACGCGTGATGCTATCGGTACAAGGTGAAAAAGAAATTTAAATATACGAGCAGACAATTTGAAAGAAACGCTCGTTCAAAATTCAATACTTTCACCTTAATTTCAATTAATCATCATCACCGCCATCATCACCATCATCACAATGATAAGCTTAAAGATACCCAGTGCTGAAGGTCTTCCCAGAGCGCCGTTTTGAGTAGCTGCTTCCCTCTTGCATCCGACGGTTCCACGTAGTTTTGACCTCTAAGGGGCTGGCCTACTGTGAAGTTTACCAGCAGCTGTCACTATCATCGTCAACCAGACGACTTACACTTCTGAACTCATAGGCCTCCTGGCTCCTAAAATGACATTTTGAACACTCATCTCATTGGCCATAATAAAAATAATTAAGATTTTTAAGTACCATGACCAGAGTATTTAAGATACAAAAGAGATGTATTAGGGTAATAAATGAGGCTTGGTTTTTAGATAGCTGTAAACCTCTGTTTAGAAGATGCTATGTACTCCCTTTACCATCTATGTATATTAAAGAATTTTGTATTTTTACGAAAGAACACCCTGCGTTATTTAAGAAGCATGGTGAAGTTATGACCCTCCAAAAAAGGACAAAGTTTACTAACTTATTATATCGACCCCCTGCTCGTAAAGACACATATAAAAAAAATGTATATGACATGTACACATCCGTTTACAATAACATTTCAAATGACATAAAAATATTAGAAGGTAACAAATTTAAGAGATGTCCGACTGACTGGCTTCAATGCAACTGTTTTTACAGTGTTAAGGATTATAATTAATTCTGTACAAATATTTACTTATAAATTATAAAAATTGTGATTAGTTATTAAATAACATTTGCACGTCTGCTTGCAGACTAAATACATGTGCAAAACTTTTTGTAAGAGATACTATACATGTATTTTAGGAAATAAAAGATTTGATTGATTGATTGATTGATACCAAAGAGAGCTGCTGCCCATTCCCTGGATATGCCCTTAGCCGGCTTGATTCAGACAAAAAACCTCCTCACAAAATTTCAATCAGTTGAGTAATGCAACTTGAAGAGACCAGCCGGACATCCACCAGACGTGAGAAATCATTTAGTGCCCAAGGGGATATAGAGATAGCGTCTCCATTTCCCCTTGAGCACAAAAATGATTTGCACTGGCTTGGTCAATGGAGTGCAATTTTTTACTCAATAGTGGCTGTGAAGTTGGCGTGAAATACTGCGCAGTAACAAAAGTTAGATGTGCGGTACGACTACACAGCCGAGCTTGAAGCAGACTTGTTTCCCGGATCGTTCCTCGTATGTTTTCACCCAACTTGGCACGTCATTTTTGCGATGAACAAATTGTTGTCGTCAATTAGTCGCCTTCCAGTCTCCCATTATCTCATTGCTTTTACAACCTTGTCATAATAAAAACAATCAGATTTCTCGATTTCGGTTTAGGCCCAGATAATATGATAATACCTACAGTAGTTTAGGTTTGATTTGATTTGTGGTTATGACAAGGTTCGAATGCTGTTTATAATTAATTTAGTTAGACTCTACCTCAATTAGAAAATAATCAGATGTTAGCAATGTCAAGGTCTTATAAAGATAAGTTATAATGAGATAAGATTTTGAAGTTTTTTAATAATTAGAATGATGTCTAGAGATTTTGTTAGCGAAAAGAAAATTATCATACCAATTTCAAATTTTTTTTTCATAATAAATTTTGTGTTTTAGTGAAAAATAGTTTCGTAGATGGCTGTAGTGCTCATTGGCAATATACTTACAAAATTCCGGTTAAGTATTTTTACCTAACTAAATTGTTTTTTTTTTGTAATAACTTTTTTTTATCTGCTTTACCACAGACACCTGGGTCCGTACTCTTTGTTAATTTATCATTTATTGTTATTTATTTTTTATTTTATAGAACAAATATTATACATGAGAGGACAATTAAATACTTAACCTATTTTTTTTGTTTTTCTTTTTTTTCCCCGATTTGTGCATACACCGCAAGCAGACCAGCTCCCGCAAGCAGCGCCCGTTCACGAGCTTAACGCATGCGCCAGCCATCGCCCTCCTCAACAATTTTTGAGGGAAGAGGACGACCCGACGCACGACGCTGCCGCAAGAAGAAGCTTTTTAGTGAGCGTGAGTGCTCCCGGTGTACATACAATAATCAATTACATTCTACTACTATTTTGTTCATACGAGCGGGATAATTGGCAGGCTCTTTTGAGTCCGTCAATGATCCCGCTCGTACATGTCGTTGTTAATCCGCCTTCTCCTCCCGGACCAGGACTTCTGTTACCGCCACGTTTCGATCTTTGATGGCCATCTGCAAGTTGTACTCGCGGATGGCCCTCGGTGATGCAGCCATCGCACGCTGCATGAAACGGCTGATGGCGTCTTCCTTATCGTCGGCGAGGAAGACGCCATCACACCATAGTATTAACACCATTAGTTAATTTTACAACATCCAACAAAAGTAAACAGACAAAATTGTTTGAACAACAAATAAATAACTACATTTCTTTCTCTTTTAAAGTAATCATAGTAAACACGGACAGTGGACCGTCTGGCGTCTAAATTGACGTGGGTACGGACATACAGATACTAGATAAGGATGCTCCAAAGAGAGGGCGAGCCGACGGGCAACTAAATGTGGCTGTAAGTTTATTAATGGGAGTAAAACTGTCTATTTACCCCACTTGGTGACCCATTGTATAATAGGTAAGTACATATTATTCCTACCATTTATTGAACTGATTGGAATTTCGTCGAATGTTTTTATGATTTTATAGCAGTACCTATCGCCAGCTCAGCGTAATCTACAGATTAATTTGTCAAACCAACCCCGTAAGTTGGTTGTAAAGGTGAAGGGAAAATTTGGACATGAGACCACTTGTCACGGTAGCTTAAGTAAAGCATATCCCGGCTTGAGAGATGGATGGATGCGGGTTCAATTCCCGCTCGTGATTCAAATTTTTCCATTACAAATTAATCTTATTCATCGAGTGATCTAGACGTGAACCGACAACCAGATTGGTACCGTTGAAGGTCAGTTCTACCTGTACCCATGAATATTCACACTTATCTTGCATGAAGTCAATTTCAAATTAAATATGTAAGTTAGAGACACAAGGGTCACTGTGAGCCTATACATATTTGCACCGCTCTCATCAACAGTTAGGAGACATCTACTGTTGATCACAGACACAATGTTTATTCAGCTAGTTCCACAATATTTAACACTGTTAATACTAAATAAAGCCAAAAAATCACAGTATATTGTAAATCATTGTAAAACTAAAAGGGCGTTCCGTTCGGCAGAAGGCATCGCCCGTCTGCAAAGTCCAGTTATAAATAGCCCACTTCTGGCCAGTAATTCGGAGGCAGTGGCCAAGCTATGGTATCGTTATTTTGTTTTTAAAATATATGAGCTGTCATGTAGACGCGCCTTTAACTGTCGTTTAATGAGTGAGCCGTCAGTTAACTGAAAAACTAGAGTTAGATATTGATAAAAACAAACCAATATAATGTGACCAAATTACGATGACACACATTTTATGTAGAAAACTAGAACGTGCTGACTTTTTTATTTTGTTACAATATGTTATTTTAGCTATGCTTGTAGTTTATTTGAATTATTACAAGTCTATTTTTGTATGTGAATAATACAATGTCCAGACAAGAAGCTTACATAAAGGCCTACTAAAACCAGCGCGTTATTCGCTACCGCTGTGGGTGGTACCGCTTCGCTACACCGAGCGAATAACGTGCTGGTTTGAATAGTACTTTATAATGAAAAGTATAATCATGAAATTTGCAAACTACGCATTGAAGCAAAGAATTGTGTCCTTGAACAACGTTAATTATGTTTGACTTCGTCTCTTTCTTACGGGTAACGTGTCACGGGTAAGAAAGAGATAAAAAAATAAAATTTTACCCATATTAACCAATGTTTTAGGTAGGTAAAGCCCATAACTAAAGCCGCTTTTTTATGTAACTCATATTTTTAAAGGCGCCGAATAAAAGCTAAATTGGCTCTTGTCAAACCGCTGTCAGTTATTTCAGGGTCCCACGAGGCTAGCGTTAAATCCTTAAAATTTCTGAGCCAACGATTTAACTCCTAAATTCCAGACGCTTACTTTTTATTTAGTGTCAAACTGGACAAGCAAAAAATAGAACATTTTGCAAGAATCCGCGAACAAGATTCTCCGTGGTTGTTTTTGAAAAAAGTTGCCCCATTGTGATGCTTTTTGAAGCAAAATAGTCAAAGGTTTTAAAATAAAAGCATGTGGTGTAATCGAAATGGTAGATTCCAAAGATTTTATAACAGCATTGTTAACTAAAGACTACCCGTTCTTAATCAAAAAAGGTTCGATACGGTCATCACTTGGATGGGTAACTACTACAATAAGTGTTATTTATGAGTTACTACAGAGCTATATCGCTCGTAGAACTGACAACCGATGGAGAAGAAAGGTTCTCGAGTGGCGACCACGAACTGGAAGACGCAGCGTAGGCCGGTCCCCCACTAGGTGGACCGACGACCTGGTGAAAGCCGCGGGGAGCCGATGGATGCAGGAGGTGAGCAGCCGCTCTAAGTGGCGCTCCCGGGGGGAGGCCCATGTTCAGCAGTGGACGTCTTCAGGCTGTTAATGATGATGATCATGATGATGACAGAGCTAATTCAAACTAATCATAAACACACGTTAAGCTGTCGTCAGTCGGTATTGTCGTTATACAAAAGTAATTGAGCCATTTTGAAGCCTGAAGCGGGTTTAAAACTTTAAATGAGAGTTTGTTTATTTTAAATTAGCGAAATCTACCCAGCCTCATGACAATAGACAATAAAGGCCCTGTTCTCAACTTCGCACCGCCATGGTGTTGCCAGCCTCAAGGTCGAATACGTTTTAGTTTCATTTTCTAAACACCGACTATACAATATTTGCAATACAAAATATAGATAAAGTGTATGTCGAAATAGTTTTGTGGGTTCTGTGCTATTATTTTTTCGTCTATTTTTGATAATGTAATAATAATTAGTACTTTAGATGTTAATACATTTTAAAAATGTACTTATATATACGTTATTTTTTTTTATGATATGACTTTTTAATTATTTTAAGTAGAATACCTGATTTAAATAAATAAATATTAAATGTATGTTTATAATAAATAAATTTAATGCGCATTAAGCGATAATAAAAAAACAACGTTATTATATTACAATCTTTTAAGCTATAGGTAACTCATTTAAACACACCCCTTTTGTTTTATTTTTTATTAGCATAAGAAAAGTTATCCTTATCAGTTATAAAAAAAAACCCTACATCGAGTTTTTCATTCATACTTAAATCAGGGAACTCTAGAACTTAGAAGAACTTGAGTTTTGGATACCTCGTAACATGAAGAGCAGTGTTGCCAACGCGATTTTTTATTTTCCTTTATGTTTTGTGTTTTGATACTTTAACATGTATTTTTCCTCGTGGTATAAACTATGCTGCATTTCTACCAAAAGGTAGAGCTGTTTTAATTGTAGACGATGTTCATTCTGTCAGGTAAAGATTACTTTACCTGACAGATGAACATCGTCAAGAATTCCCTTTATTGATTTAATTAACAAAGATTAATAAAAGACAATAAATAATTACAACAATTTTCAAAGCACAGAAGATGGAATTAAGAAGCCCCAAAATGAGGGGACGGTACATTCCAAATTTTAAGCTAGGGCTACACTTTGCTTTTCGCCAATAGGTATGATGACTACTATTAAAAATGAACAATTAAATAATACTTTCACAAAGAAGGTTTAAAATGAATGCAATATTTGAAAAAATAAGTAAAATCGGTAAATAAATCACGGAGTAATAAGCTTTTAAAGTTTCTATAGGAGGCATCTCCTGTCCCTTTCTCGCGAAACAGAGCGCCCCCACAGTTACTACGAAAAATCCTCACAGGTGGATTTTTCGTGACACATGACAAAGATATTGTATGTAAAGCTACCACAGCTTAGTAATGAGGTACTATGACGACATTGCTCTGACGTCACTGGCCGTTTGAGCTATCTATTTCTATTCCGGTTTTTAAAATGCTTGTAACTTTGTCGTTTTTTGAGATATTTTATTTTTGTTTATCTTTTAAGGAATATTTTTAATTCATCATGCCTATTGATTTGACGAAGCGACGAAAAGCAATTTTGACAAACTCTACAGAATATTGTCGGAAGCTTGTCGAAAGCGTAAATGTTCGCTTTTTTGTCATGGCCGCTTATCTTCAAGTAACCGACAAGCCTTCGCTATATTAATTACATAAAAAATACCTTTTAATCGATTATCTACTGTTATACAGTCTTCGAAGCTTAGAGACATCTCTATATTTTATTGAAATTGATCTTATTTGAAACGAGATGCCATTAGGAACTATTCTTCTTAACCTCTGAATTCCCATGGTCGCGATATCATATCATCCGGGTTTGTTATTCTATTATGCATAAGGCCGCAGTATTCAGTGAATCGATGAGCAACTATTATAGTTGCCTACAACAACTACCTTTTCCGTCATAGCAATGGAGATTCGCAACCACTAGGAGGCATTTTCTTTGCACGCGGTCTTTGATTGAGCGTTTGGCGAAAATATCCATCGTTGCCACAATAATTAAATTGGAGTTTACTCCACATAACGTGGTCGTCGCGGTGTAAGTGTAGTCCCAGCTTTAATCCCCTTTAAGCAAGATAATTGTAGTGTCCTCAGCGAGTATTGTCTGCTTGGAAATTAATTTTATTCGCAGAGGAATTTGGGGGCCTCTTGGCAAAATCATAAGTAGGAACTCCTTTCCGTGTTAATTCAAATCTTAAATACTAACTTTTACTAGGTTCTAGGACTTTGGTGCAAGTCTAGGTTGGTATCACCGCTTTACCAGTTATTCTGCCGCCAATAAGTAGTGTGCAAGCATTGCTTGTTCCCGTTTGAAGGCCACTGTAGCTAGTGAAATTACTGGGCAACTGAAACTTGTGAACTGATCTCAGTCTAGTAATCTGATTACTAGACTGTGTGATGTCTCAGGATGACGTGCGCAGTGCAGTGTCACGCGAAACTTTAATTTTAAGTTCCGAGTGATACTGCAATCTGTTATGTGCAGCTGTGTCGCTTAACATCAGGTAAATGCCCAGTTCATCACGTCATTAGTTTACACAAAAAGTCACCAGTTTACATTAAACAGTCCACTACCCAGCGTAAAATAATTACAATAGGCATGATGACTAAAATTTTTTTTGGATAAATTAATTATATACGTCAAAAGATAAACATTTGTGAAAATAAAAATTAAATATCTCAAAAAATGACCAAGTTACAAGCATTTTAAAAACCGGAATAGAAAGAGATAGCTCAAACGGCCAGGGACGTCGGAGGAAGGTCGTTATAGTACCTCATTACTATGCTGTGGTAGCTTTTCATACAATCTTTTTGGCATGTGACGTCACGACATGAGTAGATTTTTCATAGTAACTGTGGGGGCGTTCTGCTTCGCGAGAAAGGGACAGGAGATGGCTCCTCTAGAAACTTTAAAAGCTTATTACTCCGTGATTTATTTACCGATTTTGCTTATTTTTTCAATTATTGCATTCATTTTTAATCTTCTTTATGAAAGTAATATTTACTTGTTCATTTTTGATAGTAGTTATCATGCCTATTAGGAAAAAAAATCATGACTCAAAATATACACAAATAAACACACAAATTATGAAAATATAATAAACATGTCATGAAATCGTCTGCAAATAGAGAGCGGATGCGCCCGCCAGACTGGACGGCGCATATGCGATGTAGATGTTTTATTTTAAGCTCGATTACATTGATCCAGTTACTGGATCACTGGATCAGATTAAATGAGTAAGTGAGGGATTCGGGGACAAACAAAACTGACGTTCTGACTTAACGACGAGAACCCGGTGGATGTAAAAGGCAAAGTGGCAAGTGGCGCTATATGTTCAGCGACGGAGGTCTTCCAGCTAATGATGATATTTTTTCCGAGAAACGAGTGTTAAAGATTGGTTCAATCCTGGTTATCAAAATTGACCTACCAAGAAACTGAAAGCTTACTTGTAGTTCCTAACTTCACTTTTAATCTTTAAAAACAGACATATTTCAAACTGCGTACAAAATTATACACACTCACGCACACAAAGAGTTTCATAATATTTATGTACTTATATATTAATTATACCATATTAAAATTACGTACAATTTCCCGCCGACTAAGACGTTATTTCTGTTAATTTCTTTATTTTTGATTAATTATTTTATATTGTAGGTACCCAATCTTATAAGTAGCTTTAGCCTCCTAAATGTAAACATTAAATAATTACATACTTATTTATTGTGTCTAATTATCTATATAGTCATAATGACACTGTCGGGAAGTGCCAGTACCCTGTAACACAGTTTATACTAGTACGGGGTACACGGACTTTACTACTTAAGTTGAACCAGATTTATTAAGCTATGGAAGGTAATTATATGTTTTAATTCATATAAAGCTATATTATAATCTACTTAAGAAATCATGTACCCAAACTTATAGCAAATAAATAAATTTGAATTTGAATTGAATTTGAATTTTACTTATAAATATTTATAAAATAAATAAGTTACGGCCGTTTGACGTTTAGTGAATGACTAGCTCGTGATATCATTCTTTTACATAAAAAAGGTTACTCTATTACCTAAATAAGTGACTCATGCACTCGCCCAAGTTACTGGCCCCGTCCAAACCAACAATAACACCAGATTCGTGGAAGCGACAGCTCCACGTCAGATTTCTTCATCCTAATCCGATTATAGATTCTACTGAAAGTGTGAAAGAAATTAAACATAAGTTCGTAATGAGTTCTTTTGATCATTTTACTCGACGTAGGCTCAGACAAATTAAAGGAACGGGGAATTACCAAGTTGAAATGGCAATGGACAGGCCACAACAGTCGAAAGTAGAACTGACAATCAATCGGGAAGAAGGTTCTTGAGTGACGACCACAAACCGGAAGATAAAGTGTAGGCCAGCTCCCACTTAGGTGGATCGATCAGGGCGATTTTGCTCTATGGAAACACAGATTCCACACGACACGAAGCCACGTCGTTATCGTGTCTTGTTTAAATCGTGTCACAGCGTTAGGAATACCTTCACTTTACATTAAGTTATTTTTATTTTGAATAAAATATAATTGACGTAAGTGGTAGTAAATTTAGATGTATTGATATTTCGGAATGCATCTCGGTAAAACAAATGATTTTTGATAGTTCAAATCTGGTTAAAAGTAAGTAAGTTTTATAGATCAAGCAAAGTAGGTACGTACGTACAAAAAACCGAATAAAAATGGAAAAAAAATCTCTGGCCAGAAAAAATGCAAATCTTGCGAATTTAATTATCCCAAACCATAAAACACTTACTATCTAGATTAAATTAAATTAAATTAAATTAAAATAAAAGATTCACAGGGAATTCTCTCGGGTCGGTTGGCATTTTATAAAGGTTTTAAATAAGTAAACAAAGTAAAGATAAATTTAAACTTGATTGTGCACAAATTATTTTATTTAATGAAGAAGTTTTTCTTTTCATAAGGCCTATTCAAACCAGGGTGGTTATTCTCTATGGAAACACAGATTCCACACGATACGAAACCACGTCGTTATGTCTTGTTCAAATCGTCACAGCGTTAGAAATACCTTCACTTTACATTAAAGTTATCTTTGTTTTGAATAAAATATATTGACATAAGTGGTCATATCTTTTGATGTGTTGATATTTCGGAACGCGTCTCGGTAAAACCTACGATTTTTGACAGTTCAAATCGCGCCAATTCCAAACTCATTTCGCGCGGTTTTGTTTTCGTTTCATAGAGAATACAGTTTTGCTGATTTCTTATGTAAGACAAGGAATTCGCGTAGTTTCAAAGTAAGGAATCGATACGGAATAATGGCCCAGTGCATTATTCGCTACCGCTGTGGGTAGTTCACGTGGTATTGTAATACAGTGCGGGATCCTGTGGTATTTACCGCTACCCTAAGCGATAGCGAATAACGCGCCGGTTTGAATAGGTCTTAAATCATTATGTAAGTATTACTTTTCACTCGCTAATATAATACATATGGGTACCACGGCTTTGTAATCCCGGGGGTGTGCGAACAGGACCACCCCATCTCTTCCCGTGGGTTCCGTAAGAGCTGGCTGTAAGGGAGTATTATCTAATTATCCGGAAGGCGCAGCGTAGGCAGCCGCGGGGAGCCGATGAATGCAGGAGGAGACCGCTCAAAATGGCGCTCTCTGGGGGAGGCCTATGTTCAGCAGTGGACATCTACGGGCTGATTATGATGATGATGATCCAGGGAATGCGCAGCAGCACTCTCCACGGTACATTGAAATCTTCTGCGGTCACGAAGCCGAGTGGCGTTTTATGGCCTGTGTTCAACATATGATAGGTGGACGACTTCTAGTACTTGATGTGAGAATAATATAAGTAGTCATCTACGTCCTAAAAATCACACCCAAAATGGCAGGAAAAAAAAAATTCAGATAAAATCTACCACAGAATTAAACTAAATAATTATAAATTCAACTTGAAAGATATTTAACCGGCGATGTTAAATAATCAGTTTAATTTTTTTTCTTAATTTATCACTCTGATAATAATCGTTTCTAAACGAAAGTAAGATGGCGGGGTATTTCAAAATGGCCGCACAGATATATTTTGTAGAGTAGGCTGAGCACAGAGAAATCTTGTGACTGGTCCTTTTTTATTATCAGCGTAAGATTTAGAAAAATAGCAGTATTTAAAAATCTTTGGCTGGATAGAGATAGAGACAAATGATAGAAATTACAGGTGATGTAATTTTTAGGTAACCTACTGATTTTTTTTTTTATAATTTTGTTTCCAACCTCAGTATAAATTGTGGAATTTATTCATCACTAGATGGCGTAGAACATAGAAAAAGGCTTCGTTTTTAATCTAAATTCAGTTGATACTTGATGAATTCAGAGTTTTTTTTATAATAGTACTAGCTGACCCGCCCCGGCTTCGCACGGGTTACGTAATTAGTTTTAAGTCCTAACCCTGTTTATGGGTAAGAGAGAAGGGAAAGGTAAAATAATAGCTGCGCCTGCCGTCCCATCCCATCTATTCATCCTTTTCCCCTATTTTTTTTACCTTTCTCTTCTATCTTCCCTTCGACAGGGTGACTAAATTTTTTTAATTTAATTTTTTTTGTTTTTGTTTTTTTTTTTATTGATTTTATAATTGATATCCAAATATGATAATAATATGTGAACAAACAAACTTGAATAAAAATTACAACCTTATAGCTTGGGCAACCCGCACTTGGCCGTTTTAGAAAACAAAAAGTATCCTAAATGTTATTCTGCATAATTAGCTATTACCATACCAAACAGCAAAATCCATTCAGTGGTTGCAGCGTGATGCGTGTTTAAAGAACAGACAGACGCAAAATTTAAAAAAAAAGTGTCTATTTCTATATCGATTAAGAAGCATACTGCAGTCAAAATTTTCCAAAAATATTCAATGTACAGATTTAGCCCAGTTACAGTTTTATTATATGTATTGATTATGAAAACTAAAACAAAAAAACGTAATAAATGTTTTGTTTCAATTACTAAATTAATACTTAAGTATTAATTAAGTACCCACTTACATAAAGTTGTTGAAATATTTTTTTGTTTCACTTAATGAATTGACATTTGGTTTGGATTTAAAATAATAACATACTAATATGTGGACTGCATGAAAATAAGGGAAAAAGGACTTCATCATCATTAGATAATTGAAGGCTTCTTGGGGTTGGGATAAAAATATTTTTTTTTCTGTGATTTAAACTACTCTACATTAACGAAAAATTAATTGGCGCCAAATTCGAGTCAGTGTACCAAAACAATGTCAAAAACTTTTCGCGTTAACCAGTTGGCAACATTTAAAAAAAACAAAAAATTCAAAAAACGAACGCGCCTGAACAAAATAAAAACAAAAGCCGGGGACAAATTTCTTTCGCTTTTCTGAACGGAATACCGGAATGATGAATTGCATTCTAATAAAATTATCTTTTTAAATGACACTCTATTTTCTTACAGTTAAGGGTTAAGTTAGCTTGCATTTATTTGTTGACATTTTTGCGACCGTTTAAAAAGAATTTTGTTTTGTTACAAGTTTTTATTCTTTAGTTTAATTGTGCGAAATTGTTGCATGCGTGTTTTTGTGATACGAAAATGCAATTTAAATTATGCATCTCAAAAAATATATAATCACTCTTATTGTTCCACAAATAAGGTTCAAAGCTACCGTTAAATCAGTTAAAAGTTGTAGAATAATTTTATTTATTTTTGTCAGTAATTGGTCCTTAGCACGTTCACGAGTGGTTTTTTATTACTTTTTAACGTCGAAGTAAATTATTTTAAAGGTTTTTTGAGTGATTTATCTCGTTTTTTGAGTTTGTAATTATTGACATTACTAAGCACTAAGTAATTTAGTTTAGTATAGTTAATAACAATTAGTTAAGTACTTAAAAATCTAAGGTTCTTGAGAGGCGACCACGAAACGAAAGGCGCATAGGCTGGCCGCCCAATAAGTGGTTTGCGCGACGATCTGGTAAAAGCCGCAAGGAACCGATGGATGCAGGAGGCGAGCCGCTCAAAGTGGCGCTCCCTGGGGGAGGACTAAGTATGTTCAGCAGTGGACGCCTTCAGGCTGTTAATGATGATTAATTACCTAAGAAATCTATATAGATACGCTTCACTTACCCTGTCCCCGTCACCACTCTGTTATCACTTTTTTATGATACGACATGATGGTATTGTGAGCTAGCCGTTCGCCTGATGTTAAGCATCTTCAGATTCTTATTGCTAAAACTCTTACCCCCGTATTCCAAGACATTTCACCAAAAACCCTTCACTTGACTTACACTCAACTTTGAGGGAAACTCAAGTTATCAATACTACCAACATTTATAATAGGTATGATGACTACTATTAAAAATGAACAAGTAAATATTACTTTCATAAAGAAGATTAAAATGAATGCAATAATTGAAAAATAAGCAAAATCGGTAAATAAATCACGGAGTAATAAGCTTTTAAAGTTTCTACAGGAGGCATCTCCTGTCCCTTTCCCCAGTTACTATGAAAAATCTACTCGTGACGTCACATACCAAAGAGATTGCATGAAAAGCTACCACAGCTTAGTAATGAGGTACTAAAACGACCGTCCTCTGACGTCACTGGCCGTTTGAGCTATCTCTTTCTATTCCGGTTTCTAAGATGCTTGTAACTTGGTCATTTTTCGAGATATTTAATTTTTGTTTTCACGAATGTTTATCTTTTGAGGAAAATAATTAATTTACCCCAAAAAAAATTTTAGTCATCTGCCTATTATATGGCTACACTTAGAATAAGCTGGCACATATACCTATGACAGGTACATATACCTAGCAAAGCTAATTTTGCAATGATTTAAAATTGGTGTTATATAAAATATTGTATATGGTAAGCACAGGTAGTGGTAGGAAGTGGTTGAACCATTACTTCTTCTCGAAAATACAACCAATCAGAAAATTCAGATGGGGTTTTTTGGCGGGAACGCGGAAAAGTTCACGTCGTTGCATCGTATTATTTCTCAAAACTTGTGCTTTTTCCAGTGTTAATGTTTAAAATTGGTGGTTGGTTTTACGCATTAAGTGCTGAATTACGAGCATGAGTGTAGGCAAGTGATATAATGTGGTGAAACGTGATTTTTCGTGTTGCTTTCAAAATTCCATAGAAGCCTCTAGTAAAGTTTCCACCACTTTACTGGAGCATGACTTGGACTGGACTATGACTGCCTTGACTTTAAGTGAAATATTCTATTAACATGATGAAAAATTACAATACTGACTAAATACACTATGTGTGAAGCCAAAATATAAGAAAAAAAACAGATTGCTTAATACACTGACAACTGACATGTTATGAAATTGACAGGTTAATGACATAAAGAACTGATTGCTGAACTGATTTTGGGGGTGATCTTTGAAGAAAAGCCGACAATGGCGGTTGTGAATTTTGAATTTATTTTTCAAAACTAGTGTATCTTGAACTTTAATGTGTAAAAAGTGTTAAGTGTTCGTGAACGTGCACGAGTGTTGGCAAATGGTTTCAAGATCATAAAACCATGCATTTTCGTTTTTGCTTCAACGGCCTTTTTTAGAGCCTTCAGTAAAATTTCCACCATTTTACTGTTGGCGTTTTGACTAACAAAATAATTATGACTTTGACTTGACATAACCGTACAAATTTTACTCACTTGACATTGGCAGAATTATTGCAAAAAAGCGATAGAAAGCCATTAAAGAAGAAGAAGAAATATTCCACTGCAGAGTTAGCTTCGCCAAACTCTAACCGTCTTACCACAAAAGATTTAGACGCGCCTTAAACACTTGTTGAACAGTTGTTTCATGAATTCCATACCACAAATCCGTGTCTAACACTCGTTTAAGATAGACGGGCGTTAAACACGTCCTAAAATTTAAACATACTCAACCCTTAGTTTAAGAGGTGTTTAACTGTCGCTGTCACCATAACACACACAGTCAAATTTCACGCTAATAACGTTCCGTTTTTCTATGGTCACAGCTATGACGCTAACATGTATTGGATTTACAAAATGAGTTCTGCGCGGAATGAAACGTTTCGTATAATGTCACCTTATTTAAAATATGTGGATCTAGTTAGACAGTGTTTAAGTAAACACGGTATAAACATGGTTTTGTAGTGACAAAAATAAAACATCCGTTTAAGGAGTATTTAACTTTTAGACGCTGTCTAACTAAACATGTATCTAAGCGATGTTTAAAATTATTTTTGTGGTAAGACGGTTAGTACCTACTTCTTCTTCTTCTTCTTCTTCTTCTTTAATGGCTTTCTATCGCTTGTTTGCAATAATTCTGCCAATGTAGTACCTACTTATTTTATTTAAGCATGGCCACAAGAGAGTTAGATTCAGTACACGACGGGTCAAAGATAATTATCGTTCCTCCATAATAAATAAGAGGCCTTACAAATCTTTATACTAACCTCTAATAGAGTAAAGCAATTTTTTCATAATTCCACAGTGCGTCACTACTAAGATCCTCGTTAAGAGAGGAAGCCATAGCTTTAGACACGCAATGCTATAGGATAGGTAAGTATGGATATTCAATAAAGAATTTAGCCACTGGTTTATTTGACAGCCTCTGTGGTGTGATTGAGCAGGTTTTTTTTTTTTATGAGAATGAATGACGTGACGAGCTGGTCGTTCACCTGATGTTAAGCAATACGGCCGCCCATAACAGTTGCAGTGTTACTCGGAACTTTAAAATAATAAAGTTTCGCGTGACACTGCACTGCGCACGTCATCCTGAGACATCACACAGTCTAGTAATCAGATTACTACACTGTGTAATCAGGTCATAAAGTCTCATTTGCCCAGTAATTTGGCTTGTAACCCGGAGGCGGTGGGTTCGGTTCCGGTGACAAGACAACTATTGTGTAAGAATAAAAGTAGTATTACCATGTGTCTGTGTCTGGGTGTTGTGGGAGCATGGTCCTCGTAGTTCCTGGGTCCCTAGATACAGGGAATCCTACTTAGGATCCAGGATCTATGTGTTTTGATTGTTGGATATCATGTGTATATACTAAAGATTTTATTTAGTCTTAGTTTATATCACAGGTATTAGCAAACCAGCATATACCAACAGCACTCCTGATGGGAAGAGGTCACCGTAGTCTGTGGACATCTGTAACACTAGACATGCCACTGGTGCGTTGCTTACTTTGTGATTTACCCTATCTGCGTAGGGAAAGACCGCTGCTGGAAGCTCAGCTATAAATTTTATACCATTCATTTGTTAATCATAATTGATATACTTAGCTCTTGTTAGAATTAGCAAGTTGAAATGGCAATGGGCAGGCCTCGTAGAACTGACAACCGATGGGGAAGAAAGGTTTTTGAGTGGTGACCACGAACCAGAAGACGCAGCGTAGGCCGGCTCCCCATACCGACAATCTGGTGAAAACTTTGTTCAGCAAGGACGTCTTCAGGCTGTTAAGATTACGATGAGATGATCTGTCAATTTTTCGAAAGAGCAAAAGACAAGACTAACTCTGGATTATAAATTTATTAATATTTTTAATCCTAACAAGCATGCAAGGAGGCCTAGCAAGTTAAAAACGGTTTAAGGAAACGCAGATAAAAAAATCGCAGGCTGCCTCTAAATATAAAAATAAATTTGTGTTTTAAGTGTTTTCCATACTTACTTAGCTTCAGTGCCTTGGTCCCAGTCCACAGGATACGCGGTGTACTCGTACACTCTTTATATATACAGGGTGTTCACAAAACTACAAACACAAAACTTGGTAGGAAATATACTTACGTTTTTTTACCACTCTCTCACTCACTCTTCGATCACAGTTTTCTCACTCACTCACTCACACTCATTGACTTTACTCACACACTCACTCACTTCATTTCTTTTCACTTTCTTCTCTTTCTCAGGAAACGTAAGTACTTAGCACATGCACATACAAATACGGTAGTAAATGAACTAGAAGATTTTTCTGAAATTATTCTAAAGCCTTATACAGAACGTGATCACCCTGTATAAGGCATAAACTATCGTGTTACCTATTGGTGTTTTGACAGGCGTTTACCGATCGCAGGGAAGCCTGACAGTAACTACAACTTAATCTGTGACGGGTTAGGACGGATTATTTCCAAAAAAAATTTAATATTTCATAAAATTATTGTTAATTACTGGTTTTAAGAACTTGGGGGTCTAGCAAAAATCTCAAACGCTAACGCTAACCCGTCCTAACCCGTCACAGATTAAGTTGTAGTTACTGTCAGGCTTCCCTGCGATCGGTAAACGCCTGTCAAAACACCGGGGCCCGCGGGTTAAATTCCTTTTAAAAAGATTTTATTTTTAATTATTAGGTATTTCACCATAACCAAGTCTTACATAACCGTAGGGAGCCGATGAATGCAAGAGGCAAGCAGCCGCTCAAAGGGGCGCTTAATGGCTTGTATGTTTAGCAGTGGACGTCTTCAGGGTGATGATGATGATGAATTATTAGGGACCACAGATCCCATAAAAGTGTTTAAGGATCAGTGGACATGACGTGTCACCGACCCGCACTAGTCAGCTTGGATGGATTATATCTTGCACTCTCTCTATCTAGGAGAAATCCCGTGTCCCAGCAGTGGGAATCGCTTAATATGACATACATACATAAACAACTAGAATACGCCCACAGCTGGTCATAGGACTCTCCCATAAAACATCACTTTGGACGCTTATTAAACGGGGAGGTTTGCCATAGTCATCCTCACGCTTGGCAGGCGGCTTGGTGTAAAATATGTACAGTATCTCAAATTCCCCGCAAACAAGCATGAAACATGTTTGTATCATAATACGTCGCAGATAATTGCGCCTAGAAAGTGTGCTCTCATTGCGCTTAACGAGACCCTCGTTCGCTTTATACAAGCGTGAGTTAGGTTACTGGATGTGGTATCTTCAACAACCTAAAAATGTCCACTGCTGAACATAAGCCTCCCTCTTAGAGCGCTTATTTGAGTGGCTTCTTGCTTGTTACATCCGACTACCCGCAGTTTTGGCTAGTGATGGATTAATTAGCATTCGCATTCATTTTTAGCATGTGAATACTCAATTAGCATTTCGCAAATGAAATGTAGTTGTGAAATTCTGTGAAATATGAAGTTTCATTTCAATTAATTTAGTTTCTTTTGAATTTAATTTTTAATTTAAAGTTTCATTACATGTTTAATTTCATTTATCATTTCTTTTTCGTTTAATTTTTCATTTCAATTTAAATTCATTTTAGCAAATAGCATAGCAATAGCAGTTAGCATGCTAAGATTCGTGAATTAGCATGTCTATGAAGTTTACGCAAAATCGCATTAATTGCCATCGCTAATTTTGACCAGATCGTCGGTCCACCTACCCCTATGCTGCGTCTTCGAGTCGGCGCTACTGGAGAACCATTCTTTCATCAGTTGTCAGTTCTGCGAGCGATGGGGCCTGCTCACTGCTATTTCAACTTTGTAACTCGAAAAGTTGGTGGCGTAATTGTCCTGCAGATCTCTTTATTTTGGATCTTATATCGCAAGGACGCACAGCTCTCTCAATAGCTCATTTCGCGACCAATGTAAGACACAAAATTTCGCTTGGTTTTTTTGCCGTATTATATTTTTTTTCAATCGATTAAGCCATGAGCATTAAGTTAGTATCATAGTAGCTTGTGAGGATTAAGGTCTAAGTGACCCTGATGCTGTCAACAGCTCTGCGATGCCACATTTCTGGCATTTTTCTGGTTTGCGTAGAGGCTCTCACTCTCACGTCGTTTTGTTGTCATGTAATTCCAGTTTTTGTTGTACTTTTTGTTGAGCAACTTTATTTCTTCTTTTGATCACATCACCAGCCTCTTTGGGGCCAAATCTGAACATTGACATCAAAACTTTATTGTCTCTTCCAGAAAGTCTACGTCACGCAACGAAATTACTGCTTTTACCGTATCAGGGGGCGTTATGCCCGTTTTCACTTAACGTTGTTATACGTGGCTCTGCGTACTTTACGTCTTTCTGTCACGCCGGTTTTTTTAACTTTCATGATTTTTAGAATGGGCGAGCTACTGGACACTAAACTAGGGGCCAGTTGGATGGTTTGACTAGGTATACTTCTAGGATCATTATCCTCATCATCAACGTGTATTCCGAAAGATAATAATATGCCTCGCCTAACATGCCACCAAGCTCCATCTTCAGGGCCCTTATTCCGTATGACCATTCACGCACGTAACGCGGCGCGTTACGATATCTTCGTGGTTTTGGGTTTAAAATGCTATTCTGTATGCCGTTGTCAAATTTGACAAACACGACAACATACGTTACACGCTCGTCAAAAAACAGAAAACACTGGGCACAAACAATCTAACGCGTGGCATACAGAATACAATTTTTTGATTCCATGTTAATTCCATGTCGTGGCGCGTTAAAGCCCGCATATACGTTTGGAGCATGTTACACGTCACGCGTTATTGGCAAGGAATCTCATGTATCATAGCGAATAACCCCCCAGCTTCTCTTATACTGCTACCAGCTTTATAGGTTGACAAAATTAAAATACTTTGAGAAGTATTTTAACTTGCCTATATGAGTATAGGCAAGTAGTGTAGGTCAGCCTCTGAATTTTTAGGCCGTCCTTAGGGTTGACTTGGCTTAACGACGAATTAGTAATTAATCAGTAATTACCACAAGTAACGATTTAAGTTACTTAAAAGTAGGGGCAATTTTGGAAGATAAGACTATTTTTTATTTAAAACATCTTGTCTAATTCTTGTTTTTAATTTAAGAACCTTAAGCAATGCCGTCTTTTGTTATGAAAATAATCGGTTCTTAGTTACTTGACCTAGCAACTAAACCAATGTAAACATTCCATCTAGTCTTTCTTGAGTTATTTTGTCGAAAATTCAGGCTAATGCGTCTCGGAGCTTCTTAGTTGACTTTAATATAATATTGTGGAGATGTTGGTCGCTTAGAAAATGTTATATTTATACTGTACCATAAACTAACAGAATGTGGAAGATAGGGCATATTCATTGTTTTTTTTTTTAAAGACAAAATTCACGAGGTACAGTCGGTTAAATAATATTTAAAATGAATCACACCCGTTTGAATTTCAATACTACTTTTTATTTATTATTTTAGTATTATTGGGGCGATTTTACAAGGCGCCTGGTGTAGACCCCGTTCCTCAACAGAGTCTACATGTTTTATAAACTTCCTTTCCCTCCTTATCCCTCCTTTTACTGTATATAGGATTACGTAAAACCTTTAAGGGCATAACGCGTATCATTTAGACAAACATAACTTTTTTCTTCTTTTCGCCAATTTAAATTAAGTTTGCTTAGAAAACTGTAGGCCTAGCACGAATATTTACGCGCGTGTAAGTGTAACGTTAACGTAAGGCTGTTGTATGGCAGTTGTTCTGGCCCCCTATCACGATTGCGTCTGCCGCTCATCTGCTGTCAAAGTTCATACAATTTTGACAGCAGTTGAGCGGCAGACGCGCGTCAGCAGCGCTGCTAGCTCAATCGTAATAGGGGGGCAGATCAAATGCCATACAACTGCCTAACGTTAACGTTACACTTACGCGCGCGTAAACATTCGTGCTAGGCCTAATGTAGTTCTTTTTTTACGTGGGCGGCAACCAAGGCTACAGAGCTCACTATTATGTTTCATTGAGTATTGACAACGTTTTATATTATATTAACGTAAAAATAAAAACATACTTAACACCATAGATTTATATATCAGGATATGCCCGGACGAACATTTTGTTTTGTCAAAATGGCGTGGGAAAAGTCAGCGCCATCTATTAGATTTCGCGTGAACTACGACAAGTTGAGAAAATTAGGTGCTTATCGCTGCCATTATGTCCGTCAATGTTTATGTTTACAATGATTATTCCAAATATAAATTCGATTATTTTGTTACAAAACAGAGTGTAATATTGAAAATATTGAATTACTTGAGGCAAGAAACTTGGTCTGTCTTTTTACTGCACTTTTGAGTATAGATTGTGCAACCTTTCACAATACAACTTGGCATATTTTGTTTGTGACATTCGTCCGATGCCTTCTAACTTTCATCACAGACTGAGCGCTAGTGGATGCCAATCTGTGAAATTGGCTCCCACTTTGAAGCGACCTATAACCAGTCATTAGGCCTGTCCTTAATATATATGTCTATGCTTAACACACTATTTTTGTAAAAACAATATTTTTTTATGTTGGAGACCTTAAGTTGTCAGTTTCATTCAGTGATATGGGTTATAGGTAATTTATAACCTAAAATGTTTTAAACGAATCAAAAATAACTATGTATAGGTAACATATTTCGCTATTTACAATAATTATGCATTAGGCTAATGGCCACGAAAAACGGCCACGAAAATGGCTTGTTAACTTTATTGTGACAATTACCATCACACGAAATTCCAGCTCAATATCTCAAAAATACATCTCGTAATGTAACTTCATAATAGCCCGGTCCAGTCCAGGCGACAGCACTGAACAGTGTCAACACACTTGCTAGAGTCAACAACGGGTAGAGGTGTTAAAAGGGCTCGTAAGAATAGGCTCTTGTTCCACTTTACCTTAATAACGTGGTAATGACCTCTTTAGAAAGGCCTCTAAATTATATCTTAAATTTTATTTATTTTAGCATAGAGTTTTTGTGGACATTTCACACAGCGCCAACTAGGTATCCTCAAACTAAGCATAGCTTTTAATTGTTATGGGAACCCAATGACCTCCATTATACTAGTATAAGGACCACATATTGACAATATTGACTGAAGACATTTGATTTTCGCCATATTGGCGCTGATTGCTAAGAGTAACATCGTGAGAGTCTTTGGAACTAATTCAACCAACCAATCACAGAATTCACAGGTTCACAGCAACCAATCAACGCGATGGTATCAAATTATAGTTCGGACACTCGAGGGTGGCCCTTCACACAATTGGCACAAGAAATTCTCAATATTTGTACGATATCGTCTATCCAGCGTACTTGTAAATATAATAAATAAATATAATAGACATCAGTGTGGGAACCAGACAACTGATAGGATACTTAGATACTATTTTGTTTGTAACTACACAATATAACACCCAGAAAACAGAACGAACATATCTAATTACCTACATACTTACATAACGATGTTCATCACACAAGTGTTTGTCCCAGGTGGGAATCGAAGCCACAACCTATAAGTTCAGAACGCAGAGCTACTATTTAGCCCTTTTCGAATCCCGCTAGGTCCTGTACCAATGGCTTTTCAAGTTTGGAATTTGTACTCCCTTTCACAATGGTGAAGCAAAACAGGTGAGGAAAACAACATGTTTTAGAAACAAGAACCGAACATGTGTCATTCACCAACCCGCACTTGGCCAGCGTGGTGGATTATGGCCTACACTCTCCATGTGAGAGAAGGCCCGTGTCCCAGCTGTGGGAACGTATTGGCTGATGAGGACTTCTATGGTTAAGCATTGGATTTGCCTCTTATTCTACCTTCGTACAAGGCACGTGTCGCTATCTCATTCTTTCATTGCACCTAATTTCAGCGGACCATTTGCCGAAGCTAGAGCGGTATCTTCTATTTTATTTACATACGTTTTTGTTTCTGTGAATATTAACTAAGTGACTTAACTAACTAACTAACTAACTAACTAACTAACTAACTAACTAACTAACTAACTAACTAAAAGAGCACCGATGTAAAGTGCTCTTTAAGTTTTTCCGTAAGAGTACTAACTAATATAATTCCCGTAAAATGTCCCGTAAATTCCCGTGATGTCCTGAATAAATGTATTTTCTTTCTTTCTTTCTTTCTAAAAATATTGGAACAAAAAGAGATGGGTTGGTGCTTTTTGGTGAATAAAAACAGGATACTCGACAGCATCCGTGGTGTTGTGGTTGAGCAGGTTGGCTCATGACCCAGAGGTGACAGGTTCGATTACCTGTACATACACAGGAATAACAAAAAATAAATGCAAATAATTGTTCTGCGTCTGGGTGTTGTGGTATCATGGTCCTCAAAGTTCCTGGGTCCCTAGATACAGGGCATCCTAGTTAGGGTCCAGGACTTATGTATGTGATTGTTCAGAATCCGTATTATGGTAGAAGTTCCTCGAAGCGTCAAAAATTACGCCGTACCTACTTATAATCAGCGTCATTGTTTCCTGACAAATATAATCTAAGAGTTTTTAAGGCTAAAGTGACCGGCAATCGTAGGTATTACGTAAAAATTGCAACAGCAGTAGCAATGCGACGCCTAACACCTAGCAATCGGTCGCAAGATGTCCGCCGTTTGCATACTTGTCGCTGAATGTACTTTGGCCTGATTCTATGTTGATGACTGGCTTTAGACACTAGCGCCACTAGCAACAGAACAGCAAAAATGCAAACAAAATAATGTAAGTTTTAGTTCATCGATTGTCCAACAGTCGGAAATCTAGCGCTCGATCTCTTTCTGCTCTGTCAAAGTGACGTTTGACAGCAATGATTGCGCAGTTTTCGCCTGTTGCAAACTGATTCCGAGTTACGTAATAATCCCGCGGTACTATCTTCTTGGCAAGCATGCTCCATCATGAACAGCGTCGTCTCTTACCACCAGCAGAGACCATGGTCAAAAATGTTAGCTTATCTATAACAAAAAAATAGGTGGAATCGCCATGTCTACACGTCGTTCACATTTCCTCTCTCCCTCCCGCACTTCACGCACGAACGAAACGAATAAATACGTAAATGTATTTATCCAGCTACCGCGGTGGTCTATTGACTTTTCTCCTTCGCCACCTTATTCATTTCGAGTCACGGTTGGGAGGGAGTCAAGTGTAAAACCATGCTTTTAACGTGGAATTGTGTTTATTGATCTTTGACTTTATTTGACGCCTGATGCATCAGGTTTTTTGAAGCGATAAAGATGCGTGTATACAGCCTCAGAGTGTACTTTGACAAAAGAGTTTTAGTGGCTTCTTGGACACTTCTTTGATCTATCACTGATCGCACTTAGGCGAAAGCCCTGAATCAAGAGTGGACAAATTAGGCAAGGAATAATTTTTTTAAATGTAAACCACACTTTAGGTATATCTATAAAGATATTATAGTCCTCAAAATTTTAGTAACCAGCGGGATTTGAACCCGCGCCCTCCAACTCACCGGATTGGACGCTCGACCGGAGGGAAGTAGACATGGACAACGTTTTTTAGGGTACGGCCCAAAGGCTAGAATGGCCTCTATTACTCTATTATTATTACTGGCTGTATGTCCGTCTACCACCAGGCTATATCTCATAAACCGTGGTAGTTAAGTAGATAGTTGAAACATGCACAGATGATTGAATTTCTGTTGCCGCTGTAACACCAAATACTAAAAACAAGAATAAAACAAATATTTAAGGGGGCTCCCATACAATAAACGTGATTTTTGCTCGTTTTTATACATAATAATACGGTTTTAAACTTTCACGGTTGTTTACCACGTTTTTAATAGTACTTACGGGATATTTACCGTGATTAGAATCATTTTTGAGTTCCCGATATTTCGGCACAGTTACATGCACCATTTTCACGGGTAGACTGAAGGTGCGGGTGGATGGTAAAAACCCGATGGTAACCGCAGTAAAAGACTAAGAAAGAGGGTAGACCGTTATGTCTGCTCCTAACATTTTGAACTTTTTATCATCCACCCGCATCTTCAGTCTACCCGTGAAAATGGTGCATGTAACTGCCGAAATATCGGGAACTCAAAAATGATTCTAATCACGGTAAATATCCCGTAAGTACTATTAAAAACGTCATAATAACACGGACCCCTCGTGCGCGACTACGACTCGCACTTGGCCGGTTTTTCAAGAACAACGCGGTGAAGTGGCATTCTAAAAGCTAGTAATCTATCTACGGATGATGAAATACGGTACCCCTTTTGAATCCAAGTTTAAAAGAAGCAATCCATCACTGTTGTGATTTTGTTAAACCAACATGGGGGAGGAAGACACATGATAGTGCTATCTATAGACAACTGCAGCGTTGTTCCCTTAAAAAAATCAGCCAAGTGCGAATCGGACTCGCGTATAAAGGGTTCCGTACCTATCTATAAAAACGAGCAAAAAATCTCGTTTGTCGTTTGCCCCCTTAAATATTTATTAGGCCTAATTTTGGAGGCTTTAGTTGACAGTTTTAAAAATGCTAAAAATATATCCGTCTTTTGCATTGCCGTCTGTTTGACAAGGACAGCAACAGTTTTAGGAGCTTTAGATCTGTCAACTAAAGCCTTTAAAATTGGCCCCACTTTATTCTGGTTTTTAGTAAGTATTTGTTGTTATAGCGGTAACAGAAATACATCATCGGTAAAAATTTGTATCTCATGAATCGTAATAGTTAGACGTAACTATTACGATTCATGAGATACAGCCTGGTGACAGAAGGATAGCGGGGTTTTAGTAATAGGCCGTTTTACCCTTTGCGGAAGGAACCCTAGGTTTCATATTATTATATAGATTAGATTATAATTAGACAGTGTTATTTTTAATTTACCGGAACCCTTTTAGGGTTCACATCATTTAAACAAACAACTTTTGTTCTATCGTTTTTATTTTTACTCTTAATATTTTCGCCAATCTATAATGCTGTTGAAATTTTGCTTAGAAAATGTAATTTTGGAGTTTTGGCGGGAACGCGGAAAACTTCACGTCGTTGCATTGTATTATTTTTCAAAACTCGTGCTTTTTACAGTGTTAATGTTTAAAATTGGTGGCGTTTTACGCATTAAGTGCTGTCTTATGAGCATGAGTGTGGGCAAGCGATATAATGTCGTGAAACGTGAGTTTTCGTATTGCTTCCAAAATTCCATAGAAGCTTCTAGTAAAGTTGCTACCACTTTACTTGAGCATGACTTATTCAGGACTACGACTACCTGACTTAGACTGGACTATGACTAAGACTTGACTTTACGTGATATATTCTTTAACGATGAAAAATAACTATACTTGACACTGGCTAAATACACTATGTGTGGAGCCAAAATATAAAAAAAAAAAACTGTCATTTTCTCTCTTTTGCGTGTTAAACAACAATACAGGATACCACAGATCCCGAATAACAGAATGTAATCACAATACATTCCCGTATTGTGATTATTTTTTTTGGTGTGTACGTCAAAATAAATAAAAATAAATATGCGTGAGGACATTTCATAAAATGGTGACAAGATAATTGCTTTTTTACAACTTTGGAATGTTGTAGAACAAAAGTTGTTTGTTGTAATGATGTGAGTAGTGCCTTAAAAGATTTCCGGTAAATTAAAAATGACCCTGTATACGCTATGCTTATGTAGCTAGACTGATTTGGCTTAGCGGTAACGCAGGCGACTTCCAAACGGACGCGTCCCAAGTTCAAACTCTGCTTGGTCCTGCACCATTCACTTTTCAAGTTGTGTGCGAGATTCGCATTAGCAGATAACAATTGTTAACTAAATATTATGATTATGTATAATATATATGTATGACTCCTAAATTATTTGATGATAATTATAATTATATATTTTACTATCAACGGCTGATTTCCATAGGTATACTTACATGTACAATCATAGACAAAAATGACTAAGATTTTTTTTTTGTGTGAATGAATTACGTGACGAGCTAGTCGTTCACCTGATGTTAAGCGACACGGCCGCCCATAACAGTTGCAGTGTCACTCGGAACTTTAAAATAATAAAGTTTTGTGTGACACTGCACTGCGCACGCCATCCTGAGACATCACACAGCCTAGTAATCAGATTACTACACTGTGTAATCAGGTCAAAAAGTCTCATTTGCCCAGTAATTTCACTAGCTACAATGCCCTTCAAACCGGAACACAGTAGCGCTTGCACACAACTGCTTGGCGGCAGAATAACTGGCAGAGTGGTAGTACCTACCTAGACGAACTTTGCAGAGAAGTCCTACCACCTAGTAAACCTAGTAAAGATAGCATATAATTAAGAAATCGGAAAATATAGAATAAAATATGGAATTTTACGCTGACACCCCAAATACATTCATTTCAAAAACATTTGAGCGATTGTAAAAAGAAATGATTTTTATTATGTTAGGTAACTTGTAGGTAATACACAATTCCACATGAATTGTTTACGTGAAAAAGGAGGACATATCTGCCTAGCAGTGGGATAATTGACGGGCCCGATAGCTCAGTTGGTAGTATCCCTGCCTTCTGAACTGAGGGCCGTGGGTTCGATTCCTACCCGGAACAAACATTTGTGTGATGAACATAGATGTATGTTCTGCGTCTGGGTGTTATACTGTATTCTATGTATGTATTTACAAACAAAAAGGTATATAAGTATTGTATCAGTTATCTGGTTCCCATAGTACAAGCTATGCTTAGTTTGGGGCTAGATGGCGCTGTGTGAAAATGTCCACATATATAAAAAAAAAATAACAGTCTAATAATAGAAAAAATTAACCGTTGATCTGATTTTTCTATAACCGTTTTTCTCTTGATGGTACCACCACATACCTGTCTCCCACACTAGTAAGTTACACATCCATCATTCCATTATCACATGCTGTACTTACTTGCATGCGTTATAATTTTATTATACTACATTAGCATAATGAGGACAACAGGTTTTGATACTTTGTTAAACTAAACATTTGTTTTTGTAAGTATATGTAGTCCATAGCTGTTCATTCACAATTTAAATCATTATTATAAAAAGCTCACGAATTACTAAAATATTTTTTCTGTTAAAGTTATCGTTTATGTGTATGTGTAATTTACGCTGATCTGTCATTAAATTTATCGTGATTAAGCGTAAAATTAATGAGCAAAATACACGACCGGGACCAACCACCGACCAAGGTCACATTTCTCTCACCTTGGTCGGGTTGGTGCAAAATTCGACCGTGTGGATGGTGGTTGGCGACCAAATGAAGACACCAACCACCATCCATCCACACGGTGTGATCTTGGTCAGTGGTTGGTCCCGATCGTCTATTTTGCTTTTATTTCTGCGTAGCATAAGAATTTTCGCAAGAAAACGAGATTAATTGCAGGTCACACCGCAGTGCCTTTTATTCATTGAAAATACGTAAAATAGGCCAGTGAAATTACTGGGCAAATGAGACTGTATTTATGGTAAAACGTATGGTGGTAATCTTATTACTTAATAGACTGCTGAGATGTCTGGCGAACCTTAATATTTTAGAGTTCCGAGTGGGATCGTTCATCTTTCTATACCTAAATTTAAAAAGTCCATTCAAAACATGTATATTTTTCTGTATTTATTTATTCGCGCTAAACATACCAATTTACATGAATTATTCTAAAGTATCCATAAACTAAAATAAGTAAGTAGGCTTAATATTGGTAAGTATCAAATCCGCTCAATCCGTAACCCAATAACAAACCAAATCAATAATAGCCAAGCACACGCCCGGGGCATCAATAAATAATGTATTTAAACTACATCAAATATTGCCCAGACACTTATTACAATATTTTTGAAAGCGTTATGCAAGTAGGTATGTACCTATTCTGGTTAAGGTCTGATGATTTAATCTATGGATCAACCCATCCCCATAAATACATCATAGACCACCATCATACTCTGGAAGGCGAACACTACTGAATATAAACCTAGACCCCTCATAGAAAGCAACTTTGAGCGGCTGCTTGCCTCTTGCATCCAACGGTTCCTTGCGGCTTTCACCAAGTTATGATCATGAACCACAATCATCATCATTAACCGCCTGAAGACGTGCTGAACATAAACCTCCCCCAGAGAGCGCCATCTTGAGCGGCTACTTGCCTCCTGCATCCATCGGCTCCCCACGGTTAGTGACCGGACTACGCTGCGTGTTCCGGTTGGTGGTCACTCCAGAACATTTCTTCTTCATCGGTTGTCAGTTTGTAGCATGCTCACCTCCACCGCCATTCCAATTAATCATCATCATCAACTATCCTTCTTTATACTGTCTGTATTTATGTACCTCTTTACAGTTACCTATACGTACCTATATAAAAAAGAAAGCAAGGAAACTTTCGGCTGACAAGAGAGAGACGTCATTCAGAGTTTGGACGAGGCGGTGATCGACAAGGAAAAAGTGAGATGAGAAAAAGGATCTAGGCTGGAAGACAACGAGAGGCTTTTTCATCATCCTGACCGAGACTAAATGGCTGCTGACTAGCCCTGACGCTACAGCAAGGCAGCTTGAGTGTCGCCATAATCGCCCGCGTGAGCTGTTCTTATAAGTCTGGACGTTTACGCCAGTACCCACGCATTGAAGCTGACGAAGACCGTGGGGCAGCTACACACATCGTCGTAGCCGCCGCCTCGCTGCAGCCACCACCCCGCAGTTACGTACTTATTAACAGCTACCGACCCATTTGTTGTGTCCTCTCTCTCACTCTCTCTCTCTCTCTCTCTCTCTCTCTCTCTCTCTCTCTCTCTCTCTCTCTCTCTCTCTCTCTCTCCTCTCTCTCTCTCTCTCTCTCTGACCATTTACCTGCAGTGTTCGTGCCGTCTTCAGCTAAAGAAATTGAAACTATTTAAGTGTACCTTACCTCTACTGATCTCTGTGTTATTTGTAATCTATTATATCTTACTGTTTTGCTCTAACGTGTTCTTTCGTTCAGACCTATTCTACTCTCCTATATACCTACCTCATGTCGCCGTCTCCTTCCAGGGTCTGATTAGGTAGGATTAGGACCTAGTCAGGCATCCTAGGGCCCTGGGCGGAGCCGTAACGTGACAAGTTCTACGAGAGATGTGGCCTGCCCATTGCCATTTCAACTTGCTAATTCTAAGAGCTATTTCGATTACTTGGAACCACAAGATCTAACGGTAAATAAATCATGAACTGTCATGTTTGACTATAAATAGATCATAAACCACTATCATCATCATCATCATTAACAGCCTGAAGACGTCCACTGCTGAACATAGGCCTCCCCCAGGGAGCGCCACTTAGAGCGGCTGCTCGCCTCCTGCATCCATCGGCTCCCCGCGGCTTTCACCAGGTCGTCGGTCCACCTAGTGGGGGGCCGGCCTACGCTGCGTCTTCCAGTTCGTGGTCGCCACTCGAGAACCTTTCTTCCCCATCGGTTGTCAGTTCTACGAGCGATGTGGCCTGCCCATTGCCATTTCAACTTGCCAATCCTAAGAGCTACATCGGTCACTTTAGTTCTCCTGCGGATCTCCTCATTTCGGATCCTATCTCGCAGGGAAACACCGAGCATTGCTCTCTCCATAGCTCGTTGCGCGACTTTGAGCTTAGTAATGAGGCCAACAGTTAGAGACCACGTCTCAGTTCCATAAGTCATCACTGGCAACACACATTGATTGAAAACTTTTGTTTTCAGGCTTTGTGGTATTTTGGACGAAAAGATAGGTCGAAGCTTCCCGAACGCTGCCCAGCCGAGTTGGATTCTTCGGGCGACCTCTTTGTCGAAGTTGGACCTACCCAATTGGACAGTCTGCCCTAGATAGACGTATTTGTCGACAACTTCGAGAGTATCGTTCCCGACAATTACCGGTATAGGTGGAACATGGGCATTTGACATGATTTTCGTCTTGTCCATGTTCATCTTAAGACCAACCTGTCGGGAGACTCTACTGAGGTCGTTGAGCATGGTGCTGAGATCATCGAGCGACTCCGCCATTATGACTATATCATCGGCAAAACGAAGGTTAGTGATATACTCGCCATTTATGTTGATGCCACATCTTTTCCACTCCAAGAGCTTGAAAACATCCTCCAATGCGTTTGTGAACAGTTTCGGAGAAATAACGTCTCCCTGTCTCACGCCTCTCTGCAATGGGATCTGTTCCGTACTCTGGTCTTGTAGTCGGACTGACATAGTGGCCTTACTGTACAAACACTTCAACACTTCGATATACCTATAGTCAATTTGGCATCGCTGTAAGGACTGCAGCACCGCCCAAGTCTCGATTGAATCGAAGGCTTTCTCATAGTCCACAAACGCTAGGCATAGCGGCCGATTATACTCTTCGGTCTTCTGTATAATCTGGCGTAGCGTATGGATGTGGTCTATGGTGCTAAAGCCTTTTCGGAAACCGGCTTGTTCGGGAGGCTGGAATTCATCAAACCTGCGTGCGAGACGATTCGTAATGACCCTCGAAAACAGCTTATACACATGACTCAAGAGCGAGATGGGCCTATAGTTCTTCAATAAGGTGTTATCACCTTTTTTGAAGAAGAGCACCACCACGCTCTTGTGCCATGCCTCCGGCGTTGTACCTTCAAGGATGACAGAATTGAATAACTTCTGGAGGACTATAAGTACCGGTCTACCACCCGCTCTCAGAAGTTCGGTCGTAATTCCATCCTCACCTGGCGCCTTGTTGTTTTTAAGCTGTTTGAGGGCCATTCTAATCTCGTACAGGCTGACGTCCGGGATATCTTCGGTATAGTGTCGGACTAACTTGGCTCTGGTGTCCTTAGCTGTGTTAGTAGCGGGCTCACGTGTCGATGTGTATAACTGTCCATAGAAGTTCTCAATCTCTCTCAGGATCTCAGGCTTGGATGAAATGACACTACCATTCTCGGTCTTCAGTTTTGTCATTTGGCTTTGCCCAATAGACGAATCTTTTGCGAACACCTTAGAGCCTTGGTTCCGCTCAATTGCGGCCTCAATACGTGAAGTACTAAAAGCACGCAAGTCGTGTCGCATGGAACTCCAGATACGTCTATTGAGTTCACCGTAGGCTGACATATCAACTGAAGACTGTAGTTTCATTTCGCTCCGGTCTGCCATTAATTTAAGAGTCTACCGTGTGGTCCCGGTTACGAATAGGACCACCCCATCTCTTCCCGTGGGTGCCGTAAAAGTCGGCTAAGGGAACATCCAGGGAATGGGCTGCAGCATTCTCCTTGGTCTCCACCACCATAATCCACTGCGATCACCAAGCCGCCTGCCAAGCGTGGTGATTATGGCAAACCCCCCCCCCCCTAATGACAAGCACAAACAATAACGGCCCCCAGTCCCCGGCGGCTCTGCTATCCCGTGGCTCCGGTAGCGGTCACGGTAACGGCAGGGCAGGGGGTGCGAAGAATCACCGGAAGACGCCCGGCTACCAACCCCACCAAACACGACCCCTGGCCCTGGCAACTTATAACGTGCGCACGTTGAGGGCTGACGAAAGGATGGTCGAATTGGAGGAGGAGATGAGTAAGTTACGCTGGGATGTAATGGGATTGTCAGAAGTCCGAAGACAGGGACAGGACACGATAATCCTAAATTCCGGTAACTTATTCTTCTACCGGGAGGGAGACCAACTTTCCCAAGGTGGTGTCGGGTTCCTCGTCCGCAAGTCTCTCGTCAACAACGTGATCAAAGTCGACAGTGTGTCGACCAGGGTAGCGTACCTGATACTCAGAATAACCAAACGGTATTCGTTGAAGGTCATCCAGGTATACGCACCGACCTCGGCACACTCCGACGATGAAGTAGAAGCTATGTATGAGGATTTATCCGAAGCCATGCATACTTCCGAAACATACTTCACCGTTGTGATGGGAGATTTTAATGCGAAGTTGGGCACAAGGAATGGCGATGAGCTGAGAGTGGGGCCATTTGGGTACGGGCAGCGGAACCCTCGGGGACAAAGGCTGGCTGACTTCATGGAGAAGGAGGGCCTCTTTATGATGAACTCCTTCTACAAGAAGCGGCCATCCAGGAAGTGGACGTGGATAAGCCCCGACGGTTCCACGAAAAATGAGATAGACTTCATGATGACGACCAAGAAGCGAATATTCGATGATGTCTCTGTGATCAGCAAGGTGAAAACCGGTAGCGATCACCGTATTGTAAGAGGCACATTGAATATCAATGTCAAGCTTGAAAGGTCGCGTCTGGTGAGGTCTACGCTCCGTCCAAACCCTGTCCAAATCCAAAACCCCGAAGGCTTTCAGCTGGAACTCCAAAATCGCTTCCAGTGCCTTGCCGATTGCAACACAGTGGACGAGTTGAACAACGGGTTGGTGGAAACTGTCCAAGCTGTTGGAGCTGAGTTCTTCAAGACCCAACGCCGAAAGAGGACTCAGAAACTCTCAGGAAACCACTATGCCTCTCTATAAATAAAATCATGAAAAACTTAGTGTAAATGGATCATGAACCAGTATGCCCCTCTGTAAATCCATCACGGACCACCCTGCAGGAAGTTTAATACAGCCATCATGTTCCACCATCGATGTAAGTGAGTAACTCGACGGTAGGAAGTCAAACAGTTAATATGCAAAACGTATTGTACACCACTCCAAATGGGTTAATGGATTGACTAGAATTGGTCTATCTTCTTGAAGATTTTATTATTGAAAGTGTAAAAAATTATTACTTATTACAAACAATAGTTATAATAGGCTATAAATTATAGCAAGCCATTACAATACTGAGTTTGAAAGAAAAAAAGAAGTATAATCAAGAAGTATAATTTTTTACAGATGCAAGCAATCAAGCAATCTGGCACAATGCAGAATTGAAATCTCCGACCCTTAGCTTCGATTAAATAGGTAAGTAATAGTGTAATATTTTTATATTATGGTATTAAAGTCTTTTAAAGTTTAGAATATAATTTTATTCAAGTTACGTTATACAAATTTCTAAATATCGTTTTGTATAAAATCTAAAATCGATTAAGTACTAAATTATACGTTTTTTTTGTACACTACCTACATAGTGCGTTAAACTAAACCTGGCGGACAGCATTGGTACAACATTCAGTCGCAACAGGTCAGTCCTAGTTTGGGTAGCAAGATGTAACTAATTTTGGACTAGCAAGCACTGTTTGTAACCTATATTTTGACAGCCTCCGTGGTGTGGTGGTTGAGCAGGTCGGCTCATAACCCGGAGGTGGCGGGTTCGATTCCCGCAACAAGACAAGTATTTGTGCCCGAAAAAAAAAAGCGCAAATACTTGTTCTGTGTCTGGGTGTTGTGGGACCATGGTCCTCGTAGTTCCTGGGGTCCCTATAGATACAGGGAATCCTAGTTAGGGTCCAGGATCTATGTATGTGATCGTTGGGCGTTATTTATTTATTTATTTATTTATATTTACTTTAAGATGTTTCTAAATTCCTAAATAAATCATTCATTCATTCAAACACCTATAATGAGATGAGAAGTGGGATAAGTGTGATGTAATGTAATATTTATGTGATAGTTCAACTTTAAAATCCCAGCGACCAATCTTCTCCAATCCGACTGCACGATTACAAATTCATAGCATGTACTCCCGAATTTCGGCCATACCCCGTAAGTAGTTTATGGCTTCCTATGACGTCACAGACCCCCATCAGATAGGCTATTAGGTTCATTATAGGTTTTAGATAGGCCAATAGGATCTAGGTTTTGGCATGTGATGAATACTAGATGTTGTGAAAGTAGGTTATCCTTACCTCTTTCTTAGGTCAAAATAAAAACTTCGATTCCATCTTCCCGCCGAGTTATTACGTAACTCGCAACGAGTATGCAACAGGCGCAAATATCGCAATAATCCAATGAGGAGTTGTATAAAAAAACAACCTGTTTCGGTTTCTGTCTCTAGATGGCGTACTAACGACGTATTTCAAACATGGTTGTAGTTTCAATATACAGAGTACAAGGAAATGTCAAATTCAGTTGAGTGAATCACAGAGTACGTGATCGATTTGTCGATAGAAAGCCATTAGAGTATATGTGTTCCATAAAATAAGGATAGGATATTAAACTCGATACATAATTGTCTTAACGATGACAGAACTTAAAACCTCCATTTTACCGCCATCTATCGGGTCTTTATAAAATTACAGCTTTTTTTTTAATAAAACGCCTCATTAAACTCAAATAAGGACCGACTCATTCCACCTCACATTTGAAATTGGTAGGATTAATTAACTAAAATAAGCTATTCCACTGTCATGCAGTGTTTAGTAGAAGGTGCTAGTGTTTAAGCTTAAACTGGACTATGACTACCTGACTTAGATTGGACTATGACTAGGACATGACTTTGCGTGAAATATTTTATAACACGATGAAAATATAATACTTGACACTGGCTAAATACAGTTTACAATATTAACTCTTTAAATAATATTTAAAATGAATCACACTCATGAGAATTTCAATGCTAAAACATTAACACTAGAAAAAGCAAAAGTTTTGAAAAATAATACGATGCAACGACGTGAACTTTTCCGCGTTCCCGCCAAAACTCCCAAAAAGTTCATTCTTTTGTTTCTATCTATTGCTGTAGGTAGGTACTGTTGCTAGTGGCGCTATTATACTAGTGGGCTAGAAGTGGCAACCGGCAGACATCTTGCGATTTATTGCTAAGTGTTCGCTGTCGCTTTGCTAACTGCTGTTGCTTTGATAAGTACTGCTGTTGTGATTTTTACATAATACATTTGCCATATTTATTACCGTCTGCCACAATTTTCGCATGTGGGGGGCAGGCAGGCATCATAAGTATTCCTATATGCCCACGTGGGAATTGTTTGTGGGGTGAAACGGTAATAATAATCCAGTGTCCTCTGCGTAGTAGGTAGGTACAAAGCACAGACATTAAACTACCGCATACTACTTATCCCATATATATCCCTGACGTCTATGGTACAAAGTTACTTACGATCTTTCGTCTTTTCTCTTACAGCGAGAAGACAAAGAGTTTCATTACTGTTTACATTATACTTTATGTACCAACATGGCGAACAAATTTTTAACTGACTGATTTCGGGAAGCATAAAATTGAAATAAAGAGCAAAATCATCAAACCGACAATGAATTTTACCGATTTTACGTATTGCCACGTCAGAGGTTCCAGATTTTGCCCAATTTTACGGCCGAGGTTGGCATCACTGGCGGATTGCTTTGTATTGTTTCCGGAATTGGTTTTTTGATGTTGGCCATCAATTTGGCGTTCGATTTTTGAATTACAAACCATTGAGGGAGGGATTAATTTTTAAAATGGTGACTGTTACAGATTTTATTTTATAGACATGAGAATACTTTTAATTACATTCTAAATTCACCCCAAACGGTTGATCACTTAAACAACATATTTAAATCCAAAAGAAACTCTGGGTTGTAATCGATATGTTTTTTTTGTTTTCAACCATTAATCTTCATAGATTCGAAAGTCTTTAGTGAAACTTTATAACCTCAAAATTTTAATAATCCCGTAACAATGCTGTCAAACACACTTAAAAAACCAATAGCACAACAAACGTCACACTAAATATTCGACCTTATCAACTTACTATAAAAATACGGATTAAAACCGATTATTTCGGAATTAAAGACATACCATCAATTTTACAGCCATTTTGATGGTGTTTTTACAGCTTTAGGAATATTAGGAAAATGCCAAGTTATTGATCGTAAATGGTTTAGCCCTTTTTGACAATGGTCCTCCTACTGATAGAATTAGAAAGTTAGATGTTTGGAGAAAAGAATGTTGTTAGAAAATCGTTCACAACAATGTTAAAATGTTAAATATTTTTTGGTAGAAATTTTTCTGTGTTACCAGACCTGGACCGCTTATTCTGTAATTTGTCAAATTTTCATTTTTAGGGTTCCGTAACCAAAGGGTAAAATAGACCATATTACTACGGCTCCCTATCCGTCTGTCCGTCTGTCACCAGGGTGTATCTCATGAACCGTGATAGACAGTTAAAATTTTCACAGATGATGTGTTTCTGTTGCGGCTATAACAACAAATACTGAAAAACTGAACAGAATAAATATTTAAAGGCTCCCATAGTTGCATGGGAGCCTTTAAATAAACTTGTTTTTTTTTTCTCGTTTTTATAGATAATGGTGCGGTCCCTTTACGTGTGCGAGTCCGACTCGCACTTGGCTGGTTATAGGTTTATTATTTATTAAAAAGCATAGCGGACTTATGGAACTGAGACGTGGTCTCTAACTGTTGGCCTCATTACTAAGCTCAGAGTCGCGCAACGAGCTATGGAGAGAGCAATGCTCGGGGTTTCCCTGCGAGATAGGATCCGAAATGAGGAGATCCGCAGGAGAACTAAAGTGACCGATGTAGCTCTTAGGATTAGCAAGTTGAAATGGCAATGGGCAGGTCACATCGCTCGTAGAACTGACAACCGATGGGGAAGAAAGGTTCTCGAGTGGCGACCACGAACTGGAAGACGCAGCGTAGGCCGGCCCCCCACAAGGTGGACCGACGACCTGGTGAAAGCCGCGGGGAGCCGATGGATGCAGGAGGCGAGCAGCCGCTCTAAGTGGCGTTCCCTGGGGGAGGCCTATGTTCAACAGTGGACGTCTTCAGGCTGATGATGATGATGATGATGATAGCGGATTAAATCTACACTTAGCTTATTGCGCAACTTTGAGCTTACTAATGAGGTCAAACAGTAGGTAGGTTACCTATGACCACGCGCTTTAAGTCCGCACTTCACCATTTAGTGCTTGGCAACCAATTCTTAACTTAAGAGGGATAGTTACTATTTAATTATTCTCCACGGATCATTACTAAAGTAGACAGTAGCACAAAATATGCGCGTCGTATGCTTAATGTGGCCAGTATGCAAATCAGTGATCCTAGGGTAGTGGATAAGGTGATAAGAGGTAGCGATTTAATAAAAAATATTTTTAATATTAGAATTTGTTAAAATTTTTGTAAATTAAACTACTACTTACCTTTTTTACTTTTTTGTTTTTGTTTATTGTTTGTTTTTTTTTTATTTAAAATGTCATGAGTAAAAAGTAAGAAACGGCATAGTAAGTTGATTCAGATTAACTTACGTTTATAAGTAAACCCTCTAGGTAGGTACACCTACTCAGTTTCTATTTTACGAGGGCTAAATTATTACCAGAAAACTTACCAATTCACCTAAAACATTTTAAATTTAAACTATTCGGTACCCATCGCTGCCCGCGCGGATCGCGGCGTAGCCGTCAAACAAACACGGGCAGGGATGGGTGTTAAATGGCCGATTTTGATGCGTCACTAACGCCACCTACTCTAAACCTGCACCCACACCAAGCAGAATGCAAAAGTAATCAAATTACAACTTTAAAAACTACGAAAAACCGCGGTGCAAGTGGTGAGCAGCCACTCAAAGTGGCGGTCTCTGGGGAATGTCTTTGTTCAGCAGTGAATGTCCAGGTCGTTGATGATGATGATAATGATGATTATTAAAAATAATTAATTTATTACTTTAATCATTTTAAACCTTTTCGTTGTAGCACTGCCCAGAATTTTTTTACACCATCGCTCCCGCTCGTCGCTTCTCCTATATAACCAAACATCTCTCTACCCATATTGTGTAATTATGACAAAACAATTGGTAATTAAGACACGATTATGTTACAGATTGCGTCATAATGACCTGGGACCGTGGTCCCATGGAGTCTTTATGATACAATATACCTAATTCAAAATTAAAAGGGACAAAGTGCGAAGTAGCCCCTAATTAGGACGCCCTTAGGGTCTTAATAAAATTAGGAAAAATTATGATTTTGTTGACGAAAATAAGGTCATGAAATCTTTATGTACATCTTTTTTAGGGTTCATTTAAATCTACACTAATTAAGACATTTGTCTACTACCTATTTAAATCATCATCATCATCAGCCAGAAGACGACCACTGCTGAACAAGTGAACATAGACCTCCCCCACAGAACGCTGCTTTGAGTGGCTGCTTGCCGCCTGCATCCATCGGCTCCCTGCGGTTTTTTCCAGATCGACGGAACACTGTTGGGGAGTCTACACTGCGTCTTCCGGTTTATAGTCACCACTCGAGACCCTTTCTTCCCCATCGGTTGTCAGTGCTACGAGTGATGTGGCCTGTACCTATTGCCACTTCAACTTGCTAATTCTAAGAGCTTTAACAATGACTTTAGTTGAAATGCAATGTGAAATGCCTTTTATTTTTTCGGAAAAGCTTTTGGTTAAAAGTTAAAACCCTAAAAGCTTCAAGCACGTCAATTTTCATTTTCAATTCTTTAATAATTATCTGCAATAACTTATAATTATCTCATTTAGTTTAATATCTCCATATATTCCAGTACTATAACTCAACGAGTTTATGCGTTCTACGTTTATAACTTCGGTACGTATTCGTACTGACTGACAAAATTGTTATTTACGAGTTCTTTGGGGTACTACTATGAATTTTAGAAGACGAACGAATCTCACCCAAAAAAATTATCAAAGGACATTGAAGAAAATAAATTTAATGTCATCTGAATAAAACATATACTTATTGTAAACTTCATGGAAGAAAAACTACGTAAATTAATACGTCCGTGACATAAAAGCTGTAGTAGAAAATTTTATGTTGAACAAAGCGTACCACATATTGCATTCTACTCAATCTACTACACAGGAGAACTGAGATGACCGATGTAGCTGTTGAAATAACAATGGGCACTTGGGCAGGCCACATCGCTCGTAGAATGGAAGACGCAGTGTAGACCCTGCCCTAGGGTAGACTGACGACCTGTGAGCCTTACCGCGTATATCTGTTGGCGATATTAATCGTGTGGTCTCTTGCTCACACTCACGGACTTGTAAATTGGCGTATGAAAGAAAGAAAGAAAGAAAGAAAAATTATTTATTTGCAACAGAGAAAAAAAAAAAAACACAAAAGGCACAAAAGAAATACACTTTAAATAATCTGTCACAAATCGGCCCCAACTCAGCATGATGCTAGTTCTTACGAACCGGCGCTGGTCTTCCGTTGGGACCGCTTAGTGAAGTCACGGAGTAGACATACACTGATAGCCCACAAAAACAGAAAAAGTAACACAAAAAAATATCAATTATAAAAGTAGCAGCAAATGAAAAACAAATAAAAAAAGTAAATAAAAATAAAACGAGTAACACTTAACAAATCTATAAAGGAAACTATTTAAGTAGATGAATTATATAATATAAATCGCTATAGTTTATAGTTTATGCAGGATGGCAGGCGATGTTCATTTTCAGAACGGTTACGTACGCGGTAGGGGTGCTGTCAAAACCGTGGGAAGCCGATGGGTGCAAGAGGCAAGCAGCTACTCAAAGTAGCGCTCTGTGGAGATAGCCTACGATCAGCAGTGGACGTCTTCAGGCTATTGATGACGATGGCTCATAATCAATACAATACTTTTAGGTAGAACAATTTTTAAAGTTCCATTCGAGACATCTTAGTAACACCCTCACTCCTCATAATTTACGATGCAAGATATAAAATATCTTGAAAATATAATTGTAGGTGTCGACCGGGATTGGGTTTTATTTTTTACATTTCTGAGTTATGCCCTTTGTGGATGCAACTGTATCCTTTAATTTTACCAAAAATGGGAGGGGATGCTTTTATTTATATCTTGTTTTCGTAATAGTACTGATTTAGCGTAATATTCTCTTTGGTATTGATGGGGAAAATCAGGTATTGTGAATTGTGACATTTGTATTATTTGTGATACAAGAGAAGAATCAAGCTAGATAAAAAGCACCTAGTTTCAGCTTTATATATAGACCTAACAAAAGCGTTTGATTACGTAAATCACAAGATTTTACTGACTAAGTTAGAAGCATACGGAGTCAGAGGTAATGTTTTGAGTTTACTGGAATCAAACCTCACTAACCGAAAACAGTTTACGCAAATAACTCGCATATGCACGAAAACAAAACGAGAGACTACCTACTCATTTGAACTCAGAGAGGATTTACAAGGAGTAACACAAGGTAGCGTACTTGGCCCACTGCTATTTATTATTCACATTAATGACCTACCTAAAGCTGTAAACCAAAATATGGTTTTATTTGCGAACGATAGTACGGTGATGTTTTCTAGCAAATGTAAAGCTGACTTCGAATCTGACTCTACAACACACTTGACATTATAAATGAACGGTTGACGTCCAATAACTTGGTACTAAATTTAGGGAAAACTAATCTTATCTCATTTAGAAATAGAATTAATTATTTAACAGATATTGAAATGCATTATAACGGACCAAATATACATGAGGTGACAAATGCGAAATTTTTTGGCTTGACCCTTGATTGTAACATAAATTGGAAAATTCAAGTGGAGAGTGTATATGCAAAATTGAACCAGTTCTCTTATGCTCTTTATATGCTTGGAAAAGCTGTGTCCCAATCTGCAGTGATTACCGCCTACCACGGACATGCAGACTCAGTACTGAGATATGGTGGGGTAACTCAGTAGATAAAGAAATGGTGTTCAAAGCCCAGAAGAAGTGTGTGAGGGCAATTTGCAAGGTTAAGCCGACAGTCAGTTGTAAACCATTCTTTGCCTTAACGTTGCCTTCTATGTACATATTTGAATCTGCCTTATTTGTTAGGTCTAATATAAGTATGTTCAATAAATTAAAAAGTAAGCGGCACAATCGTGAAATTTGCTTTCCGCGTAACAGGTCTGGACAATTAAAAAGTATTTTTGTGTCTGGCACCGCGAATCTATAATCATCTTCCAATATCTTCCAATATTAGACAGTTTGAATATAAATATATTTAAATTCGAGTTGAAGTGGTTTCTATTAGATAAGGCTTATTATAAATTAGACAAGAATTTCTGCATAAGGTTCATATTTGGCTTCCGCAAATTTGACCACTTGCCTACACCAGAAGAAGAAAAAGTAATAGAACAGTCATTATTGTTACATCGACCTAGTCCGGTCAAATGAATTTCGATCTCCATTATTAACTCCTTAAAGTCATGACATCAAATTTCCCAAAACCGTTCCGTATCGCGTAACCACGGTTTTCGACCGCGGTCCGAGCGTGCGTGCCAAAATCAATTTCTAATGGTGAAACCATTAAATGGGTCTTATTACATGAACGTTACATGGTATTACGGTGATTTATTATGTTCTACTTAGTTTTGATCCATAGGAAGGTACCATTTTTAAGGATAGTCTCGAAGTTGTCGACAAATATCTACCTAGGGCAGACTGCCCAATTAGGCAGGTCCAACTTTGACAAAGAGGTCGCACGAAGAATCCAACTCGGCTGGGCAGCGATCGGGAAACTTCGACCTATCTTTTCGTCCAAAATATTGCAGAGCTTGAAAGCAAAGGTTTAAAGGTTTTGCCAGTAATGAAATATGGAACTGAAACGTGGTCTCTTACTGTTGGCCTCATTAGTAAGCTCAAAGTCGCGCAACTAGCTATGAAGAGAGCTATGCTCGGTGTTTCCCTGGGAGACAAGATCTGAAATGATGAGATCCGCAAGAGAACTAAAGTGGCCGATATAGCTCTTGAGTCAGCAAGTTGAAATGACAACCGATGGGGAAGAAAGGTTCTCAAGAGGCGACCACGAACCGGAAGACGCATCGTATGCCGGCCACCGGCTAGGTGAATCGACGATCTGGTGAAAGGCTAATGGATGCAGGAGGTGATCAGCCGCTCAAAGTCTCTCTCTCAAAGCGCTCGCTGGGGAGGCCCATGTTCAGCAGTGGACGTCATCAGGCTATTTATGATGATGATGATGATGATGATGATGATGACAATACACCTAGTACCTAACCACTAGGACATTCGGGTTAGTCTAAATAAAAATATCTCTGCTTATAATAAGGATGCTAGAGAATGAATAAATTTAATGAATACCTAACTCACCCCGGCATTATATGGGCTAATTAATTTAAAAGGCTCACGAACATTCATGGCGGGCTGCACCGCAACGCAACGCGTAGCAAAATTCCTAATTTTAGTAGATTTTTAGAAAAATAACTCCATGTGTTCGTTACTTCATTCGGACATAATTATACCTGTTTTTATTTCTTGTATTTTGGCTCCACACATAGTTTATTTAGCCAGTGTCAAGTAGTATATTTTCATCGAGTTTTAAAATATTTTGCGTAGTCAAGTCATAGTCCAGTCTAAGTCAGGTAGTCATAGTCCAGTCTAAGTCATGCTCCAGCAAAGTGGTGGCAACTTTACTAGAAGTTTCTATGGAGTTTTGGAAACAACACGAAAAATCACGTTTCACCACATTATATCACTTGCCCTCACTCATGCCCGTAATTCAGTACTTAATGCGTAAAACGCCACCAATTTTAAACATTAACCCTGGAAAAAGCACAAGTTTTGAAAAATAACACTATGCAACGACGTGAACTTGTCCGCGTTCCCGCCAAAACTCCAGGATCGCATTCTCAGGACGGCCGCTCTTGTAAATAGGTATATTGCTTATTATCTGTCCAAAATCTGACCAAAAGGCATCCATCCAAGCATAAGTTTTGTCATACACGGAAATAATGGCTGTTGGCCACTAAATGGTCCAAATACAGCGCTTTTATGAAGTTAAGAGCTTGTAAGTTACTGTTATTAGACGTGAGGCTGTTGTGGGATAACGTACAGGAGATAGCGGGTTGAAATGTTGAAGTAGGAAGACGCTAGACGGCGCCGCTTTGATGCCTGGTAAAAATGTGCATAAATAAATCTATATAATACTTTCTGATAAATAAAAATTAAATGTTTTTAAGTAAGCCAAAACATTGCTTGAGGACGACTGATTTGAGTGTTTTTCCTTTAAAATATTCGTAAGTAATTTATGATCCAAATTGAATTTTGTGAAAAGAAAAATGGGAAAAGGTTTCGCCTTTTTTTATACAATATTAGTGTCAGTTTGGCCAGGATACTGTGCAGATGATGATCCACCAGCGGTAGATGGTGATTTTTGCGTGTTTTGGTATAATTTCACACTCACTGTTAGACATTTTTGTTTATGTCCATTGCCTATGGACAAAAGCTTACATTAAAAATAATTATTAAATAACGTTACTGGTTGCGACAAAAGAAAATATGGTTGTTTATAGCTTCTAGCAATCAACAAGAAAAGCCATTCTTGTTCCGTATAGTTATGCAGAATATAAAGGCATTTGTTGCTGGCTTTCTTGAGGCTGAGAGCTCCCGCTTACCGCATACACTTAGACCACACCCCAATTCAGGGTACTGCGTTAGCTCGCGTGGGTGCCACTCATTACAATGCAGAGCATTGTGCTGTTTATGATTATGTAAACAGCGAGCTCGATTAGTGTGGACATGCCTTTAGATCCCAAAAATGTGTGAACAAATGTTTGGGGCTAGATGGCGCTGTTTGAAATGTCTACACATATATTTATTTACTATAATTATTTTTATTAAAAAAAGAACTGGTCAAATGCGAGTTGAACTCATAGCCACCGAAATAGATTGGTTAAATATAAGTCCAATTCGTACTGGGCCAGTTTTTAGATGGTATATTATTTATAGGTGTTTTGTTATAATACAGAGTATGGAATTGTAATCATCTCATTCTATCGAGTTTGTGTGCTTTTATCTCGCCAATGATCGGCTCTGCCACCACTATTTCTATTTATCTATTCCAGTTTGATCCTTTAAAACAATCCCTTGAGGGATCAAAAATACTTAAGGCGCTGAATGCTCCTAAATCGACTATTTTGAACGTGATTATCTCAAAACGTATACCATTTACAGGATTGAAACAAATGCACGCTAATACTGGTCAAATCTCCTTTCCATCTGCCGAAACCGAAACACGTTTACGAAAAGTTTTCTCGATGGAAAAAAATTGTGAATTGACCTCTAAAAAATTATTCAATCGTCCTAAAATGTTACATTATAATAAGACACCCCGTTGAAATAAATCATAGTGATAAGCTATGTGTCAATGCATCCGTCTATAAGCTTATTTTTTTATAACAATAAGCATTTCTTTTATAACTAATTATTTGTCCCAAAAAATGGAAAAGTCGAAGTGCAACGCAGCGTAATCGCCATATTTTTGCTATGCATAAAGCGACCCTATAAGTTACAAAATAAGTTTCAAGTTTGTCTGCTGTAATAAACGTGCTCGCATCGGGTCCTGTCAGGGCCTTAAGTAATATTTAATTTTTATTCTGGTTAGATCGACCAGTAAGGGATCGTTATAAAATTAAAATATTGTATTATTTTACTATTCCAGAGGAAATTCAATTCAATTGTTTATTTGCATTCCACAACACCTAGGTGGACCGACGACCTGGTGAAAACCGCGGGGAGCCGATGAATGCAGGAGGCAAGCAGCCGGTCAAAGTGGTGCTCTCTGGAGGAGGCCCATGTTCAGCAGTAGACGTCGCTGTTGATGACGATGATGATGATGATGATGATGATTCCACAACAGACCTGGTGCACCCCGCGCTTTTGTTACAAAACTACAAGTACATGGGACCGGACCAGCCCATCTTACTGGGTCGGTTCGTTACGCATCAGAAGAGGAGCACTAACCTAAAGCGATAAAAGAAAGGCACCTAAAATGACCAATCATTGTTGTGTGTGTTGATAGTTTGTCTCTATCACACGTACAGATAACAGAGCGAAGGAAATATCATTTTCATATACGTACTGGGCCCGAAGTTTGTTATTTCAATTATGTCATAATGGTTCATGAATGGTACCACATAATTACTAGTACTTCTACTAGGCATAGACATTGATACGGATATTAATTGGAAAAGCCACATAAAAAAAATACTAAATTGTCGAGTTTTACATACGCACTTATGGAACTACGACGCGCAACTGACCTAAATACAGCTGTAACAGCGTATTATGCTTATGCACACTCGTGGCTGAACTACGGCATAATACTCTGGGGAAATAGTACAGATGCTAAAGATCTCTTTGTAGGCCAAAAAAAAAGTATCCGTATTCTCGCAAATATTAAACCGGACATCAGCATACATTTTCATAGACCTTACTTCATAAAATACAAAATTCCAACAATAGTCTCTTTGTACATCCTAGAAATCTGTAAATTCTTAAAGAAATACCCTCAATTTTTCAAAAAACTGGCTGACGTCAATCGTGACTACGTACTACGATCAAACTACAAATATGATTTAGTTATACCTGTAGGTATTATATTATCTGGGGTTATACCAACATCAAAATTAGCAATGCACAGTTCCGGCCCGCGTTCAATAGCCATAAAAGTATTTAACAACTAACCACTCCATCTAAAAGAAATAGAAGAAGAGAAAAAATTTACCGTAGCCCTAAAAAATGTACTACTGACCAAAAGTTACTTATACGCTAGACGAATTCCTTTCAGACAAATTAAATATTTAATTATAGACTAAATCGATTCGCTCCGCACAATATTGCTATACCCAAGCTGGGTCATTATAACATATACTTCGGCCTTAGCCCTCGCTATTAGTAAAGGAATATCCATACTAATCCATCGCCATCAAGTGAGCACAAAACATGCGTGTGTTTCGGGCCACAATAGAGTTGCTTCCGACGTGCGGCTCCGCCCGTTACTTCGGGCATACTCAATAGGAAGGCAAACCCTACATACTTATCTATAGATATTGCCTAGTGTTGGCACGAGGTTTTTTTTTGTTATAATTTAGCTCCACACATAGTGTATTTAGCCAGTGTCAAGTATTATATTTTCATCGTGTTATAAAATATTTCACGCAAAGTCATGTCCTAGTCATAGTCATAGTCCAGTCTAAGTCATGCTCCAGCAAAGTGGTGGCAACTTTACTAGAAGCTTCTATGGAGTTTTGGAAGCAACACGAAAAATCACGTTTCACCACATTATATCAATTGCCCACACTCATGCTCGTAATTCAGCACTTAATGCGTAAAACGCCACCAATTTTAAATATTAACACTAGAAAGGCACAAGTTTTGAAAAATAATACAATGCAACGACGTGAACTTTTCCGCGTTCCCGCCAAAACTCCCGCCCGCGGACTTACTTAGAAAGTGGGGTTATAATAAAACTGTGACAACTTTTTAGGAGTTTTTTTGGGTAAATTATCACGGGAAAGCATCGCATCAGGCGGCACGTCAAAAACAAATGCTCAAATTCCAGGATCTATCTCAACTGTACGTAATTTTCAGCTATTTAACATGCCACCTACCTACAACAACGTTTCACGGAATGATCCTTTACTTAGGATGTGTCGCACATATGACGGATTAACCGATCCCAGAGACATGTTTTCGTGTAGTCTTATATCTTTTAAGTTTGCTGTCAATAGTTTATTTAAGTAATTAATTCTGTTCTTTACTCACACACAGTTACTCGTATACACACTGTATAGTTAATGTAACGCAGTTACATAGTGTCAATATGTCTATACTTATTTAAGCTGTGTACGGTTATTATTGGACTTTAGGTTTATAATGCTGTGTTAACGTTGGTGGTGTATATTGTATCTAATAGCCTATTGTCTGTTACCGAACTAATTGTAATAAAATAAAATAAAATAAATAAAATAAATAAAATAAATAAAATAAATAAAATAAATAAAATAAATAAAATAAATAAAATAAATAAAATAAATAAAATAAATAAAATAAATAAAATAAATAAAATAAATAAAATAAATAAAATAAATAAAATAAATAAAATAAATAAAATAAATTTCTCATCTCCAATCTCCAAACTTACACGTCTTGATGGTACCACAGCCAGCAGTTTCAGTTTTTGACTGAACACTTACCTACTTACCTAGTACCTACTATCGATGGCAATTAATGCTATTTTGCGTAAATTTCATAAACATGCTTATTCACGAGTCTTAGCATGCTAATTGCTATTGCTATGCTATTTGCTAAAATGAAATGAAATGGAAATGAAAAATGAAATTAAAATTGAAATGAAAAATTATATGAAAAATAAAATGAAACATGAAATGAAACCTTATTTATAAAATTAAATTCAAAGGCAACTAAATTAATTGAAATGAAATTCATATTTCACAGAATTTCACAACCACATTTCATTTGCGAAATGCTAATTGAGTTTTCACATGCTAAAAATTAATGCGAAAGCTAATTAATCCATCACTAGTACCTATGATATAGCATTTTGTTTACATTATTATTTCCTCTGACATGAACCATTCATCCACACAAATAAATATAATGCAATTAACAAGGTAGAAAGAAAATTCCCAAAAATCCAATGCCCATGATTAATTCGCACCCTAAAGGCTTCGCCAGACATAAAAGTATTTCATGTTTAAAGAAAAATGGCATATTCATAAATACATCATGCAAAAACCAATTAAGTGCAGTCGCCACTGCTCTGACCATCAATCGGTATAAAGTGGAATTACTATTAACAGGCCTTTTTGTAGTCTGGGAGCTGGTAGCTAAAAAGTTGAGAGGATCTTTCAGACATGACATACCCTGGCTACTCGGTTTAAAAATATAATGGTACCGAAAATACATATTCTAAACAAAATCGTCCACAAGCCTTCGCAGCAGTAGATACTGTAGCTGTGTATGTTGTTGTGATGTGTGCATTGATGTAGATTGGAAGTATTGCCTCATTAGTAGAGACTTTAACATGCGATCCGAATATTGTAGGTTTGAATTCTGTATTAAGCTTTTAGTTACTGTAAAAAAATGGGTGATATCTCATAAAACTTTATTTTCATTACGACAAGCTGTTTTAATTATTTTCATCTCACAGAATTACACAAGGGTGGGCACATGACATTACAAAAAAAACTGTATTGTTGCAGAGCTAATGAAAGACTGGAAGTCATCAAGACTTCAGCGAAAAGAACACTAAAACCATCCAAGGTTTCTACTAAATTGACTTTGTAAACTATTGTCATTTTCTTCCTCTCTAGCTCTTAGCCTAAACACGATGGTCGCTATATTTCAGAAACAGTTGCCACCCAAAATTTAGATTGGTTCAAGCCTTTAAATTAACAAAACACACGTCTCTATTACTTCAGGATAAAGTTCAGAATCGTCCGTTTTTTTGTTCTTGATCCAAGATTTGATGTGAAAACAAACTAAAGATTTTTGCGCACAATACAGTTGTAAAGCAGTACGTCACTTCGTACTATTTTTTTAATCATCGATACGCTAACATTTGATCACGGTCTCACCGGATGGTAAGTGATGACGCGGTCGACAACCACCAAGTAGGTATTAGAATCTCTCTTCATAGATCGTTGCGCGACTTTGAGCTTACTAGGGTCCCGTCTCGGTGCCATGTCATCACTGGCAACCTTCGAGAATTTATAAATGGAGATGGCAACGCAAGGCGTACCCCTCTGCCAGTCATATGGCGCTATTTGGTCATACACATTATCATAGTGTGTGTGTAAACACTGCATAACTAAGCTCGATAATATAACTGTGTTCGTATTATACGATGGTGTGCGGCGTGCGTTTACATGCGCGCTCGTCCCCGTGAAAAAAACACTTGCGAATTTATAACGTGAACATCTCCATTGGTTAAATGGTGGAAGCTGGCAACTCTAGAGATCTAAATAAAATGATTGCAAAATTCTTACAGCCTGTTAACAACCATGGTCACAATCATCATAGTATTAAATGGCAATCATCCCCTTTCGGGGCAATACACGTATGATTACATTCAGTCGTAAAGCTTTGGACTGACAGAGATTGGTTACTGCATAGCATGTGTAAGTTGACATGCGTGAATGTATTTTTCGTTTATCTTCAATCTGAGTTCAGTTTAAATGAATTTCGTTAATTTGCTAACGAGTAGAGGTTGACTCTGTTTATTTGTGTAGTTAATTTCATTTGATGTTCTTTGCTTTTTCGGGGATAAGAAATGCTTCACTGATTTTGATATGATACGAGAGGATCCAAAATAAATACCTAATACTAAGGGTCGGTTTATTCAACAATTAAATAGTTCAGTTAAATAGTCCAGTTAGTAACCAATGGCTATATGTGTGAATACCTAATGATGTAATATTTTTAGATGCATGTTGTTGTTGACTAACTAATAATAATTACCTATCTATCTCTTCTAATGTTGCGTGCCCGACAGGGTCCATGATGAGCTGTAAATGTCTAAACGAACATCTGTAAACAACATTGTGGAATGCAAATAAACCCATGAAATTGAAATTGAAATAAACTCTAACAAATTCCAAACAATTTAATTATAATTTTTTTTAATATGAATATCACACAGCGCCATCTAGCGCCAAACTAAGCAAAGCTTATACTATGGGAACCAGATAACTAGTATAATACGCAGATACTTTTTTGTGTGTAAATACATACATAGAATACAATCACACCCAGACACAGAACAAATATCTGTGTTCATCACACAAATGTTTGTCCTGCGTGGGAATCGAACCCACAGCCCTCAGAAGTCAGGTTACTACCAACTGAGCTATCTGGCCCGTCAAATTCAATGTTTGTTAGAGTTTTTAACCATTGATTACGTTAACTTCTGATATAAAAACCGCCCTAAGAATCTGTAGCTCGATGTGTGCTTACTAAAGGCGAAAATACAAGGTTCAACCAAATTGAATCACTTAAGTTGAACGGAGCAGAAATGAAAGGAAAAGATGACCTTCAATGACATTGAATGATTCACTGTTATGATTACACGGATCAATTTGGTTGCCTCATCCAAATGAGGCGTTTTATTAAAAAAAAAGCTGTAGTTTTATAAAGACCCGATAGATGGCGTTAAAATGGGGGTTTTACGTTCTGTCATTGTTAAGATAATTATGTATCGAGTTTAGTTTCCTATCCTTATTTTATGTAAGGCATATACTCTAATGGATTTCTATAGACAAATCGACAAGGTACTATGTGTATCCACTCAACTGAATTTGACATTTCCTTGTACTCCGTGGTTTGAAACAACGGCCATTTTTAAAATACGTCGTTACTCGTTACAACGCCATCTAGTAACAGAAGCGGAACTAGTTCTTTTTTAATAAAACGTCTCATTGAAAGGCAAGAGTGAACCGCATCAACATAGAATCATATAATCACATAGACATATATATAAGGACAGGCATAATGACAGATTAAACCGTCGCTTCAAAGAGGGAGTCAAGTTCATAGATTGACCTCCACTAGCGCCCAGTCTGTGTTGGAAGTGAGAAGATATCGGTCGTGTGTCTCAAAGAAAATATGCCAAGTTGTGTTGTGAAGGGTTGCACAAACTACACTCTAAAGTGCAATAAAAAGAAATACAAAGTTTCTTACCACAAGTAAGTCAATATTTTCAATATTACACTCCGTTTTGTACGAAAATAATCGAATTTATATTTGGGATAATCATTGTAAACATAAACATTGACGGACATAATGGCAGCGTTTAATTTCCCAACACATCGTAGTTCCTGAGTAATCTAAGAGATGGCGCTGACTTTTCCCCACACCATTTTGAGTAAATAAAATGTTCCTTCGGGCATATCCTGATATATAGATCTATGTATAATCATATACCTCCGTGAACCGTGTATTTTCGCCTTTACGTCGTTTCGTTGTATTGTTGCATTTTCGTTAAAAAATAAAAGGAAGACTCGTGTAGGCAAGTGGTCAGCCCTGGTGTCAGAATTTTCAGAAGGCCGCCTGAAGGCTTCTGACTTGGTTTAACGACTATTGTCTTATGACAACAGCCGGGACCGACGGCTTAACGTGCCCTCCGGTAGCGCTCAGTTCTAAATACCAACTTTTTGCTGTAGCGGTCACCCATCATAGTAGTGACCGCAGCGACCGTTGCTTAACTTTACCGATCGGTTAGGAACGGCTAGTCGTGCTTCGCTATGAGCGCTACAAAAAAAAAAAAAAAAAAAAAAAAAAAAAAAAAAAAAAAAAAAAAAAAAAAAAAAAAAAAAAAATGAACATTATTACACATTATTATGTGCATAACAATCAAACGTATGTTATGATGGCAAATATTAAATTTGTTCAATGCAAATAAAAAAAAAGCGGGTGAAATTGAAATTTGAATCAATTCAGACAGGATATGGAATATGAAAATTTTCAAATGGATTTTAGGTGTAAAACGTTGGCGACATGTGGTAGAGATTACTAGTGAAATTACTGTGCACTCCGGTGTTATAACCCTGAAGCGTTTGGTTCTTGTACTGTAAGCTTTTTGTGTAATTGATATAAATAAATAAATGAGACTTTATGATCTAATCACACAGTCTATGAAACCCTTTTTTCTAATTAGACGGAGTAAACTGACATTAATTAGTAATTCCGAGGTTATAATAAATTCTAAATTAATAAAGTGACCGTGTCGCTTAACACCATAGGGCCTAGGCCTAGTCCAAGTTTTGCACATGTTTACTTTCGAAAAGTCACGATACACACGGCCGACAGCTCACCGGATGTTGCGTCATTTGCGTCAGTTTTTTGCAGAGATAATATAAATATTTTGACGTTTTTGTATGGTTTCACGAAAAGCGCCCCTAGCGAGTGAATTGAGAATAACACAATGTTTTAAGTCTTTGCAAAAACTGGCTCAACCTTAGAGCATTTTCTAAATGCGTTTAGAAAATGCTCTAAGGACACAACATACAAAATCCGGTGAGTAGCTCGGTCGTAAGTATCAAAACTTTTCGAGAGCAAACTTGCAGTAGGCCCCAGGCAAACGACAATTTTGTAACCATTACCTACAGATTATCATTTGTTTTACTTTAAGTATAGTTTATTTTTATTTAAAACGTTATTATACAAGATGACAGCTATTAATTTAGTAAAGTCGTAGAAGAAACATTGTCCACCTTGGGGTGTAGATTAACCCCCTTTCGGGATAACATACTAATTCAAGGTCACCTTGTATTTATAAATAGCTTTTCAATAGTATTCCAATGTACAGTTATATTATATTATACAGGCGGCCTCATGGCGCCAAATTTTATTACGCGCTAATCACAGCTCCACAGGGTGTTACATTAGACGTGGCATTATGGCCACAGATAATGTAAAAGTTTTAGTGTTCACACTTTTTATTATCGATAGCTTAGAGTGCAATGAACCAATCGAATAAATAGAGGTATTTATTGGGGTTGTGTTGAATGTTTTTTTAATGGTGCGTGCGCGTACGTAGGTATGTAATATGTTAAGTGGAAGTATAATATAGGTTCATGCACTTCCATGGACTGTACTATATTTTACACTTTAGAGCACAAGACAGCCATTGCTGAAAATAGGCCTGACCATAGAGACCCACTTTAAACGTCTACTCGCCATGATTCTGACCATCGCGCGTACGTCTCAATACCTACCGCAAAACCTGAAAACAAAATTTTTGTTTAAGTACGTAATATATGTCGCAATCGAGTCGTATCCGGGACGCCAGCGCCACCTAGCAGCGTTCGATGGAGTTGGTGACGTGCGCGCTGTCAAACGTCAAATCATATTTGACACATTCTTTTCGCGGCAATCGGCGCGTGCTGTCGATGCTGAACCATCGCGCGTTCTACGATGCGTACTCACCCACTTTTGATATAGCTACTGTGCCGTGAGTTATCAGTTTGAGTCTACCGAGCCTGTTTTCTTCATCCACCACAACCCACCGGCGACGTCCAAGGGTAAAAGGGTCAACGATGAGTGCTGGCGATGATGATGGTGCGGGTGTACCCCCGTCAAATACTGGGTGTAATTGGATTCATTAGCATCCTTTGAAACTAGGTACCTACTCCTGATACCGGTCACGTGTGGACCAAAATTTTTGAATTCTAACACATTGGTTTGGTAATAATAATAACTCCATAAAATGGAATAACTTACTTAATTAAATGCTACAATACAAGATTTAATTAAAATAATGAAGTACTGTTTTGATGAAGTTTATGAATGAATGAAGAAGTTTATGTTCGTACATACAAGGTATAAAAACGTTTAGGTGTATCAAAATCATCCGTGCCAACTGCGTTAGGCGCCGCGGCAATCTTCGTAATTTTCAATAAAAATATTTCCATTTTCTCTCTTTACTCTTTAATTTACTCTTTAATAATCATCTATAAATGATCTACTATCATGGGCTCAATTTATGCTAATGAATTAAATTACATCTTGTATATGTTTATTTGTCTATGACAAGTACACCCTATTCAGTTCCAGTTTGAAGGACATCGTAGCTAGTGAAATAACCTGGCAAATGGTTATAAACTTATCTCACAGTCTAGAAATCTTTTTAAGACTGCGTGATGTCTCAGGATGGCGTGCGTGTCACGCAAAACTTTAAATTAGAGGTGACACTGCAATCTGTTATGGGTGGCCGTGACGCTTAACATCAGGCAAACAACCAGCTCGTCACGTCAACCAAATCCACCTGTGACGTCACATGCCAAAGATATTGTATGTAAAGCTATCACAGCTTAGTAATTAGGTATTATGACGACCTTCCTCTGACGTCACTGGCCGTTTGAGCTATTTCTTTCTATTCCGGTTTTTAAAATGCTTGTAAGTTTGTCGTTTTTTGAGATATATTATTTTTGTTTTAACAATGGTTTATCTTTTGAGGAATATTTTTAAAATACGGATAAAAAAATTTAGTCGTCATGCCAATTGAGCATAGACAACGCTCTATTTGTAGCCGCGTTGTTGGCATGCCAGTACGTAGCACGGGACATGAGAACACCTGGTGCCGGCGACAGCTCTCGGTGCGAGTGTAATTATTGGGCACTAATCAGCACCACAGCCTATAAAAATACTCATTCATTACAGTTCACAAATATAATATTTATTACAATCACGTAGGTATGCACAATAGTTTCCAAATAACTTATGAATCACCCTATATAAAACTAACCCTACTATGACGCCATTTGTACAAACATTGCATACTAATGTCAAAAATCCGTATTTGCATGTCTAACATTAAATAAATAAAAAAAAATTAACGAGCTAAGTTTTACGCGTGATGGAGTAACTTTTGGCCACATGCCACAAAGGTAGCGCCACAGTAAACCTGGATTATCAACTGGGTCTAAATACAAGGAAAAAAAAGAAGTTTTACGTACTTCTATTGGTCTAAAGTCTCAATAAGAAAAGAAGTGCTTTGAGATGATCAAAAGCAGTTTTACTAAATTATTCTGTCGTCGTCCAGGGTCGTCCTTGATCATGGTGATTGCAACAGTAGGTAAGTACCTACCGAAATATCGGCTAATTGAAACAAATAAATTACATGGTAAATATCCCGTTAATAAACAATAATAATATGTTAGTAGTGACCATGAAAGTTTCCGAGTAACTAACTAAAGTGACCGATATAGCCCTTAAAGTTGAAATGGCAATGGGCAGGCCACATCGCTCGTAGAACTGACAACCGATGGGGAAGAAAGGTTCTCGAGTGGCGACCACGAACCGGAAGGCGTAGCGTAGGCAGACCCCCCTGTATAGGTGGACCGACGACCTGGTGAAAACCGCGGGGAGCCGATGGATGCAGGAGGCGAGCAGCCGCTCAAAGTGGCACTCTCTGGGGGAGGCCTATGTTCAGCAGTGGACCTCTTCGAGCTATTGATGATGATGATGATGATGGGCGTTTAAAAGCTATTTCGGTTTCTTTAGCTTTATAGACTCTAAGCTATACCTAATGGTGCCATCAATAGCCTGAACCCAGTCCACTGTTGAACATAGGCCTCCCACACAGAGCGCCATTTTGAGAGGCTACTTGCCTTCTGTATCCATAGGCTCCCGTAGTTTTGACCAGTGCAGCCTCACCGCGTAAGTCCGGCTTGTGATTGAGAACCTTATCTTTTCCTTCGGTTGTTGGCTAAACGATTATACCTACATAATAATGTAGGTATTCTAAAATCAGCTGAATACTATTAGTAATTTGTTTATTAATTATACAAGGTGACCTTAAATTGGTATGTTATCCCGACAGGACGAAAATCACGCAAGATTCGCTGTCGATCGCTTCGACCGCACGTGCAAGTTTGCGAGTGGATTTATGTTGTATATGTTTATGGAGGTTTGGAAACACCCAGTTTCAAGTAAGGCTCTCACAACTTATAGGGTATCATGTTCCCAGTCCCCCCATTTTGGGATAACATACCAATTTAAGGTCATCTTTTATATAGTGCAGTTTTTCATGCGTCGATATGTTTGATTTGTATGCTGACTTGGGATTATAGCCGATTAATTCAAGAGAAGGTACCTACTGGCATAAAACAAATAACTCCTTCACAGCAGTAAAACATCGAAATTCATTGAAACCCGATAATTAAAGTTTCCTTTAATCGCTAATTGATATTCAATACAAATCCGAGATTAGAGATAAACTCGTTAAAGTTAAATTGTCCGTCAATATTGTCGCAAATGTAAACCAGCGCTGTTATTATAATTTATAATTAAACTAGTAGGATTTACTTAGCGAATGAAGTCAAGTGGGCGAAAGTCTCTGCTTTCTCTGAAAGACTCGCATCTGCTTTCATCTGTCCGGAGCTAATTTTGCGGTCATCTAGACTCCTGCTGGGCTAGCCAGGACGGTAGTTTTCCCCCGATCTTAGTTGTCCCCGTTTTATGTCACTTTCTCCATACAATTTACTTTGCCAAGAGTAAAACAGAGGAGAGACAATTTTGTCTACCGTCCGTGCTAATCCTACAAATGTACATAGGCGTATATAAGGGGGGATCCGTGCCCACCCCAGATGTGTCTGGGACCCCAGGAATATCAGGATGTAGGTAGGTAAGGTACTTACATATCAAACCCATAATTCAATAATACAATAAATATATCTTTATTTAATAACTAACTACAAATTTAATAACTAAATACAAAATACAATTACTAAAAACTAAATTAAATCTAAACTAAGTAGGTACTTATCTAAAACTAAAACTATCTAAACTTATAAAATACACTTATAAATAAAAAACCGCGTTTAAGTCGCTTATATACAATAAATATTTACAATATAATTTCCACTAAACATTTTCATATTCTTAAAACCCCAATAGAGCTGAAGAACCAACATACATACTCAATGTTTTTTTTTTTCTTATATTTTGGCTCCACACATAGTGTATTTAGCCAGTGTCAAGTATTGTAATTATTCATCGTTAAAGAATATATCACGTAAAGTCAAGTCTTAGTCATAGTACTAGTCTAGTCTAAGTCAGGTAGTCGTAGTCCAGTCTAAGTCATGCTCCAGTAAAGTGGTGGCAACTTTACTAGAAGCTTCTATGGAATTTTGGAAGCAACACAAAAACTCACGTTTCACCACATTATATCACTTGCCCACACTCATGCTTGTAATTCAGCACTTAATGCGTAAAACGCCACCAATTTTAAACAGTAATACTGGAAAAAGCACAAGTTTTGAGAAATAATACAATGCAACGACGACGTGAACATTTCCGCGTTCCCGCCAAAACTCCCATACTCAATGTTATTTTAAAGCTGAGATCGAAGACCTAAACCAAACTTTGGTGTAGGATGGGATCTCATTTGCGATACAATGTAACTTTTGGGTGGGACCAAAATGTATTATAGATCTATCTATATTTGACAATCTTTGAACGGGGCTTGAATTTATAATAATTTTATGAATAATGACTTAGGAATGAGTTAGGGAGTTAGTTCGCATCGAATATTGACATTTTTATACTAAAATATTGATAAAAATTGGTCTAAGCTTTTATATTCGCCTTAATTATATACTAAGAGTTCTTTGTAATACAAAATAATTATATTCTCTACAATAAGTAGAGGTACAGTTATAGACATATTTTTTATTGGTAACATGCCAGTCTTGTCTTTATCAGCCAAAAGACTCTAAAAATGGCATACTATGGCTAAATAAATAACCGTCCGGAACCAGAAAAAAAAAGATTCTGTCCATCACCTACGCAATATTTACCACATCTTGTTTTCTCTAAAAATATCCCACAACTTCTCATCCGAACCTACAAGGCCCAATCTATTTATTTTGTGGTCCTATACAAACTTCTTTGACGGTATTTTTTTTACTTTTTCTGAGCTAACATGGCAAAGTGCGGCGCCCGTTCCGTTTGACAGCAGACCGACGAAATGTCATTTGCATGTGTTAATGTGTTGTGTTGTTTTATGATGCGGGTGCTGTTGGAAAACAAAGATTTTTTGATGACTTTTACAGGCTCTGCGTCATACAAAGCAGCTAGAGCGAAACTGTGTAAAGTGGTAATTTTAAGAACTAGTCACATTAAGGCGTAGCCATTTTGAGATTTCGTTTCTCTGCGATGAAGTACGCCTATGTTGTAGTCGCTACGCGATGCAGTCATTTTGCGATCTAGTCAGTCTAATACTAACCCAAAATAACCTCATGAACAGTAGGGTTGGGTTTTGGCGGGAACGCGGAAAAGTTCACGTAGTTGCATTGTATTATTTATCAAAACTAGTGCTTTTTCCAGTGTTAATGTTTAAAATTGGTGATAGTGATATAAGTGATACAAGTGATATAATGTGGTGAAACGTCTTCTAGTTGCCACCACTTTACTAGAAGATGACTTAGACTGGACTTTGACTACCTGACTTAGACTGGACTATGACTATGACTAAGACTTGACTTACGTGAAATATTCTATAACGATGAAAAATTACAATACCTGACACTGGCTAAATACACTATGTGTGGAGCCATAATCTAAGAACAAAAAAAAAACAGTAGGGTTAAGTATTAAGTAAGTGTTTGAGTAATGTTAGTTTTAAAATCTTATTTTAGTAGGCATAGAGGTATTACGCAATTTCTATGTAATATTAGGATTATCGTTTAGGCCTGTATTTATATCTCTCACGCTCTAATAAGAGAGATCAGTTGCAAATAAAAAAAAAAAAACCATTTTACCCTTTGGGTGCGGGACCCTACAAATGGCTAAATTCTCTCGCCAATCTCAATTAGAGTGAAACTATATCGCAAAGCTTGTTACTTATATCATCATCAATGCCCTGCAGACGTCCACAGCTGAACCAAGCATCCCCTATAGAGAGCACCACTTTAAGCAGCTGCTTGCCTTGTCGGCTCCCCGCAATCTTAACCAGATCGTCGGTCCACCTAGTGCCTGCGTCTTCCGGGTTTTGTACTCGATATCGAATACTATTTTGTCGAAGCCCACATCCTCAAATCCGGCTCATGGTTATTTTTTTTTATGTGAATGAATGACGTGCCGAGCTAGTGGTTCACCTGATGTTAAGCGACACGGCCGCCCACAACAGCTGCAGTGTTACTCGGAACTTTAAAATAATAAAGTTTTGTGTGACACTGCACTGCGCACGTCATCCCGAGACATCACACTGTCCAGTAATCAGATAACTACACTGTGTAATCAGGTCATAGTCTCATTTGCCCAGTAATTTCATTAGCTACAATGCCCTTCAAACCGGAACACAGTAATGCTTGAACACAACTGCTTGGCGGCAGAATAACTGGCAAAGCGGTGGTACCTACCTAGACGAACTTTGCAGAAAAGTCCTACCATCTAGTAAACCACTCAAGAAGCTTTCTTCCCCATCGGTTGTCAGTTCTACGAGCGATAAATAAATATAAACAATATTAATCCAAGGCCGCGGACATCCATCCCATCATCTCGTCATCGATTGGAATCGCTGATTCATCCCGCGAGATGATTGCAGTGGCATTTTTTATCTCGATCTTGAGCTGCAATCTTTGGTAGTGTACAAGTGATAAGCTTGTAGCTTGTTTATTTTTCATTTTTTATAGGCTAAGCATGACTACTGTCTCACCTGATGGACGTGATGAGTGAGACGCAGTGTACGATAAATAAATAAATAATAATAAATAAATATCTGTTGACATTTCACACAGCGCCATCTAGCTCCAAACTAAGCATAGCTTGTACTATGGGAACCAGATAACTGATACAATACTTATATACTTTTTTGTTTGTAAATACATACATAGAATACAATACAACACCCAGACGCAGACCAAACTTCTATGTTCATCACACAAATGTTTGTCCTGGGTAGGAATTGAACCCACAGCCCTCAGGTCAGAAGGCAGGGATACTACAAATTGACCTATCGGGCCCGTCGAATGACGATGGTGCGTGCTTGCCTAGAAGATATTCTAGGCAAGCATTCTGTTGTGTCATTGTTCATTATCGACTTGAAGATTCCCAGAACTGAGACTTTGAATCGTTATCTGTAAAGGGTCAATAGGTGTGTTAGTATAATGTGTAGTGCACATTATAGGTAATAACACACCATTGACTATTTTTATACAAGCAAGTACTCCAAAACCACAAGAACGAATATATCTAAGTATTCGCCTTGTTATAGAATGAACTTTTAGATAATTTGATTATGGATAAGGTTGAATTCGTGCTACTCATTAGTCAAATAGAGAAAATTCAATTTCATTTAGGAGAAATGTAGAAAATATCTTAAGAACCATTAAGTAGGTCTTTCTCAATTAATTTAGGGCATAATTCGCTTTGTTAGCGTGGTACTTTAGATATTAAAAGATAAATAATTTCATGTTAATTTTATAAATAATTACAAAATTTAAAGTAATTTTTTTTATCGATAATAGTAGGTAGTAATTAAGATTAGAATAATTTTGTATATCTGCATGACATTTTTGCAGATTTTTTCTATTAGACGCTTATAACCTGTCCCCCACCCTGTAAATAAATAAAACCGTTTTAAAGATATTTCACACTGGTTATTACCTACTCGTTGCTTTCGCGGCGTCCGCAATGTGTGAGCAGCGTGTATAATCACCCTAACATTACGGACAAGTGCAAATGTCCGTGTAAACGCGGATTTAAAAATAAAATTGCATTTCTGGAGGTATTTTTTAATTTTTTTTTTTAAATTGGAAGGACTCTTTAGAGCTGCAAATAAAATTATTTTGTTCCGTCCTTAACGAAAGAGCTATTAAGGAAGGCCTATCGTGTTGTGAAGAACTTATTGTTGCTATAGGTACTTACGATACGAACTATTACGACTGCCAGCCTGACAGTTCAGAAAGCTTAGGGCTACAGATGTTAGGCCAGTCAAACAAGCCAAACTTTAAACTAAGCAATCTAATAACTAGTAGGTAACTATGTAATATACAGAATGTAATTTAATTCATTAGCATAAATTGCCCATGAAAGTACATCATTTATAGATGATTATTAAAGATTAAGGAGAGCAAATGAAAATACTTTTAAATGAAAATTATGAAGATCGCCGCGGCGCCTAACGCAGTTGGCACGGATGATCTTGATACATTTAAACGTTTTTATACCTTGTATGTACTAATTAAAATTAGTACTTCAATATTTTAATTAAATTTTGTATTGTAGCATTGGATTAATTGAGTTATTCCATTTTGTGGAGTTGTTATTATTATAACCAAACTAATGTGTCAGAATTCAAACATTTTGGTCCACACGTGACCGCTGTCAGGAGTATGTTATGCATAGATAAAAAAATATGTATTTTTTCCATGACAAGAATTGACCTGTTGTTATTTTAATCTTTGATATTTCAGGATACCTTCCTACAATTTCAACTGCAATCAGATCAAACTCTGTGGTGTAATGGTTAAACAGGTCTACACATAACCTGAAACCTGCTGGTTTGATTCCCGTGCAGACACGACAAATATTTTGTGCAAAAAAAAACAAATCATAGAATAGTTACTTATTCTAAGGTTAAAAATACTTGTTCTAGTGTTGTGGGAGCAGGTCCTCGTACTACCTAGATACAGAGGATCCTAGTTAGGGACAAGGATCTATGAATATGATCGTGGGCGTTATTTATTTATTTTAAACTTCTGTTTGGCCATGATAGATAGAAAGAGTACGTAAGTATAATCCCAGATAATATAATACCTACAGTACAGATGCCTCATCCCATACAATCTTTTTCAAACGTTGCCATTTAAAAATTTGTGTTGAAATTAACAGCGATTTATAAATTATCAATTCTTACCGGTTCGTAGAACCTGACATGTTGTCAGTTTAATGTGTTTTGCATAATTTATTTGTAGACTGATCCATGTAACAGGATAAAAGGATCAAGTATCTGCACGGTCGCCTCAAGATGAGGGACTATTTATTTTGATTCCTTTTAAGGTTTATTAAACATTAACACCCTTACCAATAAACACTAATAGGTACTCAATTTTTATCTTTTTTCAGTAGCCAAGGTGAGCCAAGATACCTACAGACAGACAAACAGACAGACAGACAGACAAACAAACATTAGTTTTTGCTTCAGTATCGATCGTAGAATGGTGTCATATATGGCACCATTGGAACGGCCTAAACTGCGCGCATGTACTGGGTTTCTATAGGTACTTATTCTATGTTTATACTACCTATCAACTCAAGCCCTATCAAGTCTCTTTATTTACTTAGGTAGGTCTAGGTACCAACTATCAATATTCATTTTTGTTATGGAAGGCTGCTATAATTTCGCAAACGGCGAGCACTTGAGTTAATTTTTTTTTTATAGGGCTATCTTACACAAACCGCCATTTATTAGTCGTTACTACTAAATTAATCGACTCGACTCAACCTTGAATTAACCTCATTTTCGTGTTTTGGTACTTATTTATTGACAAAAGAATTATAATTAACTTGACATTTCTTTGTTAATTTTTCTGAAACGAGGGAAGCGAAGCAACTGTCAACTCAAGGTAGGTACGTCGCGATGTACCTTGAGTTTCCCTTAAAATTGAGTGGAAGTCAAGTAAAGGATTTTTGGTGAAATGTTTTAGAATACGATCCTGTCTAATCCAGTCTTATTAATAGACTCAAAAAAAAAAATTAAAAGAAACTGACATTGACAGGTATGGATGTAAGACTCTTTGGGGGGTCTTTGAAGAAAATCCGACAATGGCGGTTGTGAATTTTGAATTTATATTTCAATTAAATTTGAAAGTGTTCTGTTTTGTGTCATCATCATCATCATTAACAGCCTGAAGACGTCCACTGCTGAACATAGGCCTCCCCCAGGGAGCGCCACTTAGAGCGGCTGCTCGCCTCCTGCATCCATCGGCTCCCCGCGGCTTTCACCAGGTCGTCGGTCCACCTAGTGGGGGTACAAGTTTTACTCACTTGACATTTGGCAGAATTATTGCAAAAAAGCGATAGAAAGCCATTGAAGAAGATGAAGAAGAAGACTCTTTGTGTAAGATTGCATCCATACTGCACATATAACGCTTGCATTAGGTGAATGAAGAAGGATTTATTTTACGCTCCAATCTTCGGTTCTAAAAGATGTTAAAGTCAATTTCTTTTCTTTTTTTCTTTGCCAATACACGGCTGCATAATGCCAGGTTCACTTTATTTTATCCTAAATCCAGACGTAGATATATATTGGCAATAAAACTCAAAGCGGAGCGAAAGAAAGGGCAAATAATAATGCATGAGTCAGAAAGGGACCGATGAAGTCGCGGGAAGGTGCATCGAGGAAGGCTGGAAGGTGTAAAGATGAAACACGAAAGTGACGCGTTTTTAGTGATGGGATGAAGTGGCGAAATATTGTTTATCGATAAGTTTTATTTGCTTTATCCGCGTTTTCAGAATAAATGTGGAGCTGTGAATAAACGACACAAGCTTGAAGCTAAAAGCTAAACTTTTAGTTATTTTATAGGTACCTACAACTGTATGGCCTTTACACAGAGCAAAAAAAACGCTTTCTCTGCGAAGCGTTATTCGTTTCATAGCTCTGTGGGCCTTTATAACTATTATTTAATTACATATGATATTTATATACTTACACAATAACTAGCACTATATTTTATCAGTTGCGATTGACGATTATGCGTTTATATACTTATAATAGGTCTCTTTGGACATAATTAAATCTCTTATTGAATATAAATAATTGTAGCTGTATTCTAAAACCTATTGATAAGTTAGAAGCAATATTAACATTTAATTTTAATAATTGTCTATGATCGAAACAAAATCAAAATAATGTAGTGTGACAACCTAATGAGTAAAAAATATATTTGTTTGGTATAAATAATTATCATTATAAGTACCATTTAGTGGTACTTATGATGATAATCTAAATAAAATAAATTAAAAGAATCAAAATTAATAAAAAAACTTACTTAAAGAACCATTATTATTAAAAATATCGATACTATCGACAAGGCAGCTATGCACACCGCCCATCCCTAAAGGTCACGGCCCAAACGCCGTCTCGAAACGGGTTCCTACCGACAACGAATAATAATATCCCACTCAAGGCAAAAGGAAAATAAATCCATACAATATACAACCATTCAATACGTCTCAAAACTCACACATTGGAAGGACGGTCTTTGCCAGTTTTCTAAAAGGGCTGCCCAATATCTGTATCATAAATATTTCGGTAACTTTATTTAAGGTAGGTAGTTAAAAAATTTATTTCAGATAAAATACACATCATTATTACAAAAGCTCCTCAAAATAAACCTATATAACACAGTATTAATATATTGCTTCTCTCTTACCCATGAACAGGTTTAGGACGTAAAACTAATAAAATTAACTCGTGCGAAACCGGGGCGGGTCAACTAGTTTATTGTAAATGTCATAAAGAAACCTCGGCAAAGAGAGTTTTGGCGGGAACGCGGAAAAGTTCACGTCGTTGCATTGCATTATTTTTAAAACTTGTTCGTTTACCAGTGTTAATGTTTAAAATTGGTGGCGTTTTACAAATAAGTGCTGAATTACGAGCATGAGTGAGGGCAAGTGATATAATGTGATTTTTCGTGTTGCTTCCAAAACTCCATGGTAACTTTCTAGTAAAGAAGTCACCACTTTGCTGGAGCATGACTTAGACTGGACTATGACTATGACTAGGACATGACTTTGCGTGAAATATTTTATAACACGATGAAATTATAATACTTCACACTGGATAAATACACTATGTGTAGAATAAAAAAAAAGAACCTCGGCGAAAAAAAAAAGTAGTCCATTTTTTTCTTTCCCTCTGAGGGGAAATTGGGTGCATTCCTTACTAAATAGTTCAATGGTTTGAATTAAGAATGCAGATGTTTTTAAATTAGGAACTTTTTAGATTGAGTGCCAGTGCATGATGCATAGAAGTGGTGTTTTACTGTAGAATAAATAAAATAAATATTTAATTACCTACCTACGTTTTTTATAATTAATGATGGGACAAAGCTTGTCGTTGCCTCATGCCCGGCTACTCATAGCAGTGACATAGCATCACTGCTATGAGTAGCCGGGCAGAATGACAATTTTATCGTAAGTATTTTGCATTACATGTATGGCACAGCTTAGACGACGCGCCAGAAAAATAATACTTATGTGCATAAGTACTATTTTTAATTTGAAACCGTCCATTCCGACAAACAGACGGACAGATAGGGTAACGTAGGTACATCAAACATAGTCTTTATGATTTAATGAATCTTAAAAATTGTAAAAATAATGTCAATTAATCGCAAGCGGAATTATAACAACTGACTTTATCATTAGGCACATTAAAATTCATAATAATTCCTAATCTGGAAAGTAGTTAAATTTCAGAATTAATTTGTCTACTACGGAGATGGCATTCGTACTTCCGTCAAAGAATAAATACATGCAGAAATCCTCACAGAATAATAATATTAAGTCGTTACCATGAGATTACTCCACTTGACTCAACCTCGAATTAACCTCATTTTCGTGTGTTTGTTTAAATGACAATATATTATCAACTTGATATTTCCACCTCAATTTTTCTCAAACGAGGGAAGCGAAGCAACTGTCAACTCAAGGTACGTCGCGATGTACCTTGAGTTTCCCCTCAAAGTTGAGTGAAATACCGCTGGGTTATTACCATTGAGGTTATTACGTAACTCGCAACAAGTTCGCAACTGGCGTAACAATCATTGCTCTCAAACATGACTTTGACAGAGAAGTAACGTTTGACAGCAATCAATGAACTAAAAAGTTCCATACATCTTGCGACTAATTGCTAAGGCTGAGTTGCACCAGCTTACTTTAACGCTAACTTTAACCCTAACTATAACCATTCCACGCTATGCAGGGCGGGCTAATGTCAAAATTTGACCGTAACTTTAACCGTGATTATGGTGCAACTCAGCCTTAGTGTTCGCTGTCGTTTGCTAACTGCTGTTGCTTTGCTGCTGCTGTTGTGAGTTTGTGATTTAGTGAAAAACTACAAGTCGGCCAAGAGCGAGTCGAACTCATGCAAGAAAGATTCCATTTGTACTGAAATCTGTAAAAACGAGCCAAAAAATCACGTTTGTTGTACGGGAGCCCCCTTAAATATTTATTTTAATCTGTATTTTAGTATTTGTTGCCATAGCGGCAACAGAAATACATCATCTATGAAAATTTCAACTATCTAACTATCACGGTTCATGAGATAAATCCTGGTGACAGACTGATAGACAGACGGACAGCGGAGTCTTAGTAATAGGGTTCGCTTTACTTTTAGGTAAAAAAACGCTATCTGAGTCTCATGTTTTCCATTTTTTTAAGAATAGGCACTTTTTTTTAAGTCACCATGTGATAATTATAACGCGAAACTAATCTGACGCAAACTAGAAACTATTGTTTTCCTCTTCCACTATTGTGTTTAAGTGCAGAGGGAGGGAGACAGCAATAGAAATGTTAGCTGTATTCAGTTCTTTTGTTTATTGAATCGCGCTGTATCGTAAGACCCTTCTATACAATATAAGATTCCATAATCTATGTCCCCAGCTCTTCTGTTGACCTATGCAAATGAGGGAGTTCGTCCGGGACACTATTAAAATAACGTCCTTCTCGTCGTGCCATAATAAAGGCCATGGTATTGTCTGCGCGTCGTGAATTATGGTATTAAAATATCAGGCTGGCAACTTTTTTTTTTCAGACATTATTTTGTTAATGAGTTGCGTGAATACGATGTCATATAACTAGTTATTTTGTTATCTACTAGATAACAAAAATTTTAATTATGTCAATATTTTGTTTTTAGCGGATTGTACTCTTAAAATAAATAAAGACGTAAAAAATTAAAGTAGGTAAGTAGCATCTAGGTTTTATTATTGCAATAGTGGGTAAAGAATACACACCACTTAAGCAAATTGCTTGAAAAGTGAAGCAAAAGCAAAGTCAAACGACTTTGGCTTGACTTTGGCTCGACTTGACTCGACTTTGACTCAACTTTGACTCGACTTTGACTCGACTTTGACTCAACTTTGACTCGACTTTGACTTGATTTTTATTTGTTTTCTTTTTTGCTAGGCTTCTTATCTTTAGGAGAATTTCAAAATGGTAAGTAAGATGGTAGGAGAATTTTCGGATTAAAAAAAAATAATTCCTGATAATGGTGAACTACCCGCATGTATTGCATCTCGCGGTGAGCCCACACCTAGTCGTGAGGCATATATTTAATAAGCGAAGCCTGGTCCTCTTGGTATGTGTTGTAGGTCCATGCAAATTCATGTTATTTAACCTAACGGTACCTATCTCAGATAGGCTCTATTATGTTAGCTAAGCAACGCGCATAAAGAGGTAATGCGCAACGTTGTCACAGTATGGGCACTTTGGGGAAACGATAATATTTTTTTGTTTTTTTTTATGGGAATGAGTGACGTGACGAGCTTGTCTTTCACCTAATGTTAAGCAACATGGCCGCCCATAACAGTTGCAGTGTCACTCGAAACTTTAAAATAATAAAGTTTCGCGTGACACTGCACTGCGCACGCCATCCCGAGACATCACACAGTCTAGTAATCAGATTACTACACTGTGTAATCAGGTCATAAAGTCTCATTTGCCCAGTAATTTCACTAGCTACAATGCCCTTCAAACCGGAACACAGTAGTGCTTGCACACTACTGCTTGGCGGCAGAATAACTGGCAAAGCGGTGGTACTTACCTAGACGAACTTTGCAGAAAAGTCCTACCACCTAGTGGGTTGTTACTGGGAAAATGAGATTTTATGATCTGATTACACAGTCCATTGTTTTTTTATATATTTTTGCTCCACACATAGTGTATTTAGCCAGTGTCAAGTATTATAATTGTCATCGTGTCATAAAATTAGTTATAGTCCAGTCTAAGTCAGGTAGTCATAGTCCAGTCTAAGTCATGCTCCAGTAAAGTGGTGACAACTTTACTAGAAGCTTCTATGGAGTTTTGGAAGCAATACGAGAAATCACGGTTCACCACATTATATCACTTGCCCTCACTCATGCTCGTAATTCAGCACTTAATGCGTAAAACGCCACCAATTTTGAACATTAACACTGGAAAAAGCACAAGATTTGAAAAATAATACAATGCAACGACGTGAACTTTTTCGCGTTCCCGCCAAAACTTCTATTGATCTTATTACTAGACTGTAATGTCCCAGAATGACGTGCGCAGTGCAGTGTTACGCCAAACTTTATTATTTTAAAGTTCCGAGTGATACTACAAGTGTAATGGGCGGCCGTGTCGCTTAACATCAGGTGAACGACTAGCTCGACACGTAATTTATTCATATAAAAAAAGATTATAAAGCCCGTTGATAGCTCGTTAACATAATTTCTCCTAACACGACTCACTAGCGCGGGCAGGGGTAACAAAACGAGACAAAGTCATACGAAATTACAAACAACAGTAGTAGCATGGAACAAGACACATTGGGTGTCTCGTTTCCTCTCATAGGATTAGCGGTTGAAATACATCACTAATTTTCGTATGAGGGGAAGTTGTGTCATTGGTCCACTGGATTTATAGTCAATGGATTACCAATACGCGGGCCGTCAGCTTCTCTAATAAAAACTAGTACTAATTTGGCAATAAGTACTAACTAATTATTAAGTTTAGAACAGTGTTTTAATAGGAATGATGACTACTATTAAAAATAACAAGTAAATAATACTTTCATAAAGAAGAAACAATGAATGCAATAATTGAGAAAATAAATAAAATCGGTAAATAAACCACGGAGTAATAAGCTGTTAAAATTTCTATAGGAAGCATCTCCTGTCCCTTTCTCGCGAAACAGAGCGCCCCCACAGTTACTATGAAAAATCCACTCGTGACGTCACATGGTATGGAAAGTTACCACAGCTTAGTAATGAGGTACTATGATGACATTGCTCTGACGTCACTGGCCGTTTGAGCTATCTCTATCTGTTCCGGTTTTTAAAATGCTTGTAACTTTGTGGTTTTTTGAGATATTTTATTTTTGTTTTCACAAATGTTTATCTTTTGAGGAATATTATTAATTTATGCAAAAAAAAAATTTTGGTCGTCATTCCTATTGCTAATGTGACCTCTTCACTGAGTGTAAACAGACACCCATACATACTGTCTATATATGTATGGCTGGCGGCGCGATAACTAAAGATCAAATGTCAAATGGAGCTTAAAATAAACAATCCTACAGCTTTTCTGACCCTTCCTATTCGAAAAAAGTACCCAAGCACCTAATTGCAAATTCATTCCATTCCACCCGCACCAAGTTTTGCTAGAGGCGTGGTCTCACCTGCTATTAATTCATTTTCCCCAATAACTCCGGAGTATTTTATGTTGACAACAAAAACACTTAAAGACTGCACCTACCCAAATGCATGTCAGTAGTTACGCCATAGAGGGGTAAGTGATGACAAATCTTAGTGCAGACAGGCCTTCAACGCCTGTTTATCCTTTTGTCTTCAATATACATACTTTCGATGAGGAAGAAAGGTTCTCATGTGGCGACCACGAACCGGAAGACGCAGTAGGTCCCTCACTAAATAGGTGGATCGACGATCTGTGGGCCTAGCACGAACATGTACGCGGGAGTTCCTAAGTGTAACGTTAGCGTATAGCGTACTTCAGTCAGTAGGCCTAGCACGAATATTTACGCGCACGTAAGTATAGCGTTAACGTAAGGCAGCTGTATGGCATTTGATCTGCCCCCCTATTACGATTGAGCTAGCAGTACTCACATATTGTTTATTAACGGGATATTATGTGAGTAATGTTAGTGACCATGGAAGTTTAAAATCTTATATTGAGCTAGCAGCGCTGCTGACGCACGTTTGCCGCTCAACTGCTGTCAAAATTGTATGAACTTTGACAGCAGTTGAGCGGCAGACTCAATCGTAATAAGGGGGTTTTACGTTAACGTTACACTTACGCGCGCGTAAATATTTGTGCTAGGTTTACAGTTGTATGGCATTTGATCAGCGCCCCATACAACTGTAGGCTTAGCACGAATATTTACGCGCACGTTAGTGTAGTTTTTTTTTATTAACGATAGGCTAACATTTGACCAAGGTCTCACCTGATGGTAAGTGATGACGCGGTCGACGATGGAGCATGCTTGCCTAGAAAATACCGGTTCACTCTGGTTTTAAAACTCCCAGATTATATTTGTCAGGAAACAATGAGGTTGGGGCACTGATCAAATGCCTTACGTTAACGTTACACTTACGCGCGCGTAAATGTTGTGCTAGGCCTACTAGAAAACCATGGGGAGCCGATGAATACAGGAGCACAGAAAAACAGTCAATCTCTTAAAAACCACAAAATATTAGTGCTCTCTGGGGGAGGCCTATGTTCAGCAGTGGACGTCTTCAGGCTGTTGGTGATGATGATTATGATAATACACACTTTGTATCAAATCTTTTCATCAACAAACCCAAACCCAAGAGATTCGTAATCGGTCAGTGTTGCCAACCACAAAAATCAAATTCGCCCAAGTTATTTTAAAAAAACAGGAACAAAATTAATAAATTCACGACATAAATGTTGTTAAAATGGACATTGGCACGCCATAACATTTTATAAATTCAATGTTAACACGGGTAGACCTCCCGATGTGAAGGTACCTACTTACTGTAGATACTTGATTTTTTTTTCTACAAGGGGTAAGCTTTACGTTTTATTAGGTATGTGCTTGACCATTGACTCGCACCACTGAGTGGTCACAGTTTGAATTGTTTATCATTGCAAATCCAAAAACTGATTTGAAATCAATACAAATACCTCCTACTAAGTATCTAAAATAATAGTTTTGTTTGTGATATGTATATACATAAATAAAAAATACTCCTGTATTGATACGAAAGTCACTTTATTAAATTTTTTTTTTTAAATTAGGTTCACTATACATATATTTTTATATGTATGCAATCTGACGATTTCCGCTACGCAATAAAAAGTACCTACATAAGAACAATTAATGTCATCCTTTCCTTTAAAATTAAAATTAGCACCAATAATTGTTCCCCGTTGAAAAGAATAAAAGAGAAACTCATTATAACATAAGAATTATGTCAATAAAATCATAAACATCATAATAAATTCGTTTAAAGGACAGTTTTCGCGCCGACAACGCGTCGGCGGCCATCTTGCATTCGGTCAAGAGGGAATGTTACTGGAAACTTCGTGTGTTCCGTATACTCATTAGTTTCTAGTCTTGATAGAGGTGCCATTACAAAAAAGTGATGGGAAAATTTACGTTATGTATTCGCACCACCATACGGAACCCTGGTGGTTGGCAATATAAAGTGATATTTCGTACATAACGCCAAAGAGTAAGCTATAACAAAATATAAGTATTCATTGTTGAAAATTTAATATTTATTATGTTTTCCGGCTTTTGATATGATGTTTTTATTCAAATTCAAATATCGGGTCCTTATTGAAACCCCGTGTATAGTCTGGGAATCTTTAAGCCAAGAGCAAACACAAACACGTTTTTTAGGTAAGCATGCACCACCGTAGATTACCTATATCATCCCTTATGTTTTTTTTTTCTTAGATTATTGCATAGTGTATTTAGCCAGTGTCAAGTATTGTAATTTTACATCGTTATAGAATATTTCACGTAAGTCAAGTCTTAGTCATAGTCATAGTCCAGTATAAGTCATCTTCTAGTAAAGTGGTGGCAACTATACTAGAAGCTTCTATGGAATTTTGGAAGCAACACGAAAAACCACGTTTCACCACATTATATCACTTGCCCACACTCATGCTCGTAATTCAGCACATAATGCGTAAAACGCCACCAATTTTAAACATTAACACTGGAGAAAGCACAAGTTTTGATAAATAATACAATGCAACTACGTGAACTTTTCCGCGTTCCCGCCAAAACAGCCTATATCATCACTTTCCATCAGGTGAAACTGCGGTCAAATTTGCTAGAATATTTTTTTAATGTGACAGTTCTTTTAAAGATGTTCATTAAATCACTTATGCGGAACCCCAAAACATATTTTAAGTGAACTTTAATACAAAAAACGCACAAAACGTAGGTTTTCATATTGTAATGCAGAACCAGGACCGAAACAGATAAGAATGTAAAAGAAAATAATATTCGTGAAAAATAAAAATGAGAGGTTACATGAGCCCTACATGAGGTAGCCACCGCAAGTAGGCTAGGGTTGCCAACACAGTTTTTACTCTAACGTGTAATGACGGTTCGTGCAAATCCACAGAGCCTGCCGCGTGAAAACATTTTTTTTTTCGGTCCTTTTTGGCCACAATATTAAATTACTATAATAATTCTATAATAGGCATGATGACTTTTTTTTTTGGATAAATTAATAATATTTCGCAAAAGATAAACATTTGTGAAAATAAAATTAAATATCTCAAAAAATGACCAATGGAGGGTTTGTGAGAAGTTACAAGCATTTTAAAAACCGGTATAGAAAGTGATAGCTCAAACGGCTAGTGACGTCAGGGGAAGGTCGTTCATAGTACCTCATTACTAAGCTGTGGTAGCTTTTCATTCAAACTCTTCGGCATGTGACGTCACGAGTGGATTTTTCATAGTAACTGTGGGGGCGCTCTGTTTGGAGGAGATGCCTCCTGTAGAAACTTTCCTGTAAAAACTTATTACTCCGTGATTTATTTACCGATTTTACTTATTTTTTCAATGATTGCATTCCTTTTTAATCTTCTTTATGAAAGTAATATTTACTTGTCCATTTTTAATAGTAGTCATCATGCCAATTGTTTAACATCGAAAAATATTATGACAAAATATATTAAGGTTATTTATTTTATACCTAAAATTATGATAATGCTCCTGCATCTACAAATGGGTATGATTGGGATTCGAACCTTGGATGATGTAAGTACCGAACTAACGTTCATCGCCTTAACTTAGAATCTCTGAATACTTAGTCAAAAGAGACGTTCCAGAATTGTATGGAGTCTGGGCCATTTACCTATAGGTACGCAATTAGAAAATTCGATAACCAAAGAACGGATGGGGTCCCACACAAATCCTTTTTAAAAGGCTCCGAGCCAAGCAACAAACTTTTGATACCCGGTCTTCTCCGCTGGTGGCCATCAGTGCTTCGTTTTTGACAGTGACGTTGACAGTTGCACGCACAGATAGACGGCGCGAAAATACAAGAAGAATAATGGTTGTAGTGAACTTCATCAGTCAAGCGCACACAGTATGGATACTGTCAATTTTCATAAAACAACAAAACATTTTTGGCGCACAAATAGCTTATATAATTATAACATTCGCATTTCATACTTTGGTATTACCTGGCAACCCTATCTTCCGCACAATATCGCACAGTATGATATCGTCGCTCGCCATATATTCCGTTCCTGACTCAACGCTTAGTTGGAAGCACTGCATGAGAGATGTTGCACTTTAGACCTGCAGTTCACCTTCGATTCTTTTATGATATTCACTGGATTCGCCTCACGGCTTTGCTTTCGCGGATATTTTCATTTGTATTAACTTAAACAACTTCTTCATTTGTGGGATAACGGGCAATATGCCTTCAATTGTTATACTTAGGTTGAATTTAATACCCCTATCTAATTCTTATTATATTTGTCCGCATGGGGTGTAGTGTGCATTTCCCCCTGCCAGCATTTACCCAAGCTAGCCCAGCTCCTTTATGTATCGGCATAGCTTGGGTCGCTGGCACAACTGTTCCAGTGATGTTACATTAAATGGACACCCCTATGCATAGACAGAGTTTTGGAGGGTTTGTGAGTGAGTTGAAGAGACCTGCAAGAGAACTTAAGTCACCGATAGTAATTTAGGAACTCTTAGAAATTAGCAAACGAAATGGCAATGGGTAGACTGGTCAAACTCGCAGGAAGATGATTGGTGTAGAAGGCAAGCAGCCGCTCAAAATGACGCTCTATCGGGTAGACTTATGTTCAGCAGTAGGGGTGTTCAGGATAATTAAGTCTCCAATTCATGTGTACTGCTTACCTATTAGTTTTGGAAAAATGGTCGATTATTAATCGTATCATGAATGTACATGAGTGAACCCTTGAAAACTAAAACACTAAAAGACGAAAATGCGAAACCATTTTTTTGAAAGTTATATTAAAAAAATTGCTAAGAATACAAAAATACATGATAAAAACACACTGAAAAGGTTTCAGTGTGTTTTTATCATGTATTTTTGTAGAGAGAGACAGAGATAGGAACATGAGCACCGAGTGAGATGGCGATATTGGAGTTCAGCACGCACCGTTATAGATTGTCTTAAATCCATCTTTACCGCAGCTAACTACTATCAAATCAACCTACATTTTATGGCCATTGTACGTATACCTACTTAATATAAATTTTTAGCATTCCCAATAATAATAAATACAGATTCAATTAATAAACCTGTAAACCAATGACCCCACCATCCCCGTAACCTAATACTTGTAAAATCAAAGATTAATTAAAACTACAAGTAAATCCCCCGGCTATTGTTTCGCTAATAATAGGGTTTGGCACGCACAGGGCCTGTTCGGTGTTCGAGTGAGCCTTTAATATGGATATAGCTCTTATGAAAAGGTGCAGGCCTGTTGTACGGCGATATTTTTTGACGTGACGTCTCGCTAGACTTGGTGCACGGGCTCTTAATCAGAACTAAGTGGTAGGACTTTTCTGTGAAGTTCGTCTTGGTAGGTACCACCGCTTTGCCGGTTTTTCCGCCGCCAAGTGTGCAAACATTACTGTGTTCCAGTTTGAAGGGCATTGTAGCTAATGAAATTACTGGGCAAATGAGACTATGATCTCACCTTAAAGTCTAGAAATCTTTTAACACTGCAAATTGTTGTAATAGGCGGCCGTGAGTGACGCTTAACACAAGGCAAACGGCCAGCTTGTCACGTCATTCGCAACTACGTGCGTGATGAATAAATGATGAAATGGATAGAAATGGCCTGGCAACCCTGTTTACAATTCGATTGCTGAAGGTAGGGGGGGGGGTTAGGTTGTTGAAGTGTTTTGCTGCAACGTTTATTACGCGGACGGCAAAGGATTGAAAAACCTTACCAGTCAGCGTCTTCGTTCTTGCGAATGGAAAATATGACCTGGGAGTAAGCAATGTTCTACGAGTACATGCATAAGAGTCTTGATTTCTCGTATCGTTAAAATAGTAACAATGGATACATTCAACTCCCGTGATTTATAGGCTCGGCGCCCAGTGTTGCCGTGTTATGAAAATATTTAATTATTCGCCGCACTTCAGCCGAGTCACCCTGCAATTTGGGGTTGCCAGTGGAAGGTGACGAAATCACCCACACGCTTGAAACTTTAATAAAAAAATTCAAGGGAATTTTGGCGACGGATTTTTTTTTTGTATGATGAGTGGCAGGTTTTGCAATTAAATCAGCTGTAGGTATAGTGAAGGACAAACAAAAATGAGCCTTATTTGTGAAACAATTTTATTTATTAGAATGAATGACGTGACGAGCTAGTCGTTCACGTGATGTTAAGTAACACGGCCGCACATAACAGTTGCAGTGTCACTCGGAACATTAAATACTGATAAAGTTTCGCGTGACACTGCACTGCGCACGTCATCCTGAGACATCACACAGTCTAGTAATAAGATTACTACACTGTACAATCAGATGATAAAATCTCATTTACCCAGTAATTTCACTAGCTACAATGGCCTTCAAATCGGAACACAGTAGTGCTTGCACAGTACTGCTTGGCGGCAGAATATAACTGACAAAGTGGTGGTACCTATTAGACGAACTTTGCAGAAAAGTCCTACCACCTAGTAAACCATAACCTGTTAAGGCTGGATTTTACCATAGTAGAATAAGTTTTATTCCAAGTATAACGCTAATTGTTACCCTCGGATACAGCTGATTGACAAATGAAATGACGATTAAAAGGACCCTATCCTGATTGTATCCAAGGAAAGAGCTTCAAAATTGTTGGTATAATAGTTATATTTGTGTAACTCGGTTATTCTCGGAACGTTATACTTGGAATAACGTTATCCTACTTTGGTAAAATCGGGCCTTAGTAAGATAAGAAAATTTCGTTGAAGCTGTTTTAAACTATCACGGTTGTTCACTACATTTTTAATAGATCCCGTAAGTGTCTTTACCTACTATTTAAAAGTTTGGGCAGGCTACATCGCTCGTAGAACTGACAACCGATGGGGAAGAAAGGTTCTCGAGTGGCGACCACGAACCGGAAGCAGCGTAGGCCGGCCCCCCACTAGGTGGACCGACGACCTGGTGAAAGCCGCGGGGAGCCGATGGATGCAGGAGGCGAGCAGCCGCTCTAAGTGGCGCTCCCTGGGGGAGGACTATGTTCAGCAGTGGACGTCTTCAGACTGTTAATGATGATGATGATGATGAAAAGTTTGTTGATAAATCCGGATCAGTTTTATTTCAGGGCCGTACTATGAGCTCTTGGCGCGATTCAAAACAGTGCCTATATTGGATCGCTTTGTTTTTTGTATGAAGATTTTGACAAGCGATCCTATATAGGCCGACCGACGACCTGGGGAAAGCCGCGGGGAGCCGATGGATGCAGGAGGCGAGCAGCCGCTCTAAGTGGCGCTCCCTGGGGGAGGACTATGTTCAACAGTGGACGTCTTCAGGCTGTTAATGATGATGATGATGATGATGATGAAAAAGTTTGTTGATAAATCCGGATCAGTTTTATTTCAGGGCCGTACTATGAGCTCTTGGCGCGATTCAAAACAGTGCCTATATTGGATCGCTTTGTTTTTTGTATGAAGATTTTGACAAGCGATCCAATATAGGCCGATGGTACTTATGTGATAAGGCCGCCCGTTGTTCTACCATTCTTTTATAAATTTGTATTTATGTGTATTCTTGTTTAGCGGTGTTCAATGGATTTGAATTTAACTTTGACTTTAACACAAAACAGATAGCACTCTTGGAATAAGTAGGTAGGTACCTATAATAGGCATGATGACAACTATTAAAAGTGAACAAGTAAATATTACTTTCATAAAGAAGATTAAAAATGAATGCAATAATTGAAAAAATAAGCAAAATCGGTAAATAAATGACGGAGTAATAAGCTTTTAAAGTTTCTGCAGGAGGCATCTCCTGCCCCTTTCTCGCGAAACAGAGCGCCCCCACAGTTACTATGAAAAATCTACTCGTGACGTCACATGCCAAAGAGATTGTATGAAAAGCTACCACAGCTTAGTAATGAGGTACTTTAACGACCTTTCTCTGACGTCACTGGCTGTTTGAGCTATCTCTTTCTATTCCGGTTTTTAAAATGCTTGTACCTAGGTCATTTTGTGAGATATTTTATTTATGTTTTTACAAATGTTTATCTTTTGAGGAATATTATTAATTTATGCAAAAAAAAATTTAGTCATCATGTCTATTCTATGATAGCAATATTGAACTTAAAATAACGAAATAAAACGTCACATAAAACCCACAAACATTATACTAATGCATTAACAAATGTTGTTCTGTGTGTCATCCATCAACGTCACCGTACCACCGGCAAAAGGGGTAGTTTTTTCCACCCCAATTGGCATATTTTTAGTTTTAGACCCATCTGTCAAAATGACATAATAGTAAGCTTTATTTACCTATGGTTGGCAAACTAATTTTACTAGTTTGGTAATATTATAGTTGTATATGTACTAGTAATTATGCCAATACGCAGCGAAATTTACCTGATTAGGCATATTCAAACCAGCGCGTTATTCGCAATAATACCGCTGGCTGCTTAGAGTATTTAACCGATAGAGATGTTAAAGCTATACCTAATCCGCAAGTATTCTTTTCTGACGATTTTTACGGAAGATGAGGTAAACACGCAACCACGCTGGTCAGAACCCTGGGGAGCAAATGGATGCTATAGGCAAGCAGCCGCTCAAAGTGGCGCTCTTTGGGGGAGGCCTATGTTCAGTAGTGGACGTCTTCAGGCTGATGATGATGAGGTTAACATACATAGCACACGCGCAAGCCACGCGTGTAAACGCACGCCGCACACCATCTTAAAATACGCACACAGTTAGATAATCTAGCCTACAGATTAATTTGTACAGAGCTACAGGCGATACTGCTTTAAAAATCATAAATATTAATCTAGCCTAGTGACGTAGTGATTACACGAACACTATGGTAATGTGTATGACCAAATAGCGCCATATGACCGGCAGAGGGGTACGCCTTGCCTTGCTTTCTCCATTTATAAATGCTCTAAGCGCTGGCTGTGGGTAGCGGTAAATACCTACAGCGCGGGATCCCGCACGGTATTTTGTATGAAGATAGATAGATTGATAGATAAACTCTTTATTGAAACACAGAAATCACTTAACAAAAATATAAAAAAGGTTAAAATTCAAAGCGGTATCTTCCAAAAACTAGAGTTCCGCGGCTACAGCAAAACTTTATAAAAAATAGCTACCCAGCCCAGTGGAATCCCGCGTGGTATTTACCGCTACCCACAGCGTGCTGCGGTAGCGAATAACGTGCTGGTTTGTATAGGCCTTAATTAGCTTCGTTATGAGCGAGCGCTACTCATTATAGCCTCTTTCCTTGCTATGGCCACAACTAATAAAACCAATTTTTTTTTCAAGATCCTCAATAATAATAAATACAGTCAGTCAGTCAGTGGGGTCAGTACTAAAAGTGAAATAACTGGGCATGTTAAAAGGTTTTTATATAATTTTATAAGTAAAACGACCAGTGTAAGTAGATCTCTGAATACTTTCCTTACTATTTTTGAATATACATAGCTTTTACTTCTGGTAAACGATACAATAGAATTACTAAAACCTAAATTAAATCTAAACTAAGTCCTTATCTAAAATGAAAACTATCTAAACTTATAATATAGACTTATAATTAAAAACCGCATTTAAGTCGCTGTCTGCGGGCACCTGCCCAAAGAGCTGGCGACATTACCTCGTTGAATGGCCAAACTTAGTCGTTGACCGAGGTAAGAGCTAACCCTTTGGTCACTTGTAGTTTCTATTAGGCGTCTGGACAGCTCCTTTACGAAACCACGGGCGGACGGACCCCACGGTCCCATGGTTTCTACCCCAAACGGAAGAAAGATGTATCCCTCGCCGAGAGATTCATATTTCGTCCGTTTGAGGTTTTCCGCCACTACCGCCGCTGCACCAGCCGCCCTCGAATTGTCCTGGAGGTGAGACGTTTTTTAATTATAATAAAATAATACTTTACAAACTCCTTAAAGGTCTACATAAAGATAAAAGTAAAGATAAGACTGGTCAGAAGGTCTCGAATTCTCCATATTCCTCTATGGTGCAGACACGTGGACACTAAGAGCGAATGACCGTAGACGTGTGGACGCCTTCGAGATGTGGTGCTGGAGGAGAATGTTGCGCATCCAAATTTGTCAATACTCAAGGAGCTCAGAGTGACCTCTAGGCAATCTTCAACCTGCCTCCAACGAGTTCTTGAGTATTTCGGCCACATATCTCGGAAGAAAAGTGCCAACCTGGAGAAGCTGATCATCACTGGCAAAGTGGAAGGGAAAAGGCCCCGTGGACGAAGTCCATTGCGCTGGTCTGACCACATCCGCACCACACTCGACATCAAAGTACACGAAGCCATGCACGCCGCTGAAAACCGACCACGATGGCGTACAATCGTCAGAGACAAAGTGATCTATGGAGGGGGTCACGACCCTCAGCACTGGAAACGCAGCAAGGAGGAGGAGGGTAAAGGTCTACATACACTGGTCGTTCTCGCGTGTGAAAAGCTCATGTACATATTGGGGTCAATCACAGCCTACCGGGCAAGTTATGCGCACGCTAGTTCCGAGTTTAGCTGCAATTTGCTGTTCATTTCCACAATGTAGTTTCATTTTGTCCGGGTGACTATAGATTTTATTATGCTCAACGACCTCAGTAGAGTCTCCCGAAAGGTTGGTCTTAAGATGAACATGGACAAGACGAAAATCATGTCAAATTCCCATGTTCCACCTATACCGGTAATTGTTGGGAACGACACTCTCGAAGTTGTCGACAAATACGTCTATCTAGGGCAGACTGTCCAATTGGGTAGGTCCAACTTCGACAAAGAGGGCGCCCGAAGAATCCAACTCGGCTGGGCAGCGTTCGGGAAGCTTCGACCTATCTTTTCGTCCAAAATACCACAAAGCCTGAAAACAAAAGTTTTCTATCAATGTGTGTTGCCAGTGATGACTTATGGAACTGAAACGTGGTCTCTAACTGTTGGCCTCATTACTAAGCTCAGAGTCGCACAATGGGCTATGGAGAGAGCAATGCTCGGTGTTTCCCTGCGAGATAAGATCCGTAATGAGGAGATCCGCAGGAGAACTAAAGTAACCGATGTAGCTCTTAGGATTAGCAAGTTGAAATGGCAATGGGCAGGCCACATCGCTCGTAGAACTGACAACCGATGGGGAAGAAAGGTTCTCGAGTGGCAACCACGAACTGGAAGACGCAGCGTAGGCCGGCCCCCCACTAGGTGGACCGACGACCTGGTGAAAGCCGCGGGGAGCCGATGGATGCAGGAGGCGAGCAGCCGCTCTGAGTGGCGCTCCCGGGGGGAGGCCTATGTTCAGCAGTGGACGTCTTCAGGCTGTTAATAATGATGATTATGAACGTTGTTTCATTTTGTCCGGGTGACTATAGATTTTATTACGCTATCGCATCGAGAGGCGACTTTTTTTTGCTTTGCGATAACTTCACTGGGCTTTTTATGAACATGTTAATGCTGTTGGTCTCTAACGACCTTTACAGCGTCACCGGGCGAGGGCACGCGCTTTAGGCGCCCAGCCGACAAAAGTGGGGGGCAAATAGCTCAAGGCCAAGCCCTAGAGTGCAAGCCTCGGATTGGACTATTGCCGGAATAAGAATATCGAGAAAGGTACGTCCGCTGGAGGAGTGGACCTTATGGAAAGGACACCACTTGGACGCTTTGTAATTTTCTACCCCGTCGTCGCCGCCCAAGAAACATCTTGAGCGACCCGGAAGATCCTATAGCAGCCGTTGTTTCGGCTGCGCTAGGATCACCGGACCAGTCTAGCCCTTCTGGCAGGTATCGATTTCGGCACCGGTATTAGGACACCAGCGTAACACAATCAGACACCGACCCCACCGGCGAGGTCGACGTACCCCCCGTAGGTTAGGTAGAATGGTCGCGACTTTCCATAGGGTCCACTCCTCCAGCGGACGTAGTCTTCTAGATCCTCTTATCCCGGCAACAGCCCAAGCCGAGGCTCGCACCCCAGGGGTGCCCTTGAGCTAGTTGCCCCCTACTTTTGTCGGCTGGGTGCCTAAGCGCCTGCCCCCCCCGCCCGGTGACGCTGTAAAGGTCGGTAGACCAATAGCATTAGCAAGTCCAAAAAAAAGAAAACTAAAGGGCGCTTTGTGAATTATTTTTAAGTAAGTATAATCGATGAATCAAAGCCTTACAAAAGCCGGACTAGCCATCCTCCGGATAATTTACCCGGACACGCATCCAAAAAAAAAAACAATCTCCGGCTTAATCCTTATGAAATGCTTATCATAAGCATCATCAGCCTGAAGACGTCCTCTGCTGAACATAGGCTTCCCCCAAAAAACGCCACTCAGAGCGGCTGCTCGCCTCCTGCATCCATCGGCTCCCCACGGTTCTGACCAGGTCGTCGGTCCACCTAGTAGGGGGCCGGCCTACGCTGCGTCTTCCAGTTCGTGGTTGCCACTCGAGAAGCTTTCTTCCCCAACGGTTGTCAGCTCTTGGAATTAGCAAGTTGAAATGACAGCAGGCCACATCGCTCGCAGAACTGATAACCGATCGGGAAGAAAGCTATTCTAGTGGCGGCCATGAACAGGAAGACGCAGCATAGGCCCTCCCAATAGTTAGACACTCAGCGGTGCTTTGTGGGGGAGGCCTATTCAGCAGTGGATGTCTTCGGCCGTTGTTGATGCCTAGTACAGTATTATATAATCAGTGCCCTATGCTAGTAACACATCAAGGACTTTCCTCGTAGTCCGGAAAATGGAACTATCAATAAAGATATTCAGCTAAAAGTATAGGCGCGCACAACTTCGGCGTTCTGTCACTATCAATCATGAAAGTTACTGACAGTACGGCTTGTACAGTCGCCGGGAAAAGTGTTATGCTATTGTTCCCCTATCATTATCATCATCATCATCATCAGCCTGAAGACATACACTGCTGAACGTAGGTTTCCGCCACAGAGCGCCACTTTGAGCGGCATCTTGCCTCCTGCATCCATCAGCTCCCCACGGTCGGTCCACCTAGTGGTGAATTAATATTTGGTATGCATAATAAAGACCGCATCTATATTTTTATCCATCTATCTATGCGTATTTAGTTGTATTCATTTACTCTAACATTAAATTTGGTTTTCTCTACAATAATCGATAATTACACTGATTAAGGTTTTCACTGTGACATTACCACTCAGGCGCGGTGCAGCGGGCGTAGGTAGGTCCCAAAGCGCTCCTCAAATAGCGTGGTATGGTTTTGGTTTATACGAATAAACTAAGCAGTGTTTTAAAATTTCAAAACTAGTTTTGATAAGTAGCATTACTTGGCTTTCTAAACAAATTCATTTTTACGTGTGTTGTAGTATAAAAAACACACACAACAACACTACACATAATAATTGACGCTCCGCCGTACCTAAAGGAAATTACTCCGTCGCCGGCGCGCGCCGGCTCGGCGTGAGATGCAATTTAGACTGAGGCGTTTTTTTTCTCCTGAACTATAGATACTTTTACTTTATTCGATAGTGACGTTCAACTAGTTTCAATTTTAGTCGATTTATAACGAGTGACACCTCTAAAAATTGATTGCCATCCCTAGTAGCGCAATCAGCTGTAAGCCACAAATGTGGTGGGGAGCGATCCACGTTACGCGATGCCAGCCGCACATGTGGTTGAAGCGCCTGAGTGGTTAGGGGATGGAAAAGGAAAATAAGAAAAACTGTTTTATCTCAATCCACCGGGTGTAGTGTAAAATAGTCTTCACCCAATCCCTTGGGGGATTAGACTAAGGGATTTTAGACAAATATATTTTTCACCTCACTGGCTCGGATTCTCATTGGCATTCGAAATGGCGCAAAAACGCAGTTTAATCGCTAGAGTGGAAAGAGTTTTTTTTTTATAAACGTTCGGTGCGGTTCACTTTATAAAACGTATGACCGCTACATAATGTGTTATTTTACATTTAAGGCCCTGACAGGACCCAATGCGAGTACGTTTATTACAGCAGACAAACTTGAAACTTATTTTGTACCTAATAGGGTCGCTATATGCATAGCAAAAATATGGCGATTACGTTGCGTTGCACTTCGACTTTTCCATTTTTTGGTACAAATAATTAGTTATGAAAGAAATGCTTATTGTTATAAAAAAAATAAGCTTATAGACGGATGCATTGAAACATAACTTATCACTATGATTTATTTCAATACTTATTATAATGTAACATTTTAGGACGTTTGAATGATTTTTTAGAGGTCACTTCACGATTTTTTTCTATAGAGAAAACTTTTTGTAAACGTGTTTCGGTTTCGGCAGATGGAAAGAAGATATGACCAGTATTAACGTGCATTTTTTTCAATCCTGTAAATGGTATACGTTTTGAGATAATTACGTTCAAAATAGTCGATTTGGGAGCATTCAGCGCCTTAAGTGAGCGCTTAAGTATTGATCTATGATCTGAAAAATAAATAAAATAATTCTTTAAGTAATATAAATAAAGTAATTATGTATTTTGTAGCGGAATATATGTCCTAAGCCTTAGTTAACATGTTTACTCCATACGGCGCGCGGAGATACCCGCGCTGCGCTTACTACGAATGTGTTTCTGGTTTTACGAAGTTAGATAGAAAATTTATAATACAACTCGATCTGGTTTGTAAGTTCTGATTTAATATAATATATTTTTTCTTTTTCGTTCAATACTAGTAAAATTGATAACATAAAATGAGATACGTAAGTACGTTTTTGGAGATATTGTGAAATAAGTACATAGGTTCTTAGCTAGTAAATTAATAATTAAGAATAGTATTTACGTTACTTAATAACTTGCAGCTCACCGGCTTTTAATTTTAGTTTTTATATAAAGTTGTGTTTCTCTTTAAGTGAATTTGTAAATTCTTATGAGAAATAAATTCTTTAACCGAATATCGCCAACCGAGGCCGAATCTATTAAATTATTCTTGATGAGTTTTTCACCCGACTGTACCAACAAAATCTTTACTACATCTGGTGGCACAACAAAAGTCAATATTATTACGGGAATAATAAACTTTCTTTCCCTTAGATTTGCTTGGAGGCTTTCCACTTAGGCACATTGCTATTAACTTTGTTCTAGCTAGAAAATAATCGAGATGGGCCAGTTTACCAGTTATTTTAAGCAATAGTGCGAGTGTAAATGAAATGACTGCTAGGTAGGTTCGATATTTCGTAAATGCTACAGTTAACTTATCTACTACAGTTATCTTATATAACAGCAGTTTTTTAAACACACAACTTTTTCTTTTTTTTTGTGAGAATGAATGACGTGGCGTGCTGGTCGTTCACCTGATGTTAAGCAATACCGCCGCCCATAACAGTTGCAGTGTCACTCGGAACTTTAAAATAATAAAGTTTCGCGTGACACTGCACTGCGCACGTCATCCTGAGACATCACACAGTCTAGTAATCAGATTACTACACTGTGTAATCAGGTCATAAAGTCTCATTTGCCCAGTAATTTCACTAGCTACAATGCCCTTCAAACCGGAACACAGTAGAGCTTGCACACTACTGCTTGGCGGCAGAATAACTGGCAAGGCGGTGGTACCTACCTAGACGAACTTTGCAGAAAAGTCCTACCACCTAGTCGCCGTAGTAGTAACTTCTTACATTTCTCGTCCCGTCCGTCCCATTGTCATTGTTCCTCTTGTAGGTAGGTAGGTACATCCTGTGTCTATGAATATACCCGTGCGAAGTCGGGGCGGGTCAGCTAGTCATAAATAATAGGTATGGTAATCTAGAATAGTATTAGTTAGTAGTTACTATTGTTATAATAAGTCTTCGGTTCTACTAAAAATATTACTAGTCCATTAAAAAGTTACATTAGGGGTTGCGTTTCTTAGAGGACGCAATTTTATTTTTTTGATGTGTAGGGGGGGTAAGTGTAAAGCTAAAATTAAGTTTGTGGGGTCGCCACCCTTGTCCCACGGCCGCCATCTTGAAAATAGGGGTTGAAACGGTTTTTACGATATATCTCTTAAACTATTTATCTGATAAAAAAAAATTGTTAGCATTTTTTGTTGCAAATTAAATTCTCTATAACTTTTGTCCAGTAACTTTTTGTCGTAGAACTATAAATAAAAAAGTTACTATTTTTAGAGTACTGAAAAATAGTACTCACTTCGGAGCGCTGTAAAACCTTAGCTATTGACTTAATGAAAAAATGTTGCCAATAAAAGTTGTTCCTTAAAAAACGATCTACAAAAATGGTCTGATATCATTTTTTGGTAAAATGATAAAAAATCAAGTTATATCGAAAAATATAATTTTTTTCTCGAATTTCTGAACATTTTCACTTATAACTTTTTTATTTATAGTTCTACGACATAAAGTTACTAGACCAAAGTTATAGAGAATTTAATTTGCAAAAAAAAACGTTAACAATTTTTTTTATCAGATAAATAGTTTAAGAGATATATTGTAAAAACCGTTTCAACCCCTATTTTCAAGATGGCGGAAGTGGGACAAGGGTGGCGACCCCACAAACTTGATTTTAGCTTTACGCTGACCCCCCCTACAGATTAAAAAAATAAAATTGCGTCCTCTAAAAAACGCAAGGTAAGGCCTAAAAAATGTAACATTTCAATGGACTATACCTACTACAATGCTAGGTTACCACATGGAGCTATTTTATTTCATCCATGGGTTACCATATCTACTATTTATTATTACGAATCGTAATAATGTAATTTACACGATTAATTTTATGACTGTACAGAGCAAAACGCTACTAGGTGCGAAGTGCGAAGCATAATTTTTTTAAAGCTCTGTTCGGCACTACCTACCTGTGGCCTTACCGCGTAAGCCCGGTGGCAATCGTAATCGTGTGCTCTCTTGCTCGCACTCAAGGGCTTGTACATTGGCGCAAGCAGGATGGCAGGCGATGTTCATTACCAGAATGCTTACGCGGTAGGGCTGCTGAGTACCCACCTACTCCACTATGCTATCGCGGACTACTGAAATTTGCAGCTATCGCGATATCAAAAAACTGAGTAAATTATCTCTAAATTCTTTTTTGTTAATAAGGCATGGCATAGGATCTCAGTTATCCCCACCCTTAAATAGCTGCTTCAAACGCTTGCGTGTTTTAGGGTCGAATAGCGCCATCTAGTTCTTCAGTGGAGAACTAACACCAGAAACTTCAATCATATTTCATCGTTGCCAGAATACAATATTTATTGAAACGGAAAACATTATGTCTTAGCCAAGGAACTTATACGTATACTTTGGTTTTAGCTACCGAATAAAATGTCTGTTTCTGCCTTTTTGCGCTAATAGGCATGATGACTACTATTAAAAATGAACAAGTAAATAATATTTTCAAAAAGAAGATTAAAAATGAATGCAATAATTGAAAAAATAAACAAAATTGGTAAATAAACCACGGAGTAATAAGCTTTTAAAGTTTCGACAGGACGCATCTCCTGTCCCTTTCTCGCGAAACAGAGCGCCCCCACAGTTACTATGAAAAATCCCCTCGTGACGTCACATGCCAAAGATATTGTATGCAAAGCTACCACATTGCTCTGTCGTCACTGGCCGTTCTATTCCGGTTTTTAAAATGCTTGTAACTTGGTCGTTTTTTGAGAAATTTTATTTTTGTTTTCACAAATGAAGTAAAACACAGAGAACCTTTTCAATTCTTGTATATTCTTTCTTCTATAAATATTCAGTACACACTCAGTACATAATAAACGAACAGGAGCAATAATACGTCTTGACGCTTCGGTTGCTTAACCAGAATAGAACGCCTTTTTGGACCTTGTCCTCCCTCCAAAACTTCCCTCCTAAACCTCAATATTATTTTACCGGAACTACCAAGGCAGCCATCGTAATTGGCTGATGGTTCAGCGGACGCTCCTTCCGCCAGTGTGGCCAACCAAAATAGTATTTTTAAACAGTCTACCAACCTCTTAATATTAAAAAGTGAGAATAAATTATAAAATTCACGACATTCGGCCATCCGACACAGAGCTGCCTCCTGGCGCTCGTCCACTTAGCAGTCAGTTCTTGTTGTAGCTATACAATTTCTTATTTGAGCACATATTTCATTAGTACAGCTAAGAATCATTATATTTTATACATCATTATTTTATACTACATGTAAGTACACGTAGCTAAAGCAAAACTAAAATCCATTGCGTAGTATAAGTAGATATTGACTGTGATCACAACATAAATAACTACAATATTCGAGCACAACTATAATTACAGGCCTGCACAATCTAAGTCAACACTAAAAATCAAACAAGTCATAGTAATTAAAAGCTAACTACATATAAAGTCAATAACTTTGATGTCAACCGCGTATTATTGTACCAATACCATAAAAATATGAACTAAACAAAGCTATTTATAATATATATACAATATTATATATATCTGCAACTCCTTGAATAACAGCAGGTATTGTTATTTATCAGTTATAATGTAATGACTAACTTATATTATTCTTAACAGTCCTATTCTAGTTTGCTTTTTTAATTCAACTTCACGACATTCGGTTTACTTACACTTAAACACTACAAATTCTTTAAGATATTTCATGGAATTAACCTATTGCCTTTTATATTACTGCAGGATACGATATTTACATAATACTCAAGAATTAAAAGTCTAAGTATTCCTGGTCAAAGTTAATGTAAATTTACGCGTGATCGTAACCTGTCAACTAATCGCCAAAATGCATCTTCATTTCTTGCCTCAGGAAACGCATTGTACACGCATTCTTTTTTCTAGTAGCATTCCTTCAGTATATTTTCCATAGTGCTGCTGGATGCAGGATACGCTTCGTGCACCTTTAAATGCCTTGAGTCCTTGGTAGAGGCGACTTCCAGCTTCATCAGAGTTCATGTCCTCGCAAAAATAAAACTTGCATTAGCACAATCATAATTTACGTAAGTGAACATAACACTAGCTGAGTAGCTCTCGGTATATCAGTTAGGTACTAAATATCAGACTAGCCAATTTAGATGCTGGCAGTCATCGCGTCTTGAGTCGACATTTTAAAATACGATTTAATTAAAGTTGTTTCAAGATAAGATTACTATGACAATACAATACAATACAAACAACATCAACAGATTCGTCAACATTTAACTGCTATGCAGACTAAAAACAGCATTAGTTAAAACGGCGCACTTGGCCACCAGCATTTATATTTTATAATATTTTCATAGCAAAATTAGTCAATAGACCTTGATATTTGCATCCCACCATTACTAATCATTCTGTTTTAGCCTGTGGCTCACATAACCACTATACATTAGCACACTTACCCTGTGGCACACATAACCACTATTCCTCGGCATACTTAGCCGGTGGCACACATAACCACTATTCCTCGGCATACATAGCCGGTGGCACACATAACCACTATTCCTCGGCATACATAGCCGGTGGCACACATAACCACTATAACTGTTTCAACTACCTCAACTGCTTCAACTATCTCAAACTGTTTCTACTGTCACAAATTGTTTCGACCATCTAACTGTTTTAACTATCACAGACTGTTTAACTATCTCAACTGTATCGCCAGTCTTAACTGTTGTTACTGTTTCAACTATCTCAACTGTCCCGTCTTAACCTATCTCGACTATCTTGACTATCTCGACTATCTCGACTATCTCGACTATCTCGACTATCTCGACTATCTCGACTATCTCGACTATCTCGACTATCTCGACTATCTCGACTATCTCGACTATCTCGACTATCTCGACTATCTCGACTATCTCGACTATCGCGACTGTCTCGACTATCTCGACTAACTCGACTATCTCGACTATCTCGACTATCTCGACTAACAACTGTTTGGACTGTCTCAACTGTTTCGATGGTTTCAACTGTATCAAATGATTTGACTCATAGCCTTTATTACCTCCATCAACTTATCAAACCATAGACTATTATATTAAAACAAACTGTATTAAACCATAAAATCTATCTAACAAAAAACTATCAAACCATAAACTATTTCAAACTCAAATTGTATCAAATCCTTAAGCTGTATCAAACTTTAGACTGTATCAAAACGAACTGTATCCAACCATAAATTATACTGTACGAAAACTAAATCACACTAATACCTTATATCTTTGTAACTACGAAACCAAATCAAACCATCGACTGTATCAAACTTAATCATCACGTGCCTTAAATATCCGTCTACAAAATAGCTGTTCATATTTTATAATTATGTCGAAATTAATTCAAATCTAAATACCAAGTTGTTATATATACTTACTAAACGACGGATAAGTATGGTGATAACGCAATACATTAAACAAAACCTATATATCAAACCATACATTTCAAATACCCGTACATGAATCAGTGCATTAAAAGTCTTCATATCAAATAGCACCTTATTCCAGATAGCTGTATCTCAAATAGCTTAATAATTAGCTGTATATCAATTAACTTTATATCAAACTGATCAAATTTCATATTCTAATATCCCACCCTTGTTCATAAATAACTGTGCTGAAAATCTGGTTGTACCTTTAAAAATGTTATTCGAAAGGTCGTTAAAAGAGTCTAGGTTTCCAAATAAATGGAAAGAGGCTAACGTTGTTCCGGTTCATAAAAAATCATCTAAATCCAAAATAGAAAATTACCGTCCTATTTCAATTTTAAATACGTTTAGTAAAATTTTTGAAAAGATTGTTTATGGTCAGATATACAGTACAGTTGTAAATGGTATAAGTGAAGCCCAGCATGGGTTTTTGCGACGGCGTTCTACTGTGTCTAACCTTGCTGAGTTTTTTCAGTTTGTACTGAGCGGCATGGAGCGAGGGGGTCAGGTTGACGTGGTCTATACTGATTTCGAAAAAGCCTTCGATCGTGTAGATCACGTCATCCTACTGGCCAAACTAGAAAGTTTAGGGATCCACGGAGACTTGCTACGTTGGATAAAATCCTATCTGTCGAACAGATCCCAGGCTGTTGTGCTCGGGGGGTACAGGTCTGACTTTATCAGTATACCCTCTGGAATACCACAAGGTTCACATCTCGGTCCTCTTCTATACAACGCTTATATTTACGATATATACACCTGTTTTGACTCTGTTAAATATCTTCTATATGCTGACGATAAAAAGGTATTTTTAAAAGTAAATAATATCCAAGACTGTATTTGCCTTCAAAACACCCTTGATAAGCTCTCTCGTTATTACTCCGTCAACAACATAACTGTGAATGTACCTAAATGTCAGCAAATCTCGATTACTCGCAAGCGTTATCCTATAAACTATACATATAGAATTAATAATGTTGCTGTAGAAAAAGTACAAATAGTACGGGATTTAGGTGTCATTCTCGATAACAAACTGACTATGACTGAACACATCGATGCCATTGTGGATAAGGCCTACAGAAACCTTGGGTTTGTACTTCGTACCTGTAAACCTTTCTCCAACCTGAGTTGTGTTAAGAATGTCTATTATGCATATGTACGCAGTGTGCTTGAGTATGCGAGCAGTATCTGGTCACCTTATTATGTAACGTACATACAACGTATAGAAAGAATCCAAGCCAAATTTATTAAACATTTAAATTACAGAGTTCATACCTATTCAGATTATGATACAGGTTGCACTCGTCACCAAATTATGCCTTTAGTGGACAGACGTACCTTGCTAGACATAATGTTGTTGTATAACATAGTCAACGGTCACCTGGATGCTCCGGCTTTACTGTCTGATATTAATATTAACGTCCCCAGAAAGCGAACACGGCATACATCATTATTTTTACCCCCTTTTCAAAACACAAATTATGCAAGCAACGCCCCTATTTCACGCATTAGCTCAACATACAATAAGAAATTTTCGGACCTCGACATTTTTAGTACTTCCAAGAATACCTTCAAAAGAAAGGTATTTCTACAATTACAAGGCACGGAATAAGTTATAATATACCTTTACCTATATCTATAAATATATATGTATTGTATATATATATCACATATATACACACATACACACACCCCCCCGCACACGCACCCCCACACCCCTATACACCCCTAGTTATCTATCTATCATTAAAGTAAAAGAATACATAATAATAATAACTACTACTAATTATATAGACAAGTACCATTCATTACTACTGCAAACTTTATTTGTTATCCCAAATCATATCCTTATACACACCCAACTCCACAAACATTACACACCCTCACACTCCAATACATGTAACAACATACCTACATATAAGATTCTGCGGTAGCTGTAAGATTCTGCGGTAGTTGTGTCTCTTTCATATAATCATGTACTTAGAATCGAGACCTATTATTGGCTGTATTTTCTATTCTGATTATTGTATTTACTGGTTTTTTCTTAATGCTGTTGGTCTCTTAATAAATAAATAAATAAATAAATAAATAAATAAACCGAATTTTACAGAGTAACCCAGCTCGAAGCCCAGCTGCATCTTAAACCGTATAGTCTAACTATAGTCCAAACTATAATATCGAATTGAAGCCCATACTATATCTCTATAGCAGTACAAATTATTTGAAACGATAGCCTCAAATGTGTGCAAAACTTTCACGACTAAAATCTTTAAACTATAATCCAAGGTGAAGGTAATCAGCTCAGTTTGTAACTATTTAAATTTAGCAGGCGAATGTGGTGATGGTGTGTAGGTGTGATAGTGGTGATGTGGTGGTGTTCGGTCACATCTTAATCATAAACTGCACCTTAGCTGTACAAAATTTGCAAACCATATTCAAAAGCCGTACATAGAATCTTTTGGAAACCGCATCAAATCCGTTAAAAGCTGTGTCAAGAGCTGTATCAAGAGCTGTATCAAGAGCTGTATCAAGAGCTGTATCGAGAGCTGTATCGAGAACTGTATCAAGAGCTGTATCAAGATAGTATCAAATTATTAACTAGCCTATCCTCCCACTTTTTCCTTTCATCTAATACGGTCCTACCCATGGAATGTCGGCACACTGAATCTCACTGGAAATGAAACTGTGCACCTGATACCTCGGTAATCAACAGGGCCATTATTCCGTATCGATTCCTTACTTCGAAACTACCAGAGTTTCTTGTCTCACATAAGAAATCTGCGAAACTGTATTCTCTATGAAACGAAAACAAAACCGCGTGAAATGAATTTGGGATTGGCGCGATCTGAACTGTCAAAAATCGTATGTTTTACCGAGACGCGTTCCGAAACATCAACACATCAAAAGATATGACCACTTATGTCAATATATTTTATTCAAAATAAAGATAACTTTAATGTAAAGTGAAGGTATATCTGTGACACGATTTGAACAAGACACGATAACGACGTGGTTTCGTATCGTGTGGAATCTGTGTTTCCATAGAGAATAACCGCCCAGTAGGCGCATTCTGATTGTCAAAAAATAATCTGTATTAAACCTGGGTACTATATTGAAATACTAGTCTTTAATTTAAATCTGTGACAAGTTTAACAAGGCAAACAACGTAGTGGCGTAAATATCAAATATCATTTTTCTGTTAAACCATGAGCGCTATTATAATGTACATAGGATTGCAAACCTGATCTACTGTCAACATAAGTACCAACTGTAGGTATTATATTATCTATGACATAATAATTAAGCTATATCTGATTGGAGTAGGTGGTAACTGGCACGTTAAAATTGTGGCACTAGTGTGAGTTTACTCCATTTCGAAATAGGTAGTGAATTAGTCGATGGGTAGACTTCACATATTTTTGGCACATGAATACAAATAAATGAATATGAATACGAAATAATACTCGCACTAAAACATTTCATAATACAGTGCGACTTTACACTGGCAAAACCAGTAGTGGGAAAGTGGCATGACGCACTTCTTATTGGTGTTAGCACTACCTTTTTATACGCTTAACCGCTAGCACCTTCTACTAAATGGTCTGATGATGGCGATCGAAGTTGGAGCCAGGATTTCGTGAATAGTAATTAATTGTTTTACAGCCACTTGAAATAAAGTCCTACCACCTAGTATTGTAAGAAAATGTGTGTGTGAAAAACTGCTGCTATGATTACGATCTTAAATATTTGTAGTTTGGCAGTTATTTTGCCGTCGTAGTTAGTTATTCTGAAGCAGTAGTGTGAGCGTAAATAAAATGCTATTTCATTTAAAAAATTAAGGTTAGCTATAGGTAGGTTCGATATTTAGTAAATACTGCAATTAACTTGTCGCATATTGAAGATCATAATGATAACAGCATTCACACACACATTTTCTTAAATTTCTCGCCCCATTTTGAAACTGTCAATGTTCCTCTTGTAGGTACATCCTATGTCTATGAATAAACCTGTGCAAAGCCGGGGCGGGTCAGCTAGTAATAAACAATATGGTTACCTAGAATAGGTACCATGGAGCTATTAAAAAAAGAAGGAGGGAAGCCCGTCTGATCTGAAACTGAAGCACCCTTAGGAAGCCGGAACGCTTCGTACGTACGAGCGGGCCCCGCACGCACTCACATTATATGCAGCCAGTCGCCCTACTTACATCTAACACACATATGTAATATGTCCGCCATTTTGGGCTTCAGTTCGATGTCAATCAAAACTCAATCCTTCTTTTTTTATTACATCCATGAGTATAAGTACTATATAAATATTCGGTTCTACTAAAGTAGGTACTACCACAGAGCAAAAATAACGCTTCTAGGTGCGAAGCGTCGTATTTGGTACTCTGTGGTACGGTACCTAATACCTACCTAACCAACCTACTATGCTACCGCGGGCTACTGAAATTTGCAGCTATCGCAATATTGTAAAAATACGCAAGAACAATAATGTGAATTGCATTACAGAACTCCTATTAAATGAGTACCATGTGATTCATTTTAAATAGCTGTGATTTGCTTCAAACGCTTGCGTGTTTTAGGGTCGAATAGCGCCATCTAGTTCTTCAGTGAAGAACTAACGCAACTAATAATTAAGAGTAGATTAAGTTGTTTAGTTTATATAATTTATGAAATTAGGAGAGGGTGTGAAGTATCTACTCGTAGAACGTTTGTGTTGGTTGCGGTTGTTATTGTATTGCCATGGTTACTGGTTGCTCCCGACATGGTCGATATATTATAGTATTTTTTACAAAGCCTCGCTTTCCATTATAAAACCAGCTGGTAGTTCATGTGCACTGCGTTAGGCGCCTTTCCATATCCACAGGCGCACATTTCATTTAAAAAACTAAGGGTAGCTCACAGAGTTCGCCCTATTACATAGGTCCAGAGCCGAACTCCCCATAGAAACCTCGGTAAAAAGTCAAGCAAATATTGTCTATGATCATAGAGCACGAACTTTTTTTATGTCAGTTTTACGTCAGTTCTGTCAGTACCAGCATACCATATGAAAATTATCACCCGATCACATCGGGTAAATGAAGAAGCAGACCCAAGAAAAAAATACATCAAGTTATGCATGAAGAAGTTATTATAATATCTTTGACTGAATATGGTATATGTAGTACCTATGTGTAGACAAACTTTGGCAGTAAAGTCACAGAATAGATATCGTCTCCTCCACGGCAAACTTGTAAATCTGCCATTTTTACAAAAATGAGTTTTTTGACCAAACATCTTAAAATGTGGTAATGCACGCTGTGTGGCAAAGACTCGCATTTCTAACTGTAATAACAGGGGGTCTAGCAAAATCCCTAATGCTAACGCTATCGCCTCACTCTAACTCCAAAAATGTATTGAAATGACATTCGCTGCGGAAAAGCGTCTTATTTCATCCGCAAAAAGCCGCAAATTTTTCGATTTTCAAAGCCGCCTTTTAAACGAAGACATAGAATTAAGTACCTAGATAAAAAATATTATAGTAGGTACTACGTAAAACCAGTCTGTCATCAAATTACGATCTACGACCAAAGACCTCTATACAAGGTGACCTTGAATTGGTATGTTATCCCGAAATGGGGTAAATCTACGCCCTAAGGTAGACAATGTTTCTTCTATGACTTTACTTAATTAATAGTTTTTCATTGAAGAATTTTTTTTTTGTTACACTAATTTTAGTACCTAGGTACTTGCTATATAATGGCATTGTGAGAAGAGTGGCAGATCCCTTAAGCCCACACTAGGATAAATCCCGTGTTGTGAGGTTCAGTCTCTTTCGTTCTGTAGTAATATTCAAAAACAATTTAATAATATATAATAAATATTTGTTGCACCTACAGTGTATAACACAATTATATAAACTTTTAAAATAGCCCTATTATTACCTAGTTATGTTTATGAAAAATAATCAAAACCAAATCACCATAATTTTAACCATTATGTTTGTACCAAAACGTCTAAATAAAATATCATGTAAAGTTTACGTTCGAAAATAGCCTTAGCGCAGCTAGGTGGTTGAACTTCGTCCTTGACCGAGTGCACATAAATGAGTTTAACGACCTGGGTTTAGAAATGAATTTATAGTATCTTGCTATCTCTCGTAGCAATCGCACGTGCAATTTTGCGAATGGATTTATTTTTTACCATGGAAGTTTGGAAACACCCAGTTTCAAGTAAGACTCTCACAACTTGTAGGGTATCATGGTCCCAGTCCCCCCATTTCGGGAACATACCAATTCAAGGTCACCTTGTATAATAGACCTCAAAAAAGAGATATTACGCCGCCATCTATCGCCTCGAAATTTTGAAACACGTGGGCGCTTTATTGATTTAAGCATTGTCATTTTCGATATCCTGACAATCGATAACCGTAAATACGGATTATGTACGGATTTGTTCGTTTAATATTTAGATGGGGAAAATCCTAATACCAATAGAAAAAAATTAATAGTCTAGCTAGGTTATTACGAGTTAATTATAGGCACTAAAGCGAATCAAATTGTTTGTTTGTTTCCTTGGTTTTGCCAGCAGTTTACCGGCTTTCCTGCGGAAATTCAGCTGCACTAAAGTCAAGACTGTTCTTAAGTTTTCACTTAGGTATAGGTATCTCTCTAACACTACACCCAAATGCCTTGCAGTAGGTTAAAAAAATAAAACTAACGCGTGTTCAAAAATCCATCAAAAATAGTTCAGCCGTTTGTTAGTGAAGCGGTAAAAACGGACATAGCTGTTATTTTCTAATTTATGATGAATATTAAAAAAGTGAGTGAATATCCACTTAGGTAACTTACTATCAGGAGATGGCCTGCTCATTATAAAGTTCCAATAAACATATAATTCAGTTATTAATAATGGTCAATTCAGAAAATAAACACTAGCTTCGTTTTCAAAAATAATCTAACTGTTACTAAACAATAAAATATTAGGGTCCTCGCGCACTAGGCTGGTTGGCCGTGACGACCAGTATCTATCCGGATCCATCAACGACACTCTCCCTTATTGGCGACTTTAATTAATTCGCTACTTTCGCTAATTCGACACATTTCTCAATTGGACACTTTTCTTTCTGGACAATACTATTGACAATTTGGTACTGATAAAATAAATAAAAGAAAAAATAACTGGCTATGAACCAAACCGCATAAACCATATTGTATACAAAAAAAATCTACCAACGTTATTTGATTGTAATTCTAAAAAGCTGACGCGTGACCAAGGGGTCTAGCAGAGATCCATTTCCAAGAGCGTTAATCAAAAATTCAAAATAAAAATAGATAAAAAAATTGAGATTTTCGGAAATCGCTTCTGGCCTTTCTAGAAAGTGCTTAGTCATATGTATTTATATTCAAATTCATTTATTTCTGTTCCCACATGTGCATATTGATCTTAAATTAGACATAAAATATAGTAACAACATGCTGGGCACTACAGATTGTATTAGGGATATTTTTCTCGATTTCGTGCTTAGACCACGCTAAAGTTGAAAAGGACTTTTTGGTCTTTGCGTTTGAAGTATGTCGATTGGTCGCTAAGGCCTAATGCACGTGCACATTGTCTCATCGTTTCCATAATAAGCCAAATCTAATGAATAATTTGGCAATAATATTATTAATGTGCGTCCCCGAATGTAGACGTTGAATTTTTTAATAAATTTATTATTATTGCTTATATTTATGGTAATGATATGATGATCTAAGGTTTTTCGTTTTTATATTTAGTGTTATGAGTTTTGGGATGTTATCCACTGTACGCCAAGAGATACATTATGTGGCAGGCAGAGAAGTGTAATAAGTACTAGTAATGGATTAATTAGCATTCGCATTAATTTTCAGCATGTGAAAAGTAAATTAGCATTTCGCAAATGAAATATGGTTGCGAAATTCTGTGATATATTAAATTTCATTTCAATTAAATTGGTTCATTTTGAATTTAATTTTAAAGTTAGAGTTTCATTTCATGTTTCATTTCACTTTTCATACTTCATTTTTTTATTTCAATTTTAATTTCAACATAATTTCATTTTTCATTTCCATTTAATTTCATTTTAGCAAATAGCATAGCAATAGCAATTAGCATGCTAAGACTCGTGAATTAGCATGTTTTTTGAAATTTACGCAAAATGGCATTAATTGCCATTGCTAATAAGTACATACCTAAATGGTGACAGGACTTATTTGCGAAGGTCGTCTAGGGAGGCGAACAGCGGCACAAAATGGCGCTTTCTGGGGTAGGTCTATGTTCAGCAGTGGCCGTCTTCAGGTTGTTGGTGATGATGATGATGATGATATAAATATTATGTGAATGCAAAGGCAATAAAGCAGTTTTTTTTATATAAACTCTCTTCCGTTTATTCTGTAATGACATTATGGCGATGGTGGTGTCGCCCTCTATAAAAATAAATAAATAAATATTTATGGAGATTTCACACAGCGCTATCTATTAGCCCCAAACTAAGCATAGCTTGTACTATGGGAACCAGATAACTGATAATAATAATAATAATAATAATAATAAAAAAAAAAAAAAAAAAAAAAAAAAAAAAAAAAAAAAAAAACCGCTGACAACTGTAAACGTCTTCTTGTTTCGTCCAATTTTATAAATTTGTTTTAAATAGTTTACAACATTTTATTTACCATGAATCAAGCACAATATCTACAATCTACATTTTTACTATCGATTCCAACCATCAAATGGATTTCTACATGTGTTTTACGAAAATACGGCAAATTTTTTCACAATGACGTTGTCAACAAGAAACGTCAACAACAGTAAATTCCACCACAACTGAGATGATAACACGTTCGAAGGCAAAAACAGCGGGTAACGAATGCGCACGACCTCCACCACCGCCCACCCCGTCGTCTCCGAGCTCTTCGTCGGGCGACGAGTATGCTACTCCGCCCGACACCACCGCGTCGAGCGACGAGGACGGGACACTGTCACCTCCGCCGCCGCCACCACCTGCGCGACGTGGGCGACCACCGCTGCCGGCACGCTTGGGGCCTGCGGGGCAACCTGCTCCGCGCCCGGCCCCCGCTACCGGTGGTATAGTGCGCCGCATGCGATGGTCTCAAACTATGAACGAGAACTGCATGCGCGCCTATTATGGGGCTACAGAGGGGGGAAGCAGCCTGACTGCGTACCGAGATAGGATGCTGTCACTGTTTCAGAGCCTTGAGCCAGCCGTCGCCGTATCCGCACAACGACTGTCGGATCAGGTGCGGGCTATCCATCGGTGCAAGCTGTTGGACCAGCCTACGCTTGATCGGTTGCGCCTGAAGGCGCTGCCTATTCGCACTACTTCTCCGTCGCCGCGGGTCCTGCCTGCCGCGCTGCCGGATCCGGGACCAATTATGGACCCGCCACCGGTGACGCCGCGGGGTGATCCCGCGGTCGATGGGGAGGAGGGTGTGAGTGACAGCGTAAGTACCCAGGCGAATGAGCAATTGAGGAGGGCTTTGGAGGACGCGATTGGGCGGTATCGATCCACACCTACCTCTAGGCCGCGACTACCACGTTTGCCCACGAATAGACGAAACCTCGTGCTAATGGGAGCCCTGAACACTTTGCTAGTTCCGTACTTACGGACTAGCGAAGACTTAGTTGATACGCACTCGATTTTGTACTGTGGGGCCATCGCGGCGTGCCGTGTGGCTCGTGTCAAGTTTCCGGACACTGACCGAGCACCGCGGCCCGCCGACGGTGCTCCTGCGTGGCAGGTACGGATCGAGAAGCGTATCACTACATTTAGGACTCTCATAGCGAAGCTGGTCTGCTTCAGCCGGGGCAATCATCGCCCCCGAGTCATGCGTTTTGTGACCCAGGCCTTTGCTGGGACCAATACTAGGCCCCAGGATTACATGGCTTGTGTTACGGAGCGCATTGACTACCTGAAGCAGAAAGTCTATGCATGGGCAAGTCGTATTCGCCGCTACAGAGAGCGTGTGGATAGGTACCAGCAGGATCGCCTTTTCCAAAGTGACCAAAGGAAGGTGTACCGGAACTGGGAGGGAACCGGCCAACGTGTGGTCGACGGGCAGCTGCCAGATGCAAACGCCATGAACGAGTTCTGGCGTAGCATCTGGTCGGTGCCCGTCGAGCACACGGAGGGTGATTGGATGCGAGTTGTCGAGCGTGGGTGTGAGTCAATCGAGTCCATGGGGTCTATTACTATAGACCCCGAAGACGTAAGTTGTGCGATCCGTACGGCACAGAACTGGAAAAGTCCTGGACCGGATGGATTGCACAACTTCTGGATTAAATGGATTCGATGCTCATACCCATGCTTGGCGAAACAATTTCAAGAAGCCCTCGAGGCTGGTTCACTCCCAAGTTTCATGACAACTGGTGTCACCTTCCTACTCCATAAGTCCGGTAGTACCACGGAAGTGAAGAATTATAGACCCATCACGTGCTTGCCTACGCTGTACAAGCTCCTTACATCCATTCTGAGAACAAAAATTAACTCGCACATCGTTGTGAACAATATTTTGGCCCCCGCTCAGAATGGATGTAGGGTTGGGTCCCGTGGTACTAAGGAGCTCCTCCTCATCGACACGGCCATCTGCCAACAGGTCCGGCGGAACAGAGGGGCTCTCTCTACTGCCTGGATTGACTATAAGAAGGCCTATGATTCGGTGCCTCACTCATGGCTGGAGAGGATCTTGGAGTTGTATAAAATAGATGCAACTCTAAGATTCTTTTTAAGGTCATGCATGGGGCAGTGGACCACGGTCCTTCGTCAACCAGGTAGGGGGGACAGCGTCTCTGGCCCGCAGGACTTAATAAGGATTGAGCGAGGCATATTCCAGGGTGACAGTCTGAGTCCCTTGTGGTTTTGCCTGGCGTTGAATCCTCTCAGTACCTTGCTGGGAGATTCAAAGCTAGGCTGTCGGCTTCGGAGAGGGGGTGAGATCATATCTCATCTACTGTACATGGATGACCTCAAGCTGTTCTCACCGCAACGTCCACAATTGATAGAGTTGTTAAAAATCACAGAGAATTTTAGCAACTCTATCAAGATGGAGTTCGGTGTGGATAAGTGTGCGGTTATGCATGTACGGGGAGGGAAAGTTGTAAATTCCACGAATTTACAACTTTCCGAGACAATGACTCTCAGGTCCCTCTCCGAATCCGAAACCTACAGGTATCTTGGTGTGTCAGAGTCGTTGGGTGTTTCAGTAGGGGATGTTAAGAGAACGGTGAAGGAGCGCTTCTTCTGCCGTCTGACAAAAGTACTCAATAGTCTTTTGTCGGGTGGCAACAAGGTGCGCGCCTTCAACGGCTGGGTGATGCCCTTACTGATATACTCCTTTGGCATACTAAGATGGACTCAGACTGAGCTGGACGCCCTGGATAGAAAGGTCCGTCAACTGCTTACATCACATCGTATGCTACACCCGCGCTCGTCTGTTATGAGACTTTACATTCCGCGGAAATGGGGAGGTCGAGGCTTTTTAAACGCCAAAACCCTCCATAACCGTGAAGTGTGCAGTCTCCGGGAGTATTTCCTCAACAACGAGTGCGGGATGCATCGCGATCTGGTGGCAGTTGACAAGGGCCTCACGCCGCTCTCCTTGGCAAATGAGAACTGGCGCAAACCGGTGGTACTTAGCACCGAAGACCGTAGGGACGTATGGAAAGGCAAGGAGCTGCACGGGCGATTCTATCGGGCCCTGACGGGGCCCGATGTGGACCTGCATGCGTCGGTGAACTGGCTGCGATTCGGCAACCTCTTTGGGGAAACCGAGGGTTTTGTCTGTGCAATTGCGGACGAAGTTATCAAGACGAATAACTACCGGAAATATATAATGAAGGACGGTACGGTCGACATTTGTCGAGCATGCCGCCGTCCCGGGGAATCTCTCCGACATATTATTTCCGGTTGTTCTCATCTTGCTAACGGAGAGTACTTGCACAGACACAACTTAGTGGCCAGGATCATTCATCAGCAACTTGCCCTTCAATACGGCCTTGTCGAGTCTGAGGTGCCGTACTACAAGTACACACCGGGGCCGGTTCTTGAAAATGGCCGTGCGTTGCTCTATTGGGACCGCTCTATCATCACGGACAGGACTATTGTAGCCAATAAGCCTGATATCGTGCTGGTAGACCGGTCCCAACGCCGGGCAGTGCTCGTTGACATCACCATTCCGCATGACGAGAACCTCGTGAAGGCTGAGAAGGACAAACTCAGCAAGTACCTTGACTTGGCTCACGAGGTTACCACCATGTGGAATGTTGACTCAACGAGCATTGTCCCGATAGTCGTTTCAGCGAACGGTCTTATAGCGAAGAGCCTCGATCAAAACCTCGAGAGGCTCTCGCTAGACGGCTGGATCGAGGGTCAGATTCAGAAGGCGGTACTCCTTGACACGGCACGTATTGTCAGGAGGTTCCTCACTCTGCAGCCCTGACCACCGGTAGCTTGGGCCCTGCCCCGCTGCCGGCGGCACTCTAGGCTTAGGTTTTTTTATAGTATTTTTGTATTTTATTTTTATACCAATATTGTAAAAAAGCGTAAACCTAAGAAAAACTAATAAATGAGTGAATAATAATAATAATATGTGTGGACATTTCACACAGCGCCATCTAGCCCCAAACTAAGCATAGCTTGTACTATGGGAACCAGATAACGGACACAATACTTAGATGCATTTTTTGTTTGTAAATACATACATAGAATACAATATAACACCCAGACACAGAACAAACATTTATGTTCATCACACAAATGTTTGTCCCGGGTAGGAATCAAACCCACAGCCCTCAGTTCAGAAGGCAGGGCTACTACCAACTGAGCCATCGGGCCCATCATGTCTGGTGAGCTGGGCTGGAGGAGCCTGCTCTGAAGGTAGTCCAGGTTCTGATGTGGTGATGAATAGAGGTGGTCGGTGGTATCGGAGTATATTGAGGCGTCTACATGGTGGAAGGCATGAGCTTATACTACTGGGTCGTCCTTACAAGTAGTTCGGACGCACAGACACATGTTATTATATTATTAGGATGATATTAATTGGATGTAGGTAGCGGTGCAAGTCTGAATTCACAGTTTCACACACTACTTACAATAGGCATAATGACTACTATTAAAAATGAACAAGTAAATATTACTTTAATAAAGAAGATTAAAAATGAATGCATATAATTGAAAAAATAAGCAAAATCGGTAAATAAATCACGGAGTAATAAGCTTTTAAAGTTTCTACAGGGGGCATCTCCTGTCCCTTTCTCGCGAAACAGAGCGCCCCCACAGTTACTATGAGAAATCTACTCGTGACGTCACATGCCAAAGAGATTGTATGAAAGGTACTACAGCTTAGTAATGAGGTACTATAAAGACCGTCCTCTGACGTCACTGGCCGTTTGAACTATCTCTTTCTATTCCGGTTTTTAAAATGCTTGTAACTTGGTCATTCTTTGAAATATTTCATTTTTGTTTTCACAAATGTTTATCTTTTGAGGAGTATAATTAATTTATCCAATAAAAAAATTGTCATCATGCCTATTCGTTAGTTTTACTAGGCGGTAAGACTTTTCTGCAAAGTTCGTCTAGGTAGTTACCACCGCTTTGCCAGTTATTGCAAGCATTGCAGTAGTGGTATTGCAAGCACTACTGTGTTCCGGTTTGAAGGGCTTTGTAGCTAATTAAATTACTGGGGAAATGAGACTTTACGATCTGATCTCACAGTCTAGTACTTAATCTGATTACTGGACTGTGTGATGTCTCAGGATGCCGTGCGCAGTGCAGTGTCACGCGAAACTTTATTAATAAAGTTCCGAGTGACACTGCCAATGTTATGGGCGGCCGTGTCGCTTAAAATCAGGTGAACGACGAGATCTTAACGTCATCCATTCTCGTAAAAAAAATATCAGCTTATAGCTTAGCATTTGGCAGATTACGACCCTAACCCCAAACTATGATAGGTTAGATCCGATATGAGATAATTCAGCGACAGTCCATGCCCACCTGCCGCGCCGCTGATCTATCTAATTATGTAGACATACAACCTTTCAACGAAATTCTATGTATTCAATAAAATACACAACAAATATAGTAGCTTCATTGAATTGAATAACCATTACTTAATAACTTACAAACTACAAATTATGAACCAGTTGGCGTTTGTCCGGTTCGTGGTCGCCACTCTAGAACGTTTTTAACCCATCGGTTTTCTGTTCTACGAGTGTTGTGGCCTGCACTTTGCCATTTCAACTTGCTGATTCTAGTCACTTTAGTTCTCCTGATGATGATGATGTTGATCATGATGATGATGATCTGCCTAATATGTTAGAATAGAAATAGAATAGAATAGAAAATATTTATTACTGACAAAAGGCACAAAATCAATGCAAATTTACAAAGTAAGTAATACAGATAACGAAAAAAAAAATTGTTGTTGCCCGTTGCCATGAATCGGTCCCAACTCAGCATGGTGCTTCATGTTCCCACTGCTGGGTCAAAGGGTTTTCATTTCGTGTTTCTTAAACATGTCCATTTCCTCACGGTGTTTTCTTTCATCGGCATCGTTGTAACAGCCATTCAGTTTTTCATCCCGCTTGGTCCTGCACCAACTAAATATTTAAAGGGGCTCCCATAGAGCAAACGTGATTTTTTGCTCGTTTTTGATGATACGGAACCCTCCGTGCGCGAGTCCGACTCGCACTTAGCCGGTTATTTTAATTTCTGTAGTTAGTCTGTACGCAGTTTGGCATAAAACTGTTAAATTATTTGGTGTTGAGTTTAAAAGGGTTGCCGATGTGTCTTTAGAAAGCCAGGCGAAGCCAGGTGGGTAGTAAATAATATTAGGAAGATGGCTTAGACGACGCTATGTAACGGCTAGAGGTATATTCTCGTTAGTTTTAAAAAAGGTGGCCATTCACGGTCGCACAAAATGTTTGTTCAAAACTATTCCTGTAAAAATCCCTACTATATTTACAGTATTAAATAAGTATCTAATCTACCTATAGGTAAAAGTTAAAGCCACACTTAAAATAATTATTATAAATCAGAAAGTTTGGTGTGTGTTTGTTCTCTCTTGACGTTGCAACGAAAAAGCTTATACGCTAGATTTACACGTAGGTTAACTGATGACTAGCTGCGCCCTGCGGATAAAAAGTAGCCTTAGTGTTAATTCAGTATCAATTTAAGCTATATCTACTCAAATCCCCACCTAAATTCCAAATATCATCCAAATTCAGCCATTTGAGCGTGAAGGAGCAACAAACAAACACACTTTCGCCATTATAATATTAGTGTGATAGTGTGATTTCCTTTCTCAAGTAGCACGGAGCGGTTTTTAGCAATTTTTTTATCTTTAGAAGAGCGGCAATAAAATAATAATTACCACACCAGATCTAAAAATGTGTTGCATATTGCTTTTATGAAACTTTCAATTTCTATTTAGTTTTTTTATCGATCCAATTCTTTATTATTGTTGATATATCTTTTACCGAACTTTCAATTCCAAATTCATATTTCTTTAATTTTTTTCAACTAAAAAGTAGGTACATAGGTATTTACATGTTCCTTAGTAAGTCACATTTCCATAACATCGATTCACTAGCTAGCCTAAGAAATTACAGCTTTAAATCTTTGTTTAAAATAATACATTAAGGGTGGGTTGCACCAGCTTACTTTGGCAATAACAATCATGGGCGTTAAAGTACCGGTTAGGCAAAAAATTAGTTGCACCATCTAATAATTGTTAAATGACATCATAACTTTAACTGCTAACTGTAACCGCCAACGCTTCGCCGGGCGGGCAATGTCAAAAATCTGACAGTAACTTTAATTGTGATTATGGTGCAACTCAGCCTAAAAGAATGAGAATACATAGCTTGTCATCCAACATATCAGTCCGTGAACAGCCAGCTTTCCAAACCCATCGGAGGACATGAATTACTAACGCGGTGTGAAAGGCCCGCAAGCCTGAAGGTGTTTGCGTGCGCCTCGTAATCTTGATGAGATACCCGTTAATGCAGGGGCTTGCGGGGTTTAAGTCAAGGCTTTTGGTGATGGCAACCGATATCCATAAAATAATCTATGAAATCCATTTTTAACAGGAAAAACGACAAGATATCGGTGAAATGTAAAATTGATTTAAAGTTAAAAGTACGGGCCCAAGAGCTTTAGGATTAGTTTATCCTAACAACGCGCATGTCAAGATCCTAATCCTGGATTAGTTCTTATACCTAAGTCTATCTTGACATGTTTTTTTTTTATCCCATTCCCATTGAATTTTATTTTAAACCAATAAATAAATAATAATAATAATAATAATAATAAATATGTGTGGACATTTCACACAGCGCCATCTAGCCCCAAACTAAGCATAGCTTGTACTATGGGAACCAGATAACTGATATAATACTTATATACTTTTTTGTTTGTAAATACATACATAGAATACAATATAACACCCAGACGCAGAACAAACATCTATGTTCATCACACAAAATGTTTGTCCTGGGTAGGAATCGAACCCACAGCCCTCGGTTCAGAAGGCAGGTATACTACCAACTGAGCTATCGGGCTCGTCACAATAATAAACTAAAATAAACTGCGGGCCCTACTCTGCCTTGTTCCTTTTCCTTTAATTCTTCTTCCCTTAATTTCCTCAATCTTAATCTTACGCACCATGGATAATACAAAAATAATATAAATTAACCGGCAAAGTGCGAGTCGGACTCACGAGGATTCAATCAATTATCTTTAAAACCTTTTTTTTAGTGTATTTTTTTTTTGTATATTTTCAATGATCAGATAAACAGTAATCCATATTTTATCTTAAAAGTAATACTAAAAAATCTAAATAGTTATGTACCAACATCACTGACCACATAATATTACCAGCTGAATGCTTATTTATATCAAGACAAGATACAATATAATATATATAATATACATGTACTTATGTAGTATTTGTAATTGTACGATATAGGTAGGTAGACCTAATAAGTTCAAATAGCTCAAAAATCACAAACTTTTTATTATACTAAATATGATCTACCTATACTATATTATAATAAAAAAATAAAGCCCCTTTTTGTGTTAATAACTATATATTTAAACGGCAAATTTAGGTTCTACTTGAATAACATATAAATTATTATTAAAGTAAACTACACTAAAACTAAATACTAAACCTAAAAACTAAACCTAAAATTAAAACATTATAATAAATAAAAATCACAGATTATCAAAAAGACCCTTGGTGGAGGGGAATGTTCCCAGAACGCTGGCTGCATTACCACGCAGAATGGCAATACTGATTTTTTGGGCAAAATAACAGCCAGCGTTCTGGTCACCTGTCGCCTCCACCAAAAGTTTTGCCAAGTCCCTGTAGATTTCAAGGGCACCTGGTCCCCACGGTCCCATGGTTTCGACCCCAAACGGCACAAACATGTATCCTCGGTCGAGGTTTCCATATTTGCGCCGTTTGAGGTTTTCAGCTTTCACAGCAGCACTGCCAGTCTGACTTTTTGTTTCGGGAAGATGGGACGGTGCCACTCTTTTTGTGTTTGTTGTTATATCGGTAACAGAAATAAATCATCTGTGAAACTCTTTGACTATCACGGTTCATGAGATACAGCCTGGTGACAGACAGATAGCGAAGCCTTAGTAAAAGGGTTCCCTTTACCTTTTGGGTACGGAGCCAAATAATAAAATAGATACATAGGTATTAAAAAAAATCAAAACGTTCAATTAGAACAAAAAAATTATAAACACGTTAAAAATATACATTTACGAACTCTATAATTATAATAATCAAAGAAATATAATTATTTAATGCACAATACGTTAAGGCGTGGCATTTCTACCCACATCAATCAATGACTGAATCGCTTTTGATCGAACTTTCGTCTTTAAATCGAGAGAATAAGGTTCAATTGATATAATGTATTTGTACACAATCGTTAGTGACTTTAATTACTTGTAACTCAATTATAACGGGGCCTTAACTGTGTCAGGGGAGGTCAACCTTTTAACTCGATTTTTTTGTGTTCACCTGTGTTTCATGACCTTTTTAACCTAGATTTTTTGGATTAGGACATTAATTAATATAATTATAGTAGGTAGGTATATTATTTTCTTATTCAAAAACTGTATTTTTATTTATTTACTGTTTAGTGGCCGGAATCACTTTTTCGGCTTTAAGATATCCCTGCGTTTAACGTTCCATGTTCGATGCATAATAAAACATGTATTTTCAAAATCAGAAATAATCAGTCATTCACAACGGAAGGATTAAGAACATTTTAATCTTTTATAAGATTTTAGGGCTAGCAATGCCGACGTCCTAGCCGCCCGTGCGTAGAAAAGCAAATAAGTACTTACAGTGCTGCTGCAGTCAACGTGATACAATGATGTTAAATCGACCCCTGTTGTGTCAAAACAACAATAAAACATCAGTTTAAGATTTTATTTATTTGTATAATCATTAATTATTGATGTGACCATTATTAAAATGGAGATAGATACTGCTGACATGATAATAGGCATGATGACTAAAAATTTTTTTTTTTGATAAATTCATCATATTTGTTAATAGATAAACATTTGTGAAAACAAAAATGAAATATCTCAAAAAATTACCAAGTTCCAAGCATTTTAAAAACCGGAATAGAAAGAGATAGCTCAAACGGCCGGTGACGTCAGAGGAAGGTCGTTATAGCTCATTACTAAGCTGTGATAGCTTTTCATACAATCTCTTTGGCATGTGACGTCACGAGTAGAGTTTTCATAGTAACTGGGGGGCACTCTGTTTCGCGAGAAAGGGACAGGAGATGCCTCCTGTAGAAACTTTAAAAGCTTATTACTCCGTGATTTATTTACCGATTTTACTTATTTTTATACAATTATTGCATTCAGTTTTAATCTTCTTTATGAAAGTAATATTTACTTGTTCATTTTTAATAGTAGTCATCATGCCTATTGAATAACTACGTCATCAACCCAATTTGACTGATATAATGGTGTAGAAGATAAAGTCGAATAAAATCTTTTGCAGACAAGCTATTTGAGCACTTTTGCGAGTCAATATAATAAGTATGATGCTTAATTAAGCACCAAGGGTCCCGCCAATGTTCGATGCAGCTTGCGACGGAGCGGCACTTCTCCGCCGCCTTTAGAGGTAGTTTCCGATATGCAGCATCGAAGTGTTGGAACAATATTCCCCCACCGATAAGGAGCCTGCATAGTTTGTACAGCTTTAGAATTAAAATAAAAGAATACATTTATGCACACCAAAAAAGGGAGGAACTACTCGTACATGACACCAGTGCTATATAATTAACGCACATTGTTGCAAACCCACATTTACATTCATATTTTATTATATTATATTGCTATTAATTTGCTTATCTAGTTTTTATTCTTGTTGGATGTTTGGAAATTCATTCCCTGTTAGATTAGTTCTGTTTAAGGTATAGGTATATTTGTGTATGTTTATTTTTTATAATATTGTGCGTACGCTGCCCTTTCGTTGTAAGCGTGCGTGATGTCAGTTGCCGGTGCCAACGGAAGACCAGCGCTAGTTGCTTGCAGCTAGCATTTTGCTGAGTTGGAGCTGGGTTGTGGCAAACGCTATAATAATATGTTGTTTGTATAAACTGTTGTAAGTATTAGTTAAGTGTAAGTGTTTGGCACAAATAAATATCTTTCTTTCTTTCTTTCTTTCTTTCTTTCTTTCTTAATTTACTTTTCTACGCATTATATAAAATTACAACATCATCATCATCATCGTTAACAGCCTGAAGAAGTCCACCGCTGAACAAGCGCCACTTTGAGCGGCTGCTCGCCTCCTGCATCCATCGGCTCCCCGCGGCTTTCACCAGATCATCAGTCCACCTAGCGGGGGGCCTACGCTGCGTCTTCCGGTTCGTGGTCACCACTGGAGAACCTTTCGTATAGGTACGTACTTCCATAAATTGAAACTGTTATGTACCTCTGATAATTTTGACTATTGTCTACAAAGCGTGAAATTTATTTAAAATGTGTTTGACCACTGATCGGATCTTTGTAATGGATGATCCTATACTACCAAATCTTGTGGTACAATCTGGAGGTAGGCTAGTACTTACTTACTCAAACAATTTTTTTCTTGTATTTTGGCTCCACACAATGGTGTATTTAGCCAATGTAAAATATTGTAATTTCCTCGGTAAATTAAAATTTATCGCTAAGCCGCCTGCCAAGCGTGGTGGCAAACCTCTATGATAAGCGTCCAAAGTGACATTCTCTGGGGGAGGCTATGTTCAACGGACATCTTCCGGCTGATGATTTAATATGTAATTTACATAAAAAATCGACTAAGGCAAATAACCATAACTTTACATTAGGAGGCACTCGGAATTTCCTCTCTATCTGTGGACACAAGCGACATTCGTGCTCTGTGGTCCAAAAAAAAACATCTGCCAACGCCTAACCAACTCCAAATAAAATTCTAACGCGGCACTCTTCTGATGATGAGGTGGATTATTTCGGTTTTTAAAACTGGCAACCCTACCTACTTTCTACTCTCAAGTGGCAATATTACGGTAATAATGTCTAAAAAACATGTTTTACATTTATCAACGGCAGTTGGCGGCCATACCACTCCTTGCCTTTCGCCACGCCCAACCAATAATTTCTGCGTTCGAACTAACAATTTTGAATGTGAAATAAGGGTAACTACACACAAGACTATAATATAAAGGTATGGAGTTTTGTTTCCGACCTCTTTGTCCTTAGCAATCTAGAATAGGCATGATGACTACTATTAAAAATGAATGTAATAATTCGTAAAATCGGTAAATAAATCACGTAATAATAAGCTTTTAAAGTTTCTACAGGAGGCATCTCCTGTCCCTTTCTCGCTAAAACAGAGTGCCCCCACAGTTACTATGAAAAATCCACTCGTGACGTCACATGCCAAAGAGATTGTATGAAAAGCTACCACAGCTTAGTAATGAGGTACTATGACGACATTGCTCTGACGTCACTGGCCGTTTGAGCTATCTCTTTCTATTCCGGTTTTTAAAATGCTTGTAACTTTGTCGTTTTTTGAGATATTATATTTTTGTTTTCACAAATGTTTATCTTTTGAGGAAGATTTTTAATTTAAGCAAAAAAAAAATTTTAGTCATCATGCCTATTCAAATCGCGAGAATCTAAGAAGTACTAATCTAGAATTGTTTTGGATAAAAACTATTTTAGACAAGGGATAAGGAAGGGTTGGTGAACCAACCCGCACTTGGCCGACGTAGAGGAGTATGACCTAAGTACGCTATGTTACAGTGAAAGAAGGCTCCTGTCCCAGGAGTGGGAAACGTCGAGGATAGATTTTTCCATTAAGGGGCAGAGAGGAATAAAATTTCCGTCTGTCTCACCGTGATATAATGTAACAACGCAATATTTGGAATTTCAAATGTTCTATCCATAGTACGTCGCTTAGGTCCGATTTTACCAAAGTAGACGTTATTCCAAGTATAGCGTTCCGAGAATAACCGAGTTACACGATACCATAGGGCACGAATAGGGTACCTATAGGTATTAGAGGCTCTCTGCCTATTTCAAACTCGCCTAGTTAGCACGTACGGTAGACAAAACTCTCACTCCCCATTTTATGTCACTTTCTTCATACTTGCTTACTTGTCAAGTGGAGTAAATCCGGGGAAAGACAATTTTGTCTCCCGTCCGTGCTACTTTGCTGGTAGCGGTAAAACGTATTGCAATTCCAAAAGTTGCGTTTTTCCTCCTTGACCACGGTGAGACAGATAGAACTTTATTCCTCTCTTTCCCCTATTGAGTAACATTGATTCAATTTTTATTCTCTTCCAGGATTGTAATAGCCAAATTACAATAAACAAGCATGTATGTAGGTATAACAATTCTTAAATAATTGAAATCTCAAAATAGTAAGGCCAACGCTACTCCTACAGAGCAAAAAAAAACTCATCAAATCATTTGTTTCGTAGCTCTGTGGCTACTCCACTCCACTTACGTCCAGTGTGCCCTAGCCCCTAAGGCTAGCCACAACAACGAACTCATTCTTTTTTCAAAAAAGCTTTTATGGAAAAGTGGTGTATACGGCATACGGCAGTCTATACCGCCAATAGAAATATACGGCACATGGATACAGCATACGCCGAATAGGAAGGTATGTGCGGATTCGAAATTCAGAAACACGTATGCTGTTTTACCTCTTTGTTCGTTTTATCGGTCATTCGAATCTTGTTAGGGTTGTCTGCGCGCGGTTTTATGAGCTTTTGTTCAGTTGCACAATGGGTGTGGGATTTGAAAACTGTGCAAGCACAGGGGAGGGGAATTTGAAATAAATATTGATAAACAAAAAAAATGGATACTGTAGTAGGTACGTAAATGCGTATTACTTAGGTACTTAATAAAATATTTATTTAAGCCAATTTTTTATTAGTTATCTCAATACTCACGGCTAGGACACGAGCCTTCTCTAATAGGGAGAAAGCACTATCATCTACTACACCGGCCAAGTGCGTGTTGGTGGACTTTCGTCATTAACACCCTGAAGACGTCCACTGCTGATCATAGGCCTCCCCTAGGGAGCGCTACTTAGAGCGGCTGCTCGCCTCCTGCATCCATCGGCTCCCCATGGCTTTCACCAGATTGTCGGTTCACCTAGTAGGGACCGACCTGCGATACGTCTTCCAATTCATGGTCGCCATTCCAGAACTTTTCTCCCCAGCCGTGAGTGCGAATTCCCCACGGAACTTGAAAAATCCTAGAAGCGCCGGGGTCAAACGGGATTTTAACCAGGAGGAATTGACGCCAGGGTGAGCCACAGTCCTCTTCAAGGTAAACAAAATAAGAAGATCGTGATTTTTTTTATATCCCAATCCAACACTAATGTTAGTTTGTCTTTGGTTAGTCGTTAGGTTAGGAAGTCCCCGCTAAATTTTAAAGGAACAATAAACTAATTTAGTTAACATTAATTTTTTTAAAGTTGGCCAAGTTTTGTCACTAATCATCAATATAATGTGGTAAAACGCTACTTTGTCTGACATAAAAAACTGCAACAAATGCCATTTTTTTTTGACAAAAATATATTCATCGTAATTTTTGTCTTCGAATTTTTTTTTCTCAGCTTAGACAACCCTAGGTATTTACGTTCCACGTCATAAGTTCGACGGTTCGCAGCACACGGCTATACGACGTGGTTATACGGTTTAACCAAAACACTGTCTGTGAACTTAGGTTATAAAAACAAGACATAAATGGTCGGTGCACTGTCAACAGAAGGCTGGTGTCCTTCTATTAAAAATTAATTATTAATAAAGTGGGTTAAAGATTAATGCAATAATTGAAATAATTAGTAAGATTGGTAAATAAATCACTGAGCAATAAGCTTTTTAAGTTTCTGGGGGCATCACCTGTCCCTTTCTCGCAGAACAGAGCATCCCCACAGCTACTATGTAACTTTGGGAAATGACGTAAAATGCCAAAGAGATTGTATGTAAATCTACCACAGTTTAGTAATAAGGTACTATGAAGGTGGAAGAAGTGACGTCACTGCGCGTTCGAACTGTCTCTTTCTATTCCTGTATTTTAAAATGCTTGTAACTTTATAATTTTTTGGTATATTTAATTTTTGTTTTTACGACTGTTCATTTTTTGAGGAATATTATTGATTTATGCAATATAAAATAGCAGGACACAAGCCTGTTATTGCAATACACATACGAAAGAGACAAATTTTATTATTGCAAAATTACCAAATTTCAACCAAAATAGCAATTGACAATAATAACATAGACAAAGAAGGGGCATTTTTAGAATGTCTGAAAACCCCCTTACTTAAGTTCTAAAGTGGTGAACTGAAAATTTTAACATTAAGAGATTTGCAAGATGACTAATTTTCGATCAGAATGGCAAATGACAAGAATAACAAAAGGGGAATTTTTAGAATGCCTGAAATCCCCAATTTGTTATAAGTAGGCACTTAAATACTAAAGTGGTGAGCTGAAAATTTTAGCTCTAAGGCTGGATTTTACCAAAGTAGAATAAGTTTTATTCCAAGCATAACGCTAATTGTTACTCTCGGATACAGCTGTTAGACAAATGAAATGACGATTAAAAGGACCCTATCCTGATTGTATCCAAGGAAAGAGCTCCAAAATTCTTGGCATAATAGTTATATTCGTGTAACTCGGTTATTGTCGGAACGGAATAACGTTATTCTACTTTGGTAAAATCGGGCCTAAGCGACGCACCACGGATAGAACATTTGAAATTCCAAATATTGCGTTGTTACATTATATCACGGTGAGATATACTCTTAGTATAATGGACATACATACAGGTTTTTGGCTACACAGTGTGTAATTATTGTAAGGATATCGAAAAAGTGCAGATGTGTAGTACACATCTGCACTTTTTCGATATCCTTACAATTCAAAAACTAGGTAACCACCGGGATCCAGTCAGAATAGAATATCATACCGGAGTAGACCGAATCAAAGAAAAGGGAAACATGAATTGACTATGTACAGCCTGGATCAAACAGAAGTATCCATCAAAGTAGTTCCATCTTTCGAACTTCCTTGGTATCCACGAATCCATATGTCGAATGAAGAGGACATTATTAAAGGTATACGCGGATTCACGTGTGGAGTAACATGTGGGTAATGATATCCTTCAATGATGGATCCAAAGAAACCAAGGAATTTCCATAGGTGGAACTACTTTGATGCATACAGATGTGGATCCGAGATGCCAAGCTATCAAGCTTAGCATTAAATGAAAAATAATTTAGACAAATTATCATAGATCTATATATCAGGATATGCCCGAAGGAACATTTTATTTACTCAAAATGGTGTGGGGAAAAGTCAGCGCCATCTCTTAGATTACTCAGGAACTACGATGAGAACGGCCCTATCGCTGCCATTATGCCCGTCAATGTTTATGTTTACAATGATTATCCCAAATATAAATTCGATTATTTTCGTACAAAACGGAGTGTAATATTGAAAATATTGACTTACTTGTGGTAAGAAACTTTGTATTTCTTTTTATTGCACTTTAGAGTGTAGTTTGTGCAACCCTTCACAACACAACTTGGCATATTTTCTTTGAGACACACAACCGATATCTTCTCACTTCCAACACAGACTGGGCGCTAGTGGATGTCAATCTGTGAAATTGACACCCTCTTTGAAGCGACGGTTTAATCTGTCATTAGGCCTGTCCGATGGGGAAGAAAGGTTCTCGAGTGGCGACCACGAACTGGAAGACGCAGCGTAGGCCGGCCCCCCACTAGGTGGACCGACGACCTGGTGAAAGCCGCGGGGAGCCGATGGATGCAGGAGGCGAGCAGCCGCTCTAAGTGGCGCTCCCTGGGGGAGGCCTATGTTCAGCAGTGGACGTCTTCAGGCTGTTAATGATGATGATGATGATGAGGCCTGTCCTTATATATATGTCTATGCAAATTATATATAAAAAATGAAAAATTACGTATTATAAAAACAATACACGTTACCACCTACAACTCTATACATAAAAATTACAATTAACATTGTTGCTTCTGTGAAAAAAATAACCAGGCCAAGCGTGTAGGTGGCACAACTCTTTCAATAGGCACCAACATAACAAAAAATAATGAATCGTAAACCGTGTAGGCACATAATTACCTGGCGCGAAATAATTACGTTCAGAGTCAAAGGCCAACAAAATACCACAAATTAATCTCGCATAAAGCATAGCGGATAATCTTTTAAAAACTATAACTTAAGCTTTTTCCTCCGCATTATCGGCCATTTTGAATATCTCGAAATGTCATTAGCGATATAAATGAGTTTCGCGCCATAACGAACGCAGTGGTGCCACAATGGAAAATCATAAATCAAATGTCACTTTGACAGCTGCTGAAAGGAGGTACGTCAATGCATCGATGCGAACTTTTAAAAGTCTTACGAGAGGCCTTTTTTCGAGTGATTAATTGTGAAAAAAGAGGCGTGCTTATGTTTTTTTGTTGTGCCTCAGTTTGAATGGAGATCTTTAGATGTTATTATGAGTTGTCTGACAGATGTGTAGGTTGAAAAATTTGAAGTTAGTGTGTTGGTTTTTTTTTATTCGCGTCGAAATAAATTCTTTGTCTGTTTTTACTTGGAAAGAGTAACTGTGTGTTTCATCCATATCTGCTTAAGAAACTTAGATGGGGTCATTTGATTCGCTCACACTGAAATTAAATAAGAATAAGAATAGGCATGATGAGTAAATATTTATTTTGCGTAAATTAAAAATATTCTCCAAAAAAATAAAATATCATATAAAACGACAAAGTTACAAGCATTTTAAAAACCGGAATAGAAAGAGATAGCTCAAACGGCTAGTGACGTCAGAGCAATGTCGTCATAGTACCTCATTACTAACCTGTGGTAGCTTTACATACTTACAATATCTTTGGCATGTGACGTCACGAGTGGATTTTTCATAGTAACTGTGGAGGCGCTCTGTTTCGCGAGAAAGGGACAGGAGATGCTTTCTATAGAAATTATAAAAGCTTATTACTCCGTGATTTATTAACCGATTTTACTTATTTTTTCAATTATTGCATTCATTTTTAATCTTCTTTTTGAAAGTATTATTTACTTGTTCATTTTTAATAGTAGTCATCATGCCTATTATAATTTATGTTATTCCAGTCCAGATTTTTCCATCATAATCATCTACGCAAACACATAGGAACATCTTTTGTTGTCTAAAGCTCCAAAGGATGATCTTTGTTCTGTTGCTTTTTGGTTTGAAGGAGACTTTATTTTTTAGCTAAAAAAAGGTTTTGTTACTGGTCGAATTTTCTAATCGTTTAAAAATTATAAATACTTGCTGTAACAGCCGACCTAAATCTAAAATATAACTTAAACTACTGTAGGGGAGTTTTGGCGGGAACGCGGAAAAGTTCACGTCGTTGCATTGTATTATTTTTCAAAACTTGTGCTTTTCCAGTTTTAATGTTTAAAATTGGTGGCGTTTCACGCATTAAGTGCTGAATTACGAGCATGAGTGAGGGCAAGTGATATAATGTGGTGAAACGTGATTTTTCGTGTTGCTTCCAAAACTCCATAGAAGCTTCTAGTAAAGTTGCCACCACTTTGCTGGAGCATGACTTGGACTATAACTACCCGACTTAGACTGGACTATGACTATGACTAGGACATGACTGCGTGAAACATTTAACAATAGATGAAAATTATAATATTTGACACTGGCTAGATACACTATGTGTGGAGCCAAAATATAACAAAAAAAAAACGACAGTAGGTATTATTATTATATGTGTTTAAACTTAACTTGATCTTAAGTTGTAATCATTCAGTTTACCTACAAAAAGACTAAAAACAAATTTATATCATGTCTCTTTGTGAACAATAACATTTAAAAATGAATTTAGATGCGTCATCAAGTACCTACCTGATGAAAAAATCGTGCGGAAGAACAAAAATACATCACTTAACTTTGCACTTCGAGATAAACATTAAACGTAAACATAAATCATTTTGGAGACGAAGATTTTAAATTTATCAGGTGCATTAAAATAATAATGACGAATTGTTTGATAGTGTTAAAGGAGTCTTAAGTATTTTGACTCCTCTTTTAAAGGTGTCCTTTGAACCGATACACTTATATGTAGGTGTATAAAAACTTAGAAGTCTTTGTTTGAACCTGGATTTATAGTCAATGGTTTGAACCCTGAATTTTATTTGCGGTGTGGGTTTAAATTATTGATAAATATTTTAATTATTTGACATTCACACTGCAATGTTACGGCTGTACAAAATTGGATGAAAGTTTGTACATAGATTGCTTGCACGACCACAATCATCAAAAGATATACTTTTTATCCCGTAGATTGAAAACGGGCTTTCTGACAGGAAAACGTCGGTTTTTTGTGAAAATAACTAAGTCTAAAGTGAAAAGTGGTACCGCTTTTAAAATTGGCAATGGACACGCCACGTCGCTTGTCTTCAACCGATGGGGCAGAAAGGATGCAAGCAAGCCGCTCAAAACAGCGCTCTTTAGGGGAGGCCTATGTTCAGCAGTGGACATCTTCAGGCTGATTATGATGATGATGATGATGACGATGACTGTGGTCTCTAACTGTTGGCCTCATCACTAAGCTCAAAGTCGCGCAACGGGCTATGGAGATAGCAATGCTCGGTGTTTCCCTGCGAGATAAGATCCGAAATGAGGAGATCCGCAGGAGAACTAAAGTGACCGATGTAGCTCTTAGGATTAGCAAGTTGAAATGGCAATGGGCAGGCCACATCGCTCGTAGAACTGACAACCGATGGGGAAGAAAGGTTCTCAAGTGGCGACCACGAACTGGAAGACGCAGCGTAGGCCGGCCCCCCACAAGGTGGACCGACGACCTGGTGAAAGCCGCGGGGAGCCGATGGATGCAGGAGGCGAGAGCCGCTCTAAGTGGCGCTCCCTGGGGGAGGCCTATGTTCAGCAGTGGACGTCTTCAGGATGTTAATGATGATGATGATGATGATGATGATGACTATGTGTCAAGTGAATAAAAACATTTGATTATGTACCTCTATCATCATCATCGTCATCATCAGTTTGAATACGTCCACCGCTGAACAACGGCCTTCCCGAAGAGCGCCAATTTAAACGGCTGCTCACCTCCTGCATCCATCGGGTTCCCGTGGCTTTCACCATAATTATCGGTCCACCTAGTAGGGAGCTAACGCTGCGTCTTCCGGTTCGTGGGCGCCACTCCAGAATCTTTCTTCCCCATCGGTTGCCAGTTCTACGAGCGATGTGAATTTAAAGTAATTCGGAAAATGGAATTATCATGATCATGCAACTTGTACCTATTTATAAACTTCCTAGGTATTGTAAAGACCAGCTGTTGTAAATTACCACAAGAATTTCATAAGGCTTATCTATTGAACAGGAAACATAGGTAGGGATGTGAACCTATGTGAACTTGCCGGATCAAATAATAACGGAATACCTACATTTGTTTTCTGTGATACGTAACAAATATATTCCGGAAAAATCATTTTAATGTTATAAAATTAGGTATAAAAAATAACCTTATGATATAAAAACAATAGAGATGGGTTGCATAGATACCTAACCTATATACTACTAGGTAATACTATCATTACACTGGCGCATCGACCAACGGCAACGGTATGTGTATTGACCTCCAATATTACCAGAAAAGTACGCCATTCGCTCCGGTCTTGCGCTGTCTCCTCGGCAGTCGATTTCATATAGTCCACGCAAATATTCTTCAACGATATCGTTCCAGTGGTAGTATTTAGCCCGTCCAATTATTTTATTACCATTAGGACAGTTTCCATTCTTAAAATAAAAAGTAAGGAGATGAAATTGACAACTTGGAAAAAAATTGTAATATAAATTGTGTTGTGTAAAAACCCAATATACAATAACGTGTACACTGGCCTTTTCCAGCGAATAACAATAAAAAGTTGTGGATTTTAATTTCAGTACAAACAACCCTTCGATTTATTATGTTGGATTTAAATAATCAAGTCCGGCTAAAACTGGCCGACCACAATTTATGTCGGATACGCGTCACATCTCTAAGTACAACAATGCGAACATTGTTGTCTAACAACAGGCACAGGGTGTGGTAAGTGGGTAAAATATCTGAGTGCTGAACACAATGCCCTATAACCCGTTTGAGAAACCACTTTTCCATATTAAGTAAGTAGGTATTAGACAGTCATTTTATTCTATAATCCATGTTTCTATCATCATACAGCCTAAAGACGACCACTGCTGAATATAGGCCTCCCCAGAGACTGCCATGAGTGGCTGCTCGCCTCCTGCATCCATCAGCTCCCTGCAGTTTTCGATCGTCGGTCCACCTAGTGGGGGGGCCTATACGCTGTCTTCCGGTTTGTGGTCTCCACTCAAGATCCTTTCTTTCCCATCGGTTGTCAAGTCTACGAGCGATGTGGCCTGCCCAATACCATATTATGACAATACGCAAACCTATCTAGTACTAAAACAAATACCAGCCCGGTCATGATGTACGTAAGTAGGCATGTGTCAGAGATCAACAGCATTAAAAAAGTAACTCAACTTTTTGTGGTCATACAGTCACACAACCTGCAGTTTCCCCACGACCTTTAACTGCGGGAAACATTCACAATTCTCAAAATTAAAAACATGGTAATAAACACTCGCTAAGTATCATTACATTATGCCACCGCCGACGCATGTTGCAAGCGTTTGTTAATTTAACAAAAAAACACGTGTGAACAACATTACAAAAAAAGGCGCGATACCAACAATAAAATTTAAACTTGTATTTTGGAACGTGGAATTTGTCAACATAGCACTGAGTATTTTTAACAACAATAAAAACGCTGGCCGCTAATAAAAGTGGTGCTATTTTAAAAGATAATAAAAGAACTCTTTCTTATATCGTAAAAAGTTATCACATTAAGGAGTTCTGTTTTTTGGCGGGACGAGTGAACCGGTTTATCTATCCACAGTACAAAACAATTTAGCAGTATGGGCACAACTTACTTAATCTACCTCTAATTTTTACTATTTAGATTACCAAATAGTAGAAATGTCTTGTCTCTAAAAAAAATATAATTAATAATTTACACATGATATTATAAAATCATTAAAAAATAGACGAGTAACTTTATTGATGTACCAACATTTCAGCTACCTACATTTAAAAGGTTAATTATCTAAAGTTAGATATCAAAAAAACAAAATTACTATGTACCTATCCACATTATCGTTTTTAGTTAATTGACAAAATTACCTACGTAAACTTTTTTTTATGAGAATAAAAATGACGTGACGAGCTAGTCGTTCACCTGATGTTAAGCGACACGGCCGCCCATAACAGTTGCAGTGTCACTCGGAACTTTAAAATAATAAAGTTACTTCTTTGTATTGTTAAATAATATAAGTAAATAAGATTAGATACCTTATAAATACATAACTCAATTTTAATAATCTAAGTACAAAGTCAACTCGTTTATTGCCTTACATCAGCAAATTTCCATCATAGATGGCTTGGTGATTCTCTCATTGAGATAGAAAACGAATTCTAGCTCTGTGGATTACCTACATTCTTATTTTACGCCGCATAACAATTTATTAGCACATAACGCCACGGAAATATACTTTACTTGAGTCATTCATAGTCTGAACGGCCAAGAAATGTAATGCTCTTCCAGTAACAGTGTTTCCTCCTGAGGCTTTTCAAGTCAAAAGTGGCACCTCATGGGCAAACCTGCTACACCTTAGAGAACTTCGTCACTTCCCATCAGGTGAGATGTTGTCAAACGTAGACGGTTCATTAAAGCATAAAAATATACTACTTATATAAACAATTTTTATTATTAAATGAAACAAAAAATAATTAAAACATTTTTACCATTTTTTGCCTTATTCAATAAAATAAAATAAATAAATAAATATGTGTGGACATTTTACACAGCGCCATGCTAATCAACCAACGTCCATACTGTCTCTACGTGATCCCGTGACGTCACACAGCTATCGTATGTCTTAATCTTGCGATAAGGGCATTTTTATTATTCCTTACAACACAAAAATGGACTAAAGTTATCTATGGAAGTGGTTTCTAGCTGCTTTTATGGGTTACGGCACTATTTTACTGGCTTTGAAGTGACGATGCATGAAAATGGATGGATGTTTTATACAAATAAAGCATAGTTAATGGGTTTTTGCTTGAGTACGTTGGATTATTTTTAAGAAAGGAACAAAATATTATTGTTCTGCCAAGTAGGTCTAGGAAGTTTTTTTTTTATGTTTTGGCTCCACACATAGTGTATTTAGCCAGTGTCAAGTATTGTAATTTTTCAGTCTTAGAATATTTCACATCAAGTCAAGTCTGAGTCATAGTCATAGTCCAGTCTAAGTCGAGAAGTCATAGTTCAGTCGAAGTCATGCGCCAGTAAAGTGGTGGCAACTTTACTAGAAGCTTCTATGGAATTTTGGAAGCAACACGAAAAACCACGTTTTGGCCACTTTATATCACTTGCCCACACTCGTGCTCGTAATTCAGCACTTAATGGGTAAAACGCTACCAATTTTAAACATTAACACTGGAAAAAGCACAAGTTTTGAAAAATAATACAATGCAACGACGTGAACCTTTCCGCGTTCCCGCCAAAACTCCGTCTAGGAAGTTATTGGCTCAATACAAATCAATAGTGGAATGAAAAATAAATAGGTAAGGGCTGAAAGATGTGGGTAGTAAGCAAAGATTAGTCAATGGTAGTAAGTATAAAAGTTGAATTACTACCGCTAAGGAGTAAGTACCTATTTCGTTTTTAGAATTCTATGATCGTTCACGCGCTTACTTCGACAACCTATGACGTCATCATAGGAGCTAAAGTTTTTTTTTATTATTCTTTATAGGCAAAGCATTTGACCACTGTCTCACCTGATGGAAAGTGACGACGCGGTCTACGCTGGTGCATGCTTGCCTAGAAGATACCTGTTCACTCTAGACTTGAAGACTCCCAAATCATAGTTAGCTGGAAACAAGGAGGCTGGCAAGGTGTTCCACTTTTCCCCTTGCCACCTGCATCCATTTCCTCGCGGTGGCCTAGCATGCGCACCGCGAGAGAACTTAACCTCGCTGCTGAACGGGCTAATACTGTTGTTCTCCACCGACCTTTACGGCGTCACCGGGCGGGAAGGCAGGCGCTTAAGGCACCCAGCCGACAAAAATGGGGAGCAACTAGCTCAAGGGCACCCCTGTGGTGCGAGCCTCGGCTTGGGCTGTTGCCGGGATAAGAGGATCGAGAAGGCTACGTCTGCTGGTGGAGTGGACCCTATGGAAAGTCGCGACCATTCTAGCTAACCTACGGGGGGCAGGTTGACCTCGCCGGTGGGGTCGGTGTCTGATTGTGTTACGCCGGTCCCGGGTATAGGAATACCGGTGCCGAAATCGGTACCTGAGCCAGAAGGGCTAGACTGGTCCGGTGATCCTAGCGCAGCCGAAACAACCGGCTGCTCTAGGATCGATCCGGGTCTCTCAAGACGTGTCTTGGGCGGCGACGACGGGGTGGCAGCAACGACGGGGTGGTCCTCGCATACAGTGAGACACACATAGGCGCTACCATAGTCTGGTCTCGGTCTCTCACTGGAAAGTGTCGAGAAAATTGTCGCGGTGCGCATGCAGGGCTGGCCACTTGCCTACTCGAGAAGAAGAAGCAGTAGACATCTTCAGCTGATCGTGTAAAGCTGTTAGTTTAGTGTTTAATTAAAATATCTTAAGATATAATAAGCATGTATTTATTTCAACGTATAAATTTGATTTCAGCGATGTATGAGCAGTGATATGAAACATAAGGGCTTTTGTTCTCGGAACAATGTTATCTGGTGCCCCCGGCAAATAACTTGTTATGTTTGTAATACATAATCTACCATGTTGTTTAGGTGTTTATTGCAAAAATATTATGTTGCAAACAAAAACAACTTATGTATTTGGTATTTATTTAAAAATGATGCTTTAGGTGAAATAGATTAGGTGGTGAATGGATGGGATGGCGAAGGGCGCCGCACTGCCTGCCGGGAGGCAGGTAAAGCTACCACAGCTTAGTAATGAGGCACTATGAACGACCTTGCTCTGACGTCTCTGGCCGTTTGAGCTATCTCTTTCTACTCCGGGATTTAAAATGCTTGTAACTTTGTCATGTTTTGAGATATTTTAGCATGATGACTAAAATTTTTTTTTGCATAAATTAATAATCTTCCTCAAAACATAAACATTTGCGAAAACAAAAATAAAATATCTCACAAAATGACAAAGTTACATGCATTTTAAAAACCGGAATAGAAAGAGACAGCTCAAACGGCCAGTGACGTCAGAGCAAGGTCGTTTATAGTGCCTCATTAATAAGCTGTGGTAGCTTTACATACAATCTCTTTGGCATGTGACGTCACAAGTGGATTTTTCATAGTAACTGTGAAGGTGCTTTGTTTCCCGAGAAAGGAACAGGAGATGCCTCCTGTAGAAACTTTAAAAGCTTATTACTCCGTGATTTATTTACCAATTTTACTTATATTTTCAATTATTGCATTCATTTTTAACCTTCTTTAAGAAAGTAATATTTACTTGTTCATTTTAAATAGTAGTTACCATGCCCAATAGGCCGCCCTATCCATTCTTCTTTTACCCTATCTTTTCCCCCTTTCCCATTAACTCACTACAACTTGGGGAACTTCAAACGTCGGATAAATAGAGTCAACTCAAAGGTAGACAACGCATTAGCAACGCCCCTGGTGTTGCAGGTGTCTATAGGCGACGGTAACTGCTTACCATCAGGTGGGTCATCAGCTCGTTATTCTGTCCGTCTTATAAAAAAAACTCTCCTCTCACTCTCTCATGATTTCTCTTCTATGATGTAAGGGCGTAAGACTTATTAACCTGTTCTATGGGAACTGGAGGGTCTGCTAGTCATTAATATTTTTATTTAGGTGGTTTAGGTCGTCTAGGCAGGTACCACCGCTTTGCCATTTATTCTGCCGCCAAGCAGTAGTGTGCAAGTACTACTGTGTTCCGGTTTGAAGGGCATTGTAGCTAGTGAAATTAATGGGCAAATGAGACTTTATGACCTGATTACACAGTGTAGTAATCTAATTACTACACTATGTGATGTCTCAGGATGACGTGCGCAGTGCAGTGTCACGCGAAGCTTTATTATTTTAAAGTTCCGAGTGACACTGCAACCGTTATGGGCGGCCGTATTGCTTAACATCAGGTGAACGACCAGCTCGTCACGTCATTCATTCCCATAAAAAAAGAAGTTAAATTACTTAGTACTTATTTCCATTAAGTAATATTTGTTAGGTAAAAATTCAACTTTAATGTAAGAAATTATTAATTAAGTAGGTACCAAAAAGATCCTTTCAATTCAAGTAGCTAAAAGCAATCCTAGGAACCTGGGAACACTCAAAAACGAAACGCCTAACAGTTCAATGAAAAACTAGCCTAAAACTGATCTGAAAACTCTAAAACTCTCCATTTTGAACTATATTTCTGTAATAATAAAATCGTTTTCGAAATAACTAACTGTAAAGGTAAAGTTTGTCAAATGAAATGGAGACCGTGGGCCGTGGCATATGGAACCATCGACATGTAAAATCTCTAGACATGCCTCTTCTCAACACGGTTGTGTGCATTTTCAGGTTCAGTTCGTCTATTACTAACTAATTACCTATGCTCGGTGTTTCCCTGCGAGACAAGATCTGAAATGAAGAGATCCACAGGAGAACTAAAGTGACTTATTATATCTCTCAAATTGAGCAAGCCACATCGCTCCTGACAACGGATGGAGAAGAAAGGTTCTCGAGTGGTGTCCACTGTCCACGAACCGGAAGACGCTGTGTAGGCCGGTTGGTGGGGGCTTCCCCACTAAGGGGACTTACAATCTGGCTAAGCCGTGGAGAGGGGGAGGCCTATTTTTTTTATATAAGTTTGGTGTATCGATACTAGCGTGCATTATCATAAAAAGCTAACAGTATATTTAAGGATATATCAATTAGGAAGATGATCAAGATTATCAATTTCAAGATATTTATTTCCGTGAGCTAGCAGTAGGTATATTATTTACTCTTTAAATCAAATCTCTTATCACTCTTCCACTCGACTCGATCCTCAGACACGTACTTAGTTAAAATAGAAATGTATTAAATCCTTAATATTTTTCTAATTGGGGTTCAGTCCTGCACTGATGTCCTACTTGGTAAGTCAGTGCCTACCTATAATAATTGACATTTCGTCCTACCATATATTTGAGCTATACCCCCATCACCTTGAAATAGTGGAGAGTAACCCTGGATTGCTTGCATAATTTTTTTTTTTAACTGTATAGGCCGTAATCTCACCTGAAGTGACCTACGATGGTATTCTGTTCTAGTGGCAGTGTGGCATTAATATGTTATTGTGGGGAGCACCTAGTATAATTTTTACACTACTAGATGTCACTGACTTGATTTCAGCATTTATAAAGTACTGATAATATCGGTGTAAAGAATCGACCATACGATTTTCTCTGATTGCTATCGAGTACTAATCGAGTTGTACGAATGAGTCGGGATCGATTTTTCACTCGATTTCATGCCAAGTATTCTTGTTTAGCAAGGCTAGGTAGGTAAGTACAGCCTAGTACTTTATATGAGTTGGTAAGTGTCACAGAGAAAAGGTCAATCTAAATTTTTCCAAGACTTCGGTAAAATTCGATTTAGTTTCAAAACAAAAACAAACTTTCGTAAGTTTTTGAGCCACATCCATTGGTGCGATTAGACCTATACTTATGTAGGTATAGGTCTACCAAAATTTGATGAAAAATAAATTTGAGGGAAAATAAAATGTAGGTATGCCTGTACCTAAATTTTAAAGCTCCGGATATGAATGGATTAATATGTCTTGATACTTTTTTCACTTCCGGCCGTCTTGGCAATGAGGCGTTTTATTAAAAAAAAAGCTGTAGTTTTATAAAGACCCGATAGATGGCGTTAAAATGGGGGTTTTACTTTCTGTCATTGTTAAGATAATTATGTATCGAGTTTAGTATTCTATCCTTATTTTATGGAAGGCATATAACTCTAATGGCTTACTAGCGACAAATCGACAACGTACTCTGTGATCCACTCAACTGAATTTGAATTTTCCTGGTACTCCGTGTTTTGAAACTACGACCATGTTTGAAATACGTCGTTACTACGCTATCTAGTAACAGAAGCGGAACTAGTTTTTTGTAAATAAAACGTCTCATTAACTTTCGCTACTTTAACTGTCATGTTTTTCTGGCAGTCATATTTTTCATTGGATCAAAACGCAGTGATTTTCAGTAAAAGTGAGTTCCAATAAACCTTTTATTAGTAATAATTGAAAAGTATTTATTATTATTTTATATAAATAAATGACGTGATGGGTTTGTCATTCGCCTGGCGGTAAGCGTCACGGATAGCTGCCCATAATAACAGATTGCAGCATCACTCGGAATTCTACATTAATAATGGTTATGGTATGGCACTGCGCATGTCACTGAGACAATACTTATACAGTTTTTATTGTGACCTATAAACAAAAATAAAACCATGAATATAGGTACCCACAACTACTTCAACTTTACTTCACTCCGAACACGAAAATTATTTCGGCTCGAAACTTCACTTGCATTTTTGGTTTCATCAGATAATGACGAAGATTTAATGAGATATTTTATAATACTAAACTTTTCTATAACATTCTAATTAATCCGTCGTAGCTAATTTTCTTCTTCCGCCATTCCAGTTTCACATGGGTAAAAAACACAAAATCCCTTGATGTGCCTTCACTTTTTAATTGAACCATAAAATAGGCAGGTACTAATACCCTTTAAAAGAAAAATAAGTCACAATTTCAGTACGGGAATTCATAATATCAATAATTAGTATCCTCTACTTGGTCTACGGAACAAAAAACCAAAAGTATCAAAACAACGTGGTCAATTGTCAATTTCATTTGAAAGGTGACAATTTGGTAATGCCGTATGAAAATCCATTTTCTTTTTTTTTTTGTTTTAAAAGATTCTGGTAGACCTATACCTAAATTATTAATTTTGCTTAAAACCATAGTTTTAAGCAGTATCTAAAAGTCTATAGTATAAACAATGGAATCTCCAATATGCAAAGAAATCAAACTTCTTGAAAAGAAAGAGTTTGACATTGTAGTTAAACTTTTTAAAGCTACATACCCTTTTTAGTCCTTCACCTCCTTTCTCACATTCCTGTCAATAGAAAATGACATGCGACCACATTGGTAAAAACTGAAACATGTGACAGCCAAATGTGTCATTGACAAAAATGTCGGCCCAAATTTTTGCAACATCCAAACACAAATAAATTTGGACAAAATGCTCGATGACCAACTAGAACCTGCAAACGATCCAACCCAAAAAGACAATAACATAACTAACCCTGAAGATGCAATTCAAGAAATTATAGAGACTCCAGACACATTCTCATATGGAGATCTGTACGTACTTGGTAAACTATGGATAAAGGTACTAGAAATAGGCTTGCTTGGAACCAAATGGAGCTTACCTACAATCGTACCTGTAGTCAAAGCAGCTAACCCACCCCCTCCTCCTAAAAAACCTGCCAAAATGAAATACAAAGATCTTCCTCTGTATACCACACCTCACCACGATTACAAAGACTTTGAAGCAGACAAAATCAAATGTCCCAAAGCTAAAGCTAGACTAGTCCATGAGTATTTGCTTCCACGCGTAAGAAACTATCGACAAAACCTTCAGCAGAATTACTCGGATTTCACCAGCGAAGTGGCGTCAATGAAAAAAAGCGCCTGCAGCGCTTTTCGAGAGAAGAAAAATAATTTTAAAAAGGTCTTTAGGGACCCTGATAGACTGCTTCTAAGGCGGATCCTGGTCGCTTTAGGAGGCGTTGGTGGATACTACATGGTTAAAGGAAGGAACACCTCACCTAAAATATTTGGAGCAGGTGTTGGTGTTTTAGTATCTGGTGCTTTATGCTTTCCAAAGGAAACGGATGAGACTTTTAGGAATTTGTCTTACACAGTCGGAAAGCTTGCTTTAAGAGTTTATAATAGTTATTGCAATAAAGGCTTTGCAATGAGAGAAAGATTACCTTGCCAATCGGACTACCCACCAGCTCCGCCACCGAGGAAAGAAAATATATGTCCAATAAAGAAATCAGGAAGTTAAGATACAAATGAAAATTAATGTTATATGCAGCATTAGTAAAAAAATTGGTGAAGTACTATTAAAGGTAAATTTTTATAGTGAACTTTGAAACTAAAATATATTGGTTCTAATCGTTTGTTATATTTTATTTCTTGATTTATTCGTATTTTACTGCTTTTCATATTTTTATGATTTTTATAGCAGTATCGCCTGCTCAGCGTAATCTACAAATTAATTTGTACAGGAAAAATTTTAATCATGAACGAGACTTGAATTCGAATCCATCATTACTCGGAATATAATAGGACTAGGTGAAGGAAAAATTTGAACATGAGACCACATCCCTGCTTGCGGGATGGATGGATACGGGTTCAGTTCGTGATTCAAATTTTTCCTTTACAAATCATTCTATAGTTTGCAGTATTTACTCGAATACCTAGAGTTTTCTTTTTTACATGGGGTCCAATCAGGTACAAACAAAAAATAGCCCGAATGTGAAAAAAATAGTGATCGTGTCGTGAGAGTTACTAGTTAGTGTCCAGTGTATTCATTTAGCCAATACTTCGCCAACACGCAAAAGATGTCGCTTGATAATCTTGCGATAAGCAGAAATAAAACAATTCGTAAAATAGCCCGAGTTATTCCGTTGTATGGGATGGGGCATCCGTACTGCAGGTATTATATTACCTGGGTTTTTTTATTTTTAGAACCTGGTGAACTGTTCATAACTTTATTCGAAACCCACCATGATCATAATTTTCTTTCACACAAAAAGTATCTTGTGTCAATACTTGGTACGACATTTGGATCGAGCTTTTTTTGTGTAAATGCGTGGTCAAGATTGCTTCTTCTTCGAATCAGAGAACATCAGTGAAAGTGTTGAAGCATTGTATTTATTAACTCACCGAACAATGTTATTGAAAGGTAAGAAATGCTGGAAGCGACAACAATCGGCTATTTGTCGTAAAAAATGTTTGATGTGACGCTGTCAAAGATGGTGAAATACTAGATGGTGTATTGGCAGACATTCCCAACTGCCCCATCCGTCTACCCCATCAACATAGAATTATATGATATAACCAAACTATTTCATGAATTTTTATAAAATTGTTGATCTTTAAATAATTGAGAAGAGTAATCATTCAAATAATTTTACTAGGTGGTAGGACTTTTCTGCAGTGTTCGTCTAGAAAGGTACCACCGCTTTGCCAGTTATTCTGCCGTCAAGCAGTAGTGAGCGAGCACTACTGTGTTACGGGTATTGGAGCTAGTGAAATTACTGAGCAAATGAGACTTTATGGTCTGATTACACAGTGTAGTAATCTGATTACTAGACTGTGTGATGTCTCAGGATGACGTGCGCAGTGCAGTGTCACGCGGAACTTTATTATTTTAAAGTTCCGAGTGACACTGCAACTGTTATGGGCGGCCGTGTCACTTAACATCAGGTTAACGACTAGCTCGTCACGTCATTCATTCTCATAAAAAAAACGTACAGAAAGGCTTTTCTTTGCCAAAAAAAAATTCCAAATTAGAGACCCAGAAGCAGAACAAAAAAATATCTGCATTTTATCTACCAATCTGTTGGTGTAACCAATTAGTTACAAATTAGTTAAAAATGCAGAGAATTTTTTAATTTGATGATTTTTGAATTTTCTTTTGGTTTTTTTTATGCACAGAATTCGCCCTAATGATACTAAGTCCATGGTTTTATGTTACCTAGTAGGAACCTAGGTAACCAGTTACCAAACTTGGTATTCTAACGGGAAACAGGCACGACGGGTCTGAAAGATTTGTCGCTTCCATACCTTCCACATCAATGTAATCAGAACAATAGGTAATAACATCCAGTGTATTGTGTTAAACCATCGAAACTTCTTGTTCCGTTTATTATGCGAACACAGAACAATTGCTTTTTTATATTATGTGGCGAGCAGCTGCTCAAAGTGGTAGGTACTCTCTGGGGGACACCTATGTTCAGCAGTGGACGTCTTCAGGCTGTTTATGATAATGATGTAAGGTACATTTTTAGGGTTCCGTAACCAAAGGGTACCCTATTACTGAGGCTCCGCTGTCTGTTTGTCCGTCCGTCTATCGTACCATGATAGTTAGAAAGTTGACATAGATGATGTACCCTTGCCGCTATGACAAGAAATACAAAAAACGTTTTTAGATAATGGCATGGAACCCTCCGTACGTGAGTCTGACCCGTACTTGGCCGGTTATTTTATTGTATTGCTGAGCCGTGGCTGGCGGTGTGATAATAGGACCACCTCATCTCTTCCCGTAAGAGCTGGCTAAGGGAATATCCAGGGAATTGACAGCAACACTCTCATCGCTTACTTTAAATCTGCGATTACCAAGACGCCTGCCAAGCGTATGGTCTATAGTGAAATCCGATGACAAACGTTCAAAGTGGCGATTTGTGGGAGAGTTTTTTTTTTTTTTATTTATTTAAATCAGAAAAAAAGGTTTACAACTTGCCTAAAAACACCAATAAAACCAAATAAGGTTTGTCTCTGGTGTTGTATTCCTGTATTTTACCGTAAGATACTTAATATAAATATATATAAAGTTATTTACTTACTTGATAATTATTGCTACTTTTTAGGGTTCGTGTCTAAAGGCTAAAAGAACGTAGTGAGTAGTAAGAGTGAGTAGTAAATAATTCCAAATTTTGTCACCTCTAACAGTGTCTGTCTACCCACAGCGTCACGCGGTTTGGTGTCAACTGACCCGTGACAAATACCCAGGCAGGCGTGGGTCAACAAATTACTTTATTTTTATAAGACCAAATTGTATTGTTAAAATCTTAAAGTATTAAACACTTATAAATATAAGTAAATAATACAATAGAAGGATAATAAAATTAAAAAATCTGGTTTAGGAAAAAGCAGTGTCTAGGTAATATGCTTAATAGCAAAAAAAAGTTCAGCCAATTAAATAACGAATAGCCAGTCAAATCCACCTGAACTAAAGGGTCAACCTTTCAATGAAACTTAATAAGCTGAAGTTTGAAAGAATTTATTTTAGCACTTTTAATGTTGACTCAATGAGTTCGCGGCAAACGTTTAGACGGCTGTGAAGTGCTCTTCAGGCTCCCCACACGCTGCGCAAACCGCTTACCTCTTCCCGCGCACATCACATTTTGATACTGCGCAACGTTTTACGCCAACTTCACAGCCGCCGTTGACTTCGGCGCAGAGCACAGATTAGAGAAAAAAAAAATTACTATAGCTATTACCCACAGAGCAACAATCTTTTATTTCGGTTTTTTGCTTTTTCTTGCTCTGTGTCTATGGTCTTCACCTTCATCATAGCCAAGGATTAACACTATATGACTTTGCCATTTCTTGGCGCTCATAACGAAGCACGACCCTGATTTCTTAAAACTTGTGCTTTTTCCAATGTTAATGTTTGAAATTGGTGGCGTTTTACGCATTAATTGCTGAATTACGAGCATGAGTGTGGTCAAGTGATATAATGTGGTGTAACGTGGTTTTTCGTGTTGCTTCCGAAATTCCATAGAGGCTTCTAGTAAAGTTGCCACCACTTTACTAGAGCATGACTTAGACTGGACTATGACTATGACTTGACTACGTAAAATATTCTAAAATTTCGATGAAAATATACAATACTTGACACTGGCTAAATACACTATGTGTGGAGCCAAAATATAAGACAAAAAAAACGAAGCACGACTAGCTGTTCCCACAAACAGAGGATACATGGCTGTTCCTAAATAAACAGTCACTTGGATGGATGACACTCGTGCTTGGTGGCTGTTGCGTAGACCAGGTTTTTCTTAGGCAGCCAAATATATTTATCTGACACCAGGGCTGATCATTTGCATTCAAAAGCAGAAATATTAGAGCCACAGATAATAAAATATTTAAGTAAGTATTATAATACAAGCTCTAAAGCAAAAATAGGCCCGCATACATTTTAATCTAATATTCATAAAATATACAATTATTGTTATATTATTTGGGTCTATTGGATTATAATTATACCTAATTGTGTTTTAGATAATTATAGGGGTAGTCGATAGGAATAACGCGTGGCTTGATTTAGTAAAATTATGAGGAGATCCGCAGAGTGACCGATATAGCTCTTAGGATTAGCAAGTTCAAATGGCAATGGGCAGGCCACATCGCTCGTAGAACTGACAACCGATGGGGAAGGAAGGTTCTCGAGTGGCGACCACGAACCGGAAGCAGCGTAGGCCCTCCACTAGGTGGACTGGGTACCTAACTTTAAATTATTTATTTAAATTATTGCGTGCACTACATGCATAGTGCAATAAATTAAACCTGGCGGAGGGCATTGGTATACCGCTCTACAGGTTAAGGCGCTGAATGCTCCCAAATCGACTATTTTGAACGTGATTGTCTCAAAATGTACACAAATTACAGGATTTCAAAACACACGTTATTACTGGTCATATCTTCTTTCCATCTGCAGAAACCGAAACACGATTACGAAAAGTTTTCTCGATAGAAAAAAATCGTGAAGTGACCTCTAAAAAAGCATTCAAACGTCCTAAAATGTTACATTAGAATATCACACCTCATTGAAATAAATCATAGTGATAAGTTATGTTTCAATGCATCCGTCTATAATCTTATTTTTTTAATAACAATAAGCGTTTATTTTATAACTACCTAATTATTTGTGCCGAAAAGTGGAAAAGTCGAAGTGCAACGCAACGTAATCACCATATTTTTGCTATGCATAAAGCGACCCTATATAATACAAAATACAGTTCATGTTCGATTGTTGTAATAAACGTGCTCGCATTGGGTCGTGTCAGCGTCTTAACCCTAGTTTGGGTACCACGGTGTAAATTTTTTTGGACTGCAACACTGTTTTGTAAACTAAAATTATGTACTTTTGAGAGATGTTTGTAAACTCTAAATAAATCATTCATTCATTCATTCAAACCCTTAAGTTTGCACTTATCCCTCTATGACGTACCTACTGCAACGCATTTGGGTACGTCCTAGAGTCGATAAATGCGGGCTTAACAGCCGTTTTAGTGCAGACGGGCACAAATATAATTTAGATAAGTATTACATTATAAAAATATAACAATGAACCCTTCAACAACAATAGTAATCATTAGTAGACCATTTTGTAACAAAGCCAAAAGTCAGTTCTAACAATAAAAACAAGTTTAGTAAGCGCCAAGTCATAGCCTTTTAGTGATCACGGCCATAGGAATAAAAAAACCCCAAAAAAAAATTGAAACCCTTATATTTAGTAAGCAGTCTGATCAAGCTCATAACGGTCGAGTTACTGAATTTCATCATCATCATCATCATCATCATCATCATCATCATCATCATCATCATCATCATCATCATCATCTACAGCTTGAGTCTTCAAAGTATTCAAGTAAGAATGTCCACTGCTGAACATAGGCCTCCATAAGAGACCGCCACTTTGAGCGGCTGCTTGCCTCCTGCATCCATCGGCTCCCCACGATTTTCCCCTCATTCATCGTCATCAACATCATCAGCCTGAAGATGTCTTCCAACAGAGAGTGCCACTTTGAGCGGCTGCTCGCCTGCATCCATTGGTTGCCGCGGTTTTCACCAGATCGTCGGTCCACCTAGTGTGCGAGTATTCCGGGTCATGGACGGAGGTGATAACTGAGTTTACTTGTTCTACAAACAAAAATATCATATTAATCAAAACAGGATTAATTATAATTAAGGTTTTTTTTAATCCTTTTTTTATGTATGACACTTATGCCATACCTAGTCCTAACGCACACACAATCACACAGACATGAATCACGATGGTCTATTAATAAGTATTAACTTATTTAAAAAAAAATAAAAACTAAACATGTGAAATCAAAACTAGTTCAGACATTAAAATAATAAACTTAATAAACTTGACAGAGTCGATACATAAATCGATTTTAAATATCATAAATTCGATTAATGAACTTCGATTCGAAAAAAATATTCGATTACATTTTCCCTCCATGAATCTGCAAATTTCGAATTTAGAATGCGAAGGCGGTTACCGCTTTCGCGCTAAATGTCCCGGAACTAATGTGGTGTCAATAGACAACGGGGCGATAAGATTTACGTAATTAACCGGGACATATTCAAAAGATTTGGGACGCCACGCGCCATGTTGGTTCGATTATATCCCACAAATTTTCTTAGCGAAGCGGAAAAGTTTGGTTACGATGAATCCTCTTTTAGGACAGTACTTAATGCATTTTTTTTCAGGCTTGCAATGTAATGTATAATGAGGTTCTGTAAAAAAGTATTGATAACATTTAGTAGGTATCTATAAATGTACAATACAGAAAGAAATAACTTACCCCTTTCTTATAATTTTTAAATTATTTAGTGTGTACGTTCACTAAGGAGTTAGGTAGGTACTTATACTTAGCAACATAATCTATTTAACTGCCCATCTCTTTTATTGTCAACGGCTTTAGGTTTAGGTAAGTAAGTAATTTTAAATTAAATATTATTCCAAATATTTCAAACAATTTAATTAATTGTCATTCAATTTAAATGTGTTACATTTAACTAACCACATTGACACAAACTTATTAAAATCTCATTTAATTATATTCACATTTACATATTAATGTATCCCGAAAGGTCGTTTGAAATCATTTATTTTTATGTATCCATTTAATTTAAAACCATAGAGGCGCATTAGCAAATTAATTTACTTTTAAATTTATTTTACAAGTTGCCGACAAGATGTTTTTGATAAAATATTGATAATGGGAAGACATAAATAGAAAACCTGTTTTTGGAATTATCGCCCACTATATGTTGTTCGGATGGTTACGGTGACAATATTTATTTATAACTGTATAAGTGCCCCGTGTTTTACCTGCTTTTTACCCATCTTCTTGCGAGAACTCTCAATTTTCCGGGACTCTATGTATCCCATCTTAATCTTGGTATTAGCAATCTGTGTGCAATATTTCATTGAAACTGGTAAAGCCACTATAATGTAGAAATAAAAATTCGCCACCTACCTATAGGTACAATTATGTCTTGAAATAAGTACTTACATTTTTTTGCAAAACTGTATGTATTAAAATCTTAAATTAAAATGCTATATATAAACCGTATAAAGCTATTTCATAGTCATTTCGTCTCAGATTACGCATAATAATATGAGTATATAATTTACATAAATTCGTAAAACAGTAGTCCTCGGTTATTATCAGAGAGATATAAAATTATGCATCATTTAGACAAACGATTTCACGAAACAATCGATTCAAATCGCGAATCGTTTTAATTCGACATTCAAATCCATGCTAAACACTCTTTAAGTTTAAAACATTCGAAATAACACATTTCATGGCAGTCCGCGGAAAAAAGTTAAAGTTCCAAATTCATAAATTGATACGTTCGTAATTTGAAATCGTTTTTGAGCTTTTAAATCGATGCCCGCTGGCGAATGTGGAAAATTGCTAATAAATTTTTTAGTCGTTACATTGTGTGTGATCGTTTGTTTATTCATTTTCTTTTTTTAGGTTGCCAGTAGCGGTTCGGCATTTAATGATGACAGCATTTTTAGCGGGAAACTGAATCGATTAGTACTTTAATGACCTCTATTTAGTTTTCTTTTATTTCGATCAAAAATCAGACAGCATGTTTGGATCAAACAGGATTTTTTTAGAAACTGGTTGAGACTATATGTTTTAGTTTTGAGGGAGCTTCTAGGCTTTCATCATCATCAACATCCAGAAGACATCCATTGCTGTACATCTCCCAGAAAAGGCCACTTTGAGCGGCTGCTCGCCTCCCGCATCCATCGGCTCTCCACGCCTTTCACCAGATCGGCGACCCACTTAGGCCCCCTGTGCTGTCTTCCGGTTCGTGGTCGCCACTCGAGAACCTTTCCACCCCATCGGTTGTCAGTTCTACGAGCGATGTGACCTGCCCATTGCCATTTCAACTTGCTAATTCATAGAAGAGAATGTCGGAGGTTTTAAAAATGTTGAAGAATAATAGGTACCTACTTGTTCTCTTAGTGAAATACAACACGCTTATTAGTCTTACGTCTTACTAAATAGTTTTAAAAAATAAACCCAAAAATTCAGCGATCACATTTTTTGTTATTTTTTTCTGTCGGACCATGTTTGATGTCCATGAAGGTTCATTACAAGTCATTATATTTAGATTGTGCCGGCCTCCTTGTGTTGATGTCCCGCTGGCTTGACCGTAGTTTTATAGCATCGGATCTTTCCCTGTGTCTTTAGGTTTAACCGAAGCGCAAGATTTAATTTCTTTATAATTTCACCCAGTTTTACAAAACCAAACTAAGTATCAAATAAATAAATAAAATATTATTTGTGGAGGTTGAATTCTGTGGTGAGGAGGACATTTCACATAGCGCCATCTAGCCCCAAACTAAGCATAACTTGTACTAAGGAAACCAGATAACTGATACAATACTTAGATGCTTTTTGTTTGTAAATAAATGTACATAGAATACAATATAACACCCAGACCTAGGTAGAGCAAACATTGATATTTACCACACAAATGTTTGTCCTGTGTGGGACACGACACACCTATACTATAGGACACACCTAAAGTTCAGAAGGCAGAGTTACTACTACCAACTGAGCTATAATGCCAGTCAGGAAATATGTACATTTTAATAAATATATATTAATACATAACGCTCAAGGCTTATCGAGCTCGTTGACAAAGTTGTAAAAAAATATGCCGAAAGTCACCAACATAGACTCTACCATCCCTTGAACGTCGAGGCAATCCAGCTCCTCGATCACACGGATATAGTGAGAAGACTTAAAAGAACAAAACCATTTGAGTTAGTGTAGTGTATTAGTGTAACATAATAGATACAATTGCAGTGCAGTGCAGTGCAGTGCAAGTGCTACATAGAAAGAACACATGAACAAAGTGTCTTCACCTTAATAGAAACAATAAGATTAGGGTTAATGGACTCAATCTTAGGAAATTAGGTTTTTAGAAGTTTAAGTTAAATTAAAATTGCTTATTAGCCAATTGATATGGCTAGATTGTAATATTATTAGAGCGCCTATCCTAAAGGCACTCTAGGAAAAGAAAAAAAAAAAACATAACGCTCAAGGGACGTGCTAGAGGGGCTGCAGAAGTGCAGAGGAGGACAACTGGGCAGACATCCGCTGGGCATACATACGAATCATTTTTGCCCAAACTGAAAAAAACATTTAATCAAAAATTATATTTGCTAAAGATAAAGATATTTAAATATCGCGCCAGCGTTGCATCGCTTCGCTTTCACCATGTAGAACAAAATATTATTTCTCAGGTATATAACCCGACCGATTCAAAACAACCTGTAATCATTCGCTGTTGGCAGGATTAAGCAGTGATTTTAATCGAGTCGTGTCGAGTTATCGATTCGCTTATAATCGATTTATTTGAAAATACTCTGCTGATTTAAGAACATTGAAAATTTTAAAAGCATGGTCATAAACTAATCGATTCATTCGAATTTTGCGATGATTTTAGGTTTTACAGAAATGTTTATTGTTGCTACAATAAATCATCAATCAATACATATATACAGAATGTAATTTAATTCATTAGCATAAATTGAGCCCATGATAGTACATCATTTATAGATGATTATTAAAGAGTAAAAGTGTGTAAATGAAAATATTTTTATTAAAAATTATGAAGATTGCCGCGGCGCCTAACGCAGTCGGCACGGATGATTTTGATACATTTAAACGTTTTTATTCCTTGTATGTACTAATTAAAAACAGTACTACATTATTTTAATTAAATTTTGTATTGTAGCATTTGATTAAGTAAGTTATTCCATTTTTTGGAGTTATTGTTATTACTAAACCAATGTGTTAGAATTCAAAAGTTTTGGTCCAGACGTAACCGGTATCAGGAGTAGGTACTTAGTTTCAAAGGATGCTAATGAATTCAATTACACCCAGTATAATAAAACTGAAACGGGGCTAAATCTGTGTTACATTCAATATTTTGTAAAAATTTTGACTGCATTACACTTCTATATATTGATAAAGGTACATCTAAAAATAGAAACAATTATTTTTATATTTTTGTCTGTCTCTCTGTCGGTCTGTCCCTTTGAACACGCATCACGCTGAAACTAAGCACTGAACGGATTTTGCTGAAAAGTGCAGTCGAGTCAAGATTGTGTCGAGTCGCGGCGACCTAATTTCAGATCTGTAATGTTCATCATCACCATCATTAACAGCCCGAAGACGTCCACTGCTGAACATATGCCTCCCCATAGAGCACCACCTTGAGCGGCTGCTAGCGTCTTGCATCCATCGGCTCCCCACAGTTTCCACCAGATCGTCGGTCCACCCAGTGGGGGGCCTACGCTGTCTACCGGTTCGTAGTCGCCACTCGAGAACCTTTTTTCCCCATCGGTTGTCAGTTCTACGAGCGATGTGGCCTGCGCATCTGCATATTACCTTGCCTTTATTCACCTGAGGTATTTGATATATATTTTATTATCCGGATAATAATTATCTGGTATTATCTATTACGGAGCGAGGGTGTTTTATATCATTTTTATTTCCATACACATTAATAAAATCATGATATTGTAATTGTATGTAATTTGGGGTCGGTTATTGTAGAGCTTTGAATATTTAGACATGACAGTTATTGGTTTAGTAAATGTAAAAAACATTCATATTTTTGGCCGCTAAAAGTTTCTGCCTTCTTTCTGGCTTTTTGACTTGACCAGTACTTAATACAAAATTACACATGTAGAACTTAGTTGTAAATACGTATACCTACCACATGTTGTGGCAATCACCCATCCTAATGCCGCTCATAGCAAACGTTGCGTTGTATACGCAAAGTTCATAATGAGTTCTTACATAATTTCTAAGAAACAAAAAACTGAATCAAAGCAACCAATTTAAGAGAGAGATAAGTCACTGGGCCAATGGAGCCTGTAATATAATTCAATTCTTAGCAATTCAGATAGTTTTAGCAAGCTCTCAATTACAGAGTTCAATCAAACAAAATTTATGGAAATAATATTTTTGCTCTTAAAAAAACAATCAGTAATAATAATATTATTATTATTCTACTAGTTGTAACAATATTATTGTACTGTTGGTGTTTTGGCCCGCTCTACAACATTCGTAGCTCTTCAAACCTTCGTATATCGCCCAAGGATAAAATGAAATGATACAACCTAATTATATAATAGGCACCGAATCATTGTTCCGGCGATATTGTGATTATTTCTTTTGTATTTACTTATTAACTGGCTATATCCTGTGACTGTACTTGTATAAAACCATCCTACAAGTATGCAGTATATACCGATATATGTATAGCTCTTAGGATTAGCAAGTTGAAATGGCAATGGGCAGGCCACATCGCTCGTAGAACTGACAACCGATGGGGAAGAAAGGTTCTCGAGTGGCGACCACGAACCGGAAGACGCAGCGTAGGCCCCCTAAAAGGTGGACCGACGGCCGTGGGGAGCCGATGGATGCAGGTGGCAAGCAGTGGCTGAAGTGGCGCTCGCGGCCTATGTTCAGCAGTGGACGTCTTCTGGGTGTTGTTGATGATGATTATGATGATGATTTAGGAAAATAGTAACTCCAAAGACACAGAACAAGTAGGTCTACGTGGCATATAGCTATATAGATACCTACTTGGGGTTTATGTTCTGCGGTAAAAAGTCGGCATAATCTACTTATAGGTACTTGAACTTTAGTTAAATTTAAGCAAATATTTATAATATAACCTACATAAATAGTTATATATGATAGTATTATAAGTTGGAAACATAGTTCGATCCGTAAAATCTGTGTAATGGAATAGTGCCCGAGAGGGCCCGCGATTTGCTTATTCAATCAGGGTTGCCACTACAATAGTAGATCATAGTTCATAGTTCTTTATTGATAACATTCAGTTACAATGTACGAATAGTATGAATTGTAAAACGACAAAAATGTGTTTTTATTTTATAAATTCATAGTCCTCTCTCTAGAATATTAATTTTTTTTTAAACTCCTAACGTTCACGTTAGCTCTTGGACCCTAACTAGGGTTCCCTGTATCCCATCTAGGACCTACGAGGAACATCTTCTTCTTCTCGTGTAGTCAAGTGGTCAGCCCTGGTGTCAGAAATTTTTAGGCCGCCTGAAGGCTTCTGACTTGGCTTAACGACTATTGTCCGACGACAATAGCCGGGACCGACGGCTTAACATGCCCTCTCAAGCACGGTAGCGCTCAGTTCTAAATACCAACTTTTTGCTGTAGCGGTCACCCATCATAGTAGTGACCGCAGCGAACGTTGCTTAAGGCCCTGACAGGACCCAATGAGAGCACGTTTATTACAGCAGACAAACTTGAAACTTATTTTGTACCTTATGTCGTTTTATGCATAGCAAAAATATGGCAATTACGTTGCGTTGCACTTTGACTTTTCCATTTTTCGGTATAAATAATTAGTTATAAAAGAAATGCTTATTGTTATAAAAAAATAAGCTTATAGACGGATGCATTGAAACATAACTTATCACTATGATTTATTTCAATGGGGAGTCTTATTATAATGTAACATTTTAGGACGTTTGAATGATTTTTTAGAGGTCATTTCACGATTTTTTTCTATAAAGAAAACTTCCTAAACGTGTTTCGGTTTCGGCAGATGGAAAGAAGATATCACCAGTAACGTGCCATTAACGTGCATTTTTTTCAATCCTGTAAATCGTATACGTTTTGAGATAATCACGTTCAAAATAGTCGATTTCGGAGCTCTCAGCGCCTTAACTTTACCGATCGGTTAGGAACGGCTTGTCGTGCTTCGCTATGAGCGGTACACGAGGACCAATGCTCCTACAACACCCAGACACATAACAAGAAAAAGCCCTACAAAACCCAACAAAAAAAAAAAAAAAACATCTTTAGCTTCAATTTTCCGAGTTTTTTTTTTCATAATAGCTAACTGACCAATCCGGGAATAGAAAATTAAACACAATTTCAAGATAAAGTCAAAAAAGAGTGTTCACAAAACTAATATTTTTGAGTTAGGTACAGTAGAACTTAGGTACTTTGAATACTATTTATTTAATTTCACATTTGTCTTTAAAACTTGCGTTAAGTTGTTTCCAAGCCTTAGTAAGAATATTTTATAAAAACTGGCCAAAATGAATGAAAGAACATTAAAAAAAACAACAAAATAAATTGATAGAGTGGTAACCCTAACCATCCAATCCCCAAACGGACAAATTCAGGGGTTGAACACGATACCTACAAATCTGATAACCACCCCTTTGCTATAAACTGACGGGCGGCCGAATTAAATATTACTTATGTTTTATTCCATTTGATTGTTTGATTTCATAATGGCGACTTTTTTAATTGTGTTTAGTCAATGATTTGATAGAAATCTGTTTAGTAACTTGTAGACAGCAGCCAATGGTAGCACTGAGCATACTTCAAAAACTTTTAACACCTTTGATTGGTTGTTATTTACTTCTTCTCGAAAATACAACCAATCAGCAAATTCAGATAGCTTCTTCTTCTTCTTTTTTAATGGCTTTCTATCGCTTTTTTGCAATAATTCTGCCAATGTCAAGTGAGTATTTGTACGGTTATGTCAGGTCAAAGTCATATTTTGTCAGTCAAAACGCCAACATTAAAATGGAGGATATTTTACCTTACACTAGCCTTCAGGCTCTAAAAAAGGCCGTTGAAACAAAAACGAAAATGCATGGTTTTATGATTTTGAAACCATTTGCCAACACTCGTGCACGTTCACGAACACTTAACGGATAATAACCACCCTTATTACACATTTAAGTTCAAAATACACTAGTTTTGAAAAATAAATTCAAAATTCACAACCGCCATTGTCGGATTTTCTTCAAAGACCCTAATAAACTGACATGTTTATTAGGGTATCTTAGTCCACGTGACACTGGCAAAATTGTGGTCACCTCTCCACAAAGGCCATTAACCAAGAGTTGAAGTTGCTGACATGTTATAAAATTGACAGGTAATGACATAAAAAACTGATTGCTATATGAAAAACTTTTAGGGGGTTCCAAAATATGTCACTGCAGAGTCAGCGTTGCCGGACTCCACTAAACGAATTTCGCAGAAAATATTTACTCTTTGAGTATATTAGTTATCTGTGACTCTATAGCTACAGATAATAGGCTAAAGAGCTTTTCTCACAGATTAGATAAAATCAATTCAGCAGTCTGTATCGTACACAACGGACGCTTTCTTTTCAATATTAAAATTTATTCGAAAATAGAAAAATGTTGGATTCTCACAGGAAACAACTCGAAAGAAAGGGTTAAAAATATAAAAACCGAAACAAAAAACTCATTGACAATGACCGTAGACGCTTTAATTCGTCCGACAATGACCCTTGACGTCTGACCCGTGTGAATCTCTGACATCGTGACGCGACGTTCGATTTTCAAAAATATTTAGGCGCGAACGTCACGCGCCGCTGATTGGTGGGAATTCGACCGTTGATGAGTGATCACGACCGAGTTGTAATTTCTAAATTGTATCGATTTATTTCGACGTTTGACTTTTTTACCGTTTCGGTCAAATTGTTATTAGTAGGTATAATAATATTTTAGAGTAGGTAACAGAGAGATTGAGAAAAGCATTACTCTTTGGAGAAAACTGAGAGATACAAATGGGTTGTGTGCAAAAACTTTTAGGTTGTGAGCTGGCAGCCCGATTTAATACAAAAAACATGGCTTTTGTAAGAACTTGGCTTTATCCTGTAGGTAGATAGGTACCTCGTTGACGTAAAAACCTTTTCTTATCCTAAAAATAGTTGGACTGTGGAATGCTCTGAGATAATGGGCCTAATTAGTAAATGTCTTGATTTTTAAACTCTAAAAACACAAGGTTTCTTTCTGCTAGATAGTAAATAGTGGACTAGTGACCAAGTGGGCCATACTTATACCTACATATAATGTCGCACCTTTGTTTCACGTCTAGTTTTACAAATGTCCATAGGTTACGGTAACCTCTTACCATTCAGGAGGGCCGTATACATAGGTACCTAATACTGGTATAGGTATATAGGTACTACCTAAGTCATAACAAAAAAAAACATGATATCCGCGTTATCTTGCCGTGGCCCTGTCTATCAAATGGTTTGATGTTCCGGTGTTTTAGATTATTAGTTTGATTCAAACCAGTCCCTTTTAGAATTTTTTTTTTTTTTTACACATACATAGATCCTGGACCCTAACTAGGATTCCCTGTATCTAGGGACCCAGGAACTACGAGGACCATGGTCCCACAACACCCAGACACAGAACAAGTATTTGCGCTTTTTTTTTTCGGGCACAAATACTTGTCCTGTCGCGGGAATCGAACCCGCCACCTCCGGGTTATGAGCCGACCTGCTCAACCACCGCACCGCGGAGGCTGTCTAGAATAGTTTTGGTTGCTTCAGATCTCCGTTTACGATTTCTAGTCAATGCTTTCACCTTTACAAATTTTTATTTCAAGTCCAGGAATGTAGGTCAATTAGAAATTACGTTGTGGTGATTTAGGTACAGCTTAGCTTGTTGTATGACCTAAATGCCTAGGCACCATTTTTGGGCATCAACTGTAATCTAAAATAATTTTTAGGGGTTTATTTAATGGAGTTTTATGAGTTTAATGTCAGTTACAAATTATAAAAGTAAACATAGGTTTACTTTTATAACTTGTAAAAGACCTGTGATGTGATAGTGATGGGAAATGATTGACAAAATCATGTCAAATCGGACTCGGACTTTTCCCGTAGATGAACAGACAGACAAACCGACCGACATAATATATATACACCGACAGAAAGACAAAACGGAAGCATGGGCAGACAGATAGACATACGGACAGACAGACAAACGGACATGACGAACAGATAAGGGTTTTTTCTGACTACAGAACCATTAAATGATCCACGTTTGCTTGTCTCTTACTCATTCAAACTTAAGTTTTAAAAAATAAAAGAATATTTTGTGGACATTTCACACAGCGCCATCTAGCCCCAAACTAAGCATAGCTTATACCATGGGAACGAGTTAACTAATAGAATACCTAAAATATATACTTTTTTGTTTGTAAATACATAAACGGAATACAATGTAACACCCAGACACAGAACAAAAATCAATGTTCATCACACAAATGTTTGTCCCGGGTGGGAATCGAACCCACAGCCTAGTTCAGAAGGAAGAGCTTACCAACTGAGCTGTGTGTTATTGAATAAATGGGATAGGTTGAATACCAAAACATGTAGGTAGGTGTAGTATTTGTATTCTTCATTACCTCATACAATGAATCACATACACTTGCACAAAGTGTCTAGTTATTTGTCATCCATTGACTCAAAAACCACAACGTTTATCTTACCGACGTATTCTATGCAAATGTGACCGCAAACATCGATGTACAATTGTTTCAAGAACTGTAATAGAGTAACATTGAGTGACATTTGGTAGTGGAAAAGTTACACTATGAGAAATTTTACCACAGGTTGCAGTTATATTAATATTTATGATTTTTATGGCAGTATCGCCAGCTCAGCGTAATCTACAGATTATTATTTAATTATTATATATCCGCAAAATTTCTAGTGTTTCATTGCCTGCTTTCCTGTCCTCAGTCCATAGTACCGAAAAACTAGTAAATTCTATTTTATCACCCAGTTTGGCTCACTTTGACATAGCTTACATGACTGAGGCCGTCAATTCATGGAAAGCAGCCTGTCCAAGCCAGCCTTTGCCTAAGGCTCCCCTTTCGCAGAGGCAATGGGATGGGCCGCTCTGTGAGATAGAGCGCAAATCATTGCTCGATACGTCTGCTAGTTCCACAGAGCGTGCCCGTCTTCTTGCTGTATCGCGGTGGGAGTCGGGCCTTTGGTTGCAAGCTTTGCCATCAAAGAATATAGGGAACCTTTTAGATAATAACACATTCCGTTTGGCCGTATCCTTACGTTTAGGAGCTGCTTGCCAGGTCCCCCACCTATGCCATTGTGGTGATATGGTCGATTGCCTTGGCCACCACGGTTTAGCGTGTAGCAGAAGCGCTGGACGTATCCCGAGACACGCCAGCTTGAACGACACCATTCGTCGGGCCTTTGTCAGTGCCGGCGTACCGTCCGTCCTCGAACCTAACGGACTTATGCGCGATGACGGCAAGAGGCCCGACGGAATGACTCTAATACCTTGGAAGATGGGACGGCCTTTGGTATGGGACGCAACTTGCGTTGATACCATGGCGCCGTCTCATCTTCCTGAAACAAAAAACGACGCTGGCAGCGCTGCTACTAAGGCTGAAAACCTCAAACGGCGCAAATATGGACACCTCGACAGAGGTTATATGTTTGTGCCGTTTGGGGTTGAAACAATGGGACCGTGGGGGCCAGGTGCACTCGAAATTTATAGGGACTTGGCAAAGCTTTTGGTGGAGGCGACTGGTGACCAGAGGGCTGGCTCTTTTTTGCTGAGAAAGTAAGCATTGCTATCCAACGTGGCAATGCAGCCAGCATTCTGGGCACTCTCCCCTCCACCAAAGGTCTTTTTGATTACTCTTAGTTTTTAGTTGTAAATATCTTCTACTTTTTTAATTATTTGAATTTAATTATTTTGTAGATTAATTTGTTTTTTGTTTAATGTTGCGGCTTCAATTCTCGCTTGTGATTCAAATTTTTTCTTAATCTTGTAGCAGTAATATTGTCTAGAAGACACTAATAAGATATGTTCATTGAGATTTACTATTGAAACAAGATTATTAGGTATTTTTCTCTGTATTTAACATGACGTACTGTTATTAATTAATCAATGCAATAGGTATTAATAGATACTTGTGTTACAGTCTCATATTTACATAGGTAGCCAATATGAGATTCTTATTTTTTTGTCTAAATAGAAAAGATAAATGTTTTTCAGTTACAGTCCTTTACATAGATCCTGGTGTGCCCTAACTAGAAGGATTCTCTATATTCCAGGACTTCGAAACTACGAGACCCACGATCTCACAACACCCAGACTCAGAACAAATATTTGCGATTCCAGTAGTGGGAAATGGGAATCAAACCCACCGCCTCCGGGTGACCCGAACTGCTCAACCACCACACTACAGATACTTTTAAAACAGCAATCAATAACAAAACATGCATTTGTTTATTAGTTATTTTATTAGGTATAGTATAGGTTAGTACTTATGGTATATAATTGTACTATTTGAAATGGGAACTTAAGTCTGGGCATTATCTATGTCTAGTCCAACAATAAGTCAATGGCTGCACGAACTGGAATTTAAAGATTAAAGTTGTCACACGAAAAGACGCATTAATTCAACTTAATACAAAGATATTAAGATGTTGAAAGTTGTATACTAAATACGTTCTGACAAATTATTAGCCTCACTGCAAACAAAATTAATGACATTGAAAAATAACATTACAAACCGGTTATTAGAAATTTCTTGATCGCAGAATCTTAATCTAATTTAGATAAATAGATAGATAAATTCTTTATTGACAATGGTATTACAGTTTTTTTTATTTATTTTTTTCAGTGAGATAATAAGTATGCACAGGCTAAGCGACCTATATGTAATAAGAATGTATGTATTATGTACCTATACCTAAGTTACGTCATCGTGCTAGTTAAGATATTTATTTTAGGAATTTCTTCGTTCTTTACGGTCGAGTTTTATGTCTGACAGGGCCAGAAAAAAAATAGGACCGCTTATTTTTTTTTTTCTTGCTCTGTGCATGGTATTAATTGTTTATTTATTTAAGTAGAGCCTTATTATACCTATGGAAATAAATATAGTTTTTCAATATCTTATTAAGTACTTACTTAAAATGTTGGCTTCTGTGTCTTTATTGTTATTCTAGTTAATTAAAAATTAATTACCTCTTAATTCAAATTAACCACTAAGTAGACTACTAGAGTTACTTTAAATTACAACCAATCAATAAAACCAATTATTTTCCAATCAATTAAAATTATCAGAGAAGTTTACTTTTCCAATTTTTTTTTAACTCCAAGTTAAAAGTTTTCCCACAAGCGGCGCGTTTGAAGTTCCACAGACTTGCAACATTATTTAAAACAAATAACAAATATTTGACAGGATATGGTCGTAGGGTACAAGACACGCGCTGAGTTAGCCGGCACTTTCATTAAGGCTAGCGGATTAACTATTGAAGGATTATGTTTATAAATAGAATTTTCTTGTTTGTTTTAATCATTGAGTTACGCCCAATTATTCAAATAATCTGGGAGTCTCCCACAAATAAGCACAAAACTGTATGCAATAAGTTTTAGTATCTATCTAATATATTATTAATCATAGATATTATTATTATTCTTATTTTTAAACTGTGGATATTATATTGGCATTTGTTTATGTTTTCTGAAGCTATGGATATCAACAGCCGTTAAGCCATGCAGATATGAAAACATTTTTTCTTTCTGTCTTTCTCTCTTTCCAAGTCTCCATGCTTGATTTACTTGCATAATATCGCTAGTATTTTGGAATACAACATTTATAGCAGTATTCATCCAATTGCATTGTTTTTTGAATCAGATGCCAGTTGAATCACTGGACTGCGGCTGCGGTCGCTGGACAGCGGGGAAAAACCAATCCATTTAATACATAATTTGTATCATAAGTAAGTAGTTAAAACATGACGTATTCAACATCTTTTTAGCACTCATAGCAAAGCACAACTAGCCGTTCAATTCGATCGATTAAGTTGATCAACGTTCGCTGTGGTTAGGTACTACAATGATGGGTGACCGCTACAGCAAAAAGTGGTATTTACAACAGAGCGCTACCGTGCTTTGGAGGGCACGCTTATCCATCGGTCTCAGCTTAATTATCCGTACTTAAAACTAAGAAATAAATTTCTTGAAATCGGTACCTATATTTTGACGGCAACCTATAGTGAAAGGTTAACTAAGATTTAAAATAAAAACATGCCTGCAACTGAATGGAAAACCTCATTTTTCGAAACCGTTTGAAAATAGTTATACATTTGGAAGATTGAACCTGGGTAGGTAAGCACACGTATCACACATTGTTTTAGTAGAGATAAAATGTTGCGGTCTAACACACAGTCATTACCGCGAGTGAACAGCCCCGCCTGTATGACACAATCTCGACATGCAGCGCAGCGTTCGAAGAATCTAACTGTGGTGAAATATGTTACTGTAACCTTCCCTTCCACTGAGGTGTACAGGATGGGAGGTGTAGGTAGAACATTACCTTATCCTTACTTGTAAATATAGGCAAGTGGTCAGACGCATACTCACAGAATAGGACTGGAAATGGCATCGTGGATCTGGTACGAAACCTTAATTTTATAGCTGATAGTAAACGGGAAAGTTTTTTATGGCAATTGAAATAAAGTAGACTTCTATGGCGATTTATACCGTGGTGTGAACCATATGCGGTCCGAAACGCCCTATTACTCAAAATAACAGTGTTCCGTGTTTTACGGATCTCTGTAACCCGTTGATTCAAAAATTTTCAGTCTGCATGAAAATTTTTAATTTCTGAAATGCAATGTAGCTTCAGAGGAACCTACATTTTCTATAGAGTTCTATGGGTACGAAAAATACTTTTCCCAACCTTATCTTATGCCTGCTATTATGTAGTATGTACTGGTTAACACTAACAGACTAAAATTAGTTCTTAAACGATATTACACCGGCTTCATGATGATTCACGTTTTTCTGCATCTCGAATCTTCAACATAATTGCACAATTGCAAAATTTATGCATCAGACAGATTTTTATTGTGAAGCATGCTTATTTCTCACTGATCAGCATAAAGTACGTGATGTATTGGCATGTTAAAACTGACTTAAGAGCCGTTAGTGCAGCTGGCTTAAGGGAAAAGACCTTTGAGAGATGACTCAGTGGTAATAAAATCAACATGGACAGTCAAACGTGAATAAATCTAAGTTTTATGAAGGAATACATAAAATATTATAAGATTTCCGTAGCGGACATACTTACTACATACTTGCTTACTACATTACACTAGAAAAATACCGCTAATTAACCGCTTCTAGAAAGTGAAACTAAGTATTACTAAAGGAATACCTATTTAGGTGCTGTCGAATTATTTTTGATCTAAGTACAATCGGGAGCATACGTCTAAGGGCCTATTCAAACCGGAGCGTTATTCGCTACCGCGATGTGTAGCGGTATTTTGTATGGAGTTCCGAGGCTAGAGCGAAACTTGATGGAAACTTTATACAAAATACCCGGTGGAACCCCGCGCGGTATACCACTACCCATAGCGGTAGCGAATAATGCACTGGATAGGCCTTTTTATAAAAACAAAGGCTTAAAGCCTATGAAAGTGTTGCTTCTGATCGCTGGTTAAAAATAATGTTGGGAAACTTCGGGGGATAGAAAACTAAGAGCTTCTCTTCACATCCAATAGCAGTCCACTACTGAACTAGAACTGCGGAATAGACCTCCCCATGAGTCTGAGGAGAGTGTAGCCATAATCACCTTGCATGCTTGGGAGGCGCCTTAGTGATTGGGCAGTAAATTATAATGCAGAAATAAGAGAATGACTGCTGCCCATTCCCTGGATATTCCCTTAGCTGGTTCTTAGGGCACACACGGGAAGAGATGGGGTGGTCCACTGGTCCTATTCTTACGTCGCGGTCATGTTGTAAACGCTTAAGGCCCTGACAGGACCCAATGCGAGCACGTTTATTACAGCAGACAAACTTGAGACTTATTATGTATCTTATAGGGTCGCTTTATGCATAGCAAAAATATGGCGATTACGTTGCGTTGCACTTCGACTTTTCCATTTTTCGGTACAAATAATTAGTTAGTAAAAGAAATGCTTATTGTTATAAAAAAATAAGCTTATAGACGGATGCATTGAAACATAGCTTATCACTATGATTTATTTCAATGGAGTGTCTTATTTCAATGTAACATTTTAGGACGTTTGAATGATTTTTCAGAGGTCACTTCACGGTTTTTTTCTATCGAGAAAACTTTTCGTAAACGTGTTTCGGTTTCGGCAGATGGAAAGAAGATATCACCAGTATTAACGTGCATTTTTTTCAATCCTGTAAATGGTATAGGTTTTAAGATAATCACGTTCAAAATAGTCGATTTGGTGCTCCCAAAGCGCCTTAATTGTGACTTTAAACGCTTCTTTATCGAGATATAAAGCGAAAATTCGATTTTCATTTAGTACCCCATACCAGGTCTTAAAAAGAGCTTTTTTAATCTATGGTAAAGTTCTAGGATACCTATGATTCAGCCAAAGGCATAAAAGCGGCCCCAACGATAAGCCTAGAACAATGTCTATTAATAATTGTCGAAGTTCATTAACATAAACGCCTTATAAGCTCGGTACCGGTTCTTGCTCGCCGGTAAACAACCGGTAAAGCTACCCAATGATAGCAGTAACACAATTCACTCCTTTACCAATATTATAATCTGGCTGGCGCATGCGTCAAGGTCGTGAACGGGCGCTCCTTGCGGGAGCTGTACCCCTATTCCCAACCTACCGGAAACCTTTCGATTCGAAATCTACACTCTCCATCTTTTTCATCTACATTTAGAATGAAAGAGATAGAGTGTAGATTTCGAATCGAAACGTTTCCGATAGGTTGGGAATAGGGGTGCTGGTCTGCTCGCGGTGTATGCACAAATCGAAATCCAAAATATAATAATAAAAAAAAAAAACAAAAAAATAGGTTAAGTATTTAATTGTCCTCTCGTGTATGATAATTGTTCAATGAAATAAAAAAAAATAGTAATAATATTAATAAATGATAAAGTAACAAAGAGCACGGACCCAGGTGTCTGAATATTATAATCTTACGTATGTACCCTTGATTCTAGTATATTAATATTAACACACAGTAAAAAGTTCTTAAGTCATAATTCGCTTGAAATAGCGAGGTAAGACCCACTATTTTTAATATTAAGTTGTTTGAATTTTTTTTCTGGGTTTACTTTTGGCCATATCGTCAGTGTAGATGAAGGCTAAGGTGGGACACGCTTAACCAGAACATTTGTTTTTAGGGTCCGTATCCAAAGGGTTAAATGAACCCTATTACTAAGGCTCCACTGTCCATCTGTCTTTGTGTCTGTTTGTCACCAGGCTGTATCTCATGAACCATGATAGTCAGACAGTTGAAATATTCGCAGATGATGTAGGTATTTTTGTTGCCACTATAACAACAAATACTAAAATGCAGAATAAGGGGGCTCCCATACAACAAACGTGATTTTTTTGCTCGTTTCTACAAGGTGACCTTGAATTGGTATGTTATCCCGAAATGGGGGGACTGTAACCATGATACCCTACAAGTTGTGAGAACCTTACTTGAAACTGCTCTTTCCAAACCTCCATGGTAAAAAATAGTTCCACTCTCAAAATTGCACGTGTGATCGCTACGATAGTTAACAAGATACCATAAATTCATTTCTAAAAACAGGTCATTAAACTCATTTATGTGCACTCGGTCAAGAACGAAGTTCAACCACCCAGCTGCGCTAAGGCTATTTTTGAACGTAAACTTTACATGGCATTTCTTCAATGAAAAACTATTGATTTAGTAAAGTCGTAGAAGAAACATGTCTACCTTGGGGTTTAGATTTACCCCCTTTCGGGATAACATACCAATTCAAGGTCACCTTGTATAGCAGGTTATTCAATTAAGTTTTTGAATTGTTTTTTCAGGTTGGCAATACCGACTGGCCTGAGGGGAGGGCTTTCTTTCGGCCAATCATGCGCCAGTAATCTAATCTAATCAGGCGATAGAGCGGAAAAGCGAAAACTATTTAGTCATTGGCTTGCTAGTGTAAAGTTAGCATGTATGTATATTGAACAATGAAGAATTTAACAGAAATTTCAGGCTTGGTATTGATTTCAATATTAGGTTAACATCACATTACTTGTTTCATTTTCATATTTCATTCATAATGTATTTAGGTTCAAATACGTGTGAAGGTTTTATGAATCTGAAAATTCTGGGTTCATAAATTATTTAGCATTAAATTAATATCAAACGTGTGTACCTTGACACTCTTTTTAGAAGTTAGATCGGTATCAGATACTAATTTGGAACACAGAAAAAATAATAATAAAAAGTGGTAGCTAGAGAAAATTCGATGGTTTCAATACAATATTTTCTTTTACCGCAAGCTCAAGATTATCTAATCTATCTAGTAAGCGTCACTGCCAATGGAGTTGGATATGATTGCATTTGAAAATTACCTACATTGACTGTCTCAGGATGACGCACTTGCGCAGTGCAGTAGAGTGCGATCCAAACTCAATGGCGGCGGTAAAGTCGGCACGAAACGCTGCGCAGTAGCAAGAATATAGGTAAGCGGTGTGCACAGCGTGCGGGGCTTGCCGTGCACTTCACAGACGCCATTAAGTTTGACGTACACTGTAAGTGTCATGCAAATATATTTTCTAGTATAGTACGTGACACTGGCAAAATTGCTCCATTACATTACTCCGTCGCAGAGGCCTTATTCAAGAAGTCAAGTCAAGTTTTTAAGTACTACTGCAATTGTATAAGCGGCCGTGAAACGATTAGATCGTTACGCCATTCAATAACTTTAAAAAATCAGGTTTTTTTTCTAATCAGACACCAACCATATTGCTTTTTTAAGATAACAATGAATAAGACCTTACCTTTTTGATGGGCTCATGCAGTTTTTTCCCTCCCTGCCATGCAATGATAGAATGTCCCAAGTTGAGTTACTGCTTATAGATTACTGTTCGTAAAGCAAAAAAAAAGAACCAACAGCTTAATATGGGTAAAGATCTACGCCTCTAGGTACCTAATTGTGAATAAACTATGTGAATTTATTTCTACTAATTTATTTCTCTTTTGCAAATCCATGTTCATTTAGGAACATGAAGTAGGAACATGTGACATGTGTGTGGACAGCTTTATGATAACGAGTTGGTTATTTTTTTAATGATTTTTCCAGGTTTATCGGCTGATCGCCTGCCTATCGTAACAGATTATTTTTTAATGTAAAGGAACAATTTGAATTAAGAGCAAGATTTGAACCCGCATTCATCCATTCCTAAAATTAGGACAAGACAGTAATCTCGTGTCCCCGTAAGTTGGTGAAGGATTTTCGTTGAGATATGAGGACCAATCAAACAACCTCAATGAGGATTGGACATGAAATAATATCCCTTGTCACGATAGCTTAGCAAAGCATGTCCCGGCTTTAGAGACGGATGGATGCGGTTTCAAATCTACCTGGTGATTATTTTCCTTTCTCATTTTATGCAGGAACTTACAAAGCCACAAACCCGCGGGGAGCCGATGGATGCAGGAGGCGAGCAGGCGCTCAAAGTGGCGCTTCCTGGGGGAGGACTATGTCCAGCAGTGCACGTCTTCAGGCTGTTGATGATGATGATGATAGAGCCACAGAATAGGTAGGTAGTAGATAAGTAAATACATTACTATTATTTGTCTACCATTTTTTATTTGTATTTCATTGTAATACCTACGTAAGTAATAAGCATAAGATTAAAAAAAACGGCAAGAGGGTTGCTTTCTTTTTATAAATAAATAAAGAACGAATTAAAATAATTTCTTCTTCTGATTCTTCTACGATACTCTATGTATTACCATTATTTTTCAGTAAGTGATTCCTACAATCGTTGGCTTTACATTTTTAGTTCCACGTATCCCGTCTTCTTATTTGTTCTATTCATAGCCAGATTGCAGTGAATTGAACGCAAACTTTGAGCATATTGAGTAGGTAGTCGTCTGCAAAGTTAACGATCGTTTTGTTTGTAATAAGCTGTTTGAGAGCTAATGAACTTTACAGGCAAAATATTAATAACACGAGCTATGAAAAGCTTAGGCCCGTAGAACAACTCTCAGTAGTGGGGGGCCTATGCTACGTCTTCCGGTTCGTGGTCGCCACTCGAGAACATTTCTACCCCATCATTCAATTATCATTTCAAACATTCTTTATTAAAATAAATATTACATAATGGTACGTACAACTCAGCCTAGAATCTAAGCTATATCTATCTTATAAATTAATACGTTTTACAGGCTAAAAACGCCATTTTAAACTGTTAATACAAAATGTTAATAATTCAAAAGTTCTCATTAAATCATAGTCGAGGGTAGTTACAGTTTAATATTTATGATTTTTAAAGCAGTAACGCGTGAAGGAAAAATTCGGACATGAGACCACTTGTCACGGTAGCTTAAGTAAAGCATATCCCGGCTTGAGGGATGGATGGATGCGGGTTCAATCCCCGCTCGTGATTCTAATTTTTTCTTTACAAATTAATCTGTAGTTACAATTTAGTTTTAACATTAATATTCTTTTTACGTACTTCATACGTTTATATCTACCCCATCGGTTGTCACTTCGACGAGCGATGGCCTGCCTATTGCCATTTCAACTTGCTTTCTAAGTGTCACTACGTGAACTGATGATTTGGTGATAACCTCGGGAAGCCGATGGATGTAGGAGACGAGCAGCCGCTCAGTGGCGCTCTCTATCTATGTTTAGCAGTGGACGTCTTCAGGCTGTTGGTGATGATGATGACTCAGTCGTGAATGATCAAGTCAAAATATTCACATCAACACCCAGAGATGGCCTATGCTAAACAGGCCTCTCCATAAAACGCGACTTTGGATGATAAGCGTATCATAGGGTTTGGGGTTTAAGGTCCACGCTTGGCAAGCGGCTTGACGATCACGAACATTATAATATAGGTAAAGGCTTCAATCAATGGCAATCGATATCAATGTACCTTGTGTTATTTTAACTAGTAAAACACGTTTTTTTTTATGTGAATGAATGACGTGATTAGCTAGTCGTTCACCTGATGTTAAGCGACACGGCTGCCCATAACAGTTGCAGTGTCACTCGGAACTTTAAAATAATAAAGTTTTGCGTGACATTGCACTGCGCACGTCATCCTGAGACATCACACAGTCTAGTAATCAGATTACTACACTGTGTAATCAGGTCATAAAGTCTCATTTGCCCAGTAATTTCACTAGCTACAATGCCCTTCAAACCGGAACACAGTAGTGTATGCACACTACTGCTTGGCGGCAGAATAACTGGCAGAGCGGTGGTACCTACCTAGACGAACTTTGCAGAAAAGTCCTACCACCTTGTAAAACCGTGTTTCGTTGAAAAATTCGGTATTACGTACGCAAAACCGCAATTAAAAAAAAAGAATTTTTATCATCTTACGGTACACATATAAAGAGTTAATCTATCTAGCTACCTATCCGAACCAAATCCAGACAGATGAAAACTTTGGCGATTTGATGCAGAGACTTTCATTCACCTCATTCACTTGGCCAAAACTCAACCAAATGCTAAACCACCCTTTTTAAAGTTGGTTGCAATTTCCAAACCGAACAATAAAAGCCGCTATCGACCAATACAAAGGCTACGTCTAGTGGTTACACAATAGTTAGTGTACAGTCTACGTTCACTTTCTAATAGCTCGTAATATAATTATAGAACATGGCCTGGCTTGTTGACAAGTTTATATCGATGTTAGTACCGTATTATATTATCTGTGCTAGTATCTACTTACAGCTGGGCTGGGCCAAGGTTGATTTGGAATTCCGTCGGTTTACTAGGTGGTATGACTTTTCTGCAAAGTTCATTTAGGTACCACCGCTTTGCCAGTTATTCTGCCGCCAAGCCGTACATAGTGTGCAACTTGCAAGCAAGGTACTGCATGTTCCGGTTTGAAAGGCACTATATCTAGTGAAATTAATAGAAAAGTGAGACTTGATGACCTGATCTCACAGTCTAGAAATGTTATTACTGTTGTAACTAATGCAATTCATCAATTCGACGTTTCGGGCATGTGAACCAATTGGATCCTAGATTATCATCAACAGCCCGAACATAGGCTTCCCCCACTGAGCGCCACTTTGAGCAGCTGTTCGTCTCCTGCATTTTATGAAACGTTAGGCCACTAAATTCACCTTCATCTTTATCTCTTAACGTCTTTAAATTAATTACATTGCCTACATAAAGTCAAAAATTAGAATTTCAAACCAGCTTCGCATATATCCAACTAATTATCATAAGGATAAGGCGCTTAGGAATTCTTTTTATACCCAGCTCATGAATCATTCATGTTTAAGCTGTTGGGTATATTTTAAATATTATAGTTTTCTACGATTTGACCCTGAATTTAGGCAGTTTCACTAACACTTAGGGTGGCTTTTATCACCAATAGGGCCACCAATACCAATGATTGAAAATGACCGTAATAATAGTTGCCCAGTGTATTCATTTGTCCCAATACTTCGTCAACACGCAATAAATGTCGCTTGATTATCTTGCGTTATGCATTCGTAAAATAGCCCGCGTTATTCCGTTGTATGGGATGAGGCATCTGTACTGTAGGGGTAATAATAAATAATTGCAGGTAGGTATTTTATTTGTCAAATCATTATTGTTCGTTTTTCTTGCCTGTGATCATCATCAGCCTGAAGCCGCCCACTGCTGGACCTATGTTCAGCAGTAGGCGGCTTCATCTATAAGGCTAGAAAGCGCCACCTTGAGCGGCTGCTCGCCTCCTGCCTCCATCGGCACCCCGCAGTTTCTGTCTACCTATCTGTTATCTTTATATTTACTACTAGCTTTTGCCCGCGGCTTCGCACGCTTGTGTTATGTTATTTTTACGTTATAGTCTAATAATAGATCATGCATTTCGTACCAAAAAAAAACCACTAAATCTTTTCGAAGCTGAGCACAGTAACCTGTATTAGCATAGGTATAGGTATAACGCAAGCATAGCCGTGAGTGGAAGCTATTTAAGCCATAACCTAAATTTAAATGTTTTGAGTCTAACATAGATTTATAACAGTAAAAGGAGTTTCAAACAAAAAACTACAATTTTATAAGTACCTCTTCATATTACAACAAAAATAAATTATCACTCAGGTCTTTCAGAAGTTTCAGTAAATTTTGTTTAGGTAGTAGTTACCTAAGCAGTCAGGTACGGTTTAGAAAAATAATTATGGAAGAATCACACACGATGATTCTTAAGTTTGGTTCTATACGAATTGAGTACCTACACTTAGCCAGTGTCCATAATAAGTTTATAAATTGCTGGAGATATGCATTTACCTGTACGATGCGTACATAATTAATTTTCTTAATACTAATTAGGAATTACAAATACTAAACCACCACTCCTTAAAGAATCGACAGTTACAATTATTATTAAGTCCACTATTTTCCACGCTGTCTCATTCCCACTGCACTTTCAACGTACCTACCTAGTGATGAAAGTGAGGAAGTAGGTAAAATCGTCATTACAAAGATAGTTACTTACCTACTATAACTTTCTTGAAGTAACCGAGTAATCAATCATTTTTTGCTCCCGTCCGTGGTGTATTTAAAAACCCACAGATCTAAAATATTTTAACTATTAAAAACTTATTTCAACATGCAAGAAGAAGAATTAATTTAATTCGAGGATACAATTGCCATAATGATTACCTACATATTATTATATCTAAGTACCTACCCATAAACATTTTTCATAAGCTAAGATACCAACCACTAACGCTAACTCCAAAACTGTATTGAAATGACATTAGCTGTGGAAAAGTAAGCGATTTCCGAAATGTCATCCTAGTACCTACATTTTGGAGTTAGCGTTTGGCGTTAACGTTAGTGGTTGGTATCTTTGCTAAACCCCTGGTACCTTAAAACTTCCTTGGGGTCGATCAAGAATATAGCAGTAGCGCAATAATAATTTTATCTACCTAATTAGAATGGTAACGTGTAGTAAGTATGTAAATAAAACATTTGACCAGATCGCCAATATAGAACATTGCTCCCGCCAAAACCTTATGAATCGAAAACTTGAATAAAAATGTTAATTAAGTAAGCTTCAATATTGGCTAAGTATGATAATCACGTGAAACCTTATGAATGATTATAAAAAGTCTAAGAACCTACCCTTTTAAACAGTTTTCATAAAATACTTCCTATCATTGGCTAAATACAAATTTTGTCTAATGCCAAAATAAAAAGGTTTTACAATGCATAGCAAAAGCTAGGGTCAATAAATGAAGAACCTATAGGCACAGATTACTGAATATGTTACTACTATAGGTTAAGCTATAAGTACTATACAATACAATTTTAAATACTTATTTCGAATGGTAACGCGTAGTAGATTTTTGAAAACTAATACATAATACCAGATCGCCAATAAAGAATTTTGCCCTCGCCAGAACCCATTAAATCGAAAACATGAATAATAATTTTAGTTATGTTTCAATATTGGCTAAATATGATATCGCGTGAAGCCTTATAACTTATAATAAAAAGTCTAAGAAGTTTTTAGTTTTCGAAATTCCTTGTTCTCTGTGTCGTGCTCATATTTAAGAAGGTTCTCATACCGATCCTCTTTTTTAGTTTGGACCACAGATTAACGAAAAAACTTATCTATATGCAATACATGTGACTTCCTTGGGTATAGGTACTTACATAATGAACACATTGTTTTTCTCTAATCTGCATTGCATCGAGCGCAGACAAAGTTATCGCGCGATGTATTTCGCCGTAGCCCGAAAAGTGTGATGCACTCATGATACACTGCCGGTAATGCAGGCGCGCCAATTGTTATTTACTGTTTTTTGTTTTTTATGTTATAAATACAAACATGCATTACATTCTTCCTTATTGCTTAGTGCAGTGGGGCTTGTTCAGAATTAAATAAAGATGATTGGGGTTCCGTACTCAAAGGGTAAATCCTTCTTACTAAACCTCCGCTGTCCGCCTGTCTGTCTGTCTGTAAATCCAGGATGCACTCATGAATCGTGATAGTTAGACAGTTGAATTTTTCACAGATGATATATTTCTGTTGCCACTATAACATCCGTGATCCGTATTCAAAGGGACAGATAAACTGACAAATAAAAAAAATTGGTTTTACTTCATATTGATAAGGAATTATAAATTAAAACTATTAAAATTTATTTTTGTAATCGCAAATAATATTCTCACAGTTAATGAAACATATTTATTCGCCGACATGCAATATAACGCTACTGCTTCCGCCATTTTATTTAGCCCACGTCGGTCGCGCAGCAGGCAAACAAATTGACTGTGTGTCCGGGTTGGGGCGCTACAAAAACATCGAGGATAGTCAACAGAGATGTTTTTGCGCGCCAACGCAACAGCGAAGTTTCGGGTGTATATGAAGCCACGCCATAATAATAACAGAGTTTTGTTTCTTTAATCTGTGCATCCGGATAAACCCGAGATAAAATTACCGTCAGTAGCACAGAGCACACTTTTTTTCTCTCATCTATAATTAGTAACTAAAATAAAACTTACCTTTAGACACTGGCTAAATACCTACATTATGTGTGGACCAAAATATAAGAAAAAAAAACTTACCTTGAAGCCTTGAAGCGGCCATCTTGTTAAAATCGCGTTCCGTTTCATAATGAAATCTTAATCATTTACACCAAAAAAAAATTTGCATTATTTAAAATTTAATATATCCTATGGTGTGCGCCGGGTTTTTCTAAGCTTATTAGTGAAAACCGCATGAAAATCCGTTCAGTATTTTCGGAGTTGTGCCGTAACAAACAAACAAACAAACAGACAAAATGTCTAAAAAGTAGCTTAACGTGATCAGCGAAAATTTTCAAACCAACCTGTGTAATTTTTTTTTCGATATTTTGCATTTACAGATTTTTTTATCTCTACAGTTTTATTATATGTATAGATGTATAGATATAGATTTTGACGGGTACGTTTTGTGCATAAATAAATAGATATCGGCATAATGGGTAAGGTATGAATAAATTAAAAAACAAAAACCAAAATCGCTTAGTTCTCTCCAACATTTATTGGTCGAAAAATAAATTAAAAACTTTGGATATCAACAAAGGCCAGAAATCGTATAAATAAATACCTAAAGGGTCTACTCTTAACATAACAACATATTTACACATTAGTTTTACTTTTACAATAGTAGGTACCTTTGCCCTATTTTACAGAACATTATTTTAACCAATTGTTAACGTTTTTTACTTATAAGTTGCTTCAAACAGGATGCGAGGCAGAGATACATAAAATAATAATTATACTTATGTGATTAATTACATTGAGTTTACATACAAAGAATAATATTGCTTTTGACAGGTTTTTTTTTACTTTTAAGTTTACCACTAACAATAATGCTTATGGTAATTATATATATATCAAAAAACTAATTAGGTGTTTACTTTTGAGGAAAAAAAGTAATAAATTGAATACGTACCAAATAATTGTTTTCATTATAAATTAAAAATATCGTTGAATATTATAATAAAAATACGGATGGCAATTATGAGTTTCTCTTACCGACAAAAAAACCTTTCATGGAAAGCAACCCAAGATAATGATGACGTCAAAATGTTATAAAAATTATTTATAAAGACGTTAAAAATTTATGAATGAATTTTATTTGCAAGAACTTCCAGTTACTGCTTAATATCGTTTCATGAAATGCGTCATTGAGCACGATTACTGTTAATAATTTGGTTGTGTACGAAATCAGAGCGGTTACCCTTCAGGGGGGCTACCACAACGTCTTATAGCATTATTATTTCAATATTACTTCAATCATACATTGACAAATGACATAAAAGTTTAAATATATGTTAATAATATAATATGTGTGGACATTTCACACAGCGCCATCTAGCCCCAAACTAAGCATAGCTTGTACTATGGGAACCAGATAACTGATACAATACTTATATACTTTTTTGTTTGTAAATACATACATAGAATACAATATAACACCCAGACGCAGAAAAACATCTATGTTCATCACACAAATGTTTGTCCCGGGTAGGAATCGAACCCACAGCCCTCAGTTCAGAAGGCAGGGATACTACCGAGCTATCGGGCCCGTCAAAATACTTGAATGTTGCGGAGCCAGAGCATTGATGACGTCATGTTGACACTGACGTGCGTCAGTGGTAACGCCATATAAAAATGTAGACGTCTCGCTCACACGCATTATATGTTGATGGTACGAATTCGAACAATATTATTGTAACCTTGAAATAATAATGTTATAAAACAACATGATAGTTTTGTATTAGTTTGTGGTAGCCCAGCTGGGCTTTAAGATTAAAATATAATCAGACATTGTTTTATAATGACTAATTTATTAAAGAAATTACAAACCGAGTCAGTTTTATTATTATAAATTAACATAGAAATCCAATAAGAATGCTAGGTATACCGCTTTTAATACTTTCGCGACATGAACTCATAAAATAAATCCGGATTCACTCAAAAACAAAATAATTATAGTGGACCTTTATTATTTCTATCGGACATAAGAACTGTTTACAAAAGGTTTGTCCAAGTAACGTATGAAATAGTACCTACCTACATTACTGATATAAGTGTACTATGTTGATCATTACCACAGATTAGACATAAACAACTGGTTACTCTGTGGTCATTATATTTCACCCCAGTTATGCAATAAAGGAGATCATTACACTCCAGGTATTATGCAGTAAGGAGGTCAAGTTTAATGACCAATTCACACGTGTTACATAAGAGGTTTTTCATCACACTTGCGAGGAAAAGAGACTTGTATACTCGTTGACATTATATCCACGTTACGAGCAAGTAGGCACGTACTTTTACGTTACTGAAGGCTGTATCTAGGTATTACTATTATGATTCCATTGCCAAACATCATATTTACACATAAGTTGTTGCCAAAAGAGTGTTTCGATAAAAGTAGAACAGTGTGAAAGCACTAAATTGTGTGAAACTGTTAATATTTCTTCAAAATTATATACTTTCATGTTTTATAGGCGAATTGCAAGCAATATTCTAGAGCAGTGAAGTACTTTTTGTAGAGTGCACTAAATTTATGCTCCGTTATACTATTAAGTACCTAGTAATATATTAACAAAAAAATATACTTTACACTAAGGTAAAAATCAAAATAATCATAGTCGTTGTAATAAGATAGGTATCACAATAATATCGTTTGTATAAAAAAAATTATATAATTATAGTATATTTTGAAAAAGACGTAAGTACCTGTTAACATAACATGTATATCGTGACACATAAATATCACACATTTTTAATTTGTTTCTTCGTTTTTAAACAGTATAATTATACAGAAAAGTTATAAACCATAATTTTTAATTAGTACCTCTGCCTCTACCTACTATTTTACATATCCAAACTCAAACCAGACTTAAATTATGGCCGCGATTATAATTTTTTACAGCAAATATTAACGACAAATTGCAAAAAATATACATTGAATAATTCTTTAGAATATTAAAGCGTATACGCCCATATTTCATATCGCATCCGGATAAATAAAGATGTCACCATATTATATTAAAGTTACTTTATAGTATGACATTCTTTATTCCTTCACAAAGAACGTCAAAATAAAACGTGTATTAAATAGACCAAAATTTTTAATAATGGCGTCTGTCATAAAATATTTAAATAAATTAGAAGTAAATAAGGTTTTTGTACTGAAGTTCTCCAAATATTACTTGTTTTTTCGTTTTGATTTAATCCTTTAGATTAATAAGTTTGACACCTGGTTACAAAAAATAGTAAAATAATAATTAGATACATATTTTAAGTTTTACAACAGAAAAAAAAGAAAAAAAAAACAAAGAATAGTAAGTAAAAAATAAGTAATAATTTAGTAACCTTGTATATATATTATTTTCCGCTTTTGAAATATGAGCGTATACTCACTCCCATTTTCAAGAATAATTGCAATAAAATGATTATATTTTATTAACCCTTCTAATTATTAAGCATTCCAACCGAACAACAATTATTACAATCCAGGATTCATGGTTTTAGGAATTAGACCCGATCGGGACCGTTTTAGTAACACAATGAGTATCTAATTATCTTCAATATTAATATTAGTAATTACAAAAATAGTTTTAGATGTTTCAAGAGGTAGCTCAAGCTATACAATTTTTATTCTAATTATTTTCACTAAAAATTAAGTACATAAAAATGGAAATAAATCTCGTAAAATCAGTCTATTTTAATAATAAGATGTAGACGTTAATTTTACTAATTACAGTAATAATGAGCCATTTCAAAAATAATATTTAAAAAAAAATTGCAGACAACGATAAGGACGGCAAACTGTTTGAAATTTCGGCTTTTTAATTAAATTTTACTTAATTTTACCTTTACTATTATTTGTTATCAGATTAGATATTTTAATTATTTATTAATTAATAATTACCAATTTTAGCTATTAACGAATACATCCTACTTAACGTTTGATTTTATTTTGAGATCAAAAATTTATTACTGAAAATAGTAAGTATACAATAAAGTAATTATCATCTTATTTATTAATTTAATAATCCAATTATTATATTTGATAGTTATTTCATTGTATTTGACAATATATATTTTCAGTAATAATTTATGATCTAGTAAAATAATAAGTACAAAAAAATAGTTTAGCAAAATTGCTAATAGCACCAATGTGTGTTTAGGAAGGTAAAAAAATCGGTAAAGGTATTAGAAATTAACTAAGAATTTAAAATTAAAAAAAAAGGATTTCTCATACAGCTATTTTAGACAGTACTTCTACTATGAACGATGCACAAACAAAATCACTACAAAAAACTGAAAAAAGCTTTCTGCTTTTGCTGTGTTTTAAGTATTTTTGAAATAAAATTCACTTTCATAATTTTTAATACCTTTAAAATATAATTAAAATAAAATACAAAATAATTCTTAATATAAAAGGGCATGTTTTTAGTTTTACAACCTCAACTGAGCAAACAAACGCGTATCGTCAAAAATTTTCGTTAAATATTTCAATAATTTAACGAAAATTTTTTACGAAATTAGGCACGATTATAGGATTATTATACTCATAATTGTTACTAAAACGGTGTTATTTCATAATTCAATAATAGCTAACTTTTTGAAAGAAATATAATTTTCATAGATAATTTTAAGCTTAAGAATATTATTCCGTGTCTTGGTGTTTTCTAAACGTAATAATGATTAAATGTTCAAAAAAACCTTGCGTTAATATTTGAACATAGATTTGGTAATTTATCTATTCAATAGGCACTTTCATAAAGAAGATTAAAAATGAATGCAATAATTGAAAAAATAAGTAAAATCGGTAAATAAATCGCGGAGTAATAGGCTTTTAAAGTTTCTACAGGAGGCATCTCCTGTCCCTTTCTCGCGAAACAGAGCGCCCTCACAGTTACTATGAAAAGTCCACTCGTGACGTCATATGCCAAAGAGATTGTATGAAAAGCTACCATAGCTTAGTAATGAGGTACTAAGAACGACCATCCTCTGACGTCACTGGCCGTTTGAGATATCTCTTTCTATTCCGGTTTTTAAAATGCTTCTAACTTGGTCATTTTTTGAGATATTTAATTTTTGTTTTCACAATTGTTTATATTTTGAGGAAAATTATTAATTAATAAAAAAAAATTTAGTTATCTTGCCTATTTGTAAATAGATAAGTTATTATTTAAGTTAGTGATAAGTAACTTAATTTATTAAATCATTTGTCTTTACGTTTTAAAATAGTACTTACGGGACGGGTACTTGATGCATGTAACTGTGCCGAAATATCTGGAACTCAAAAATAATTCTAATCACGGTAAAGATCCCGTAAGTATTAAAAACGTAATGAACAACCGAGAAAGTTTAAAACAGTGTTTTAAACCAGTCATTTTGGTTTTTTTCCGTAGTTGAATTAAAATGGTAATGCTTCGAACATATACGTGTATTGTACCTACGAATTTATTAAAAGATGTGATTGGCCTAAACTTAAAAGCTAGTAATGGTAATTATTGATTTTGAATGACTAATCATAACTTAGCGCACGAATTCTGCCAACGCCGCAATTTTTTGTACATAATTATAATCATTACAACTTAATAAACCATTAATCAGCATTTTTTAAATGTCGACTAATGAAAATAGAGAATGTATCAAAAAAGCTAAGTTTTGTTTTTTTGTTTACTTTATTTTGATACTGCCTCAATGTAAATCATAGTGAGAATATATTTTAATAATTAAAAGGTGTTTTTGATACGAAACGCCAACAAAGATGAGCCTTTTTCTTCATTGGCAGAAGAACGCCAAACAGCGTTTAAAAGCCACTAATAAAAAAAATATGTTTTCTTGGGAACTCTTGCTAAGGATGCAGTTTTGCATTTGATTACCAGTAATTTGCCTTAAATATGCTCATTTAAATAGCTATAACCCGTTCTCTGTATGTACCACAGAATGTAATTTTACCCAATCGGGTGAAAACAATCATTTTTTTATCGCTGGCAACGACAAAAGTGCTGTTGGACTTCAAACAAAAAATAAATAAATAAAAAAAGTAACATGTCAGCCATTCAAATGAATGATAATAATTATTTTTAGTTCATTTTAATAAATAAATAGATAATATTATATTTTACATATTTGACACTAAAGAAAACGCATTCATAATCAATTGTGTAACTACTACTAGTAACTACTAATAAGTATATCAAGTTTGGTGATTAAGTAGGTATAAAAATGTATGTTCAATAAAATTTTAATAATATATCTTACAAACGCTAAAATATTGTTTAAACGAATCAATTTTTAATTTGAATTATTATCTATTTAGAAAACACCCAAACACAAAATTAAATATATAATTATTTGATTTGTATACTAGCGGACTGAATAAGAGATTCAAAATGAGGTCGTCATTTTAATTAATTAAATAGGCAATTAATTACTAAGTACACAGCACAACTAATGAAAAACTAACATGAGAGATAACCACTAAGAAAAGATTCTGTCACCGATTGAGTTTCAAGCTGATTTTTGGAAAATATCAAACACTCATTTTCTGTGGGTTGACACATCTGCAATGTATCTTTATTCTATGACAAAAAAATGTATTTTTCATAATGTTATTTTTTTAAGGCTAAATTTCTAAATCTTAGATCGTACGTGTTAATAAGTAGGTAAATGATAATTAGGAATCGATGAAGATCAGAAAAGCCGACCATGAGAATTTTCGGTATTTCGTTACTATTGTCAAAAGACTCACGAAGCGTGGGAGCGAGAGGTACAAATCAAGTACCTACACACTGCCCGAGAGGAAACGAGATAGTGAAAAAATGGCGGATAATTATGTCATTATTTTGAACGAGTGTTAGCCCAAGATTAGCACATATCACCACGTCCTGTTTTTCTACGATAATCCCGTTATCAAAATGCAAAATGCTATTGTGACGGCTTTTATTTTTGCATTTTATTCCGTGAGTGAATGTGACGTTACAAAACAGACTAAGGCCCGATTTTACCAATAGAATAACGTTATTCCAAGTATAACGTTTCGAGAATAACCGAGTTACACGAATATAACTATTATATTAACAATTTTGAAGCTCTTTCCTTGGATACAATCAGGATAGGGTCCGTTTAATCGTCATTTCATTTGTCAATCAGCTGTATCCGAGGTTAACAATTAGCGTTATACTTGGAATAAAACCTATTCTACTATGGTAAAATCTAGCCTTACCCGAACAAATACACGAACCACAGCAAAACCCCAATTTTTATTGCATCATTACTACGTAATCATGCTCGGGTATGTTTCTGTTATATTAGAACATTTCGTTTTATTTATATTTTTCGTCTAACTTTTAATTATTTTACTTAAATTAGGCACAGACTACAATTGTATTATTGAACATTTAAAACAGAGTCGCGTACAATCCATTAAAAATAATACAACGTATAATTCTAAGAATCTAGTGTTTTATAACTCAATGAAACTGTCTGCGCCAAATATTTAGTATTTATTTTATTTATAACACGGCAACACGCACGCATACACGCATACACTTTACTCACACATACTCACGCATTCAAAATCCTACCCCGCACCCCCGCTCCTACCACCAACGGTCAACATACAAAAAACAAGCTCGTAAGACACCGCGCGCGCAACACCTCTGTCCGATATGCCGGAGGCGTTAGGGTCGATCAGCTGATTGGCCCAAAATCCTCGCGAGGAACTCAAAGTATTGATCTAATTAAACGAACAGTCATAAAACAATTTGTTGCAATAAAGTGCATACATTATCGAGTTAACTTTTAGTGGAAGTGACCATGACATAATGGCTTTTTAATTAGTCGATAATGTTTTGTAGGTCAGGGTCCATTTCTGCTCTCAATTTATACTACAGCAATGTACCTAGCTAGACCTACACATTAAACTTTCATATTATCAATCGAAAGACTGACCACTGAACATAGGTACCTCTCCCATAAGTTGCCACTTTGGACGCTTATCATATAGGGTGGTTTGCCATAGCGATGGCAATTAATGCAATTTTGCGTAAATTTCATTAACATGCTAATTCACGAGTCTTAGCATGCTAATTGCTATTGCTATGCTATTTGCTAAAATGAAATGAAAAATGAAATGAAAATTAAAAAGAAAAATTGTAAAAAATGAAATGAAAAATGAAACGAATCATGAAATGAAACTTTATATTAAAAATTAAATTCAAAATGAACTAAATTATTTGAAATGAAATTTCATATTTCACAGAATTACACAACTACATTTAATTGATTGAATTGATGAATTGAATTGATTTACCCATTGATAGACAATGATGGGAAATATGTACCCGCTAATAGGAATTGATGTTAAATATTTACCCGTTAATAGGAATTGATGGAAGGTATTTACCCATTGATAGAAATCGATAGGAAATATTTACCCGTTACTGGAAGTTGATGGAAAATATTTACCCATCAATGGAAATCGATCGGGAAGTTTTACCCATTCATTACAGCGTTCATTGCCCAAGGGCAACCGGTTAGCAAATAAGGATGGGTATTAACTTATTCACCGGTAAAGTTAACAACTTAACGTGGCATTGCGAGAGGATAATTACGCTAAGTAGAGTCGACTTGAAGCACGGAATAAAAAAAAACAAGACTTGAAAGGGTTCCGTATAGTCGTTAAAGTAGATTTCGCATTTTGTGAATTACCCAGTGAGACTAACTTGTATTCTTCGACCACTTTTTCACTATTCGTGGACAAACTGACATTGCTCGTTTATGTCAGTTTTTACAGTGTTCGAAGTAGAGAAGAAAGTGGAATAAAAAAGAAGAAGAGAAAAAAAGAGGGTAGAGCTGATGCGTGACACACTGTATTGATGGATTAATTAGCATTCGCATAAACTTTTAGCAAAACTCAACTATCATTTCACAAATTAAATAAGTTCTGTGAAATATGAAATTTTATTTCACTCATTTTTAATTTAATTTTTAATATAAAGTTTCATTTCATGTTTCATTTCATTTTTCATATCAATTTTCATTTCATTTTAGCAAATAGCATAGCGATATCATTAACAGGCAAAATCGCATTAATTGCCTACGCTAACACACTGCTAAGTGCTATTAAATTTATAAGAATTGATAGTACCTATGCGAATCAGCAAATAATAATTTTCTTTTCTTGTGAGTGGAACCTAAATTGAAAAAAAGACCTGATTAATTTGAATCACGAACGGGGTGGGTATAAACTCGTTTCCATCCATGCCTAGTCCAAGACATGCTTTTCTTAACAACTTGCGGAGTTAGCAGTAGGGAAAAGGTTTGAAAATGAAACCAAAAAGCTTGTACCGTTTTCGCTGTAAGAACTTTGCGTTTGCAAATAAACGAAATCTACCCACCAGACACTGCCTGTGTTTAATTATCATAGGCATCAGCAAATTACCGTGGTTATAGCCAAGAAATGTGAGTCCAGTCTGTAAGCTGTTGCAAACAAAAATAAACTGACTCATTAATATAAATATGGCTGTAGTCATTATGACTAATTTATGAACGAGACCGACTGTTTCATGAGTTCTCAACGATTGCTTGTCTAATTTTGATAAAATTTAACCTATTTGGACCTTAGAGCATCTATAAATGGAGATATTAACGTTATAATCTGCAAGCACCTACTTCTGCCATTTTCTACGGGGGACGAGGTAGACACGTAGGTACAGCACACTCGCAAACCGCGCGTGTAAACGCACGCCGCACACCATCTTAAAACACGCACACCGTTATATAAACTAGCGTAGTTACGCAGTGTCTACACGCACATTATGATATTGTAGATGACCAAGTAGCGCCATATGACCGGCAGAGGGGAACGCCTTGCCTTGCCACTTTTTTAAATGCCCTAAGATTTGTGATTTATGATTTAAAGCGAAATACTAATGCCCAGCTGACCAACTGTGCTAAATTTAGTTCATGTACGCCCATGTAGATATACTTATATATCGGAGAAAATAAATGATTTATTACATCTTCTAAGATTTAAGGTTTTTTTACAATATTCTCTAATTAATTCCTATAAAAATAAATTACAAAAACACTGTAAAAAAAAAACCCAAATCAAGTGTCCCGTCGGCAGCGAGGCTGGACCAAAACTACCGGTGGTCAGGGTTGCAGAGTGAGGAACCTCCTGACAATACGTGCCGTGTCAAGGAGTACCGCCTTCTGGATCTGACCCTTGATCCAGCCGTCTAGCGAGAACCTCTCGAGGTTAGTCGAGGCTCTTCGCTATAAGCCCGTTCGCCGAAACGACTTCGGGGCAATGCTTGTTAAGTCGACACTCTAATTAATAATTAATACTTTAATTTGACTGCTGAATAGAACCCCAGTACACTCGCAAAATTTCAGCCTTTTTTGGTGCCATATATGGCACTGTAGGACGTTCGTGTACCTACCTAGTCATAATATTTGTTTGAAGAGCTCCCAGTTTTTTTTTATATGACTATTATTGCACTGTGAAACTGTGCCACAACACATCATAAAAACAGGGCCATTATTCTGTATCGATTCCTTACTTCGGAACCACGCGAATTCCTTGTCTTATATAAGAAATCTGCAAAACTCTATTCTCTATGAGACGAAAATAAAACCGCGCGAAATGAACTTGGAATTGGCGCGATTTGAGTTGTCAAAAATCATGTTTTACCGAGACGCGTTCCGAAACATATCAATGTTTTATATTATTATATGTCAATATATTTTATTCAAAATAAAGATAACTTGAATGTAAAATGAAGGTATATCTAAGGCTGTGAAACGATTTGAACAAAACACGATAACGACCGACGTGGTTTCGTATCGTGTGGAATCTATGTTTCCATAGAGAATAACCGCCCTGGGCCATTATTCCGTATCGATTCCTTACTTCGAAACCAAGCGAATTCCTTGTCTTACATAAGAAATCTGCAAAACTCTATCCTCTATGAAACGAAAACAAAACCGCGCGAAATGAATTTGAAATTGGCGCGATTTGAACTGTCAAAAATCGTATATTTTACCGAGACGCGTTCCGAAACATATCAATATTTTATATTATTATATGTCAATATATTTTATTCAAAATGAAGATAACTTGAATGTAATGTGAAGGTATATCTAACGCTGTGAAACGATTTGAACAAAACACGATAACGACCGACGTGGTTTCGTATCGTGTGGAATCTATGTTTCCATAGAGAATAACCGCCCTGCTTATGAGTTCTGTGGGGTGATTACGTAACTTTGACAGCAATGCAACAGGAGAAATTTCATTCCGAATATGAAAATTTTTCATAGTAACTATGCACATAAACTGCGTATTGAAACTGTCAAACCCATACATTTTTGTGTTTCTATTGGTTGCAATCAAGTTACATAATCGCTTAGCTGGTGTGACTTTCCATATGAGCTATTTGATTTTCTTGCTTAAATCGGCTAAAATACCAAAAAAAAAGTAGCCTGTTTTGAGAGCTAAGGTGTTGTTTGGCAACATACCTTCTATTATAGTTATTCTAAGTCCTCATCCTTAAAAAGTTAAAAAATATCCATTTGGCGGTTTTCACGTGAAAACTAGAACCGTCTTGGATGAAATTTCGCACACAGATTACACTCTACAATCGATTTTAGAAAATTTGTCTGCAAAATTAACAGTGCCAAGAAAATGGGTAAACTGTGTCCATAAAATCGGAAACAAGCATATATAATTCAAGATGGACTCAAACACGAAAGACGTCTTTATTTTTTGCGGTAACCGATTGGTTATAGATGTTAAATCTTAGTCATCGTCAGATTACCTAGGCATCTCACGGTATTTCTAGACTCAGGTCATCGGACCGACAAGGTCATCTTGTATTTGTCTCAAATGGAAATCGGCGTGGCTTAAGTCGATCGATGACCCTGATTATTATTGGTTACCGTTTTTTATGAGAATGAATGACGTGACGAGCTAGTCGTTCGCCTGATGTTAAGCGACACGGCGACCCATAACCATTTTTGTATTGTAGTGGTTTTTTTAAGAGAAGGAATAATTTCCCAACGGCATTCGTTAAGAGGCCCTTACTGGGGGTGGTTGGCACAACTATGGTTTAGTGGTTTAGTATCAACGGCCCCCAGTGGTACCGGTCCAAGTGGGGCAGTTGGGAATGATCCCCACGGGAATGAGAGCACTTAAAATACTTTTTTTTTTACTTGGCGCGAGATTAAATAGTAAAGAGATGTTGAGTGGAGCTCAAGGCCAAAAATTTGTAAAACCCTTTTCTTTGCTTAAAAGCCATATCAATAACTAATACGAGGTGGCAAAAATACAGAATAGACTTGTACAATAATATTGCACAAAACGTATATGTATTATATAGCGTCTTGAACAAAAAAATCAAAAAAAGTAAATAAAAAATGAAAATATTCCGCATCTACGGTTCATGGTCCACAGCTGGGGGCAGTACTTTTTTTAAAGTGTCACTATACATGTGTATCACAGAGCAAAAAAAAAACGCTGTGCGAAACGTTATTTGTTTCATAGCTCTGTGGTCACTATGCACAAGTAAAAAACAGATAGAATAATAATTAGCTACAGATTAATTTGTAAAGGAAAAATTAGAATCACGAGCGGGGATTGAACCCGCATCCATCCATCCCTCAAGCTATGCTTATATGCTTTACTTAAGCTACCGTGACAAGTGGTGTCATGTCCGAATTTTTTTTTCCTTTACAAATTAATCTGTAGATTACGCAGGCGATACTGCTTTAAAAATAAAAAATATAAATAATTAGCTAATTTAAAAAAAAACGTGTCCATCCAATTGTGGGCACGTTACAAAGCAAATTTCCTAAAGACGATGTCTAACTTGCAAATTATCTATGCTAAACGACTGTTTTTATTAATTTTATAATTTTAGTAGGATTATTCTAAGTCATGTGTAACATGAATAAATAAATAGATGTTCAATAAACAATGACAATGTCCAACGATCACATACAATTGACTCCTGGGGGGTCTAGCAAAGATCCCAAACGCTAACGCAAAAGCCAAACGCTAACTCCAAAAATGTATTGTTATGAAAAGCAAGCGAAAAGGTAAAAAAAAAGGAACTATAAGCGTGTGATTCCAATACATTTTGGAGTTAGTTAGGCTTTAGCGTTAGCGTTTGGGATCTTTGCTTGACCCCTGGACCCTAACTAGGATCCCCTGGACCTAGGAACGAATGAGGGCCATGTTTCACAACACCTAGTTAGAACAAGTAATTGCGTTTTCCTCAGTGCATAAATACTTTTCCGTCGCGGGAATTGAACCCGCCGCCTCCGGGTTATAAGCCAACATGCTCAACCACACCACCACGGAGGCTGTCAAAATGATTGAACATAAATCATTATTATAGTTTGCGATCAAAAGCAAGCAATGTCGTTTCTATTCTGCGTCGGAATCCATGTTTTCTATAATAAATCTTCGATAGCGTCTAGCAATGTCAGTTTCATTTATTTGTTTTCTTCCGAGCGAAGAGTTAATAACAGAAAAGAAGATAAATATCGTATGTGTGGTCCTTATTATATTTTGAATGAATAGGAAATCCAAATTGAGTACCTATTAATAACATTCCGAGCTGCTGAAACTCACCACTTTAATTTCATCTAAACTCATAGAACATTTACGTTAAGGTTATAATGATCTACAGGAAACTGGTTATTTTTCCGGGATAAAAATTATCATTTATTCATCTCGGTAGTTTAAGCTATCTGTATGCTAAATTACATACTAAAAGGGGCACAAAAACCAAATTAGTAAATAGACAAACAACCTACCTCTTTTATAAATATAATTTTTAATATTTATTTTGATTATTAATAAGGCGGAAATAATTATAGAATGGTATTGTTGCAGAGGCAAAGCCGCGGGCAAAAATGAGTAGAGCACAAATAGAAAGTTGGCGGTAAGTAATCATAACGAACGATAAAACGAGTGTAAGCACTGCTCTATTATGATAATAATGGTTTATTTCATATGTGAAAGTGTATGATGACATAGCATCCATTGATGATTATGTACCTAGTATAAGATATAAACAGTTCCATAATAATTCATTGATTGTCATAATTTTATAATAGACGCCAATCTTATAATAAAACTTCTGCGCTGAAGATATCAAGGGCGTAGAAGCGAAATTAGATAGCTACCACTTTTTGCAATATTGACTTTCTTCCCATCAGGTGTGATGGTGGTCAAACGATAGCCTCATTATCATAAGCCTGAAGACGTGTCCACTGCTGAACATAAGCCTCCCCCTGTAATGTAGGGTATTTAATTATTTATACATTTTATATAGGTAGTTATTTTTGTATGGTAGGTGGGTAAGACTTTTCTGTTGGTGCCCATCTTGCAATAAAGTGCTATCAGAGTTACTGTAGTTTGATTTGCTGCTTCCCTGATAATATATTAAAGTGACGATAAATAATAATCAGTGTTAAAAAAATCAAACATGACGATGGGTAAAATCGCCGAATTTGGATGTCAAATTCGGCGATTTTACCCATCGACAAAGACGATTGGAAACTGTACCTACATTGAGGGCATGGAGCTATTAAAAAAAGAAGGAGGGAATCCAGTCTGATGCGAAACTGAAGCACCCTTAGGAAGCCGGAACGCTTCGTACGTACGAGCGAAACACGCACACACTCACATCATATGCAGCCGGTCGCCCTACTTTTATCCGACACACATATTATGTCCGCCATTTTGGGCTTCAGTTCGATGTCAATCAAAACTCAATCCTTCTTTTTTTATTTCATCCATGATTAAGGGGTTAGAAATGATGTGCAAAGGCCAATGCGAGTGGTTACGTTATCTACAGTCATGGGTACGGAGAGTTGTGAATTATTGGTTAACTTATGCACCCCTGCAAAACAATGCCAATGTAAAAACTTGTCAACAAATCGTGGAAAAATATCAGAGTACGTAGCCAGCCGACATGAAAAAGATGTCAAAAACATGTACTTTCGGTGGCGTTTAGGATGAAAATTTGGCGGCAACAATAGTGAAACGATACGCCAACGGTCGTTTGCGGAAAGTAACCTTTAAATAATAACATCTTTTGGTTAACCCTAGCTCGGACAATTATATCATTTCGTGCCAAATTTATTCCAAAAAGGCGTAGGTACTTAATTTGAAACCGAAAATATATTTGGAACCCTTTTTGAATGGGCTCTCTATTATAAGCGATACTGAAGTCAATACAGAAGAAGAAATATTCAGAATACTGAAGATTTCTTCTTTTGTATGTCTGTTCTGTTTCTTGGCTGAGCATCACGTTGAAACTTTAGAATGAAATCAAATCAAACTTGGCTTTATTTGAGTTCATATTAAGGACATAGGGTACGTTATGTCCCGTAAACTTTTAAAAAGAGTACCTAATAAAAAAGAAATATCATTCCTTTCATTTCACACCCAAAGTTACTAGAAAGTCCTAACAAAACTTACACACGATTAGCAATAAAAGCAGTAACTTAAAACAGATAAAATGCTTATTTAAGGAGCTGTTGTATCACTGTTTTTAACTCGCCATCAATCAAGATTATACATGGACATAAAAGGACATAAAACAAATCAAATCTCGACATCACAATCATAGTGATAGTAAATCTTTTAAATGATTACATTTGACATCAAAAACATGATTCAACATGACATTAGCATTACTTTAATTTATCATTAAAAATAAAACATGTTCAAAGTAATAAACCGGCTGGTTTGAATGAGATATCAAAGTTAAATAGCTTTCGTGTATCGTTTCATCTCGTAAAGCAAGCGGCGTAAGTACCTACCTATATTATGATTTCACTTTTAGCACAGAGAGAAGATTACAAAATCAAACAAAACCAGTTACCTAGTTTTATGCCAAAAATCACAATTACTGTACCTACTAAATCATTTCGAGGTCCAATAATTAGCATTCAACTTTGAAAAACTGCTATTTAAATAGCTCATAATTCAACGAATCGTTATTATTGCTGTTATTAACAACGAAAATCAGCGTTTTCGAATCAAAAACATCAAACAAAAAGTGTCCGCAAGGCAAAATCACGAAGTCAAACATCTGTAATTTTACGACCACTATAAAATAGAAATAGAATTCTTTTATTTATACAGCTATGACCTCATCCAGCCCCTTTGTCTCAAAACGTTTGATCCTACTATTAGTTTAAATTACTTTAAATCGAGCAATTTCTTCTGAATCTATTTTGAAATTGAAAAATGTCAGCCATTTTACATCGTGTTGTTTTAAAATAGACGAGTGTGGTGTTTGATTCATTTGATAAATGTTCTGCGATGATTTATTAACTGACAGTTAGAGATGATTGTTAGCTGCTATTTTCAAACGTTGAAAATGCTATTTTAACCAGATTTAAAACGTTAAATCTGGTAACGTAACAACGTTATTAAATAGCATCAACGATTTTAAGCATCCTACCATTTTCAACTCATTTAGATGTTCGTGATCAAAGAAAGCATTATAACAATTTTAATTAAATATTGTGATCTCAGAAATGGTAATAAGGTTGCTGCTGTTCGTTTTCGTTACCTTTATTAGATGTTGTGAAATATTTTGCAAATATTTTGAATCTAGTAGATTAATTTTAGTCCCAATATGAATAAAATAAAGTAACTATTATTATTACAAGATACAGTCTTGTTGATTGTTATCAACTAAACCGAAGAAACCGACTATGTTTAAGTTATTGATTCAGCTATTTTAATATGCATTAAAATAATAGCATGCCAAATTTTAACGTTACACTATCGTTGATAACACGTTATAGCTTTTCACGATAAACGTTATAGCAATAATCTCAGTTTGTTCATAAATCTGTTGTGGAGATGCGAAATCATCACAACATAAATAATAGTTAATTGCTTGTTTGAATAAAATTGAATCTTCGCTTCGTTGAAAAGGCTATAAAAACTTAAGTATTGGATAAAAAGCTCGACTACAATACTTACAACGTTTTTTAGTAGTTACTTTAAGTAGATTTCATTAAGATAATAATGTTAAACGTTGTATGGAGTTGGTTCATTATGATGTTTTTTTAAACACGTCCATCACTACTTAAGCACCTCTTCATTTGTTAAGAGTACCTACTTGAGAATGGCCAAGAATTAACGTAGGCGATACAGTTGGGTCAAGTGACCTGCCAAATGGATTTTATATTCATTTTAGGCGAGGCATTTAACCTCTGTATTGTGTTATGGCTGGTTCGTGGATCCACTATCTCCGTCGCACATTGGGACATTTTTGAAATACACTTAAACTCCCAGCGACCCGATATCGAACACGCGTATATGCTGGTATTCCAGCTGAATTTACTTACCTACGAAAAATCTGGCTAAACTATGTCCTGATGAATAACATTACAGATGTTTAACAAAAGTAATATTCATCCAAACAAATTTTCATACATAAGAACAGGTACGCAAGGAAAACCTTTATACATACTATTGTATTTCTGAAATCTTATTTGGATTACTTAAGGCTCTGAATGCTCCCAAATCGACTATTTTGAACATGATTATCTCAAAACGTATACCATTTACAGGATTGAAAACAATGCACGTTAATAGTGGTCATATCTTCTTTCCATCTGCTGAAACCGAAACACGTTTACAAAAAGTTTTCTCGATAGAAAAAAATCGTGAAGTGACCTTTAAATAAATCATTCAAACGTCCTAAAATGTTAAATTATAATAAAACACCATATTGAAATAAATCATAGTGATAAGTTATGTTTCAATGCATCCGTCTATAAGCTTATTTATTTATAACAATAAGCATTTCTTTTATAACTAATTATTTGTACCAAAAAATGGAAAAGTCGAAGTGCAACGCAACGTAATCGCCATATTTTTGCTATGCATAAAGCGTGCTCGCATTGCCTCCTGTCAGAGTCTTAATATTATGATTCTTGTTGAATATTTGTAATATTATCCATGAGAAAACTATGAATTCAGTTATTGGATATCTTCAAAAATGTCGTAACTATAATATTCACATTTTAAATTCAGGAATAAAATCAGAACACCAGAAAATTAATAATCACCAACATTTCCAAAAGAGCAGAAACAAAAATAGTTTGTTGCTCCTTTTTCAAACCACTTTGTTGCACAAAATCACGAAATTACAAACCAATGGACCAAATACGAACCAAAACATAATCTACCATAACTTCGTGATAGGTATTGCGACACTCGAGTCACATGGAATAACAAAATCATCAATAATCACAAAGAGATGCGATAAAATTCCGAGAATCAAGACGGTGCTAAAATTCAATCACCATTCCTTTACTGTTGCAACACTGAAAATTCCAACAAGTTCTTTCAGCCATCCAACAAATCCAACCAAAAAACTCATATTAACAAAATACCTCCCATAATACAAACAAGTTAGATTATCCTTTCCCGTCTACACTAAAATAGCTTAAGACGACGGGTAGAGCTAAGTTCAATAGAAAAAAATCGCAAACATACCTGAAACAATTTGGTTGTTTCTATTTTATACAGTTTATATCGAATATATTTTTACAAAAAAAAATAGTGTATGCCCAACAAACATTCACATAATCCGACGAATTAATAATTTTGAAAAATACTATATGAATACAGATATTAAATAAAAATCAGTCTTTTCGTGCCTTAGTCATAAGTGCCACGCGGGAGTTCAGACTGAATTGATATTAAATCTGATCTAATGACGTTAAGGTCGATGTTTCTTCGTGTCTTTGAACGAATTTCGACCTGCTCATCTGGATCTACCCGTCGTCTTAAAGCGTTTAAATAACCACGTAGTAACATATTCAGTAATCTCTGCTCGTACCCCGACGTTTAAGCCGTTTGGTGCGTCTGGTAAAAATAGAGCCACTCCGTAGAAAGGGAAGCTAAAAGTTGCCAGAACAAAAAGTGTATTTTTGTATTTGTTTGGAAAACAATGCATTAGTCGAGACGTTGTCTGTCAGATGTTTTTCTTTATAACATCTTTGTGATTAGATGTGTAGGCTGATGTAACTTTGATGTGATTCTGGTAAAAGTTAATTTCATTTTGGGTCAGCATTTGTGTCAGGTTTATCAGTAGATGCAGCATGTTAAACAGCATCAGGCAGATTTTGAACTGTTAATTTTATTTGTATCTGGTCAGCGCTTTCACAAAACGTTTACCAACTTCAATTAGTTACGAAAGGGTGTATTTTTTATTGTACCTACTTACAGGATTTTTACCGTGATTCCAGTTATCTGAGTTCCCGATATTTCGACATAGAACATGTTCAATAATTGTAATCGTTGAGAAATGTCACGGTAAACATCTTTAAAAGTGAAAACATTGTAAACAATCGTGAAAGTTTAAGATAATGAAAAAAATGTACATCGAGTGTATTAATCAAACTCACTAATGATTTAGAAACGAAAATATCTAAAATTCTAAATATGAGATTTTCCGATTTTCGTTAAATAAAATGGTGTCATTATATTGTAATATTTAATCATGTAGACGTAAAAAGCAGGATTGGTCGGAAATCTGATCAAGGCGTTTTCTTTTACATAAAAACATTTATCAATTTCAGTTTGACGAATCTATTATGTCTTTTTATCGTATTATATAATATTTTTTCTAAGAAAAATGAGTTTAGCAGACAGCAAATTAATTTCATTTACAACGTGAAAGCTTCTTCAAAGGAGCGGAAACTTTGATAAATTAGAAAGGTTACATCGAACATTTATAAGTTTATTAGATTGGATAGATTTAAGCAGATGTGTCAACTCTAAAGGAACTAGTTTATTATTTCGAAAACTTAATGCTTGTAAATCATAATTGCTTAAGCATTTTTATGTTTCGGCGTTTCTTGTTTCTTATAGTTATAATTATAATATCAATTAAAGGTGATTTTAGTTATTACAATCATTGTGTACCTGGAGTGAATTATATCCATCTAGATTTCATATTCACCTTGGTAACTTTGTATACAAGGTTAACTTGAATTGGTATGTTATCCCGAAGGGGGGTACTGGGACCACGATACCCTACAAGTTGTAAGAGCCTTACTTGAAACTGAGTGTTGCCAAACCTCCATGGTAAAAAATAAATCCACTAGCCCAGCACTGCGATTAGTAACTCTATAACGCACATCCTAATCGTAACGTATAAGGGGATGTTCCCAAAGTCGAAGCGCTTAATAGCCACCGTCTTCAAAAAACATGCCCTAGTAAAATTTATTCTCTTATTGGATTGCTTCTTCTATAGAAGTTATCTTAACGGGATGTCAATAACATACCCCCTTCTCCTCACTCCCTTTTCCTTCACTCCCACTGCCATCCATCTTCCATGCGGTGGGGGAAAGAAGTATACAATAGCATCGGACCCCCACACTACGCAAGTCCTTACCGTTTCAATAAAAAAAATCGTAATGTACAAAATTGAGTGCAGATTTTTTCCGATCAGTTTGAAACTCATATATCGTTTTTCCCTTATAGACTACCTAAAAATATACCAACTGTCACTAAATGCGTATGTCTAAAAAAAACCGGTCTATTTCTCTATTCCATTTATCTATTTGACTATTATCTTTATTTACGTTAAAATGCTTTACGCACTTAAATGGCACGGCTCTGGTGCTTCGCTAAATTGTTTTACGAGTGAATTTTTCAAATTTCACTTACGTAAATCAGAATTTGAAATATTCACTCATGGTAATAGGTGTGCAATTTGACATCCACGTCATTTATAAAAAGGTGTATATTGCAGTTATTAAAAATTATTCAATCAAGCTGTCAATTACATCGTAAAATATAATTATTATTCAAGGTTCTGACGTGTCATAATAATTTATATCATCAATGATTAAAAAATAATATCAGAACAAGCTGAAAATGCAAAAATCAGTCGAGAAATAAATATAATGAGGTGAGAATGCATTAATTTCAATATATTTTGTTATATCACATAAGAAAAGCATATAATAAAGAGAAAAATTACTTTCTAAATAAACCAAAATCACAGTTTTTCTGGACAAGATTCATAACTCGCCCTAAGGTTTTAATATAAATAAAATCTAATTTTACAAAAGCTGTCAGGAAAAATTAAGTAATTGTCTTTTGAACTCATAAAAAAACTACCTACTATTTTCTATAAGATTTTCCCCTATAATAACTTCAAGTATTGATTCGGCGAATCCTAGTTTTACTCAAATATCCTTGCTTGCGATAATGAAAATATAAAAATTGTTTAATTCCTAATGGTTTAAGAAACCTAATTACAATTATTATTATACATTTATTGTTAACATTCTTTATAATATTATATTTTACCAACTACGTTTTTTGCAGTGTTTCCTGCAACGGACACGAGTTCCGCTCACAGAAAATAAATATAAACTATAATTACTTCGATTATTTCATAGGCCCGATACAAATTACATTAAAAATTAGGCCCTTGACTTAGGTTCCTTACAGACTAAATTTTGTCTCGGAACTTTTGCGGAACTAAGTTTAGGATCGCACAACTAACACAATCGAACAATCCATTTCGGCACCAATCTCCGTCGAAATCGTCCACCATGCATGATACTTACAAGTCCATCAAAATCCTTAAATACAAATCCATTATCCATGGGGCACTAAACACTAGCTGTTGTAACACTAACCGCACCATAGTTAACACATACGCACACGTTCACGTGAAGACTAGAGTGTCAGGGCGTAAGTGCAGTGATTGGAGTGTTTGTGATGTGTGCGCTGGTCCGGGCTTAGCCAGCAGATCGGGGCGCGGGGGCCGAGCCGCCCGGGCGCATATTCACCGAGCCAGTGGAGCCAAAACTGCACTCGCGGCCAATGCCAAAGCCAAAGACGAAGCGAGAGCGGCACCTCGAGAGTGCGACAGCTCCTCACTCTTGATCACTTCATTAGGTGTCTTGTCGTACTTGTGCGTCTTCTTGGTCACAGGCTTTGCTGTTGTCGTCGTTGTGGTAGTCGTCTGCGTGGTTGGAGGCGGCGGTGGAGGGGGCAAAGTCGGTTGCGGTGGTGGCGCAGGCGATTGCTCCTCCGGTTTGCAGCAAACGCGAAAAACTAGCTTCATATTATGGCTGAGGCAACGCCCGCCGATGCGTCTATGCAGATCGTCCTTACTCGATGTAGATATGAAATAGTAGTCCTTACCGGGCAGGAATTCCAGTCCGCCCGGTTGAGGTGTGAACGGCCGAAAGGTGATGGTGAAAAACATCAATTTGTGCGGCTTGTCGCATATAGCTATTATCCGAGGGTTCGGATTCGTTATCCTACACGTATCGTATTCCTCTTTACTAACGTTGTATATTATATATTTTTCTGTATCTTCCTCAAACGTGCCTGGTGTGTACACTGGACAAATTATGTTCACTTGGTCGTATTCGAACTGTGCGTTTCCTTTATTCAGATCGAATACGTGGTCCGTATTGTCTATTCTGAATATGCTATTGGTTGTATTCCAGTGTATGTAGAATGATTTAGCGTAGTTGCCCATGACGCTTTCCATAAAGAATATGAGGACTATCAAGGTCCAAGGCGTATGCCTGAGCCCGAAGTAAGTTAGGGACACCATTCTGGCTGTTCAGCCTACTGTCATTATCCAAAGTTCCACAACCTGTCTACGCTCCCAGCGACCCACACCAATCCATATTTATTACAACATTTCACACAGTCATGTCGATCGCACAGTAAAGTTAACAATTTCACTCAAAAAACACGAAATTTTCTTTCACTTTCGACACAGCGACTCATCCACCATGTTTCTCTGCCGCACGCTAGATTCTATCCGTCGATAAATGGAATTCCATGGGACGTGGCCCGACGAAAAAGCGTCGAAATCACCTTTTTCACACTGAATCACTGCACTGAAACACTTGGGTAGGGTTTTGTGGGGCTTGTGTGATCGTTTGGTGTTGGAATTAATCAATACAACACAGATTTTTTTACAATACTGAGGTGTTCTTTGTATTGGGAGGGCGACGCGGACCGACGGGGAGACGTAAACGCCGCGCGGCGGACGGGCAAACTACTGGTCGCATTCCATGGACGAGGTACGCATGCGGCTGGGCGCCCCCGTCTTACCCCGCAGTACCCCCCTCGTGTTACCGGCGCGTTCGGGCTTACGTGAGCTTTCGGACGACGCTTTTGTGTTTCACTTTTGACGATATTCTGAGACTGAAATCATTTATTTAATACATTTTTTGTATTGTTACTTTATTTTTAGTGTTATATTTGTACTTTTGCATAGGTTGGTGTAATTTTAGATAAATTTTTAGGAGGTTTTGGGCGAAAGTTCAGAGAGGTTTTTCGTTAATTTCCGAACGCATCCTAAGACGGCCATTGAAAAAAAGCGCCTTGGCCACACACAAATTAGAAAAGGGCTGCGCTGCGCTGCTTCTAGCAGTTCATACCATACAATTCATGGAGGTGTTTCTATGTTGATGGTACAATATTTCATAATTATGTGTAATGGTACTTTTGATTATGACAAAATGTATCACTTTATTTCATTAACTAATACATTTCGTTAATGAACTTCTCATTATTCACAAATGACTTTGCATAATTAGTAAACTGCTAAGGATGAATTACAAAGAGGCAATTTAGAATAATTAATTGCTATTTTTAATTAAAACAATATTTTTTACATAGTACAAACAGAAACGTGTTAATTTGTTACCTAATAATAATTGTAAGTTAGTTATAATTATAATAATTATAAACTAAGTGGTCATGGTTATAATAACAGCCGCTTAAGGTAAATAAGAATGATTTCAATAACTATGATTAATACTTAGGTAATAAAAATACGACTTTCTTAACTTTTAGATAATTTATATGTAAGTACCTACCTACCTATACCTAGATATATATAACTGATAATATGATGTGTTTTGCTTTGTAATTACAAAAAAATGCATAGGACTAGCTAAATTGGGTTATTTTTAATTTACTTTTATTTTATCATTGAATCAAACTGTTTTTTTTTTTAATAATTTTGCATTTTTTTACATCTTTGTTTTCTTTGTTTTGGTGGAAGAGGGGTGAGAGCATTTTTAGGACGAAATGAAATATTAGAAAAAGAATAATAATTTATATTCGGAAAGCAGATATTTATGTAATAGTTATCAAGTAGGTATTACAAATGAGTCGATTAGGGTAAGTAGACTATAATTTGAACAGGATTTTCACTTTTACCAGATTCCTACGAATATTGTAAATAAATAAATAATACAGGCTCAAGCACGGTTCATTGCAGGATTCGAACCCAGGGCCAACGGATCGCATGTCAACGTGATTACGTGACTACCGAAATAGCTAGTCATCTAAATAAATAAAAAAATAATTTTTGGGCATAATGATGTCGCACAGCGCCATCTAGCCCCAAAGTAAGCCAACCGTTTACCATGGGAAAACTAACAGATAGAATATTTATACGTTTTTTTTAAATACATCCATAAAATACAATATACAATCTGTACAATATAAATCGGGTATTGCCCGTGGTCCACCTGCTTAGTTCACCTGGGTCATTATTCCGTATCAATTCCTTACTTCGAAACCATGCGAATTACTTGTCTTACATAAGAAATCTCCAAAACTGTATTCTCTATGAAGCGAAAACAAAACCGCGCGAAATGAATTTGGAATTGGCGCGATTTGAACTGTCAAAAATCGTATGTTTTACCGAGACGCGTTCCGAAACATCAACACATCAAAAGATATGACCACTTATGTCAATATATTTTATTCAAAATAAATATAACTTTAATGTAAAATAAAGGTATATCTGACGCTGTAACACGATTTGAACAAGACACGATAACGACGTGGTTTCCTATCGTGTGGAATCTGTGTTTCCATAGAGAATAACCGCCCTGGGTGGAATACGGGAAGTTTTTTTCCCTTGGTCCTCTACATAATATCTGGGTGTACCACGGGTAATTATTTTTTCCCATAGTACATCTAGACACCAAACAAACTTCGAAATTTATTCAAAAAAAAAATGTTTTGAATGGGACTCGAACCCACAATTTACAGTTCAGAAGGCAGACATGCTACCAACTGAGCTATTAGCCTAGTCACCTAAAATAACTAATTGTAATAATGCAAGTAAATCCTACATAATTAGTGCCGCTACGGTTTCTGCTTTGAGTAGGGGGACCATGGGTTAGTATTATTATTAACAGAAAAAACAAAAATAAAATAATTATAATTATACTTTGCTAATTTAAGTTGCTGGTTAAATAGTGGCTAACCTTGAACTGTAGCTAAAAAAATAATTAATATTAATTCTGGAATTTCTAAATTTAAATATGTAATTAACTTGTATTACTCAGCATGCCTTTTCGTTGCTCTTATTGGCTTGGTTCTCAAGCGATTCCTTCAAAAATAAAATAAAAAGATTAATAAGGCCTACCTACTACCTACTAGTGGTATTCTAGCATGTGAATAGGGGAGCCAGAGGGAAAATATCCATGCGTACACACGTGGATCAAACAGGGGAAATTATCTAAGAAAATTATCCACATAATACAGCTATACATATACATATATACAGATTGTGTATAATAGTTGTGTTTTCTATCAGTCATAGTAAAAGCTATGCTTAGTTTATGCGGTTAGATGACGCTGTATGAAATGTCCACACACTTCTATTATATACATTTTAGTATATTACATACACAAGCGAATATAAAAGAAGAACAAAATTTCCATGAATACGCAGCTGGATCAAACAGGGGAAAATTACCCATCAAAGAAAGTTATCAATGAATACACAAGTAGATTGAAGGAAGCAATAATTATTATCCAGCGATATATCTGCGTAGCATTATTAAGGATTCAAGTATTGTATCTCATACCAGGATATTAAATTATATCATCATGGTCACTTGACATAATTCCACTCCAATTCACACAGCCATGTCACCCTAATTCGTAATTCGTCGACAAATCCAATTATATTCTATGGACCGAATGACGAACTCTGTGTCAATTCATCCATTTTATATATTTATTTATCTTTATCAGGGCACTCGCGGTTTTACCTGTTTTTGTTAAGAACATTTAACAATTAATTCTTAATAACTAAAATTTAAATTTGAAAAAAAAGAGAAATTACACGGAAAGGATGAAATTGTATTAGTCTTATTATCTGAGTGGTGGTTGACCAGTTGGCTCATAATTCGGAGGCAGTGGGTTCGATTCCCGCAACAGATCTATAAGCTATTGGTTTTTCAATAAAATTTTTTTCCAATAAAAGATACAGACACACACATACACAGTTACAGACGCTCGTTCTAAATATCCACTTTCCAAAAAAATCATGGATAACAGAAAGTGGACACAAAAGTGCAAAACAATCCATAAATGGATTTATATACTTAAATGGATTTTTTTATACCTAAATAGATTTTTTATACTTAATTGGATTTTTTATACCAATATGGTTGTTTATACTTAAATGGATTTTTTATACTTAGATAGATTTTTTTACTTAAATGGATTTTTTTATACCAATATGGTTTTTTATACTTAAATGGATTTTAGAGGGTCGAAGGGATGTCATTTGGGTTTCTTACTTGGTATATATTTAGATCGGTCGTAGAACTGACAACCGATGGGATGAAAGGTTCTAGAGTGGCGACCACGAACCAGAAGACGCAGTGTAGGTACCTACTAGGTGGACAGACGATCTGGTGAAAACCATGGGTAGCCTATGGAAGCAAGAGGCGAGCAGCCGCTCAAAGTGACGCTCTGTGTGGGAGGGGGGGGGGGAGGGGGAGGGAGGCCTATGTGCAGCAGTGGACGTCTTCGGGCTGTTGTTATGATGATAATTTATTCAAATATTAGTTTGACGCTAAGAAAGGACTTCTTGATGAATGATTTTTATCGCAATAATCCTGCACTTGACTTCTACTTAACTTTGTGCGAAACTCAAAATACATCGCGACGTACCTTGAGTTGACAGTTGCTTCGCTTCTCTCGTTTAAGAAAAATTGACGCAGAAATGTCAAGTTGATTATATATTGTCAACTAAAAATACCAAAACACAAAAATGAGGTCAATTTGAGGTTGAGCCGAGTGGAGTAATCTCGTGGTAACGATTTAGAATATGGGGGTAAGTGTTGAAGTGTTGTGGGAGCATGGTCCTCGTAGTTCCTGGGTCCCTAGATACAGGGGATCCTAGTTAGGGGCCAGGATCTATGTATGTGATCGTTGGGCGTTATTTATTTATTTATTTAAACTATAATCCAAGCGAGCGAAACCGCGTGCTACAGCTAGTAGCTATCTATAAAGTTACGGCAACAATTAAATAAAAGTACCATGTTCTCTAATATTGACTTACAAGCCGATAAGGTACTATTAGTTTTGATAGGTGTAACAATAACAAAATATTTGATTATGATAAGTATGGCGCCCGATTTAATATACCTATCAAATATTAATATTATTAATTAAATAAAAAATGCCTATGTCGTATCATCAGCCAGAAGACGTGTACTGCTGAACATAGGCCCCGTAACGCCACTTTGGACTCTTATCGTAAGGTAGGATTGACAAAATGCTTGGCAGGTAGCTTGGTGATTGCAGATTTGAATTCCCTGGATATTCCCGTAGCCGGCTCTTACGGTATCCACGGGAAGAGATGGGATGGTCCTATTCTTACACCGGTACTAAACGGCAGAATACATTTTTATCATCATCATCATCATCAGCCCGTAGTCGTCCACTGCTGAACATAGGCCTCCTAAAGAGAGCGCCACTTTGGGCTGCTCGTCTCCAGCATCCATCGGCTCCCACGGTTTTCACCAGGTCGACCTACATTACATACATTTGAATATATAAATATAAATATTATGTGTGGACATTTCACACAGCGCCATCTAGCCCCAAACTAAGCATAGCTTGTACTATGGGAACCAGATAACGGATATAATACTTAGATAATTTTTGTTTTTGTAAATACATACATACATAGAATACAATATAATAAACATCTATGTTCATCACACAAATGTCTGTCCTGGGAATCGAACCCACAGCGAACTCACGGCAGGGTTACTACCAACTGAGCTATCGGGCCCATCAAGTACCTACATAATACAACTAAAATATTATAATTGTTATAATGTATAAAAAATCCATGTCTCTCTTTGTTATTAATGTTCTAATGGAGCATGTACCATCGTAGACCGCGTCATTTCTTTCCATCAGCTGAGACTGCGGTCAAATGCAGTTATAAAAAATATGCACAACAGTATGTCACATAGGTATTTGCTGACATTCGCAGGCAGTAACACAATGCATTAGTAACACAAGACTCTTTGTTTGTTTGGTTTATTGATAGCTGTTAAGGCACAGACACAGTAACTATAAGACCTCGATATGCAAACAAAAAGGGATTGTCTGGAAGAGATCCCTCTTAGCGATAATACCTGCTCTACCTTTATATTGGCCTCAAAAATGTGAACTTTAGTACTATTTTTATAACTGGATAGGCCCGGATTTGACCACAATCTCACCAGGGCGGTTATTCTCTATGGAAACACAGATTCCTGTTCCACACGATACGAAACCACGTCATTATCGTGTCATGTTCAAATCGTGTCACAGCGTCAGATATACCTTCACTTGACATTAAAGTTATCTTTATTTTGAATAAAATATGTATATTGATATAAGTGGTCATATCTTTTGATGTGTTGATGTTTCGGAACGCTTCTCGGTAAAACATACGATTACTGACAGTTCATATCGCGCCAATTCCAAATTCATTTCGCACAGTTTTGTTTTCGTTCCATAGAGAATACAGTTTCGCAGATTTTTTATGTAAGACAAGGAATTCGAGTGGTTTCGAAGTAAGGAATCGATACGGAATAAAGGCCCTGATGGAAAGCGACGATGCGGTCTACGGTGGTACATGCTTGCCTAGAACATACCTATTCACTCGCGACTTGAAGAGCTCCAGATTGTACTTATCGGGAAACAAAGACGCTGGTAATGTGTTCCATTCTTTCTCTGCTCGGATTATAAATGTTGAGTCGAATCGCTTTGTACTTATGGCAAAGCCCCTATACTAAAGCGTCCAAAGTGGCGTTATAAGGGGTCTGTGTTCAGAAATTGACGGCTTCTGGGGGTCGTTACCATCTGTTCTACTACTTGTTCTACCAATAGAACAAACAGGAAGAAAAAATCCCACCTGTTCAATTAATAGAACAAGTAGGAAAAATAATTCTCGGTGGTTCTACCAACACAAAAATTCATTTAAAAAATCCCATCTGTTCTACTAATAGAACAAGTAGGAAAAATAATTCTCGGTTGTTCTACCAACACAACAACTGATAAAAAAAAATTAATTTGTTCTACCAATAGAACAAGTAGGAAAAATAATTCTCGGTTGTTCTACCAACACAAAAATTCATTTAAAAAATCCTATCTGTTCTACTAATAGAACAAGTAGGAAAAATAATTCTCGGTTTTTCTACCAACTCAAAAAAATCATTTAAAAAATCCCACCTGTTCTACCAATAGAACAAGTAGGAAAAATAATTCTCGGTTGTTCTGCCAACACAAAAGTTCATTTAAAAAATCCCATCTGTTCTACTAATAGAAACAAGTAGGAAAAATAATTCTCGGTTTTTCTACCAACTCAAAAAAATCATTTAAAAAATCCCACCTGTTCTACCAATAGAACAAGTAGGAAAAATAATTCTCGGTTGTTCTACCAACACAAAAATTCATTTAAAAAATCCCATCTGTTCTACTATTAGAACAAGTAGGAAAAATAGTTCTCGGTTGTACTACCAACACAAAAACTGATAAAAAAAGTTGAATCTGTTCTACCAATAGAACAAGTAGGAAAAATAATTCTCGGTTGTTGTACCAACACAAAAAATTCGCCAAGGTAAAAAGATTTCTCCTAGAAAAATTGAAAGTGTCAATAATGACAATGAAATTTTGGAAGCCCAAAAGCTATTCTTCTGGCTTTTGATGTGTGCACCAGCCTCAAGCTTTTAAGACATTTAGCGTGGTCATAACAAAATGTTTGTTCGGGGACCGTGCGAAGTATCAAGTGCGCATGCGTGTTTTTATTGTGGGTTGTTGGACATTGCAAGTGCTGACTTGAGACATATTTTAGCAATTATCACTCATGGCCATTGCTAATTAGAACCAAGCATAAAGGTTAATTTAAGTAAAATTAATAGAAGTCGCCTCTTAAATAATATTGATAAATTATGTAAAAGGCAGGGAGGAAGTCATGCTTGTGCACCTCGTCTTTTCATCATCAACACCCTGATGTCCACTGCTGAAAAAAGGTGTTCCCAAAGACCACCACTTTGAGCGGCTGCCACCTGTAACCACTTCAATCAATCCCCATTCAGGGGTTGAATAAAAAAAGAAAAAAGTTTCATGCATTCATTAAAACAGATTCAAAAGGGTTTATTAGTTTTGCCCTGTTTTAATGTACGTACACTTGTTTACACAAAACACAGGTAAACAAAAGTTTTCAATCAATGTGTGTTGCCAGTGATGACTTATGGAACTGAGACGTGGTCTCTAACTGTTGGCCTCATTACTAAGCTCAGAGTCGCGCAACGAGCTATGGAGAGAGCAATTCTCGGTGTTTCCCTGCGAGATAAGATCCGAAATGAGGAGATCCGCAGGAGAACTAAAGTGACCGATGTAGCTCTTAGGATTAGCAAGTTGAAATGGCAATGGGCCGGCCACATCGCTCGTAGAACTGACAACCGATGGGGAAGAAAAGTTTTCGAGTGGCGACCACGATCTGGAAGACGCAGCGTAGGCCGGCCCCCCACTAGGTGGACCGACGACCTGGTGAAAGCCGCGGGGATGCAGGAGGCGAGCAGCCGCTCTATGTGGCGCTCCTTGGGGAGGACTATGTTCAGCAGTGGACGTCTTCAGGCTGTTAATGATGATGATGATGAAACTAGTTTGGATCACCGTGATTTTTATGTTTAACCTTTATGATATATAAGGTTTTCAAGCATTGAGTTTTCGTAAGTACGATCCTACCATCACCACCCCCATCGTTCTACCATTTCATACCTTCAAAATTGTCGCAATACGCAAGTGCAAAGGATGCACGACCAGTAAGGCAGTTGTGTGGCATTAGATCAGAGGGCCTAGCACGAACATTTACGCGGGAGTAAGTGTAACGTTAACGTAAGCCAGTTGTATGGCATTTGATCAGCACCCCATACAACTGACTTACGTTAACGTTACACTTACTCCCGCGTAAATGTTCGTGCTAGGCCTACAGTAGGTGCCCCGTGCTTAGCCAGATATTCTGCTGCCAAGTAGTAGTTTGCAACCATTAATTTTCCTGTTGAAAAAATCAGAAGTCTAGAATAATAATTGTTTGATCTCTAAGGTACACAATACTACAGTAAGGTACTGTCATACTATTCAAAACCGACTGGTGCAAAAATTAGCATTTTACCTGAATTTCCTTCTTTTTGAAATGATTCCTCTAAGTAATAAATATACCCTTTCTTAGTAAAAAAAAAGTTAAATAATAATAATAATAATAATAATATGTGTGGACAATTCACACAGCGCCATCTAGCCCCAAACTAAGCATAGCTTGTACTATGGGAACCAGATAACTGATACAATACTTATATACTTTTTTGTTTGTAAATACATACATAGAATACAATATAACACCCAGACGCAGAACAAACATCTATGTTCATCACACAAATATTTGTCCTGGGTAGGAATCGAACCCACAGCCCTCAAGTCAGAAGGCAGGTAAATAGCGGTCCAACTTAAAATGACTAAATAAAGATATTATCTCTAACGGGTTATATCATAAAAGTCTGTCTGTCTGTCGGTATGTTTATGACACAACCCGTTACGTAAAAAGGGGACGTCGGTTATTGTTTTATTTTACCGTTAGGGGTAGTTTTGTTTGTAAGTTTTTGAAGCTGTTTATGACCCTTCTAGTGTCTGTCCGTGCGGTTTCGCCTGTGTGAACTATCGTTCAAAAACCGTTTACTTATTTACGAAATAAAGTTAACAAAAGTGGACCGTCCTGAAATTTGAAAATGCTTTTGCTGTCGCTCTGCTCTCCACGCGTGTGATAGAGACAATAGAGCCCATGAGTGAATTTACCTACATTTTAGCGCTCGGGCGCCAACTGTTTTCACCTTCTTAAACTTAACAAAAACTTTTAATTTTGGTGGAAGCTAAGCTCCACAGCTTAGAACATCGACGTAAAGTTGCCAGTTTATCGGTTTTTTATAGACTGCATTTTGGAGAGTGTGCGAAGGAATTACACGATCTTATTCCTCCATCTCCTTTCTTTCATCAGACATCAAGACGCACCAAAACTCGGCACCTTTATATGGTTGAAATTCTATCAACCCGCGTTTTGCTATGCACTTCATAGTGCTTGCAGCCAATGAATGGAACACCTTGCCGGCCTCCTTGTTTCCAGCTAACTATGATCTGGGAGTCTTTAAGTCTAGAGTGAAGAGGTACCTTCTAGGCAAGCATGCACCATCGTAGACTGCGTCATCGCTTTCCTTCAGGTAGACAGTGGTCAAATGCTTTGCCTATAAAGAATAAAAAAAAACAATCAAACACAATCAATCACTTTTTATGAGTACGCATAGATTGACGAAAGTACTTTGGCAGCCACCCATTTAAGTACTTGCATGAGTGAAAATTGCACACAATTGCATCCAAACTTTGACTGAAAATAATATCAATAAGGACAATAAGTATAAATAAAAACCCTTTTCATAATCTTTTAAACAATAATGACGTCATCGTAATTCCATTCACAGAACAATAGATTCACTTTTCTCAATAAATCTCACAAAATTTCAAAGAAAAATAATCAATAACGCCTAGGAAATAAGATTGAAATTCGCGCGTGTGTACATTGACATAAATTGACGCATGCGCAAATGGAAACGTGCGCGAGAACAATCGGCCCAGTGTTGCCATGTCATATGGAAATATTTTGTTTTGACGCCATAATATAGAATTGGATATGGTGACCATTAAAATAAAAAATAGAAAAAATCAGTGAGACATTGGTGAAATGACTATGCCTGTGGTACCTCCCTGCAGGCTTAACTAGCATAAGCGATATAATCGAGTAAACAAGCATGAAATTGACGGTTGTTGTATGGGAGCCCCCTTAAATCCACAGGTGAACGACTAGAAATTCACGTCCTTCATTCTCATAAAAAAAAAAAATCTGCGTTTTAGTATTCCTTGTTATAGCGGCAGCAGAAATACATAATCTGTGAAAATTACAAACCGTTAACTTCGAGATGCAGCCTGGCGACAGACGGACGGACAGAAAGACAGACAGACAGACGGACAGCGGATCCTTAGTAATACGGTACGTTTTACCCTTTGGGTACAGAACCCTAAAAACAGTCTTCAACCCAAAGCATGGTCACAATATCAACAAAGTAGCATTCAGAGCAGTAAAATTTCTCTATATTTTATGACAACTCTGTAAAACATAACAATGTCAATTGCGTTTGTGTTGAAATTTGTCGGCCAACATCTTATTGTGGTTGATAGAAGTGAGCGTGACTCAGTGGTAGACTATGCGACTTTCAAAACCAACAAACCCTGGTTCATTTCCCGCTCCATCACTTTTCAAGTTATGTGCGGAAGTTGCACTCGCTCACAAGGGACACATCGCAAGGAAACCCGCATGTTCAAGGATCACAAACATTGAAAGACTTGTGTCATTCAACAAAGTTATTCGCCAGAAAACCAAGGTCACCGATATAGCTTAATGAATTACCAAGCTGGGGCCTTACCAAAAGCTAATACAAAACCATCATGTTTCATTGTGTCAAGGTTAATATTGTTCAAATTCGTACCATGAACTTACAAAGTATTCCTGCATGAGGACGAGACGTCTACATTTTTATATAGCGTTATCACTGTCGCACGCCGGTGTCAACATGATGTATTTGAGTGAACGATTTAACGTGACGTCATGAAAACTGCTCTGCCTCTGCAACATTAAAGTATTATTGAAGTAATAATACTATAAGAGGTTGTGGTAGGCCCCCTGAAGTGGCAATGAGCTGGTCATATCTATCGAAGAACCGATAACTGTGGGGGTGTTCTGGAGACGTGTTCTAGAGTAGATACGTCAGCAAAGATTAGGTTATCGATGGGACAGGTGATCTGCAGCCAGAGGAAGCATGGTAGAGCCAGGCCAAACGCAATGGTGGCTGTGAAGTCGGCGCGAATTGCTGCGCAGTAGTAAAAATTAGATGCGCGCGGTAAGAGAAGAGGTAAGCGGTGTGCGCCGCGTGTTGGGCTTGCAGCGCACTTAACAGCCGCCGTTAAGTTTGGTTCAGACTTCAGCAGGGTTACTCTTGACACTCGATTTCAATCGTAACTTGGGATTTGGAACGAAATCGTGGCATTTGGTACTCTTGAATCCGATACTAGCGCACGATTGGAATCTCTGTCCGTGGAATTTTATGGAACTAAATGGAATCGACTCCTTTCTACTCCATCCGTTTTTCGGTACTCTTGACGCGATTTGACGTTGACAAATTGAGCTTGAAGTCGAGTTTCCGATAGAATTTTTACAACTTTCAAAAGTTAACTTGTTGCGTTCGTTTGTGTGTTGTGTTCGGAAGTAAAATGGCACGTTTGGCACTTATTTTTAATATTTTGGACAAACATGTACACAAAATATACACCCAGTCTTGTTGATGACACAAACACAAACACATGATGCTTCTCATGGGCGGAGCGTAACACACCTATTGCTATTCCCGGGCCGTCAAAATTCAAGGTTTACAGCTTACTTAAGCACCCAAAGTACCAATACCAATGGATAGACACTGTTCAGACACCGTCCGACTCTGACGCCACTATTGTTTCAAATCTTGAACTCTTGGTAAAAATCATACCAATAAATTTTTTTTATGGGAATGAGTGACGTGACGAGCTGGTCGTTCACCAGATTTTAAGCAACACGGCCGCCCATAATAGTTGCAGTGTCACTCGAAACTTTAAAATAATAAAGTTTCGCGTGACACTGCACTGCGCACGCCATCCCGAGACATCACCCAGTCTAGCAATCAGATTACTAGACTGTGTAATCAGGTCATAAAGTCTCATTTGCCCAGTAATTTTACTAGCTACAATGCCCTTCAAACCGGAACACAGTAGTGCTTGCACACTACTGCTTGGCGGCAGAATAACTGGCAAAGCGGTGGTACCTACCTAGACGAACTTTGCAGAAAAGTCCTACCACCTAGTAAAATAATTTAGTAATAAGTATAATTTTAAGAAGTTGGCCGGTGAAAATGACTAAATGAGTAGGTATATTACTATGAACACTTTTACAAATTGAAACACTGAAACACAGAACACTATCTAAACAAATCAGAAAACAGCTGAGCCACACAGAACATTAATACTAGTTATTTTTTCAAGCCAACCTTTCATTGACATATAATATATATATAATTCATTTAGCCATTCTTGATATTATTCGTCGGTAAATAAACGCTTCTATTTACTTGAAAGTGACTAAATATCATCAAAAGCGATGGTTTTTTGGTAAAGTATTTTTTATCACAGTTATTATTAAGGTTTTTACATGTTTTCAACAAATTTTGGTATTAGTATTTTCTATTATGTTGAACATGGCAGCACTTACATAGTGTTATTCTTTTGTGAGTCACAATGTTAAGTCGATCGCAAATGCGATTTCAATTTCAAGCTCAATTTTGTTCAAGGGTACCAAATTATTTAACATTGGAATTGGGATTGATTCGGATTAGAATTTTAGTGAAATTGAGATTGGAGTCAAGAGTAACCCTGCAGACTCTAGCAGGCAGTAACTGGTGAAATAGAGACGAAAGACCGAGCTCAATGGCTTGGGGCTTATGTCGAGTAGTAGACTAGTACAATGATGATGGTGTGGCATCCACCAATGCTTAAGATCCAAAGATTATAAAGCCCGTTGATAGCTCGTTAACATAATTTCTCCTACAAAAACGACTCACCTGCGCGGGCAGGGGGCGAAGTAACAAAACGTAACAAAGTCATACAAAATTATGTTAATATCCCTATAAGAGAAGGCCCGTATCCCAGCTGTGGGCTGATGACAATGATATAACCCAATCTAGATTATAACCACAACAACTATAATATTACCATTTTTGCAAACAAAATGGTTCAAAGAAAATTCTTACAGCAATGGAGGCATTAGTTGACAAAAAAACCAGAGAATGGTTCAAAAAGGTTATAATCCTAACAAAAAAGCTGCAAAAGAAAGTTTTGAGCAGCACAAAATACCATACAAAAGGTCGTAAACGCAAAATATTGAATTGTCATTGCGGCAGAAGATTGCTCAAATTCTGCTTTGTATAAACGAAAGTTAAATAGGGATGTGACTGCATCGGTAACTTTTCTATCGATGTTTTTTTTTATCATACTTTTTTTATTATCATTGTTTACATTAGCAGCAATCTTCAAAATTCTCTATGCTTATATTAAATTATCCATACAATACTGTGGAATCGTTCTATTATATAGTACCTACCTACTTAATACGTATTATACGTAACGGAACATCACGTCATCGTCAGCCTTTTTGAATCCACTGCTGAACATAGGCCTCTTCCATTAGAAAGACCACACGTCCATATAAATAATTTTTTCCCATAGCCTGATTACTAGGAACAGGGGCCGTACTGTGACTACTGTGAGCCCTTAGCGTGATTCGAAACAGCATATATTGAATCGCTTTGTTTTTTATTGTATGAAGATGTTGACAAGTTATCCAATATAGACTCTGTTTTGATTCGCGCTAAGAGCTCACAGTTCAGCTGTAACATAATTAAAGTATGATTGGATTACTATTTTCTCTTGAGTGACCTTGAAAACGAAAACAAATACATGACCGGCCATGTGCGAGTAAGACTCGTGCAAGAACCGTACCTTTAAAAACGAGCAAAGAAATCACGTTTGTTATATGGGAGCCATTTTCAATATTTATTTTATTGTGATTTTTAGTATTTGTTGTTATAACGGCAACAGGAATACATCATCTGTGAAAATTTCAACAGTCTGATTATCACGGTTCATGAATAGAATAGAATAAAGATTTATTCATGACAAAAAGCACACAAAAAAACAAGTAAAATAAATAAGGCAAAATATACAGTTATACAAAAAAAGTGGTTAAGAAAGTTAACATGAGATACAGCCTGGTGACAGACGGACAGACAGTCGGCAGATGGATAGCGGAGTCTTTTGTAATACGGATCGCTTTACCCTTTGGGTACGGAACCCTAAAAAAACAATAAAGTAACTCCACTTTTAAACCATCGATATCGACACTCCCCATCAATAAACATCCTATCGACACTTATCACTTATATCGATGAATCGCATCACTATCCGATGCCATTAGCGTCTACGCTGTCGCTCGTCAATCATAATCAGCCATTGTTAGGAACACCGGGAAATCCTGATGGGAAACTTTGCTGCCACTTTGCGGTATCAAGATGTCGGACCGTTCTAACTAATGCAGCATTATTGATTGGTCATTTGAGATATCCAACCTAGGGTTAAAGGTATAGCTAATCCACCCACACCCAGTATTAGAATGCGTGTACCAAAAATTGTAACTTTGGAAGAAAAGCACCGTCATCAATGGTCTACCTACAGCTTGGTTCTGTGCATTTGAGTAAATATATCTATCTCTCTTACTCCTGTACTCCCGTTCTCTTCCTATCTGCTTTCGCCACTTATTGGCGTACTCGACGTAAATGACAGTAACCATCACAGAGTAGGAAAACTGTAGATTATTTATCTGTGACTGTGGTAGATGTGGTAGATAGATGAGTATAACGAGCCACCATCTTTAATGCGTTCAATTTTAACCTACTTAAGTTTAATATTTTATAGAGGTCAAATAAGTAGTTTATTTTAGTACAAAGTGCAAATAATAAAATTAAACCAGTTAGTGTACTTAAATTTATATATTTCACATATTCACTAAAATACAACATTTTAATCTTTTTAAGTTTAGTTTTACTTTTATTTTAACTGTCACGTTTCAACGTCGAAATTCTAGATTCTCTCGAGTAATTTCTTTTCTTTGATAACTGTTGACTTGTTTGCCTGCTCTATACTGCCATCTGCTCTGTCTATTTTGTTTACTTTTACTGCTCTACTGACCTTCTGCTTCAAAATCTCCTTCTGTGTTTTCTCTTTCAGTGTTTCAGTTGAATTTAATATTCTTTTCACTTTGTTTGCTATTAATTGACGCTCTCTGAAATTGACTGCGCTTTTTGCTTTTATAGATTCATTGCATGTCGAGCCAGCGTATCTTGTTATGCTATTTGTCTTAGAATCTTCATTAGAACTTGTGCCTTGAGTTTCAAGGTTGCAGTTTTGATCAGACGAATCGGCTCTTTCTTCTTTTGTCTTAGATTCTTGTTCCTTTGAACTATCACGTGACAGTGCACCTTTTCCAATTGTATCATCTCCTTGTTTATCAGTATCGTCTATAGGTTCTGCAATAACAAGAAAACTAATCAAATATTTTCATAGTTGTTTTTAATTTAAATCCTTGATATTATCATTGTTTTAAAATATAGCACAACACTTACTGCTATTCTATTAAGTTTCGCAACTTTGTTTACGTATACTTTGGATCATGTTTAGTTCAATGTCACTCGTATCTTTTCCTGCGATAGCTTTTTTGACTTGTGATGCAGCCTTAGCTGTTATGTTAGCAATCTTTTCGATTTCCTGCATGATAGCTTCTTTTCTTTCAAATTCTGATAAACGTTTAGGTTCTGCAAAAAATAAATTTTGAATGAAGACTGATTTTCCATCTGAGGATTTTTATGCATTGCTACTTATTTTATAAACTTTTAAATTTTACCTCAACAAAACTTTAGCTTAAATGCTCTAGACTTGAGCATACCTGTGTATCCTATACGTATTTACTTATATACCACCTATCTTCTTCTACATGTCTCTAAAACTAGTGTCACAATATTATTATTATAACTTACTAATTTTACGTCTGATTATTAAGTTGTTTTTTCCGTTGCTTATGCTTGAGACTTTAGATACAGCGTCAAAATTGCAACTTCTTTCGTATAACATGATGCGTTGAACAAAATCTAATTCAGAAACAACTTTTTTTATTTCTGATGCAGCCTTAGCTATACTTTTTTTGGACTCTTTCGATGTAGATTTACTTTCGGTATTTACTACTTCTTGTGTGTCAACTTCTTTATATTCAAAATCTGATATAGTTTTAGCTTCTGTAAACCAAAATGCAAACTTAAGGCATCTATACTCATAAGATCATTATAAATAATATCTACGTAAGGAAGCTATGATACATCTTTAGAGATAGTCAGAGAGTTTATTTACAAAAAGCTGCGTGATAAAATTATATACTTTCAGAAGCTTGTTATAATGACCACCATTACTATAAAAGATTAAGAAACATGAAATATATTATCAAAAGTTTCATTTCGCTCATTTGTATATTGGTCTCGAAGACTGCTGTATATTGAAATTTTAAAAAATTGGCCTTTCTGAGAATACTATTTTAAACATTATTTTCAGCATCAGATCCGCAACTCATTTCACAAACAGGTTGAATATCTAACTGAATATTTATACTCCTATTTTCTTATGCAATATTTTGAGTTTGTTCTTCAGGATTATTAGTTGTATCCGCTTTTGAGGCTTTTATATTCGTTTCTTTTATAATGGCTTCAATACATTCAATAACAGACATGTGTTTTGATTCTGCCATTCAAGAAACCATTTTAGCTTTGTACAGTATCTCAGAATAAATCATAGTAGATAATAAGACTATTTTCATATCAATAATTCTACTAACCTCTTTTAAAGCAAGTTTGTGCATTGGTATTTCTATTACTGGTAAATGAAATTTTGTAAATATGGTCAGAACCGCAACTTCTTTCACATATAGTTTGCAAAATAGAATCCAATCCAGCGACATTCTTGTCTTTACGCAAGATAATTTTCTTAATTTTGGATGACGCTTTGGCTATAAAACTTTTCGAATGTTTAGATGTTGATTTGTTCGCAATATTTACAACTTCATGCGTAACAGCTTCCTTATGTTCTAAGTCTGGCATGCGTTTACACTCTGCAATAAGAATAACGACTAGCTTAGTATTAAAATTATTTACTAAAAGTTTCAGCATCAATTACTAGTAACGAACATTACTTACCCATTTGAAAGCAAGATTCTACATTATTATCAAAGCCTCTGGTGTCAATAGGCTTAGAATTGTAACTAGAAGTCTTCTCACTTCTTATCAGTACATCTAGATTAACGGCATTTTTATCAATATTATTTGAATTTTCCAATTCAGTTTTAGATTTTGTGCCACCTTTTATTTCATCAGATCCCAATGTATGAACATCGTTTTGGTCTTTTTGAATAACCTCTTGATCTTCAATTTTATAAATACGTATAGCTTCTGTAAAATAGAATGGTTAATAGTTTTGAAATTACTTAGACATTTATATCTGATCTTTAATTTATTCTGCATACCCATTGCTAAACAAGTTGCAGCATTATTTTTACTATTATCCATAGCTGAAAGTTTCGTTTTGAAATTACCGCAGTTTCTTTCACAGGGAGTTTGCTTATTAGAATCAAACCGAGTGGTATTAGTTTCATGCTGTGCAATATTTTTACTCTGTGATGTAACATTAGCCATTGTATTGCTTTTTGTGTGTTGAGCTGATTTCAATGAAAGATTGTGGTTTGCTGTTGTGGTGGTGGCTTTTTTTATTTCATATTCAGACTTCCGGTTTGATTCTGAAATAAACATAGATTCAAGTAGCTTCAATGACAAAGGTTACTTACAGAGAAAGTCTCATTGCAATTTTTAACTCTTTTACATATTTAAGCCACAACAAAAAAGGTAAGGTGTGTATCATTATTCTCCGCTATTTATCTAAAATTTACGCAGTATTTGTGCATAAGATTTACCAATGTCCTCTTCTTGTGCTCCTATGATTCCTTCTTTACATTTCGATTCCAATGTAACCTCTAGAGTATAAAGAGATTTTGATTGAGAGTGATTTTGTGTGATGTTTTCTTTTGCGGTAGTTTCATTACTTTCACACTTAGACATACGCTTTGGTTCTGCAATTAAATAGAAAACAGTTTTGAAGAGTACTTTACTTTAGGGGCGATTAACACCGCGGTCTGAAAGAGCCTATTCATTTATAGCTCTTGGGCGATACACACTGCAGTGTGAACCACACGCGGTGTGAAATGCTCCATTACCCAACTTTATAACTACCTAACTAATCGTAACAATAAAAAAAAAACAATAACTGTCTTTCACATTTTTAGCTAAATATTACCTAAAACCCAAAGTATTACCTGATTGTTTGGCATCTGGTTTTGTTTTCCTGAACCCGTCGGTCTTCTTATCCACTTTCTGTGTTTGTAATTCTTTTTCTAATTCAACTTTTGATATCTCGGTTGACGCTAAAATTTTGACATGCATACATGCAGAGGCTAACGTTCTTTCTTCCTTTGAGCCCGCTGGAAGTTTCTCAATAAGATTTTCTATGTTCATATTATCTTTGTTCTCACTGTGAGTTTCTTTTGAGTCTATAGGTTTGGTGCTGAAATCGTTTGCGTTATCACTTTTACCCTCTAAATTTACTTCAGTTTTACCTTCTTCTGTAACGATCCTATTGTATTTCGATACAACTGAATCACCTGCTTGTTTCTCGATTAAGATTTTAATTTTTCCTGCAATTATATGTATACAAGTAAGGTGACCTTGAATTGGTATGTTATCACGAAAGGGGGTAATTAGACATACACCCCAATGTAGACAATGTTTCTCCTACGACTTTACTAAATTAATAGATTTTCATGGAAGAAATGCCTATGTAAAGTTGACGTTCGAAAATAGCCTTAGTCCCCCCATTTCGAGATAGCATACCAATTCAAGGTCACCTAATATAAGTTCAATATAAAAGCATTACAATATTATGTTATCAGAAATTAAACTTTAAAAAATTCCAATACCCATGTGATGTGAAATAAGTAATAAAAATATTAATAGACATAAAATAATGATAAAACAGTGACCTGGTGCTTTAGTATCTGGCTTATTAAGCTTTTGTTTGTACGTTTGAGCGGAAAGTGAAAAGTTCTCTGGCTCAGTGCGTAACATCTGCCTTTCTTTACAATCTTTATAATTGCTTTGTACATCTGCATCAAATTTATTTTTTTCTTTATTGGCAGCTTCTTTGCATTCTAAGGCAATTTTATTGAGTGTGTCACCTGTTTGATTGTCAATATAGCCTTTACTTAGTTCTGTAACAACAAAAAAAAATTAAGTAGCCAACAGACCAGTGGGTATGTGACTTCAACAGTCTTCCTGTCATTACCTATTATTTTGGTATTTGTTTTAGTTTTATTATCTAATCCTCTGACAGTATCATCTCTTTTTATTTGGAGTTCTGCCTCCATATTCTTTTTTAATATTTCAGTAGAGTCTAGTATTATAAGGGGCCTATTGGCTAAAATTGCTCTTTTCTTTAAATCTCCTGAACTTCGGCCTGTAAAAGTTTCACTGTGCAATACTTCTTTTTTATAATCTCCGTCTTTTGAATTATTCAATTTAAGAGCATACTCGCAACTTTCTCCGCATACAGGTTTTGAATTCAACTCATCATAATTGCTCTTTTCTGTTTGTTCTGACGCAAGTTTTTTAGTGGTATCTCCTGCCAATTTAAGTTTTAGCAATGCTTCCTTTTCACTTTGCGCTTCTGAAAGTTCTTGTTCTGTAGGTTCAACAGCTTTTTTATTCTCCAATGAAGCCTTGATAAGTGCTGCACGAAGACCTTCGTCATCTTGTCGGTTATCTGCCTTGTTAGTTTTGGTTACTGTTTTAGCTATTTCCATGTCTTTTGTTATTTGTTCTAAATATTTTTCATCCATAGCCAGCTCACATTCACACTTAGCCAAATCTTTTTCTGCAACATAGGTACATGAATAATATTGAAACTTGAAAATTATTACGAGCACGCTTATTAAAAATCATTAAAATACCGATTAAGTAACTGTAATTATTATGTTACTGAAAACTATTATAGAAAATAACATTTTAAGAAAAATAAGCACAAAGACAACCCGTCGAATTAAAAAAATTAATTTATATATAACAATCATATTTTTAGATGGCCTGTTATTGTAAATAGTGAATACCAATTAACGTGATGTCACTGAGTCCATACGAAAAATACGCATACAATTAACAACAGCTAATACAAACCAAATAATGTTTTTTACCTGGACAGCATACGTAGTCAGTATCCAATGGTTTTCTTTTTTCTGGTGTCTTATTTAGTATAATATCTTTCATAGTGCTTAAATATCCCTTAGTGTCAGTTGGGGGACCTATACAGTCATCTGGTCCAGGACCACAAACAACTTTACACACTTCCCCTGGAGTTAATCCAGCAACTTGAGCTTTAAGTGCTTTCCTCCGGTTCAATTTAGCAAAGTGCTCGGTAATTTTGGATACTTTTTCTAAAACTTTATGACATTCGCATTCTACTAAATCCATTAATATGTCACGCATGTTACTGTTTGTCTGTGATTCACTTCCTTCTGTTGCAGGCTTATCTCCTCTTTCCGTTTCTAGTTTTTCTCTTTCTAATTCCCTCGCTTTTTTTTCTTCTTCTGCAAAATTATACTTAGCGATTAGCACTGTACTTATAATATTATTTTGGTATTGGTTAGGGAGAGACTGATTTATGTTTGTTGAAAGTGAGTTAGTTTTAAAGAGAATATTTATATTTATATGTTATGATTAACATTTCGTCCATCTAATTGCTATCAAATACAAATGATAACCCTCCTCATGATTTAATCTCGGAGACTATTGAATTTTTCTATGAAAGATATTTCGTCCTACATTAGATTTTTCATATTTTTTTAAATAAAATTTTAATCCCGAACCTTAGTTATATCTACATCCATATTTAAAGAAAAGTTCAAGAAACAGGAAAAAGGAATGCATGCAGGTTTTCTTGTCAATATTTTAGTACTTACGCTCAAAAGCGAGTGCAGTGACAAACCTAGTTGAAAACCTAGGCTAATCTCATAATAGAGGTAGGTACTGAAACTGATACAAGTGATATATATAACCTACCCAAATATATTTCTTTATTCTCCAGCAACTTCCGTGCATAAGTATTGATAGAACCCCTTGGACTAACTGTAAGTGGTCGATTATACAATCTGACATCATTCTCTCTCTCCACTATAATCCTCTTAAATTCATCTTCTCCGCGTTGTATTATTTCCCAATTATACCTTTTGATTCTTATTTTCGCCCAGTACTTTGAAATATCTCTCGGTTCTATAATACTTCCACTTATGTCAGGTGCCAATTCTAAATGTCTCAATGGTTCTGGTTTTTCTTTGGTTTTAAATTTGCCATCAGAAGTTAGTCCTTCTGAAACTCCATCTTTCATTTCTTTGTCAGAATCTTTACTTGATTTATCTTTTTTTAATCCAGAACTCTTTTCATTAATAGATGCTGCGCTAAACTTACCCCACAGTGAATACCGGTTACCCTTTTTGTATGACTCACCAATATCAAAACGTCTTCTCAACATTTCGTAATATTTTTCTTGTATTACCTTTATGTTTATATCTTTATATTGATTTATAGCGTCTTTAGTTTTGTAATTGGCTACCTGGAACCCCGTTTCAGCTATCAGCCTGTACGTCGGACATACTGTTGTTGGTATTGAAATGTTATACTTTGAAGATGATGCTAAGTATCTCATTGCTGCTGTTACTGTGGATGTCATTGACGGTGTCATTTCTTTACCATTAAGCTTTACAGGTATGTAACATATTTTCCTTATTATATCTTCAAATGTTAAATCATCTGGTTTCATAGCAATTATTTCACCTGATTCACTATCATACATTTCTTCTGACTTTATAGCATTCGTGTCTCCTATCTCACTGCAGTTTGCTTCTAATTTCTCATTTGCTTTTCTTGCTGCTTTGATTTCTCCAATACATTTCATTTTATGTTTTCTAAGTGTCTGTATTCGAAATGATTCATCTCTTTCTATATTATCTAGTGTAGTATTCAAATATCTTATGGTTTCTCTCATTTTAGGCATTACGTAATGTGTAAGTATGTTTGATATACTGTAAAATAAAATGTGCCTTCAGATAATGATCATAATTAGTAGGTACCTACCAACAGAAGTTTGCGTATACTTAGACCAACCCAATGTTAAGTTAAACTAGAAGTTGTGTTGCCTCTATCTAAAAAACATACTTAATTACTTTGCAAGCAACTTCGTGTGAATTAAATACAAATCATAAAATATCTAGTTGGTTGTCTGGATATATATATTTTTTATAATATATGCAAAATTTAATAATTATTGTTCGTTCCAAGATGATTTTAGTGGATAGGACAATGAGCTCAAATTATTCAAAGTACAATACAAAAAACTTACCCTTACGTTATTTGCGTTTTATCGTACAAAACATTTAATTTATATTTAATTGTATTAAATTTTGTGTTCTATATTTTATTATATCTATGTTTATAATTTATACCCCAAAAAGTAAATTTTTGTTTCAGAACTAAAAATAATGATGTTCATTCCGATTACTGGAAAATCACAACTGTAAAATATCACGTACTTAGTTATTTTAGAAACCACGAGATAACCATCTGGTGAAAACCACGGGGAGCCGATGGATGCAGGAGGCGAGCAGCCGCTCAAGGTGGAGGAGGCCTTGTTCAGCAGTGGACGTCTTCAGGATGATGATGATGAAATTATGGATATTATAACATGTTTTTCTTTGCAGACACTATTCAACATCTTCCGGTTCGTGGTCGCCATTCGAGAACCTTTCTTCCCCATCGAATCTTTTTCCTATCTATGGATTATACAGTACTGTTCCTACAGTAGTTGTAGGTAATGTATCTTCCGGCCCTGGACTTCATGGTTAACAATTTAGTGGTGTTACAGGTACCTGAGTAGTTTTCTACTAAGGCCTTCGTTCTCTATATTCGAGTAAAGTTCCGAGTTGGCTAGCCACCACGTAAGGTCACTTGTAACTGCAGTAACTAATTTTAGAATGTCCGACCCGTAAACCAGGCTGCTACTTACAGGACATCAGCTGCCGATTAGTACGGTTAACCGACGGCTATAGCAAAACTTGTTGCAAGCTCGCATGTGTTTATAATTTATTATTAGCATTTATTGTTTGCATGCCACAAATACTGAGATCTACGGAACTGAAAACTACCAACCCTGTTGATTACGCTACTGCTATAAAAACATCGACTATTCCTGTTTCTATTTCGAGATCAGATACTATGAATATAGAAATCATTGTATTTAATTACTAAAACAGTCCGCTCAGAACCGTGGGAAGCCGATGGATACTGGAGGCTAGCAACCGCTCAAAGTGGTGCTCTTTGGAGGAGTCCTATGTTCAGCAGTGGACGTCTTCAGGCTGATGATTATGATGATGATGACGACTAAAAAGTTTTTGTTCAATTATAATATGTTAAATACTTATATAATATTATGATATTATTGTTTTGTGTTGTTTTAATTTTTATTATTGCGTCAAGATTAAACCATATTTCAGGTACCTATAGGTATTACTTACTACATTTCCCGCTGAACTAAACAATGTAATCTAAATTCGTATTACATGCCTCATTACATTAATTTAATTAGTTCTTCTTCTTTCTTAGATTATGGCTCCACACATAGTGTATTTAGCCAGTGTCAAGTATTGTAATTTTTCATCGTTATAGAATATTTCACGTAAGTCAAGTCATAGTCATAGTCCAGTCTAAGTCAGGTAGTCAAAGTCCAGTCTAAGTCATCTTCTAGTAAAGTGGTGGCAACTTTACTAGAAGCTTCTATGGAATTTTGGAAGCAACACGAAAAACCACGTTTCACCACATTATATCAATTGCCCACATTCATGCTCGTAGTTCAGCACATAATGCGTAAAACGCCACCAATTTTAAACATTAACACTGGAAAAAGCACAAGTTTTGATAAATAATACAATGCAACTACGTGAACTTTTCCGCGTTCCCGCCAAAACTCCATTTAATTAGTTGAAACCCCTTTTTGTAAAGGTAGATGCTTACCTACTTACTGTTTTTAGGTAGGGAATAATACTCTTTGAAGGCACCTACCGCACCGCAGCATATAGCTGGCACATAAATATGTCAAAAAAAAATAAAAAATGAACCCAAAATGGCGTCACTGACAGCAGTCAGAGTGACTATTGAACGAACGAACTTAACAGTTGACGTTGCTACAGATCAGCCTAAATTTTAACCCACTGAGTAGCTGATCGAAACTCTGTTTTCGTTCGTGAAACTGGGAAGACCTACTCGGCGCCTTTACGTCCCGATCAGTATTACTCAATGGCTAGGTAATCGTAACTTTAATCGCATATAGAGAAAAAACGAAGCCCTAAGAGAACGCTGACACAAAAAGGGTGCCCAACGCCCATCTGCCCACTGCCCGTAAACAATGACCACTTTCCAAAACATAAAAGGTGAAATGAGCCCTAATTTGCCTCACTTTCGGCAAAATAACAATGCTCTGAGAAAGTGAGTCCTTCTACGAAACGCAAACCCGTAACTAGACAAAACAAATTGTAAACCCAAAAAATAACCGGCCAAGTGAGAGTCAGACTCGTGCACGAAGGGCTCCGTACCGCTATCTATAAAAAAGCTAATAATCACGTTTGTTGTATGGGAGCCCCCTACCCCTAACGCTTAGTTACTCACGCCTAAAAACTTACGTAAATACTCGCGCGGAGTACTTTACACCCCGGTTTTAGAATTAGGAAAAAACAACCAAATACATCCAAATTAGAATTTTATTTATGGTAATCTTTTGACTAAACCATTAATTAACAGATAAACACTTTCAGAAACGGATTGTGCCATAAACATTTTCTTTAATCAACTCAGAATAGGAACTCATTTTATTCATTGCATTTCTGACATGTCGGAATAAAATTGTCACTGCACAGATTTTGATGGCTTTTATGACATAAATTTTTGGATTTTTGGTCCTTTGGTCGTCAAATATGTAAAATTTGCATTGAACAAATATGTAAAATATGTACAGAAAACGTAGTAAAAATTGAACTAAGTACGTAAACGCTCGCCTGGGGTGCTTTACACCCGCACTCTACTGCCTCAACCTTACGCCACACAGTGTTTTTTTGTGATTAAATAACAAAGATCCGCTCGTTTTAGGAATCTAGAAAAAAAATTGCGGTGTAAATTTAAAACTTCAATAACTAGACGATCAAACAGTCGTTGGAGTGTCAAACACCCCACGGGTGTATTTAAGGGTTAAATATTTATTTTATTTTGATTGTTTAGTATTTTTTGTTAAAGCGGCAACAGAAATACATCATCTGTGAAAATTACAACTGTCCTGTCACGGTTCATGAGATACAGCCTGGTAACAGACAGACAGACAGACAAACAGAGAGATAGAGATAGACAGACAGATGGACAGCTGAGCCTTAGTAATAGGGTTCGTTTTAACCTTTGGGTACGGAACCCTAAAAAGTTGAAACCTAATCCTAACATTTGTTGTGACGTGGGTAAGTATCGTGTTTCGTTTATTGAACTATTGTATTTTGCTCTGGTAATCGTTTCCGTTATAAACTGTAGAATAGGCGGGTTCCTGTTACCCACAGATTAGAAAAAAAATCTTTAGGTTAAATAGTGAAATAGGAATAGGCATAGGAAAAGAAGATTCTTTTCTTCATGGATAGCTATAGGTAGGTACCTATTTAAAAATATTTACTATTCAAAAGGTGGTGAAAGCCGCGTGGATCCGATAGATGCAGGAGGTGAGCATCCGCTCAAGGTGGCACTCTCTGGGGGAGGCCTATGTTCAGCAGTGGACGTCTTCAGGCTGATGGTGATGATGATGGAATGATGGATATTATACATATTACCTATCATTTTTTGCAGACATTATTCAACACGAGAAATAGCTAAATCAGGGATCAATGATGAACTGCCTTTGCTTTATATTCAAAAGTATTGGATTAAAATCAATATTTTTATAGTTATTTGGATATTTCAGAGTTCCATTGTCTTTCTCCAAAGGTTTTCCATCCGGTCTTCACCGAATTTACAGACCACTGACCGTCGCGTCGTAGTAATTCTACCAAACAAAAAAGTCTGGTCTGCGGTTTCTGGTCCGGTTGCTTATTGGTCCAGAAATCATGGACTAGGAGAATGAGCAAATATGAAATTAATGGTAGTTAATACAGTTGAACATAATAAAATGCTACTTATTTAAGTCTCTCGTTTCGCTCTGGATTCTTGAAACAGTCACTCTAAGCCTAAATTCTTTATTTTAGCCCTTGTGAACCAAGGTAATATTACGCCCGACGATCACATACTACGTACTTACATGGATTCTGGACCCTAATTAGGGTTCCCTGTATCTGGGGACCCAGGAACTACGAGGATCATGCTCCCACCTGTTCAACCACCACACCACGGAGGCTGTTAACTGAAACACACTGGTATTCATAGTTAAGGCGGGGGCTCCTCTAGAGGATGAATCAGGTGATGTGCGACAAATTCTATCTTTGCATTTCATAAACAAAAGCAGCCCCCAATCTGGCATGATCAGAGGCTGGATGCTGATCGTCCAAATTTCGTGAACCAAACGGTCTCCTTGCTTTCAAATCGTGTTATTTTATTATTTTATGAAGTGTCGTGATATTTAAATACGAATAAGGTATATCGGTACCGTTTCTTCAACATTTACCAGTTGATAATATATTTAACACAAAATAGGCACACAAAATATACAAAAATAATATTTTAATATTTAACTTTTTTGCGAGTGAGTGACAGGTGACATTTTGGCGCTTGATAAGTAGTTCAAAAGTCGTGTCAAAATGACACTCGACAGAATTTTCAAAGACAACTTGATTGAAATCGTAGAGTATTTAATTAAAATGCTTTTCAGTTAGGGGTTTCTCCAGCGTTTGTTTATGATAGTGAAAGAAGAATGATTCAGCATTTCACCTCTAGGTAAAAGTGGAATGATAGATTTTGGGGGTTTGTTCAACCTTTGTTTATGAATACCACTGTTAAATAATTATAATAAGTAACCGGGAACTCAATACCAAAATAATATAAAACAAATATTTCACCGATTTCATATAAAGATTGCATTAAGAAATACCGCAGCCCCGCCTAGCGCGCGTCGGCACCGCCCTCAAGTTATTTACGGGTTTCATTTGAACCGGACAGTTTTTTCCGCTTAATTCGAGAATATTCCTTTCCGTTTGCATAATGATTATGCCCGGTCTTTCTATTTCTATATTTTTACCCGGAAAGTATTTATTACCGAATTTCAAAGTTGAACGGCACTAGGTTGGGGAGGCCTACGTTTAGCAGTGGACGGCTTCAGACTGTTGATGGTGATGATGATGATGATGATGATGATAATGATGATGATGGACCGCACTAGGTAAGTATATAGATTGCTTTGTTTTATCTAGCCAAACTAGTTTTCCACATCGTCACTTAGGTACAGCTGAGATGTTGTCAAACGTATGCCCATTTCAGCATAACAAGAAATATAATAATACTGCGAGCACATTAATTTTTGCAACGTGTTGTACGTTCTTCTTAGTAAGTACGTCCCGTTGTCTCAATAACCTCTTTTTATAAGCGTCGAAAGTCGCGTTCTATGTTCAGTAGTGGAAATCTTCGACTGATAATGTGAACAATATAAAATTATTGTCCTTAGAATAAACACAGACCGGTAGTTAAAAATTAATCGACTTCGCTAATAATAGTGTGATTTTCAATAGGTATCTATTCGATACAATCGATACCCGGTATCGATATAATATTCATAATCGTATCGCCCAGATTGTAGAGTCAAAGGGAATCGTAAAATGCGTACGATTTTAGAGTTACCGATACGATTACGATCATTATAATAATTTAATAAGATTTTATGGTGTTTTTAGGGTTCCGTATGTACCCAAAGGGTATGTGAACCCTATTACTAAGGTTCCTCTGTCCATCTGTCTGTCTATCTGTCCGTCTATCTGTGCGTCTGTCACCAGGTTGAATGAATATCATTATCCAATCAAAATATTTCATTAAACTAGTGGGAATAAAAAATCTCAGTAGTTCAACCAATTGAACTGTCAATTGAACTACTGAGACAGACAAATCGTATAACGGATGACCCCAGGTTGAATGAATATCATTAGTTCAATCAAAATACATATTTCATTGACCTAGTGCGAATAAAAAATCTCAGTAGTTCCACCAATTGAAATATTATTTAAACTACTGTGACAGACGAAACATATTACGGATGACTCCAGGTGAATGAACATCATTAGTTCACTCAAAATATTTCATTGAACTAGAGAAAATAAAAAGTCTCAGTAGTTCAACAGACGAATCGTACACTGTAAACTGCTTCTTGGGAAATTGACGAGTGAGTAGTGACTGCCGCACGGCGACGACCAGCCGATATATTATGCAGCAGTCTTACCTGCACTATGCAACGTATTATAATATACAGTAGGTAATGTCATGCTTTGTTTTTAAGGCGTAGGGTAGAACCAGATAAGCAGGTCAAAATTCGTTCAAAGAAACATTGACCTTAACGTGGTAGACTTAAATATCAATTCAGTCTGAACTTCCACATGCTCTAATTTCGTCAGGAAACGTGCCAAAAAAATATTGTTTGCTATAACCTTCACCTTAAAGAGATATTTTCCTATAGAGAGAGTATTAGCTTTTACCATGGACGGTATAGGTATTCAGACGGTCTTACTTATAACGTGTGCTTTGTTTATCATTGGAATATCGGATGGAACAAAAACCGGTTTATTAAGTAAAGCCGAGCGTGAGTATCCTGCAGTAGGCCTAGCACGAACATTTACGCGGGAGTAAGTGTAACGTTAACGTAAGTCAGTTGTATGGGGCGCTGATCAAATGCCATACAACTGGCTTACGTTAACGTTACACTTACTCCCGCGTAAATGTTCGTGCTAGGGCCTCTGTACTGTGGGAGCTAGCAAGTAAGCAAGCTTTTTCACAATAATATCTACCGCTATCTTCGCTATATTCGTGTAAATGCACGCCGCACGCAATCCCTATCCCTACATATAATAAATGTGTAATTCTGATGCGCTACGGAACACACACATAATGATGTCAAATCTAATTTATCCCATAGGTTCTATTGTTCAAAAAATATCGTAACCGCGATGCAGGACTACAAGGCTTTTTACCCTTCTCCATACATTTTCTAATTTATCGTATCTAACGCCATCTAGGGACAATAATTTGTAGCTGTTTGTTTGTTTGTTTGTTTGTTTGTTATTGAACAAATCCCTAGATACTGAACTGATTTTCATGCGGGTTGCACTAATATGCTTAGAAATAACCAGCGCACAACATAGGATATATTAAAATACAAATATCATTAAAAAAATTTGGTCAAAATTATTAATTATAATATTATACTTAATACAGCGTAGTTACGTAGTGTTTACACGCACACTATGATAATGTGTATGATCAAATTGCGCTATATTATTATGACCAGGACAGGGGTACATACGCCATTGCTGAATAATTGAAGGTGCAAACAACTAACTAGAAAAAATCGTTTTATATCGATTGTTCAGTGTTGAAGAGCTAATTAACATGTAACGTATTTTTATAAAGACACAATTGTTTTTTTTATTTTTTAATTTCCTAACATTGTTTGTAAAAGGTACGTCCCACCACTACGATTTACCGAGACCGCAAGACGTGAGCTACTGTCTCCAAGTATAGTCCAGTATAATACACAGAAATAGCTTTAATTATACTCTCACATAACTTAGAAAAGCTTTTGATTGGAACTATTTCGAATGGAATATTCGTCATTAAATTGATTTTAATATAAGTAAAGTATGGATCATATTAATTTGAATTGTATTTTTATGAAATATTTTATTCATAAGTTACCTATCTACGACCTACGTGAGGAAATAAAGTAATAGTAGACAGGTACCAAAGAAGTAAGTTAATAAATAACATAGTGGTCTAATGCTAGAATGGATCTACTAAAGAAAAATGTTCTCAATAGATCCGTAGTTTTAAAGAATGTATCTAGTGAGAAAGACGTTTCTCACTAGATCCATTATAATTTATGGATCTATTGTGAATAAAAAAGTCTTATTAGATACATGTTGCGTTAAAGTCTTTGAAAATAGATCCAATGAAAAAAATTTATTCTTACTAGGTGCATCATGGACCTGGCCCATGGATCTACTGAAAATGAACCGGTTTAGGTACAGTCCAGTAAATAGTTTAATCAAAATATTTTAGTAAACTAGTGAAAAAATCTCAGTAGTTCAATCAATTCAACTACTTAGAATAGATGGTCTCAGCGGCTCCGGTAACATCAAATTGTAAAAAAAGTGTTACTAGAGCTAAAAAAATAGAGAGATAATACAACAACTAAAACTCTTTTCAAAAGTTTCACTTAACAAGAAGTTAAATAAAGTTGAGTTCAACGAAAGCTCACTGAATATTCAAGTTTCGTGTCATCGAGCGGCCTCTAGCGGCTACAAATTGTTTTTAAGTCACTTTTCTACCAATTTTCCTCAATTTGTGACAATCGCGCAATTTAGTCGGTAATAATTTAGTACGATCGAGTTACACAGACCGCGAACCAACTTGTACAAGAGCCTTCTTATAAAAAAAAAAATTACGTATGTACGATACGTATTTCTTAGCGTATTTTTGGTTTTGGTTTTTCCGACTAAGTGTTATTTATTTGCAATAAGCATTTTCAACCACTATTTAATCAATTTGTGGATTTTAGGAAGTTATTGATCTTATCTAAAATTTGTGTTAATTAGGTATAAATAAAGTGGGGTGTATATTTATAATTTGAATAAAATAATTAACCTTCACGTTGGTATGTACCTTAAATACACCTACCTGGTTCTTTAAATCTTTAAAGGAAAGTTAAGCAATGTTTCTGCGGTCACTAATCTGATGGGTAACCCCTACAAAATGTGGTACCTATTTGCCATAGAGCGCAACCATGGTTCGGAGGGCACATTAAGCCATGCATCGGTCCCAGCTTTTGTCGTCAGATAATAGTAGTTAAGCAAAGTCAGAAGCCTTTCGGTGCCCTAAAAATTCTAACGCCACGGCTGACCACATGCTTGCTTACACGAAAAGAACTTCGATAAAACAATTTTGTTGATTTAAAATAAAAAAAAAACAAAAGGCTCTCTGCATCTAAACGTAAACGATAGTCTTTAGACACCCCGGTACAACCGGAACTGAACCAAGAGAGAAGTTCCGTAACAAACTCGCAAACTCAATATCCTCAAGTGCCAGAATTGTTACGTCACTCGTAGGGTTACTATTTCAACATGAAAAGTCTCGACTATCCAGGCTTTGGTAAAACAGTTGGGTAAGTATGAATAGCTTCCAATTTTCAAGTTGTTGTTTAATAAAGAATATTTTATTTATTTATTTATTTATTTATTTTAGTTCAAGATCCATACTCCACCCATTTACCCCTTTCCCGTGACCTTAAAAAATTACCCGAAATACAAAAAGTCCGCACAAAACCAAATCCCAGACACGTCCGAAAAATTCCCAAGTGATGGTAACCCTAGTCATAGGGCATGTATAGACGAGCGATATGACGCGTGATTAGTTGATTATCGATAATTATGATTTGTTGAGTTATTCGTAAAATATATTTATGACTTGGTTGATTTATTTTGATCATTGCATAACAGTTTAGCCGTAAGGTAATTTAACAGTATTTTTTTTTATTTACCAACCAAAAATACAAATTATACTTATAACTATTTACTATGACCTAATCTAGGAATATACTCCATAATGTACCATAGGTACAATTAACTTCACATAATACTTATACATATCATAGATAATCATAGATAAGAATACAATATGATAATATCGAAACTACGTAAGTAGGTACAGGTCATGAAGGTACATTAGCAGCCGTGCTAGGTCGTACCTGTGTTACAGTAATATAATAGAATAATAATAGGAATTTTATAGAATAGAATAGAATAGAATAGAATAACACTTTATTGCACACCAAATATACACAAGATAAAATTAAAACACGAAAAATATAACAAAATGGTAGTACAATGGGCGGTCTTATCGCTTAGAGCGATCTCTTCCAGACAACCTTTGGATGGAGAGATACAGATTAATACTTAGGGAGGATGGCGGTGTACAGTAAATGAAAATAAGTAAAAAAAATAAAATTAATACTATAAATACTAAAACTACAAAATACATATTATACGACATACCTAACATACATAAACATACACACTACATTAATAATATAATAAACATATTTACTATTACATATATTACATACTAGTACAAATATACTTATCTATATATATTATAAAAACAAAATCAATAAACACAGTGACGTCAGAGCAATCTCCTTCTATTCCGGTTTTTAAAATGCTTGTAACTTTGTCGTTTTTTGAGATATTTTATTTTTGTTTTCACAAATGTTTATCTTTTGAGGACTAACTTTAATTTATGCAAAAAAAATATTTAGTCATCATGCCTATTGCTATCTCAAATTGACAGTTTGATTATAAGTAGATGTAGATTTTGTTGCAGACCAGGGACTGCTGCCTTTTCCTTGGATATTCCCTTCGCAAGCTCTTAAGCCACACACTGGAACAGATGGGTTGGTATGATATAATTCTTAATTTTTTACGCCTGAGACCACACGGTGAAGGAATACTTAATCAAATCATTTTTGGGGTTCCGTACCAGGGTTAAGCGAACCCTATTACTAAGGCTCCGTCTGTCCGTCTATCCCCAAGGCTTCCATGAACCATGTCAGTTAGACAGTTGATATTTTCACAGATGATATATGTCTATTGTCACTATAACCACAAATACTAAAACACAGAATTAAATAACTATTTAGGGGGCTCCATACAACAAAAGCGATTTTTGCTTTATTTTTTTTTTCAATAGAAATTGGAAAAATTAGAATCACGAGCGGGGAATCAACCCGCATCCATCCATCCCTCAAGCCGGGATATGCTTTACTTAAGCTACCGTGACAAGTAGTCTCATGTCCGAATTTTTCCTTCGCCTTTGTAACCAACTTACGGGGTTGTTTTTTTTTTTTTTAAATCTGCTTTATTACAGACACCTGGGTCCGTGCTCTTTGTTAGTTTATCATTTATTGTTATTTTTTTTTTTTTTATTGAACAAAATATTATACAAGAGAGGACAATTAAGTAATTAACCTATTTTTTTTTTGTTTTTTCTTTATGTTTTTTTTTTTCGTTTTTTTTTTACGATTTGTGCATACACCGCGAGCAGACCAGCTCCCGCAAGCAGCGCCCGTTCACGAGCTTGACGCATGCGCCAGCCATCGCCCTCCTCAACCATTTTTGAGGGAAGAGGACGACCCAACGCACGACGCCGCCGCAAGAAGAAGCTTTTTAGTGAGCGTGAGTGCTCCCGGTGCACACACAATAATCATTTACATTCTAGTACTATTTTCTTCATACGAGTGGGATAATTGACAGGCTCTTTTGAGTCCGTCAATGATCCCGCTCGTACATGTCGTTGTTAATCCGCCTTCTCCTCCCGGACCAGGACTTCTGTTACCGCCACGTTTCGATCTTTGATGGCCATCTGCAAGTTGTACTCGCGGATGGCCCTCGGTGATGCAGCCATCGCACGCTGCACTAAACGGCTGATGGCGTCTTCCTCATCGTCGGCGTAGTAAACGAAAGTCCCGGTGTGCCGCGAGACTGCAACCACCGCGTGCGGAACGCTCTCGTGCAGTCTCATCTTGCCCTTAGTCTTGATGACGATGACCGACTCGTATGTCAGTCCCTGTGCTTCATGGATGGTGAGGGTGCGCGATCCCGTGCCTCCGCCATAACCCTTGTTGGATAGGGTATCCTTTTCTTCCTGAGTGTGTACTAGGAATAGGGTGTTGGGGAGGGTGCTGGATATTTGCGCACCTGTGTACCTTCTCTGCTCCAGGGACTTGACACGTGGGGCCGAGGAATATATACCATAGTATATTTCTCTCAGCGCGTAAGCGACATCCATGGGATTCCTATGTGTGCATAACAACTCCTGGTTGATGGTGGCCACCAGGTTTGGGCGATTGTATCTTAGCTCGAAGAGGTTCTCTCTGTCGATATAAGGTAACTGGTTGACGTCTCCGATAAGGACTACCTCGCGAGCACCAGCCAGCCGTGCAGCCATTACAATGGCCCCAAAGTGGTTCATAAGAGCTTCGTCTACCATAAGGCGAACGTTGCTCTGACCTCTTCGGATGCCATTTACGAGTACAGAAGCCATGGTGCGCACTTTGGTTTTCACCAAGTCACCTATGCGGTGCGCTAGCTTCTCCCTCAAGTCTTTGGCTGCTTAAGTTGTTGTGGTGATGATCACGTCTTTGTCCACGTCGAAGTGTCTGATCACCCATGTTGTCTTCCCACAGCCAGGAACCCCGTTGACCCATCGAATCTTAGGTACCTCCCAATTTTCCCAAGACTTTGCATCGACTCCAGGGCTCCTTTCAATAGTTTTAGCCATTTCTAGGATCCTATCATCTAACATTATCTTGGTACACCGGGCGGTGACCACGATGGGGTCGTTCGGTGGTGCCTCATACTTCGGCTTTCCGGTCCGCTCCGTTTCGCTCTCATCTAGAGCCACAAAACCACTTCCAGAACAATATGCTGCCATATATCGACCCTCCATCGTTCCCTTGATCACGAGGGAGGTGTCGTTGTTATATATGGCTGCATCGGCCTCCTCGAGCCTCACCTGGCCCTCGTTTCCCTGCCTAAAGGACTGCAAGATGTTTTCGCAGTTCCTGAGATTGACTACCTTAGTCGCTCTCATGATGGCAAGAAACTCGAGAAATGCGTTTCTGGCATGGTCTGGTGGCTCCAAGGCCAAATTATAACGGGGCGGACTAACCTGTCCCATGTCGGCTCTGGTCCGGGCTGCCTGCTGTGGCGGCGGTGCTGCCCTAGGAGACTGCTTTTCTGGGGATGGCTCTTTTTGAGGTGAGACCCGGAACAAGCTCTGCGCTGGCCTTCCTGTCGACCATCGCTCCGGCGTGATGCGGCTTCCTCGGCAGCTGCTTTCTGCTGAACTCTCTCCGAACCACTGATGGCGGTCGCACATGGGACGGGATGCCCCCAGCTATCTGTTGCATTTATACAGTCGTGTGTGGGAGTCCTAAGATAACTTAAGTTTTCTCCCCTATCCTCGTACACGACGACCTCATGATGTTCAGAGGCCTTTATGCAACCTAGCCGGTCTGCGGTTTCTCCAGTAAAATGTTCGACCACCATCGCGTCTATGCTTATTACCCGGGGGGTGCCGTCTGTACAATCACTCAGCTTTGTAAGCAGCGAGCTTACCTGTGCAAAAGGCGTCTGGGCCGTCCATTCGAACAGTGCAATCGTTTTTTTTTTTTTCACTAATCGACAGCGGTGGCCCAGGACCTCCAACTTACGGGGTTGGTAGCGCCATCTATTGAGTGATTTAAGAATCATCCCAACCAGCATGGTCAAGTTACATCAACACAAATTTAATGCTGTACAGATAACGCCTCCAAAATCAATATTTATGATTTTTAAAGCAGTATCGCCTGCTCAGCGTAATCTACAGATTAATTTGTAAAGGCAAAATTAGCTAGTTAGTTAATCTGTAGATTACACTGAGCAAGCGATACTGCTTTAAAAATCATAAATAATAGAAATTGGATCAAATATCCAAACTCTGCAAGTCTATACGCAGCCTAATATTGGTATTTGTTTTGAAGTACTGATGAGTGCTTGTATTTGAATATAAATCATGTCTTGTAGCGTAGGCAGACTAAAAATGATTTGATACCGAACAAAGGGCCGAAAGCAATCATTATTTATAGCAAAAGCGAGAATAGTCTATCAACAGCCAACATTTTTAGTGCTTACTTTTAACGATTTTACTCTAAGGCCTCCTTTTATCGTTATTCCTAAAAAAGAAACACTGTTCTTAATACGTTTCTTTACAAAGAAAGTCAAGGTATTATTGTTATGCCCATCTGCATTAAGTTTGACGGCTCTAAGTTGCACTTATCTCTAGGACATGCCCAATGCCCAAATGTGTTGAATTGCAGTAGTATAAAGTACGTTATAGAGGGATAAGTGCAGACATAGGAGCTGTCAATTTAGTGCAGACGAGTAAGTTAATAATTATTTGACCTGAATTTTACATTGATTTAATTTGAATTGTTTTTTTTTAATGGTGCATGTAACTGTGCCAAAATATTGGGAACTCAAAAATGATTCTAATCATGGCAAATATCCCGTAAGTACTATTAAAAACGTGAATTTTACATGTTAGGTATCTGATTCCCATAGATAAACTATGCTTAGTTTGGGGCTAGATGGCGCCGCGCTGTGTGAAATGTCCACATATTTATTATTTATTTATTTATTTATTTATTTATTTATTTATTTATTTATTTATTTATTTATTTATTTATTTATTTATTTATATATTTATTTATTTATTTATATATTTATTTATTTATTTATTTATTAGTTATCTCACGGGAATTCCTAACTTCCGGGATAATAATATCCTAATATGATCCCGGGATTTATTAGGTACTTATAAGCAATACGTGCGTAAAATTCCATCAAAATCAGATCAGCCATTTTGACGTGAAATCACACACGCAAACAAATGCACCGCTAACTACATCTGTATACTAGATGTAATTGTAGTGTACATTGAAGATATTTTAAAAATTTTAGTGGAGAGTCCTAGTATCGATGCTGAAGCTAAAACTAATTTTTTTTCCATATTTTGACTGAAAAGTATCAAAATCAATCGTGCCAACTGCGTAAGGCACCGCGGCAATCTTCATAATTTTCAATAAAAATTATTTTCATTTGCACTCTTTACTCTTTCATAATCACCAAAAAATGATGTATAAGCACAAGTACTCAGCAAGTTTACTATCATGTTCTCAATTTATTGCTAATGAATTCAATTGCACCCCATTTTATTTTAGAGCAAATCGATATGACAATCCTATCAATGATTAATTTAATTACATTTATTATTACCATTTATTTTATTTATTTATTTATTATCAGGTACCATCATATTGCATTTGTAGAGTAAATTTAGAGAATTTATTATGCTCTTTCTACAAGTTCTAACTTAAAATATGAGCAATTTTATCTAAGACCCGCGGTAAATCCTAGACAAATGTTAGTGCTTCTAAAAATATCTGAAAGTGGTTCGATCCTTTTATCTTATTTACTAGCTGATGCGGCCGACTTCCACTTGGTGATTTTTTGGTATTGGTTTCTACTATCTACTAATAAAGCTACATGGATAAGTGACCGCTACAAAAAGTGGTACTTAGGTACAACTACTGAGCTCTACCGTGCTTCAGAGGGCACGTTAAAAGTTCTGCTATGTACCTATACCAAAGCTGACCACTTGCCACAAGAAGAATTCACTTAGCTCCTCATCATCATCATCATCATCATCACCATAAATTATTCTTTCTTAATCCTATAAAGATACAGTATCTTCCAGTATCTAAGATACTGTATTTATAAAATGGAATGGAACTCGAAAAATGCTAACGATTTAAAGTTACCCCCAAATAATATTTTGTTAAAGTTTAGTTAGAAATGGTAAGGGGTTGGCCAGGCCACATTGCTCGTAAAGCCGACAACTGATGTAGAAGAAAGGTTCTCGAGTGACAACCACAAACAGGAAGATGCAGCGTAGACACCTTATAAGGCCTGGTGGACTGACGATCTGGGCAAAACCGCAAGAAGTCATGGATGCAAGAGGCAAGCAGTATATCAAAGCGGTTTTTTATGATGATGATGATGATGATAAATGTAAAGGGTAACTGTGTGTTGTTTAAATGAAACTTTCTGACACATTATGAACAGACAAACACGACAAAAATACACTAAGTAGTACTTATGTAGCCGTAGATATGGATTTCTAAAACTAGGTTGAATCGAGATACCTAAGTTGCGTTCTTGAATTTCTAGACTACAAATAGATTACCTACCTAGGTTTGAGTTGTTTGCGAGGATTTGAATAGATTGAAGTACCCTGTATCAAAGATACTTCGGGCATTCCGTAACTATGTTTTATGGGATACCAAGCACTCTCTAGTTCTGTGTCTGGGTGTTATATTGTAAGTCGTCTATGATGTATTTACAAAAAAAAAGTATCTGTCAGTTATTTAGTTTCCATAGTACAAGCTATGCTTACCTCGTATTCCGAGTCACGCTATAATCGCTCATAGCGCTCCCAGAGCTCACGTTGATTTTTCAGCGTTCCGATTCACGATATTACGCTCAATGACTTTGACCGCTGTCAATGACTCGGGACGGCGATATCGCAAGATGGCGTCGGTCATGACGTTTACAAGAGAATTCGTTGTCGCGCTCACGGCAATTCGGTACGCGTTTATAGCGCGATAATAACGATATTATCGATTTTAGCGTGAATCGGAATAGGTCATTAGTTAGGGCATATGTGACATATGGTTTGGGGCTGGATGATGCTGTGTGAAATGGAAACACATTTTATTTTATCTCAATCGAGATTCACATGATAAAATCAGGCATGATGGATACTGGGCATATTTTATGGAGAACAGGCATCATTTTGTGATGAGACCGGTCAGAATATTGGTGATGCCCGAACAGCTACTAAGTGCTGATTTCTTTATTTGTTTTTGGTTTTTAACATGGATAATGGATATCCCAGTGTAGTACAACCACTGTCACTAAAACGCATGGAAAATAATCTTCATAAACGACTATATTATATTCAAAATGTTCAGAGGTTACTTAAGTATTTTTTATCCTAGTTTCTCTAACGAAAGAAAATAATTATTATTTATGTACTTTGACTTCAGTAGAAACCAACAATTACTACTATCACACTAATCATTATTACACATCACACTATCACACTTCACACTATCACACTTCACTCTATCACACTTCACACTATCACATTTCATACTATCAACATAATAAAAACCTATGAAAATTTGTATGTGTGTTTCTCACCACTTTTCACTGCAACGGCTGAACGGATTTCAATGAAATTTTTAATGGAGATAGCTTATACACTGGATTAACAAATGTAATACATTTTATTTGCGAGTGAAACCGCAGAACGTCTTCAATAAAGTCAAAAGCAAAAATCACTGGAGCAGTCATCATACGCGATACGACCCCTACTAATCGCGGCAGTTCATTGACCCCGCAGGGGGAGGGCAGGTACGCCCCCATGCGGGATGCTGTTATTTATATTACGAAATCGATCGGAGGGTGATCACGTAAATTGCAACTGGTTGCTGAAATTACGTTGATTAGCGACAGACAACTTACCTACAGTCTTGTCGTGTCTGAACATTTTTTTTATGTGAATGAATGACGTGACGATCTAGTCGTTCACCTGAAGTTAAGCGGCACGTATATGCACGCACGTATTGCAGTGTAACTCGGAACTTAAAAATAATTAGGCTTCGCGTGACACTGCACTGCGCACGCCATCCTGAGACATCACACAGTCGTAATAATATTACTAAACTGTGTTATCAGGTCATAAAGTCTCATTTGCCCAGTAATTTCACTAGCTACAATACCCATCAAACCGCACTTGTACTTAGCCAGTGTCAAGTATTATAATTTTCATTATGTTATAAAATATTTCGTGCAAAGTAATGTCCTAGTCCAGTCTAAGTCAGGTAGTCATAGTCCAGTCATAGTCATGCGCCAGCAAAGTGGTGGCAACTTTACTAAAAGCTTCTATGGAGTTTTGGAAGCAACACGAAAATTCACGTTTCACCACATCATATCACTTGCCCTCACTCATGCTCGTAATTCAGCACTTAATGCGTAAACGCCACCAATTTTAAACATTAACGTTGTAAAAAGCACAAGTTTTGAAATGTAATACAATGCAATGACGTGGACTTTTCCGCGTTCCCGCCAAAACTCCATATAAAAAGTTATTTTTAAAAGTCATTTTTATCAGCAACTTTTCTACCTGACTGTACGCAAGTAAGCAACTAAAAGCGATCGATAGGCGCGTCTGACTGAGTCATAATTCATTAACGGAGTTTCAAAAGTTAATTTTTAAGCGTTGAGATTGGAGAATGGAGATCGATATTAAACCCCATTACGGTTAAGTATAAATAGAGAAGGGCGTATATAAAGTTATAATTTGATTTAGGTTACAACATGTGACCATGTGTGTGCAATATGTGTGTGTGTGTATTTTGGTTTGTTAAAACCAGGTAAGATGATGATGTAATAAGAAATGTGATGTACATCACATTTTCTTCCAGTGATGTAGTACAGAAGTACTTGAGTCTGAACCAAACTCAATGGCAGCTGTTAAATGCGCTGCAAGCCCCCCCGCACGCTGTGCACACCGCTTATACAAGGTGACCTTGAATTGGTATGTTATCCCGAAATAGGGGGACTGAGACCATGACACCCTACCAGTTGTGAGAGCATTACTTGAAACTGGGTGTTACCTAACTTCCATGGTAAAAAATAAATCCACTCGCAAAATTGCACGTGCGATCGTTACGAGAGTTAGCAAGATACTATAATAAATTCATTTCTAAACACAGGTCTTTAAACTCATTTATGTGCACTCGGTCAAGGACGAAGTTCAACCACCCAGCTGCGCTAAGGCTATTTTTGAACGTAAACTTTACATGGCATTTCTTCAATGAAAAACTATTAATTTAGTAAAGTCGTAGAAGAAACATTGTCTACCTTGGGGTGTAGATTTACCCCCTTTCGGGCTAACATACTTACTCAAGGTCAGCTTGTATACCTCTTCCTGTGCACATCTAATTTTTGCTACTGCGCAGCGTTTCGCGCCGACTTCACAGCCGCCGTTGAGTTTGGATCGCACTTTACACTATACGGAATGAGGCGAGTAAATATTTTCACTAAATGCCTCGCAATCTGATACCTTACCTATACCCCAGACAATAATATAATACCTACAGTACAGATGCCTCATCCCATACAACAGAATAACGCGGGCTATTTTACGAATTATTTTATTTCTGCATAACGCATGATTATCAAGCAACATTTATTTTATTTTAAGTATTGGGCCAAATGAATACACTGAACACTAACTAGTAACGCTCACGGCACGATCACAACATTTTTTTCACGGTCGGGCTATTTTTCGTTTTTACCTGATGGAACCCCATGCCTATACCGATTACAATCGATGCTATAAAAACCTAGATAGTTGCTCGGTAGTAGTTAAATGGCGCGCACTGAAGCTATATTTAATCATCATCAGCCTGAAGACGGCCCACTGCTGAACATAGACCTCTTCTATAGAGCGCCACTGTGAGCGGCAGTCACTCTTGCATCCACCGGCTTCCCGCGGTTCCCCCTATAGGCAGGTACGGTTTGTGATTTATTTATTTATTTATTTAGGTCCGCCAACAGTTAAACATGAACTTATGCTAATGAAAGTCACTTAAGATATCTAAACTACATGCTCAACCAATTACAGGCAGACACCGCATGCACCAATAATATAACTTGTATAAAATTTGTAATAATCCTGCACTACGTATAGTTAAATACTAGGGCCAATTTTGAAGGCTTTAGTTGACAGATCTAAAAGTTCTAAAACTGTTGCTGTTCTTGTCAAATAGACGGCAATGAAAGAGACTGATATATTTTTAGTATTTTAAGAACTGTCAACTAAAGCCTTCAAAATTAGGCCTATTAAAGGTGAAAAGTGATCGCCACTATAGAACCTTCCTTCCTTATCAGTTATCGGTCTACGAGAGATGTGGCCTTCCCATTGCCATTTCAACTTGCTTATTGTAGAGACTTATTGGTGACTTTAGTTTGTGGATCTTTTCATTTGGGTTCTTATCTCAATACCAGCGTAGAAGGGAAAAACCCTTCTACGCTGGTATTGCAGGTTGATATTGCTGTGGGGAATCAGCGTTATTTTCTAATATAAAATACTGTAAGTATTAGTTTTGGCAAGCTCTATATTCGTGTCGGGTTGAACGACATTGGTCAAGTTAGATATTCGTCAAATCGGTAATTCGTCAAATTAGATATTTGTCAAATCGGTAGTTCGTCAAATCGTCTTTTTGTCCAATCATGAAATTTGTCAAATACGCCATTGGTCAAGTCCATGTACAGTCAATGAAAACATGCATTTTGAAATTAGCATAACTTACTTGTAGGAACTTACAACAGCTTTGAGCCGATGAATGCAGGAGGCGAGCAGCCGCTCAGGGTGGCTAAATGGTTCACTTAGGTCGGATTCCGTTTTCGTCAGAAGAAATATTTGGCTGTTGTATTTCTGATGAAAACGGAATTTCTTCAACATCAGATTTTTTTTTAATCTAATTTTTTTTTCTGGAGAAAATATGGAATTTCTTGTGAATCTATTAGATTAGTTCAGGTATTAATTTACTATTTATTATTTAACGTGCTAAAGCATGATGAAGTACCAGGAAACCAGAACTACCGAGCAGATATGTGAAAAACAATTAAGGTTTTTACATTTATTTTGAGAGTGAATGACGTGACGAGCTAGTCGTTCACCTGATGTTAAGTGACACGGATGCGGCTGCCCATAAAATAACTAGTGTCATTGAAAAAATGAAACTGACAAAAGAAAAAAAATGTGATTTTCCCATTTCCACCAAGTTCAGTGGGAGTGAGACAGCAACAGAAATGGCTGCTCTTCACACAACTGTTTTATACACTTTAACGTATCTAAAATTCCTTTCTATATTTTTTAGGTAAGTGTATATTGGTATCTTGAAGTTTGACAGCTCCTAAGTTCACACTTACGTTCTAGAGAGGTAAGTGCGAACTTAGGAGCTATCAAATTTTAGTACTAAATAAATATACCTACGTAAATATTTCCAAATACTCTAGTTATCACAAATTGAATTTTGTATTATTTAACCTATTTTCGTTGGCAGAACGGGGTTTTCCACTGCTGCCGTGATAAGTTTAAAAAGCAAACGCCAAAAATTACGTGAGCACCATCTCATGACGATGAGGAAAATCATTAACAGCCCGAAGACGTCGGGTCGTTTCCATCTGTTCTACTACTTGTTCTACCAATAGAACAAACAGGAAGAAAAAATCCCACCCGTTCTACTAATAGAACAAGTAGGAAAAATAATTCTAAGTTGTTCTACCAACACAAAAATTCATTTAAAAAATCCCATCTGTTCTACTAATAGAACAAGTAGTTGTATTTTATTTTTCTTGTATATGTATTATAATTTATTTTGTTTAAATATTATATTGTTTGTCCTGGAGTTCGTGATGTCATGATGATGGGTTCCGACTGAAAATCAGTTATTGGGGTCTTAGGACCTTGATTACATGCTGAGTCAGGACCTTTATCATGACGTCACGCAACATTACATTTTTATACGGTAGCATTATGTTTTCTATTGTTAAGTATATTATTTATGTTGTATGTTAGAATGTAATGTTGTGTGATGTCCTGCAATAAATGTATTTTCTTTCTTTCTTCTTTTCTTTTTTTTAGGAAAAATAATTTTCGGTTATTCTACCAACACAAAAAATTCGCCAAGGTAAAAAGATTTCTCCTAGAAAAATTGAAAGTGTCGATAATGACAACGAAATTTTGGAAGCCCAAATGCTATTAATTAATAAAGAAATCACTGTTGGACATTTCTTAGCATTAATAAAGTAATCTGGCCATACATAACATAAAATACCGTATCACTGAATTTAAGTATCAAGTCGTTTTAATCCACTTACTCATTAGCGTCACATAAAAAACTGATACACAGGTTTTTAGCGGGAACGTGGAAAAGTTCACGTCGTTGCATTCTATCATTCAAAATGAATCATCTGTCAAATTTGCATCTAACAAAATGACTGTCATAATGACTGATCTGTTAAAATGTCAATCTGTCTTTATCTGTCAACATGTCACCTGTAAAAATTACATCTAACAAAATGACTGTCATAACATAATGACTCATTTGTCAAAATGTCAGTTTGTTATAATCTGTCAAAATGACATCTGCCAAATTTTCAACTTTTAATTTATCCTAACCAAAAAATGACTGTCATAATGACTCGTCTGTCAAAATGACAATTTGTCATAATCTGTCAAAGTGACACCTGTCAAAATGACTGTACTCATCTGTCAAAATGTCAATCTGTGTTGGTTCATAAATAGAACAACCAGTAATTATTTTTCCTACTTGTTCTATTAGTAGAACAAATTCGATTTTTTTAATCAATTTTTGTATTGGTAGAACATCCGAGAATTATTTTTCCTACTTGTTCTATTAGTAGAACAGGTGGGATTTTTTTTCCTGTTTGTTCTATTGGTAGAACAAGTAGTAGAACAGACGGGAACGACCCGAAGACGTCCACTGCTGAATATAGGCCACCTATGGGGAACCATAGAGCGCCACCCTGAGCGGCTGCTCGCCTCCTGCATTCATCGGCTCAAAGCTGTTGTAAGTTCCTACAAGTAAGTTATGCTAATTTCAAAATGCATGTTTTCATTGACTGTACATGGATTTGACCAATGGCGTATTTGTCAAATTTCATGATTGGACAAAAAGACGATTTGACGAACTACCGATTTGACCAATATCCAATTTGACGAATTACCGATTTGACGAATATCTAACTTGACCAATGTCGTTCAACCCTTCGTGTCGATATTTTTATATAGAGAGCCACAGACCACTTGCTCATGCCACAGACCACCATGTCCTGTGCTAGTTACAGCACGGACGTCATCTAGGTACTCTTGATCGAGTACTTTTTCATAAAAACGAGCCAACCAAAAGGTACCCGGAGTAGAAATTGGTCTCTTTCTATTAGGATGTCCACAAGTTCACGAAGTATTCAGACTCACTCACAGTCTGCACCACCATATATTATCTACACAATGATAGGGTACCTCATTTCAGTAAAGGAAAGAGCAGATATTTCTGTTGCCATCTCAGTCTCATACTCTGACATATTGCAAATGAAAATGTACCTTATTTCTGTGTACTCAGAGTATGAATTTGAATGACTAATAAATTGACAAATTACGAACAAGTTTTAATACGAGATCAGTAGAGTTACAGTCATACAAAATAACCATAGATAACACAAGTTTTCCATTTAGGTACATTTGAGAGTAGTTTGCGTGGTTTGCCTTTGCGTTTAGCTTCTTCTGGTTTCTATAATCCAATGCTACCTACCTGCAGTTGCATAAGTTGGTAGTGATTTTCGCGGGTGGTCGGTTCTCACCTATCGGGTTGCAGGCTGACGTTGTAGGCACCTGAATGGTGTTAGGTCAAGTCATAGGCCGTCAGTTTTTACATCAACCCGACCAAGGTGAGACAAATGTGACCTTGGTCAGTGGTTGGTCCCGATCGTCTATTCTATCTATCTATCTATCTATCTATCTATCTATCTACCCTACTATTTTCAAAACACGGCCTAAAAGTGCCAGTGATAGGGATAAAAAGCGGGAAGATTTTTGTCACTATGAAATGCTATTTTAAACTTCCATGGTCACCATGGACATTACTTACATGTTGTTTTGTTTAATATCCCGTTAATAAACAATATGTTGGTACTATGGCATGCAGTATTTTTTCTGGAGATGTTGTGCAACGTGAACCTCCCGCTTAACTTTCAATACTTGGACCACAGAAATCCACAGCCTTGCGTGACACGTACCTACTTGGCTTTTACTCTCGATGTGATTTATTAAGTTACAGATTGGACGTCTACTAAACTTGTAATTAAAGGAAGCTGCCTTCCAAAACGCACCACTGCACTAACTAATGAATAATTCTAATATTAGAGTAAGATAGATATAGCTAGCTCTTAGAATCAGCAAGTTGAAATGGCAATGGGTAGGCCACATACTCGTAGAACTGACAACCGATGCGAAAGAAAGGTTCTCGAGTGGCGACCATGAACCGGAATACGCAGCGTAGGCCGCCCCTAGGTGGACCGACGATCTAGTGAAAGCCGCGGGGAGCCGATGGATACATGATGCGAGCAGCTGCTAAGTGGCACTCTGTGGGGGAGGCCTATGTTCAGCAGTGGACATCTTCAGGCTGTTGATGATGATGATATGAGGAGGAGGGTGATGATGATGAGAATGATAGTGAGGGAGGCACAGGTTTAGGGTAACCTTGCAGTCAAAGATTACAAAGCCCGTTGATAGCTCGTGAACATAATTTCTCCTACAAACACCGACTCACCTACAGGGGCAGGGGGCGAGGAAACAAAACGAGACTGTTATACGAAATTGACGGACAGAGCAGGATGGAATAAAGGACACATTGCGTGTCCCGCTTTCTCTCGTAGGATTAGCAGTTGAAATACACTACTAATTTTCGTACGAGGGGAAATTGTATCGTTAGTCAACTGGATTTATAGTCAATGCTTGTAGTGCGAGCTGAGCTAGACTTTATTATGTTGCGGTAGAGTCACTATATTTTATTGAAGTGACTTCAAGGACTAAAGTTATCACAGAAGACTACTTTAAATCTTGGGTATTAAATACATTGAAAAAAGAAAGTAAGCCACATACCGCATACGCCACCACCACCAGCACTTTTATTTTTGATCCCGTCACCGCCGATTTTCCGTTCGAGCTGTTGATGAGTTAATATCGCGAGTGACACGCGACAGGCGAGATGAGATCGAGTTACAGCTGTAACTTAACCGGAGTTGCGTGCGGATTCGCGCTGCGTAGACGACTTTATAATAATAATCAGTTGATGAAGACATTGCTATTTACCACAGAATGAACCTATAATAAACCATTCAGGAATCCAAGAAGTGTAAGCCGTTTAATTGGAGCCATAAATGGCACCAAACGACACTCGCGTTTTCAATGCTCCGTGTGATCTTCCCGAAAACTATTTGAAATGAATGCGTGGTGAAATCGTGCCATAATACATCAGAAAAGCATAATTCAGGCGCCGTACTGTGAGCTCTTAGCGCGATTCAAAACAGAGCCTATATTGGATCGCTTGTCAAAACCTTCATGCAAAAGAAAAAAAAACAAAGCTAGGCTCTGTTTTGAATCTCGCTAAGAGCTCACAGTATATACGGCCCGTGTGACATTCCACTGGTAAGCTGTTAATTTTCTTGCTAGAAAGGGTGGCATAAAACAAAAAAATTGCCTTAAGTAAGCCTCAAAGTTTCTAATAAAACTACCGCAACGTGAAAATGAATAACTGTTTTTCCAAGCAGAAAAACCTCTCGAGTCTTTTGCAAGTTATTTAGTTAAGTACCTTGTCAGACAGTTTATTTGAAGTCCGGTCCTTTCAAAGAAATATGCTACAGTCAATTAGTCCTTGCCCCAAGTAGTTCTGAACATTATCCAGGCAATGGAGCCCTAAACTCAGACATTACGCAAAGTGACGGAAGCGTCCGCGTTTGACACGTCGCTGTCACGCGATCGCGGTCCCTCGCCCGCGACACATTGTGGGTGCTACTCTATGTTCTCGAATGGTTCTCGATCTAAAGACACTGGTTAATAAAACATATGGGTTTCTAAGGCTCGCCTCACTGAAAATTATGCTCTGCAGCTGGCTTGCGTATCTGAAGGAAGATGTTTATTTCATTTGGTATCTTTTATCAATATTTACTTCAAACTTTGTAAAGGCACTGACGGATGTGATGAAACAGGCGCAGTAGTTCCTTGAAAGGAATGATTGAGAACAAAACAAATGCCTACCCGCGGTAAAAAGTTGAGTACGATGAAGTTAAGCTGCATTAACTAGCTTTTTCTGGTTTCCAGAACTGGATTTCCAGTAAACTCTGAATAAGTATTCAAGCAATTTAAAAAAAGACAAGGGTTAAAGCGCTGAATGCTCCCAAATCGACTATTTAGAACGTGATTATCTCAAAATGTATACCATTTACAGGATTGAAAAATATCTTCTTTCCATCTGCCGAAACCGAAACACGTTTACGAAAAGTTTTCTCGATAGAAAAAAAATCGTGAAGTAACCTCGTAGATCTAATGAGTGACCTCTAAAAAATCATTCAAACGTCCTAAAATGTTACATTATAATAAGACACCCCATTGAAATAAATCATAGTGATAAGTTATGTTTCAATGCATCCGTCTATAAGCTTGTTTTTTTTATAACAATAAGCATTTATTTTATAACTAATTATTTGTACCGAAAAATGGAAAAGTCGAAATGCAACGCAACGTAATCGCCATATTTTTGCTATGCATAAAGCGACCCTATAACGTACAAAATAAGTTTCAAGTTTATCTGCTGTAATAAACGTGCTCGCATTGGGTCCTGTCAGCGCCTTAACTTCTAAGCTCAGGGATATTTACAAACAAAACAAAAAAGTGTACTATTTAAATCTTTAAATCGCATAAATTACTTAACTATAGGTAGGTACTATTCAATCGAATCAAACAACTTATTTGCTAAAATTAAATATTAGAAATTATGATGCACAGGTGTTATTAGTGATAATATTTATAGATCGCCACTTAATCGCTATTTTTAGACATTTTAGTATGAAAGTTTAATTTGAAGCTTCAGAATGTACCATTATTTAAATGTCAACAGGTCAAATGTAAATTGTATTAAGTTATTTGAAATTATAATAGCAAGTTATTTTAAGAAATCATACAAAATTATTAACCTAACATTAATACATTATATCTATTTCTAATTTGACCTTGTCATTTAAATATCATTTATACATCCATTATAAACAAATAAGTAGCCTTAATTAACAAAAATTGTATAAGTTTTTGTAGATTCACGATTTATAAATATTTCAAAACATATTTAAAAAGATTTTTTATAAATACCCGGTGCCATACAATGAATAAAAATAGTACCCTCCTCCGAGACTTACGATCTGCTCAGTTAATTATCGGACGTCTCCGGTCGGCCTTTTTGCGGCTCTACGGTTGCCAAATGACCAAATACAGAAAATGGTTCTAACAAATATGTAGTTGCTAGTCATAGATTTATATATCAGGATATGCCCGAAGGAACATTTTATTTTGTCAAAATGGCGTGGGAAAAGTCAGCGCCATCTATTAGATTTCGCGTAAACTACGACAAGATGAGAAAATTAGGTGCCTATCGCTGCCATTATGTCCGTCAATGTTTATGTTTACAATGATTATTCCAAATATAAATTCGATTATTTTGTTACAAAACAGAGTGTAATATTGAAAATATTGAATTACTTGAGGTAAGAAACTTGGTCTTTCTTTTTACTGCACTTTTGAGTATAGATTGTGCAACCCTTCACAATACAACTTGGCATATTATGTTTGTGACATTCGACCGATGCCTTCTAACTTCCATCACAGACTGAGCGCTAGTGGATGCCAATCTGTGAAATTGGCTCCCACTTTGAAGCGACGTTTTAACCTGTCATTAGGCCTGTCCTTAATATATTATGTCTATGTTGCTAGTACTGCTAGGGCTTATTCCCTAAATCCCCTTCGGCAATTAAGGGGGAAGGGGATTATTGGACAAAAGGTCCAGAAATCCCAGTAACCATTTAATATCCTATTAAATATTTTTTCACAATGCCCTAAAAACGACTTTTTGTAGGCTGGTACCTATTTTTGCTGCAAGCTTTCTGCCAATGCGGCGGTAGTGGTACCTAAGACATCTCTTCCAGAAAGGTAGGTTTTAAAGGTAGGCAACGCATCGGCAACGCCCCCGGTGTTGCAGGTGTCTATAGGCGACGGTAACTGCTTTCCATCAGGCAGGCCGTCTGCTTGTTTGTCTGCCCATGTTATAAAAAAAAAAACGCACTTAAATCAATACCTAACCTATGCAATCTTAAGTAGCATGGCGCCATCGCCAGCGCGACTTACAATTAGTAATAAGCATTTGTATTGGTTTATATTTAGCCAACTCTTAGCGCTCCATTTCAGAGACAAAGCATTTCCAAACTTAGCCAATCTAGACTTTAGTTATCCCGCGGCCGTAGGTCATTCCGTCTAGACTTGTTAGGCGTAAATAGAATTCCTTAGCAACGATAATTAGTAGGTTGGCAATACAATACGATAGGTAGGTGTGGTTGTTTTTTACATTCCCCGTCTACGAGTTTGTATTTTAGGGTTGGTACAATAGGCATGATGACTAAAATTTTTTTATTTCATAAATTAAAAATATTCCTCAAAATATAAACATTTGTGATAACAAAAATAAAATATCTCAAAAAACGACAAAGTTACAAGCGTTTTAATAACCGGAATAGAAAGAGATAGCTCAAACGGCCAGTGACGTCAGAGCAATGTCGTCACAGTACCTCATTACTAAGCTGTGGTAGCTTTACATACAATATCTTTGGCATGTGACGTCACAGGTGGATTTTTCATAGTAACTGTGGAGGCGCTCTGTTTCGCGAGAAAGGGACAGGAGATGCCTCCTATAGAAACTTTAAAAGCTTATTACTCCGTGATTTATTTACCGATCTTACTTATTTTATTAATTATTGCATTCATTTTTAATCTTCTTTATGAAAGTAATATTTACTTGTTCATTTTTAATAGTAGTCATCATGCCTATTGAATTGTCTCGTCGTGGTCTCTTGCTGTTGGCCTAATTAGTAAGGACAAAGTCACGCAACGAGCTATGGAGAGAGCTTCGATATTTCCCTGCGAGACAAGATCCGGAATGAGGAGATCCGCAGGACTAAAGTGACCGATATAACTCTTAGAATTAGCAAATTGAAATGGCAATGGGCAGGCCACATCGCGCGTAGAACTGACAACCGATGGGGACAAAAGGTTCTCGAGTGGCGACCACGAACTGGAAGACGCAACGAAGGCTCCCCACACTAGGTGGACCGATAATGTGGTGAACCGGTGGTTGCAGGAGGCAGTGCTCTCTGAGGCAGACCTATGTTTAGCAGTGGACGTCTTCAGGCTGTTAATGTTGATGATGATGATGATGATCTAATACAGTTCAACAAATAGGTATAGCCGTAGGTCGGACAGACAGACAACACAAGTTAATATAAATACTAGCTCGCTGACAGCCCTAGCTCAGTGCGTCCTGGCGTTGTTCCAATGTTGCGTAGTACGCAGACGTGACGTCACAGGAATCCGGCCAACAATACTACAGACTCAACGTTTCCTTCTAACTGGATTTGTTAAATTCCTTTTAAACTAGCGATATAATTAACCAATCAACCAATAAATTAATTAAAATAAATGTTACGTTGTAAATCTTACCCCTGTATTGGCAGTGCAGGGTGCCGTTCGTTTTCCCATTTGCCTAAATACACCAATACGTTATGACAGTAATCCTGAAATAGGGGTTGTTTCAATCAAAGAAGGTGGAAATAAAATACACAAAGAGTTCTAAACAAATCGTAATAATTAAAACACAATTTCAAAATATAACATTAAACTTCGAAAACTTTTGAAGACACTTACTGGAATTTCTTGTTCTTGATTCACTAGTTTCACTACACACCATCGACAGCATTTTTTCTCGTCAAATACGAGTCCGACTTGCAAGAACAGCTCAATTTTTTCTTAACAGATGTGAAACTCTTTAGAGATCTGACATCGAATCTTGCTGACCGGTAGGTGGAAGTGCTAGCATCTGCGTGGGTAACTGGTGATGGCGTAACACTGGTGTTACCCGGAACGATTTCACCTATTGTGATGCCTGGTGGAGCACTTAGTAAAGACTTAACAGTGGTTGACATAGACAGTCCTGGTACGCAGCCACTAATCAGTATCTCATTGTATGATCTATTCATAATTGTTGACGTTGATCTGCAAGAAACGTTACACTTCGAAGATGGTGGTTGAGACGACTTAATTATAACATTAGCCTGGCAATTAGCACATGTGCTTTCAAATAACTCTGTCTCTGGCTCTGTAATTCTTGCTGTTGTTACCGATGGCAGCAATATATTCTTTACACACTGAAACACGCTGCCTTTTATTTGAAGATCTTTACGTTCTATGTTTTTAACACTCACGCTCTTAATTCTTGGTTTCACCACGATCTTGATTGTACAACAGCTTGTGCAGCCATGTTTTGGAAAGTTTTCTGCGGAGCTTTGGTCGCCATATTCTCCTCTTGCAAAGCTGGGGCAACTTTTACAAGTGCTCGTGCTACTTCGTTTGGGGATAAAACAATCCGCAACACCTCTCATGTTATCAGTAGAATACCCAACGTCTCTCGACAATGGATCTGCTGCCACAGTTTTAAGTTCTGGTTGTGGTTTCTGTTCATTTTTAACAGAATGAATGGAACCAACATGGCTGCTACAAGGCGTGGTTTTGTCTTGGTCACAAGTACTCTCGTTTGCTGAGCAAATATCTAGATTTTGGCGTGGAATTTGTAAACATGTCTCTACGGATTTTGATTTTACAGACTTACAGGATAACCTGCTTGAAGTTTGGCTAGCAACACAGGACACTTTGCTAACTGTTTTAGAAACAATAACAGTTTTACTAGGAATACTTTGACTAGCAACGGACACTGTTTTTTTAACAATACCTAACCCGAAATTCGCAGGTGATGTCTGCGTTTCTTTAGAACAAGTAATGCAGCATGGTTTAATAGTATCAAAATTAGAAGACGCATCTTTTTTTATACAGACAGATTCAGGATTGTCAGAAGACACACAATGACCAAGTGTGGATTCTTCCATTTTTTCTTTGCGACAACTTTGATCAGACTTTACTCCTTTAACTCTGGTATACCTTTGAGGTAGATGACAATCACATTTGCAACTATCACCATAGGACTGTCTACTGCTCCCTCGGCTGCCACTTCGGCTACCACTTCGGCTACTACCTCGGCTACTACCTCGGCTGCCACCTCGGCTGCCACCTCGGCTGCCACCTCGGCTGCCACCTTGGCTGCCACCTCGACTGCCACCTCGACTGCCGCCTCGACTTTTTTCTTTACTACCTCCTCCACTGTGAGAACCTTTACCTCCAGGTCCGAATTGATAATTATTGTCCCGAGATTTGCTGATAAATGAATACTTTGATGGGTTTCGCCTTTCAGTTCGAATAGTGATTAGTTGTTTCTCTAGACTTATAGTTCCATCGTCGTTTTGTAGTCTAGTTACTCGGATGATCTCTTTGAATTTCTTCTCAACGAAGCCTAGTTCTTCCTCCGAATTATTTCGTGTGCTTTCTGTACTCGGTTTAGGTTCTTCTAATGGTGGTTCTATACGTACTTTACATGGAGAAGCAACTTTGGCTAATTCTTTTTTGTTTTCATGCTTACTTGGGTCATGACGTATGGTGGATGCATTACTTATTTGTTTGGTAGGGGGCACATTTTCAATGTTTTTAACATTCGGACTATCATGCTTGCTTGGGTCATGACGTATGGTGGAGGCATCACTTATTTGTTTTGTGGGGAGCACACTTTTAATGATTTTAACATTTGGACTATCATGCTTGCTTGGGTCATGAGGTATGGTGGAAGCATCGCTTATTTGTTTTGTGGGCGTTACACTTTCAGTGGTTTTAACGTTAAGATGATCAGTTCTTTTGGGCAAGTGTTTTCTTTTATCTTCGCCTTCATAAAGCACATCTATTTTCACTGTAGTACAGACAGGACATATAAAATCTGAGTCATATTTTACGAGCTTAGTTTTACATTTGCTGCAAACATCTGCTGTTTTTACAGCCTTAGCTCCTTTTTTCGTTTTTAGCTCTTTAAACCTTTTCAATCTAAATGTATCTTCTCTTTCTTTTTCTTCAAGTTCAGAGTTTATATAAGCAGTAGTAACTTTCAGTCTCGGTACTACTACTTTGCTTATCACTTTGCTTTTCCTGTAAACAAAAGCATCTTCTTGTTCCTAATGTTTCTCAATACTTCCCAAAATGGCTGCCGAGAACTCACCCTTTTTGCTATAATGATAAACTCTTTGTTGTGGTTACACACCAAATAATAAAACAGTGGACAAAAACTGCAATTTAAAAGAAGTAGGGAACGATTGGCGAGTTTACTGCTAAGAGCGACCTTTTTCAGGCAATCTCTGAATGAAGACTTGGTTGGAGAGCAAAACTATACCCAGCTGCGAAGCCTTTTGACGATAAGAATCTCATAGTTTTTCAATGAGATTTAAAAAATGTTTTTGTTTAGATGTAGGGCCAGAATAAAAAGAATGATAGCCATATCAACTAGTTAGTGTAATCAATACATTATTTATTTATGTTTTCGCAATGATGCTCATGTCTTAGTTGCGAGTATAATAATTGTTACCTTTTTAACCTATCACAGAACACACCGTTGCATTAAAAATAAGGCCTTCGTTCTCTATATCCGAGTAAAGTTCCGAGTTTGCTGGCCAGTGAGTAATACTGATCGGGACGTAAAGGCGTCGAGTAGTTCTTTTCAGTTTCACGAACGAAAACAGAGTTTCGATCAGCTACTCAGTGAGTAAAAATTTAGGATGATCTGTAGCAACGTCAATTGTTCATTATGTTCATTCAATAGTCACTCCAACTGCTGTCAGTGACGTCATTTTAGGTTCGTTTTTTATTTTATTTTTTGACATTTCTACGTGCCAGCTATATGCTGCGGTGCGGTAGGTGCCCTGCAAAGAGTATTTTACCTACTTAAAAACAGTAAGTAAGGAGTTACCTTTACAAAAAGGGGTATCAACTAAATAAATTAATGTAATGAGGAATGTAATACGAATTTAGATTACATTGTTTAGTTCAACGGGAAATATCATAAGTACTTAATACCTATAGGTACCTGAAATATGGTTTTATCTTGACGCAATAATAAAAATTAAAACAACACAAAACAAAAATATCATAATATTATATAAGTATTTAACATATTATAATTGAACAAAAACTTTTTTAAGTATTTAGTAGTCATCATCATCATAATCATCAGCCTGAAAACGTCCACTGCTGAACATAGGCCTCCTCCAAAGAGCACCACTTTGAGCGGCTGCTAGCCTCCAGTATCCATCGTCTTCCCACGGTTATGAGCAGACTGTTTTAGTAATTAAATACAATGATTTCTATATTCATAAGTATCTGATCTCGAAATAGAAACAGGAATAGTCGATGTTTTTATAGCAGTAGCGTAATCAACAGGGTTGGTAGTTTACAGTTCCGTAGATCTCAGTACTTGTGGCATGCAAACTATAATAATAAATTACAAACACATGCGAGCTTGCAACAAGTTTTGCTATAGCCGTCGGTTAACCGTACTAATCGGCAGTTGATGTGTCCTGTAAGTAGCAGCCTGGTTTACGGGTCGGCTAGCGCTACTCGGACATTCTGAAATTCGTTACTGCAGTTACAAGTGACATTACGTGGTGGCTAGTCAACTCGGAACATTACTCGGATATAGAGAACGAAGGCCTTAGTCTAACATTGTGATCAATAAGTGGTTTCATTTTTTATCTGGTCAAAGAAGATTGATTTGCTTAAATAATATTTGTATTGATGCACTAAATAATTTGTACTAGCTTGATCATTAATATCTATGTACAAGTAACAAAAATGAAAAAATCACATTGCGGATTTGCTTATGTACCAAATTCTCAGTTTCGTAACCTTTAAACATATAGCATATAAGCAGTTCAAGGAAATGATAGAATTTGGTTCAATAGTAGAGTAAGTGAACAAAACAAAGATAAAATTAGGGCACCTCAATGGGAATTAAAATTACTTCATATAATTTTCACACCAAATTTATTGTCATCTTCGCAGAGCTTATTTTATGTCAAAACATCATTAATTTCAATTTAAAACGTAGTTTATCTTATGCAAATTAGAATAATTTTTTGGAAAACATTATTGTTATAAATTGTTTTTAAATTGTAGCATTATCTCTGCATAATCAATAGTTTTTTTAGAAACGTTAGTTTGCATTAACCCATTTGGACTTTCAGAATTATTATAACATATCACTGCATTGTTGCCCGGAATAGGTGACTCAACGTTAATAATTTCAGTATTTTTGATATTTTCATTTGAGACCGTATTTGGCCACACTTCGCTTTCATCATCGATCATTTCTGTTTGGTTAGGGTCATGTTTTGAAGTTCTAATTGTAACAGTTTCTCTCTCCTCTCTAATAGTCCCATCAGGGTTCAAAGACCTTCTGATTCGTGTGATTTTACGAACTTTTTTCTCAAAGTATCCAAAGGGGCTATCTTCGTCCAATTCGGTCTCTTGTTCAGATCCCGCACCATGTTCCCAATCCTTACTCGGTTTATTGGTAGCCATTTTTTTATTTCCACTTCCAGATGAAGAAATCTTACTTAAACTTTTAAAAACAGATTTAGTTTCAGTCACGCTGACTTTGGAACGATCTTTACTAGAACTCGATATCGAAGTGCTAGATATTTTTTTAGCCACCCTCTCTATTGAACGCACTATATTTATATAACGAACCGGTTTCGATTTAGCCGTACTATCTTTGGAAGGGATTTTGCTCATGCCTACAGGTTCAGGTACCGTTATGACGGCAGGTTTTACAGCCCTTTCCTGTGAACAAATCTCAGCGGAACATAGATCTGGGCCTGCTCCAGCATATTGGCATGGAATATCCGAACTCACAGTTTTAATTTTTATTTGATCTGAGCCTTTGAAAGAAGTTCGAGATTTCCGTTTGGATATTGTACTAGAACCGAAATCTTTTCTTTGTTTGCAAATATGACATACATTTTCAGAGTTAACTTGTTTTAAACTTTTAATAACACCCCCTGAAAGATCATTCTTGCAAACATCACAGATTATTATTTTTTCCGATACTTTTGATGATAATGGTGGAGTCACAGTGTCTGAAGATTGTTCGTTTAGACTTTTACTATCTGGATCATAAGATTGTTTAACTGCATAGGTATCCAAACTTTCTGCTAGATGTCTTTTACAAACATCACACATTTTTTGCGATTCCCCTGATCGTTCGCGTATATTTTTATTGTTAATACAATCATTTGATTCTGTTGGTTTACTTCGAAAATATTCTACAGTTTCTGCTATACGTTTTTTGCAAATATCACATATTATCACTGATTTCTCTGAAGCCACTGAAGCCAAACATGAAATATGCGAAGATGGTATTGGAGTTTTGGCCATGCGTTCATTTGGTTTTTTAGATTTTGTAGATGCAAAATTGTTTTTTTGGCTTTCTGCTACATTTTTTTTGATAACATCACATGAAACTTTTTCTGACTCGTTTGATGGCTGGCGACTAGGTATAGTCTTAGAACTCAAATAAGGAGTATACAAAGAATGTTTAATTGAGCTTTTCATTGTTTGATTTGTATCTCTCGGTTCGCGGCAAGTTTTACAAGGTATGTCTAGTATGTCAGTCTCAGAAACCACATTACTACTTTGGTAATCTCTATCACACACTTCATCAGATGTTATTGATTGATTACACGTACAGATATCACTGCAGGTAGGATAAATCATCATGCCTTCAGAATCAGGCTCATGACTATTCAATTTTGATTTTATTCGCGAGAGATTTTCGACAATTTTTTCTACGCTTTCTGTAGCCAAACCTTCTTTTTGACATTGTCTTATCATTTCAATGATATCATCCATGTTGGCTAAAAGGTCTTTTACTACTTTAGGCTCTTTATCATGACTTTTAATTTTCATATACGCTTTAGTCTTTTCACAAGTTTTTATAAGTTCTTCTATACTCGATGAAATCAGTCCCGCTTCTTTAGCATTCTTACTTAGCTCTATTGTCTCATCTATTTGAATGACTAATTTATGTAATGTACCTTCGGCAGTTGATTGTAGTAGTTTTGTATTATTATAATTCCTTTCCTCTAATTTATTTCTAAATTTTTCACAACTTTTTTTTAATTCGTCTATATATTCTGGTGCTCCACCAATATTTTTAATGCTTTCTGTCAACTTTCTTAATCCTGTGACATGCTTTTTCAAACGATCTAGCTTAGCTTTATCTCTTTCTTGATGTGCTGTGTCTTCTAATTGAGATTTGACTCTTTGGCAAGAATAAAGAAAGTCTTCAACACTAGTTGTGAGAAGCCCTTCATTTTTGTACTGCATTGTTATTTTTTCCACATCTTTAATTTGTTTTTTAAGATCCAGAAGCCGTGTATCAATATATTTTGCAGAAACATCAGGTTTGGGCTGACTATTACTACTTGATTGTGATTCAATCAAGTCAACTGGTACCATGTTTCGAGTTATGCTAATAACCTCATTCATATGAGATTTTAACTTTTCTAATTTACATTTAAGGCATTCTGGCCCTCCTTCATGTTGTAAAGACCCTTTTTTTGGATATTCTTCTAGTCTTATTCTTACATCTTCGCAAGCGTTAAAAAACTTTTTCATATTTACACCATCACATCCATTTTCTAACAAGTTTTGACTTAATGAAGTTACTTCTTTGAGGTTACGTTTAAGCGCTTCCAATTTATTATTCTTATTGGATTCTCTAATATCTAGTCGGCGCGAGCTGACTCCTATATTTTCCATGTTTAATGCATCTTTTTCTTCCTTATCCTTCTTCTTAGACGTATATGGCGATTCTCTATTTTCTTTACATAATAAATTTGCTTTACAACTTTTGATGTGCTGTGAGCAAGTTGAACAAAAATTTCCTGAGTTTTTATTATCCATCGGACATTTCTGTTGGCTTTTTTGTGCGTTGAATTTGTTTCTGGATTCATCTTCTTTATCCATATTGTGTGTATGATAATAACTTTTATTGATAATTAACTTTAGTTTTATAGTCGCAGTATTAAGTACTTCAACCAACGTACCGTTTTAGAATTTAGAAAAATTACAATTACTTAAAATGTCGGCCAATAATAATAATATTAGTTTCGTTTTATTTCGTTTTTCTTAATTACTAGAGCTGTTGCTCATATCACTATCAGAATTCTCCAAACTGTCATTCAATGATATGCATTTTGCAACTTTATTTCTCTTTATTATTGGTTTCTTCGTATCATTACTTGATTTTGATTTATTAGCCCTTTTAACTTTCTCTGGGACATTCATCCGTAAAGTTGATTCAGGCTCAGTTAAACTTTGTTTTTTATTGGCATCGATATGTTTAGATCCATTTTCGTTTACGTTTTGGTTATTGTGAAATTCGTGTAATTTTAACATCTCTTCAAACTCGGCGCTTGAAGATAATAAATATTTTTGTGTGTTTTCGCGTACTGAGTTACAACTATCCTTGTTATGACAATTGAACTTTAAACTTATGTTCAAAAAGCTCACTGACGATAAGCTACATTTTTCAATAGGGTCAGCCATTGGTGATGCCGGAAGCAAAATCTCTGATTTAGCATTTCTTGTATTTTTCCAAATTCCCGGGGTACCTATAGTTACAAGTCCAATAGTTTTAGGGTCCGATTTTGTGGTTGATGCCTTAGATTCGGTATTAGACCCGTGGCTTGTCTCAGATTGTGATGTATTATTTTCAGGATTTAATGGAGTTCTACTTTCCTTCTTCTTCCTTATAACTTTTCTTCGCTCACTGATCGTGCCATCATCGTTTTTCATTCGAATAATTTTAGTTGTTTCTTCAACGTCAATTTCAAATGTACCTAATTCTAAATCATCCTCATTCACTTTATTGTCTTGACCAACAGGTGCGGGATATACATTAACAACCATGGACGTTGCTGTAGTTGTTGATTCTTTATTTGCCAGTGAATGTTGTGAGGGTTCATCAAACACAACCGTATCTTTCGATTTTACTTTCGGAGTAACCCCCAATGATTCTCCGGCTGCTTTTCCATGAGCTTCCTTTTCTGCGTTCTGTTTCATCTTATTCGCACGTTCTTTCAGGAATCTTGATTTGCACTTATCGCATAATAAATTCTGAGGTACGTCTGATGGTATTGGCTCCAACTTTTCACTTATACTTGAACCAACTCTGCTTTTTAGTTCTTCGGCGCTTTTAACCAAATCTTCTAACCCATACAAACCATCCACTTCTTTAGTTAGAATGACAATATTACCTAACTGCTCTTGATAACTTTGCAATCTTGCTATTATAGAATCGTCGGTAGTATCTTGTATCATAATATCTTGTATCATTTTAGAAGTTATATTTTCTGGGTGCAGAATCTCGCCGCAACCACGGCAAGTTAATAAGTTTTTTAGAATGTCCTTATTCTTTTCTGATTTTGACGTATCATTATATACTATATCTATCATATCATTAAAACCTTCATCTGTGAAGTCTACTTGCTTTTGTTTTTGTGTTATCATAAATTTGATGCATATATTGCAAGTAGGGTCTGGTTCGTCTGGGTGAAGCTTGCATTTTTTGCCTCTGTCTTTATATTTGTTTGCCAGTATCATCTTTATTCTATAGAACTCCTCCCTGCTGAATTCTTCCAACTCGTCCAGGATGTATCTCATTGTAGCTACGGTTCTTGGTATTACCACACGTTGTAGCACGTTTTGTCTCCTGTGGAATTATTTGGGTTTCATTTTTACTCTTTAAATTGCTGCCGATGTCGTTACTTCTTTTGGTTAAGGACTGTACGGGTTAATTATAAGTCTTTATAGTATTTTGTTTACTGCGCGATGAAATCTTCGTCATTTAAATCTTCATATCTGTCTTTACGATTATATTTTCAAGCCGCACTGACGATGAACTCTATATCACGCACTAAATTACATAACTTTTATTTATTTTGCTCAATAATAACCTTAGCCATGTCTACTTCATTTGGAAATGTGACTAATTAATTTATGTTGTAAGATTATTGTGTTTGCATTAACTAATATTTTTAATTAACTAATTTCATAAAATCAGCATTTAATCGCTTTCATAGTTTCCTAATCCGTCATAATTATTATAAACTTGGGTCACGTTTCTTACTGAGTTTGGAGGTGTGATTACCGATATAAATTGGTTTGGATGTTGAATATTTATTAAAATAATACAATGTTCATGGTCTTGTTCACAACTGACTTCAAAAAAGTAGGTAGGTTTTGATATCTGCCCCCCTATTACGAAGGAGCTAGCAGCGCTGCTGACGCGCGTCTGCCTCTCAAGTGCTGTCAAAATTGTATGAAAATTGACAGCAGTGAGCGGCAGACGCGCGTCAGCCGCGCTGCTAGCTCCTTCGTAATAGGGGGGCAGAACTGTGTCATTTATAGAACTATTATTCCTTTTTTTTGTTAGGGTCCAGGATCTACTTATGTATGTGATCGTTGGCCGTTGGCCGTTATTTCTTGTTTTATTTTAATAAATATACCTGGCTCCATAGAAAGTTCATCAAACTTGGTTCAAGAGTTCAAATCGAATTAATAGCTTAATAAAGAAAAGAAAAACAAGAAATCTAATGACTTAAGAATTCGACTGACCACGAAAAGATTAGGCTTTTATTTAGGGTATTCGTTAAATCAATGAAACGGAAATAAAAATAAAACCCACACCTAAATAAAATTAACCTCGTCATATAACATTGTTGTAAAATTTCTAAAATAAAATAAGCAAATATAAACCTACCTAAATCCTTTAAATAAAATAAACTTAATATAAAGTAACGTGCTAACGTCGCTCGCAGAACTGAAAACCGATGGGGAAGAAAGGTTCTCGTGTGGCGACCACGAACCGGAAGGCGCAGCGTAGGCAGACCTCCCACTAGGTGGACTGATGACCTGATGAAAACCGCGGGGAGTCGATGGATGCAAGAGGCGAGCAGCCGCTTTAAGTGGCGCTCCCTGGGGGAGGCCTATGTTCAGCAGTGGACATCTACGGGCTGATGATGATGAACGTGCTAACCAAAACAGTAATACATTCTGAAGAAAGAAGATATCAAACTTGTACATCTCCTTCCTACTTAGAACAGAACAGCAGAGCAAAACATAGAAAAGCATAGCTGAGCAGAACGGAGCAAAAAAAGACAATAGACGATAAGCTATGGGAAATGTTTTTGAGAAAAAAAGAGCGATGGGCTATAGAATACGAATAGCGTAACTAAACGACCATTTGCCTACTTTCTAGCTGTCAAAAAAATGTTAGTTTGCAAGCATTAAAACAATTAATTATAGTTACAATATTTAAACACCCTGCAGGTGGTTAAAATTAAAAATATACAACGGAATGTTGAAGAAATTTTAGTTTTAGGCACTAAACTTTTTAGTAGGTATAGCACGGATTAAAACCGTTAGACGTGACGGTCTTCGAGTGGAAAACCGTGGGCGAACACCAGACCACGAGGCCGCCCACGCGCCGAAGTGATAGGTGGACGATATTTGAGGGCCCGTACAATAGAATGTTTGCAATATTTTACACTAATTCAAAAAGGTTTCCACAACATTGAGGATGTTTTTGTAATATTTTGTGGAAATTAGATATTTCCCCAGCGTTACGTGATATTTAACTGAACTACAAAGTTATTTCACAGAGCGTTACGTGACATTTAACGGAATATAACAAATATTTTTCGAAAGCTTAACATGATATTCCACAGAGCGTTACGTGATAGTCTGCAGTACGTCAAAGATATTTCACAAAGCGTTATGTGATATTTTACAGTACGTCAAAGATATTTCACAGAGCGTTACGTGATAGTCTGCAGTACGTCAAAGATATTTCACAAAGCGTTATGTGATATTTTACAGTACGTCAAAGATATTTCACAGAGTGTTACGTGATATTTTACAGAACGTCAAAGATATTTCACAAAGCGTTACGTGATAGTTTACAGTACGTCAACGATATTTCAGAAAGCGTTACGCGATATTTTACATAACGTCAAAGATATTTCACAGAGCGTTACGTGATATTTTACAGAACGTCAAAAATATTTTACAGAGCGTTCCATGATATTTGACAAAACGACAATTTTGCTGGAGACGTTTATTTTGAAAATTAAGTATTACTTAATTTGGTCCTATAACCGTCCAGTCCTTAACAGACGGAAGGGTGAGTTCATCGGCAGCTTAGCCCTAAAAGGGCTGTTAATTTTAAGCTACTACTAAATACTGAATAACCCTAAGATACACATTTAGACAAAAAAAAGAAAAAACGTCTTGTAAACATCGTCATAAAAAATACAAATTGAAACAAGAATATCTATTGTAATTCCACTAAAATAAATTATAAGATTATCTATATTGGGAAAGCTGTAAGGAAAAAAATCCCATTATAGAAAATTTAAAGTTTTATTTTAGCGGAATTACACTAGATATTCTTGTTTCAATTCGTATTTAAGATGAACTTTCGCGAGGTCACGCCTGATTCAATCAATTATCGTCATAAAAGTATATTGAGCGGACATTTTTAGACTCTTGGTATAATAATGAAAATTGGTGACAGACGTTGTATCTTTTAGCAAATAAGTTTACAATAAAAGGGACATAGAGAAGGCTGCAAAAATGGCCAATGATACCGTCGTTTGGCATACAAAGGTAGCTTGAAAGTGTCAAGTTTTCAGTCTGAAGCACAATTCAGTTTGTTTAATTGTAACTAATTGCAAACCCAGGTACCATGCACCCACTGCGCCGAACTTATTACTGATCGATTTATACTTATTCAGGTAGTCTGTGATAATTTCCTCTATGTCCCTCTAATGTAAGGGATCTGATGAGCTGTTTCGCAAACCAAATTCATTTTAATAAAATATTATATCGATTTTTGTCATCATCTAGAAAACTCCTAATTCTGAACACGTGGCTTCCATTGAGTGCCACTTAATAATGGTAACTGATCCTCCACTAGGTGGACCGACGACCTGGTGAAAACCGCGGGGTGCCCTTGGATGCAGGAGGCGAGCAGCCGCTCAGTGGCGCTCTCTGGGGGAGGCCTATGATCAGCAGTTCACGTCTACGAGCTATTGATGATGCTGATGCTGATGATGATGATGATGATGATGATGATGATGATGATGATGAATCATTCTGCGTATTCAAAACCACATCACCAAAAGATGTAACATTTGGTGGTAGGTATCATATGGTATCCAAGAAGCCTAAATTAAAACTGGAGAATGCATTTGCAAACCGCGAATTGAAGCATGAAATTAATTGTGGTAGACACTAATAAGTAATTGTAGGTATACTTGGGTAATTTTAGTTAGTTTATTAAGCGAGGGGCATTTTACGGAAGCCTTATCTATGAAATCTGATTTGTTTCCATTCCTTCGTTTTAAATTTTCCAAAAAAATTACCTAAATACTTACGCCAGTTATAGCATTACCCAAATACTTACAATAACTTAATAGACAGACTAACGTGTCATCCATAAGAAAGGGAAGAAAAACTAACGTCATTTTCACAGTCATTTCTTTGCTTGCTCCAGTTCTTACATCTTTTTGGTGGTGTCATTGAATGTAGAATTCTATGACTGACCTTTAAAATGGCGGTCCCTAGGGGAGGCCTATGTTCAGCAGTGTACGTCTTCAGGCTGATGATGATGATGATGATGATGATGATGATGATGATGATGATGATGATGATGATGGTAACCAACCTTTGTAAAGAGTAGGTAGTACCTAATAATTGGTGTAGATTATCTGTGCGTTAGTTTTATTTCTTTGAATTTTTTTTATTAAATCTGCTTTACCGCAGACATTTGGGTCCTTGCTCTTTGTTAATATTAAATATGTTAAAGTATTTATTTATATTTATTTCTATGTCTTTGGTTTGCGAATCAAAAGTCAAGACACTTACTTGGTGGCGTTCTTATGTGCCTTCTCCAAATCCGTGAAGCTGACACGAAGTTGCAACATGAAGATTATGCGCTTGAGCAAGTCCCGCCAAGCTTTCTTTGCGGTTGTCACCGCCGTACCCCCTTTCGCTATGCCTAGGTGCGCGTACGCATCGTAGTTCGTCTGAGGGATGGAAGGGTGCTTTTAGAAAGCTCGAGCCGATCGGTTAAAGAGAAGCATTCGTTCGCTGCGGTCACAACTCCTTAAGCTTACCTAGCTACAAAAAAAAATTTGAACCGGAAATATTTCCTACTTGCCTAGATACACTGACCAAATAGGTAGGGTACCGTAGCAAAAATAACCGGCCAAGTGTGAGCCAGCCTAGCGCACGAAGGGTTCCGTACCATTATCTATTAAAAATCACGTTTGTATGGTTATATATTTATTTTATTCGGATTTTAGTATTGATAGTTTAGTATCAAAAGTAGTTGAGTACGAGTTTATACGGTTGAATATAGCGTTTACGTATTTTTAGAATTTCCATTAGACGTATAGCCGCAGCGTATGCCCTCAAGATGGACCGACGATCTGGTGAAAACTGCCAGGAGCCGATGGATGCAAGGGCATGCAGCCGCTTCATGTGGCGCTCTAGAAGCCTATGTTCAGCAGGTGGACGTCTTCAAACTAATTATGATAATGACATAATTAAAAAATAATATAGGTATAGACTATAGTTTTAAAGTATTAAAAGTGAATGTATAGGTACTTACGTCGACAATGCTGAGCTGCAAAACTTTGACACCAGAAATCGACTTAGTTGTTGCTTCTATTCTAAGACCCTGTAAAAAAATTAAACAAGTTTACGTTTTTGTGTTTTTTCCATATTGCAGTGCCGTGTGGTCCCAGCATATCAATAGGACCACCCCATCTCTTCGAGGATGCCCTGAGAGCCGGATAAGGGAATATCCAGGGCCAGCAGCATTCTCATTCTCCTCGGACTGCGTTATAAATTATACCGGCAAGCCCTAAGTGGTGATATGAAATTATCACATCTTACCATAGACATATATATAAGGACAGGCCTAATGACAGATTAAACCGTCGCTTCAAAGAGGGTGTCTATTTCACAGATTGACATCCACTAGCGCCCAGTCTGTGTTGGAAGTGAGAAGATATCGGTCGTGTGTCTCAAAGAAAATATGCCAAGTTGTATTGTGAAGGGTTGCACAAACTACACTCTAAAGTGCAATAAAAAGAAATACAAAGTTTCTTACCACAAGTAAGTCAATATTTTCAATATTACACTCCGTTTTGTACGAAAATAATCGAATTTATATTTGGGATATTCATTGTAAACATAAACATTGACGGGCATAATGGCAGCGATAGGGCCGTTCTCATCGTAGTTCCTGAGTAATCTAAGAGATGGCGCTGACTTTTCCCCACACCATTTTGAGTAAATAAAATGTTCCTTCGGGAATATCCTGATATATAGATCTATGCATCTTACATAATTAATATGGAAAATGAAAAAAAAATTAAAAATGAAAACGATTTACTTCTGCAAAAAATGTAGGTACATACATATTTTAACAATTAGCAGCTTAAATATACCTAAAACAATTACATTTAATGCCCACGGACCTATAATAAGACGAGGGTAAGAATTGCCATTAGAAGTACATAATTTGCAGACCTATTTTAGCAAGTGATTATAATATCTTTCAGTTTCCTCACTAGGCAAGCCTGTATCGAGGAATCCTGAAACCAGTGTGTCTTACATTTTGATTGAACCTCAGTAATTAAATAATTATGTAATTATGTACAAGCCATTTATAATTTGTACGATTGCAAAATTTCTATTCGTTGTAGTGTTGTCGATAACAATGAAAGATAAAGTATTAATAAATCTATTATTATGGGTGACGTCACTGCTAGATAACACGTAAATGTAAACATTATATAATTTCGACGTTTATATACAACGCCTTCGTGGCGCAATTGGTTAGCGCGTTCGGCTGTTAACCGAAAGGTTGGTGGTTCGAGTCCACCCGGGGGCGGTTATTTTTGGAAATTCATAAGAAAAATTGATGGATCCAAAAACTATTTGATAAATGTTGAATAGAATCCTAACATCCGCAATTACGTATTACTAGTTTCTGTTATAAATATTTTTATAACGTCAACTACTGGATATAGGCCTGCCCCAGAGAGTGCCACCTCGAGCGGCTACTCGCCTCCTGCATCCATCGGCTTCCCGCGGTTTTGACTAGATCACACACTACACTGCACATTACGCTGCGTCTTCCGGTTCGTGGTCGCCACTCGAGAACCTTTCTTCCCCATCGGTTGTCAGTTCTGCGAGGGATGTGGCCTGCCCACTGCCATTTCAACTTCATTTCATCTAAGTATTTCATTTACACATTTTTTCATTTTACTTCATTTCAGGCGTAGAAAGAAAGAAATACTTCTTCGCCGCTTTTCAAATAAATGCGATGAAAAATTAAATTGTAAGTAGGTAAGAGCACAGAATAAATAATGTTTAAATAGTAGGTATAAGGATTTGGGAGGTTAATTATTTTTCTGTATATTATTTATTACTCGTTTGTACAGCTTGTACGCGGAATGGCAGATAACTAACTATCTTAGGTGATTAATTGCCATTTTAATAATTTATAGATTAAATTATATTGTTCTGCGCGCGTAAGTTTGGTCCCGTATATTTCACGGCCTAAGTAACGCCTTCGTGGCGCAATTGGTTAGCGCGTTCGGCTGTTAACCGAAAGGTTGGTGGTTCGAGTCCACCCGGGGGCGGTTATTTTTGGAATATCAATAAAAAAGTTAAATTAAAAATCAATTTGATGCCACTAAAAAGAATTCCATCGATATTGCCCGCAAATACTAATAAATAGGTTGTATATTTTTTCATTTTACATAATAATTATATATTAGTTTAATTATAATTAAACTAATTAATATACATAAAAATTAAAATGTAAAATCGGTCAAGAGCAAGTCAGTCTCACGCACCAAGGGTTCTGTACACATTTATACTTCATTGTGATAAGACTAAGGGCTTAGTTCTCTATATTCGATTAAAGTTACGATTATCTAGCCAGTGAGTAATACTGATCGGGATATAAAGGCGGCGAGTAGTTCTTTTCAGTTTCACGAACGAAAACAGAGTTTCGATCAGGGGCCGTACTGTGAGCTCTTATCGCGATTCAAAATTGAGCCAATATTAATCGCTTGTCAAAATCTTTATACAAAAAAAAACGAAGCGATCCAATACAGGCTCTGGTTTGAATCGCACTAAAGCTCACAGTACGGCCCCAGCTACTCAGTGGTAAAAATTTAGGGTGATCTGTAGCAACGTCAACTGTTCATTTCGTTCATTCAATAGTCACCCTGACTGCTGTCAGTGACGCCATTTTGGGTTCTTTTTTTTTGACATTTTTATGTGCCAGCTATATGCTGCGGTGCGATAGGTGCCCTTTAAAGAGTATTTATTCCCTGCCTAAAAACAGTAAGTAGGTAAGGATTTACCTTTACAAAAACGGGTATCAACTAATTAAATTAATGTAATGAGGAATGTAATACGAATTTAGATTACATTGTTTAGTTCAACGGGAAATGAAGTAATACCTATAGCACTACTTCCCCACTGCTCAACTAAATTGCTCAACTGCATCAAGTTGAGCAGTGGGTAATACCGACAGCTTTAATTATATTATATAAACAATTTTATATATATATTATATAAACAATTTTATAACAGGATGACCTACTGATCCACTTAGTTGAGCAAAATACAGTTAAGCTATAGGGCATAAAATGGTCGGTAATACAAACTATGTCCTACTGCTCAACTGCTCAACTGGTTGAGCAATTTAGTTGAGCAGTGGGAAAGTACTGACCTATAGGTGCCTAAAATATGGTTTTATCTTGACGCAATAATAAAAATTAAAACAACACAAAACTAAAATATCATAATATTATATAAGTATTTAACATATTATAATTGAACAAAAACTTTTTTAAGTATTTAGTAGTCATCATCATCATAATCATCAGCCTGAAGACGTCCACTGCTGTACATAAGCCTCCTCCAAAGAGCACCACTTTGAGCGGCTGCTAGCCTCCAGTATCCATCGGCTTCCCACGGTTCTGAACGGACTGTTTTAGTAATTAAATACGATTTCTATATTATAGTATGATTTCTATATTCATAAGTATCTGATCTCGAATTAGAAACAGGAATAGTCGATGTTTTTATAGCAGTAGCGTAATCAACAGGGTTGCCAGTTTTCAGTTCCGTAGATCTCAGTACTTGTGGCATGCAAACTATAATAATAAATTACAAACACATGCGAGCTTGCAACAAGTTTTGCTATAGCCGTCGGTTAACCGTACTAATCGGCAGTTGATGTGTCCTGTAAGTAGCAGCCTGGTTTACGGGTCGGCTAGCGCTACTCGGACATTCTGAAATTCGTTACTGCAGTTACAAGTGACATTACGTGGTGGCTAGTCAACTCGGAACATTACTCGGATATAGAGAACGAAGGCCTAAGTGAAAAAGCTTCTTAAAATTAAATTCTTAGTGGTTGAAATGAAAATCTTTACATATCGCAAGGCCAACTCGCACTTGGCCAGTTTTTAGTATTTTGCTTATATTACAGAGTAATATACCTAATTATTATGCACTATAATGATACTTAGTTTGTGGCGTATGTAGGTAGGTCCACCCGGGGTAGGGGTTAGGTATTTATTTATTTAGGTCCGCCAACAGTTAAAACATGAACTTATGTAATGAAAGTCACTTAAGATATCTAAACTACATGCTCAACCAATTACAGGCAGACACCGTATGCACCTATAATATAACTTGTATAAAATGTGTAATAATACGTATACGTATAGTTAAACACTAAAGGTGAAAAGAAAATGAAACGTAATATTTTTACAAATAGAATTTTAATGCAAAGGAAAAACACGAATCACAAGCAGGGCTTGAGCCCGCCTTCATACCCGGCCCTATGGCAGAACATGATTTGTTCAAACTTCTGACAAGCGATCTCATGTCCTTTATCCTTCGCACTTTACAGGCAACTTACAACAAAATACCTACCTACTTACAATTATGTAACAATATAACATGTAACACAGCAGTCTGAAAGACCTCGAGTTATTCATATGTATTACCGCTTTTGAATATAAAAAATTAAAATAAGTACTTATGCGGTCTACAACTAATACAACCGTTAATAAGTCGGACAGAGGCACCAGCTACTTAGAATAAGGTTCCATTTTAACCCTTAGGGTGCAGGACCCTAAAAAGTACTAGGAAATTACTTGTGGTATGAAAATTATAAGACACAGAGACAAAAATCCAAACAAGTATAATAAAATTTCTAAAAATTAGAGAGCAAAAATAACCGCCCCCGGGTGGACTCGAACCACCAACCTTTCGGTTAACAGCCGAACGCGCTAACCAATTGCGCCACGAAGGCGTTGTGAGCAGCAGCGAAATTTTTCAAGTGTATCTCCACGTAGTTTTAGGATTTATTTTATTTATCTATAGGCCATCGCGGTCTATTATACAGTCCATGTAGGTATAGTGTAGCTAGTTAGTGTGTAGTTAGTTAGTTTTAGTTTAGTTTAGTTTTTATTATTGTAGTAGTTAGCTTGAGTAATAAAGGCATATTGTACGTAAAAAAAAACTGTTCAATCAAAACATTTAATGTCCGATGTCAAGGACGAATTGGTAAAAATATTTTTTTATTTAATTCTGTACCAGAAAAGTACCTATCAGAACTACAAAAAATATTCATATCTAAAATAATGTCCATCCCTTACTTAGTAAACTAGGACTAGTAATAAAAGTGAAATTAATATTATCTGGCTGTTTTGCGCCAAAACGGCGGAAATGATTTCGATTAAATTTTGCACACGGAAACTTTCAATTTTTTTTTATTTACGGTCCAAAAAAACCATTTCTCTTCATCAACATTACAGAACCGAGTTCTAAGAATTTATCTAAGTTTCCGCGGGAAACGGGAATTTATATTTTGGGGCGAAACCACAGAGCATTATAAAGAGACGTAATCTACAAATTTTGTAAAGGAAAAATTTGAACCACGAGCGGGACTTGAACCCGCATCCATCCCTCAAGCCGGGATATGCTTTACATGACAACTGCAGATCTCACTCTCTCTCAGTGATTCAACTTTTTCCTTTACAAGTTAATCTGGAGAAACATAATATTCATTATATATTTTTGCTTAAGTTTTTAATTACATTTGAACCGCGGGGAGTCAATGGATACAAGAGGCAAGCAGCCACTCAATGTGGCACTCTGTCAGGGAGGCATATCTTCAGCAATGGCCATCTTAAGGCTGATAAGTCTTGTACAAAGATAAAAGCAATTTTTTTTTATTAATTTTTTTTTTAGTTGACCCTTACCTCTGTTCCAATGTTTTCTAAAACCATATCGTTCATGCAGGGGTTGAAGTATCGGGCTCGTGCCAGCAGGATGAAGCACAGGCGCATGTCCTCTCGAAAGTTGTCGTAGGCGCTAAAAAAATCAACACATATTATATCCAAGTTTGACGGGCCCGATAGCTCAGTTGGTAGTAGCCCTGCCTTCTGAACTGAGGGCTGTGGGTTCGATTCCTACCCAGGACAAACATTTGTATGATGAACATAGATGTTTGTTCTGCGTGTTATATTGTATTCTTTGTATGTATTTACAAACAAAAAAGTATATAAGTATTGTATCAGTTATTTGGTTCCCATAGTACAAGCTATGCTTAATTTGGGGCTAGATGGCGCTGCGTGAACTGTCCACACATGTTATATTATTATATTATATATATAAGTACCTATATATATCAAAGGCTTTGTCCTGACTGACTGACAGGCAAGACACAGCCCAAACCGCTAACGTAAATACTTGAAATTTGGAGTGTGGCTTCTTTTATACCGCGTACTAAGGATTTTTGAAAATTCAACCCCTATCTGGGCGAAAAGGGCAAAAAACGTTTGAATGAAAAATCTACATTTCATGACGTATCGTTTAGAAACTTCAAACATACAAAACAAGTATTTATAAAAATTATACCGTTATACAGGATGTAATTTAATTCATTAGCATAAATTGAGCCCATGATAGTACATTTTTTTTAGTATATTTTTTATGATTATTAAAGAGTAAAAGTGTGTAAATGAAAATATTTTTATTGAAAATTATGAAGATTGCCGCGGCGCTTAACGCAGTTGGCACGGATGATTTTGATACATCTAAACGTTTTTATACCTTGTATGTACTAATTAACAACAGTACTACATTATTTGATTAAGTAAGATATTCCACTTTTTGGAGTTATTATTATTACCAAACCAATGTGTTAGAATTCAAAAATTTTGGTCCACACGTGACCGGTATCAGGAGTAGGTATCTAGTTTCAAAGGGTGCTAATGAACTCAATTACACCCAGTATACCTTATAAGTACCTTTTAGTTTTTCGAAATTCAATACTTAAAAGGGTTATATATTAAAAATCTTTAATAATTGACAATCCATACGTACATACATGTATTTTTTCCATACAATTGTATGGCATAAAAAAAAACAGCATCATAATGATGTTTGGAATGTGTACAAAATAAATAGTTACGAACGCGACGTTTCTTGAATTTAGGTAATCCCCTAAAAAGTTATAATTCTTGAAAGTAGTTCTATGACTACTGAAAAACATGGGGAGCCGATGGATGCAGAAGGCGAGCAGCTGCTCGAAGTGGCGCTCTCTAGGTGAAGCCTATGTTCAGCAGTGAACGTCTTCAGGCTGATGATTATGATGATGAATAGGTAACATACTCTGAAATCTCCTTAGCCAGTTTCCGGAGCTCCCGACCGGTAGCCATGGCCGTCCATTTCATCAGCTTCTTCCCGGTGTAAGCCAGGTGGAGACGGTTCCTCATCTGCTGGAGAGCCACCAGCGAAGGCATGCAGGGGTAGCGAGTTGCTGAAGCTGAGGTGTCGTCATCATCTGGAATCATGAATGGTAGAATTAAGAATTGAAGCTGAGGTGTCGTCATCATCATTAACAGCCTGAAGACGTCCACCGCTGAACAAAGCCCCAGGGAGCACCACTTTGAGCGGCTGCTCGCCTCCTGCATCCATCGGCTCCCCACGGCTTTTACTAGATCGTCGATCCACCTCGTGGGGGGCTGGCCTACGCTGCGTCTTCCGGTTCGTGGTCCTCCTCCTCCTGTCCTGGTCCTGGTCTCTAATTCTAATTCTACGTGGGGGTGCTAAGTCCTGCACTGACGTCCCGCTTGGGGTGTATTGTGCATTTCCCCCTCTGCCAGCATCTACCCGAGCCACCCCAACTCCTTAAAATAACGGAGTGTGGCTCTAGGCTGCTGGCACAACTGCTCCAGTGGTGCTGATGATGGGTGTTGTATTGATGCAGATGAGGCATTCAACCTATTTTGAGTAGAATGCTGTGCGTCCACTTGTATCAGCATTCCTGATGTGTATCTGGCTTCCTCTGTGGCTGTGCAGTATCTCAGCACGTGTTCCACAGTCTCATTTTCATTCAGACACCCTCTACATAGGGGGCTATCCGTGGCCCCGGTCTTATACAGATGGTAGTTCAAATTGCAGTGGCCAGTGATGAGGCCTACTATGAGCCGAAGATCTTGCCGCTGCAGCTTTAGCAAGTTATTAGTAATTTTCCTGTCAATGGTTGGAAAAACGGCTTTCGCATGTTTACAGTCTGACTTTTTATCCCAGATGTTTTGCTGCTCTTTTTCAGTGTGCTGGCGTAGTGAGTCCCGCACTTCCATCGCTGATGGTTTGCAGAGCCCTACGACGTCAACATCAACTTCTTTCTTGGTTCCTTCTTTGGCAAGAAAATCTGCCCTAAGGTTACCTGGGCATGAGCCGTGGCTCTTCGGCCATCTTACTATTGTTCTGCATTTGTGAGACAAATTTTGGAAAGCTGCGTGGCACTCGACCTGGTTGTGGGCCTTCTGAGTGCATAGACTGTTGCCGCGCTATCAGTGGTGAACATGAGAATTCCCTTCTCATCAGATCGAGGTGGGACAGTTAGAGCATCCGATGAAAGGAGTGCTCTAGCCGCCATTAGAAGTCCCATGTTCTCTGCTTGAAACGCTGAGGTGTTTTTGTGTAGGGCTTTGGAGTCCGAGATTCCAAGTTCCGGCGAATGATACCCGCAACCTGCTCCTGCCTTATTTTTTGCACCGTCTGTGTACATGTTCCAAGAGGGTGAGAGACCTTCCAGGGCACCCTCCTCTGTAATTAGCTCATACCTTCTACCGTCAAGGTGCGTGCTAGCTATTCTATCCGTACCTTGGTTTGCTTCGGGTATGATTCTTATCGCTTTCTCTAAAATTCTGCTATGAGTGGTGAGTTACCTTTCCACTGGCCTGTAGATTTAATTCTGAGAGCTGATGCCATTGCTTCCTGCTGTATATGCAGGTGCAAGGGAGTCAGACCCAGAATAACGTCCAAAGCTGCCGAGGGTGTCGTCTTTGTACACCCACAGATCAGGGCGCAAGCCAGTCTTTGGATTTGTTGTAGTTTGGCGATTGTTGTCACCAGATTTGTGCGAGCCCACCATACTACGCCGTAGCCGTATGTGAGTACCGGTCTCACTATGACTGTGTACAGCCAGCGGCAAAGCTTCGGTTTTAGACCCCAGTCTTTGCCGACGGCTCTGGTGCTTTGCCATAAAATGTTTGTAGCTTTCCTAACAATGTGATCAAGGTGTTTTGCCCACAAAAGCTTACTGTCTAACCAAATGCCTAGATATTTTACTTCCTTACTAAGGGTCAACTGTGTACCAAACAAAGTCGGAAGTTTTAGTCCTGCTATTTTAATTTTCCTGGTGAACAGAACCATCTCCGTCTTTTGTGGGTTCACAGAGAGACTGTGGCTTTCACACCACTTTTCGACGACCCGAAGGGCCTTCTGCATCTTATCGCAGAGGGTAGCTTCGAATAGCCCGGAGACCATAATAGCTAGGTCATCAGCATAGCCTACGGTGATGATGCCATCTTTGTTTAGAAGCTGGATGAGTTCATTTGCCACCACAACCCAAAGTAATGGTGACAGAACTCCTCCCTGCGGACAGCCTCTCGTGACAAGGCATCGTGTTGCATTTGAGGTTTCTATCATCGCAGCTCTGTTTGAGAGCATGCTTGTAACCCATTTATCCACTCTGTTATCCACTCCCTGGTTATTCAATCCGCTCTCAATACTTGAGAACGTGGTTTTATCAAAAGCCCCTTCAATATCAATGAAGGTTGCCAAACAGGACTGCTTGTTCTCCAGTGCCGATTCAATCTTATGGACGACCTGGTGAAGAGCTGTCTCTGTGGATTTGCCTGATTGGTATGCATGTTGGTTCTTGTGCACCGGATTTTTAATCAACGGTTCACCTCTAATATATTTGTCGCACAGTCTCTCCAGAGTTTTCAGGAGGAACGAGCTCAAGCTTATAGGCCTGAACGACTTGGGATTGGTGTAGTCTGCTTTACCTGGTTTTGGTAGAAAAACTACTTTGACCTCTCTCCATGCTTTGGGTATGTACTTCCACGCAAGGCATGCCCTGAATATAGCAATTAAATGTGTTTTAATCTTGTTTAAACTCCATTGGAGAAGTGCTGGAAAGATTTCATCTATCCCAGCGGCTTTGTAAGGTTTAAACGAGCTCACGGCCCACAGAAGGGCTTCTTCTGTGACTATTGAGTCTGCAAAAGCCCAGTCTTCGTTATCCGGTTTGTGCATTATCTCTGGTTCCTATCCCTTGTCGCTGTCCATACGGCAGTCCGGGAAATGGGTTTCTAGCAGGAGTTCAAATTGTTCCTGCTCCGATGCTGTGTAGGTGCCATCGGCTTTCTTCAGAGTACCTAGTTTCGTCTGGCTATCTCTGGATAAAAGTTTTCTGAGCCTCGCGGTCTCACTCTCAGATTGTATAGAGTTACTGTACTTTATCCACGAGTTGTTACGACTCTTATTTACACTCACTTTGAGTTTGTGTCTAGCTTTCCTATAATCTTGCCAATCTTTTTTGAGGTCTGTGTTCATGGCTCTGTTGAAATGGTGTCTTGATGTCTTCCTCAGCTTGCTGAGCTTTTTATTCCACCATTTGTCGCTCTTGTCCAGTATTTTACTGTTCTCTGTTTTCAAAGGACAGGCTCCTTCGTAACTTTTCTTTATGCAGTCGGTCATAGACTCGATTGCACTTTCAATTTCGTCAGGCGACAACTCTGTGGTCATTTCAAGTTTTGGTATTTCTGCCAGCGCATTCTCTAGCAATTCTCTGAACACCGTTCCATCGGTCTTCCTCGGATTTCTGTGCGTGCGTGGTTTGTCCTGGTCCTGGTATAGTCTGATTCAAATACCATGGCGGCTTTTAAATCTCATATCACCAAGAGGCCTGCTAAGCGTGCTTAACCTTATTTTATATTTTACATCTATTTTTTAGCATTTGTTATTGTAGCGGCAACAGAAATACATAATCTGTAAAAATTTAACTGCCTAGCTATCACATGGTTTATGAGATACAGCCTTGTGACAGATTGACAGGCTGAGAGACGGACAGGTCCTTACCCTCGCTTACCCTCGCTTACCCTCTTTGGGTACAGAACCCTAAAAACCAAGGTGAAAGAGCGAGGGTAACGCGGTCTGCCAATGGAACGTCTTGGTAGAGAACCCAGACTTACCGCTAAAGGCAATTTCTCAATTTCTTCCAGACAACCTGTGAAGTAATTATTTCTTACCATCGTCTTCCTTGAACATCTTGAGGTGTCAGCACTTAATATCGGTATTACAGAAAATAATCAAAATACTAAAAAGGTAGTGAACATGACAGCATAAAATTTTAAGACTTATTGCTACTCATATTGGAGTTATTTCTGATTGTATTCACTTTTCACTCACGAATTTATCATTTTTGGTTTAGGATAAAGGTTTTACATTTTGAATTAAAATAAAAATTTGGTTTAAAAATTTTTTGATATTGAAATAGTTTCCAACATTTTTCCAAATTGACAGGACGCTAATTTTTGACGTTTTGACAGAAAAACGTAAATAGAAGTTTTGGTTTTCTTCTTTTTCTTCTGTAAGAAGGATCGCAGTTCTCTTTTTCGATGGAAACTTTTCCGACATACTTTAGGAAGTCTTTTTACAACCTTAATTATTTAAGGCTATGATTTCTCACAGACATTTAATAGTGTGATTTCTGCACAAGTGCCTATTTCTAGCAAAGTGTAAAAATAACAAAAGAATTTCCAGAACTAGCTCTTTTTACATCATGATTGTCATCATCGTAATTCGTCGTGAAATAGATTGTGGTGATATGTGCTAATATCCGACCAAAATAATGACCCATCCTTCATTACTTCACTATCTTTATTACCTCTCGGGCAGTGTGTAGGTACCTACTTACCTGTACCCCTAGCTCGAGTTTCGATAGTTTACTAAAACTTGATTCGTTTACATGGAGCTATTAAAAAAAGAAGGAGGCAATCCCGTCTGATCCGAAACTGAAGCACCCTTAAGAAGCCGGAACGCTTCGTACGTACGAGCGGAACACGCACACACTCACATCATAGGCAGCCGGTCGCCCTACTTTCATCTGACACACATATGTAATATGTCCGCCATTTTGGGCTTCAGTTCGATGTCAATCAAAACTCAATCCTTCTTTTTTTTATTTCATCCAATCCATTTTCGTTTACGTTTTCTCCCTTTTCTCCCATACATTTCTGTGCAGCGCCCCTAGCGGACACGTTGATGAACTAAAAATGACAGTACAAATTTTAAATGGATTCGCGCGTATTCACGTATTGGAAAAGTCACAGAGCTTTGAAACATAATTATGACGGTCGCTTCGCACCTACACTGAAAAACCGAATAGTTGATTCTCTAAATGTTGATTCAATTTCAGTTGAGTTAACATAAAATTATGTTCTAATAAACATCGCGTTAAGATTGAATTAACAAAAAATAAAATGTTATGTTGAAATAGGTTATTTCAACCACAAAAAGGGGTTAGTCTAACACCACATTGTATGTTCGGTCAGATCCAGGTTAATTTTACTGCTTATTTAGTTAGATCAGCATATTGCCTAAGTCTAATCAACAACACAACTTAGTCAAATAAACGAAACTGAAGAAACAAGGCAGAGTTGAATATACCATTTTAAAAATGTCTTGAAACAACCAAAGTGACAGTTGTTAAATTAACTTTTTTCAAATAACAATTTTCGTTTTGTTGATTCAACAAATCGTCTCGGTAGGTCCTATATTAACCTAAAATTTAGGTTGAAAAAAGGTTGAAACAACTGTTTTGGTTTTTCAGTGTAGACGAAAAACGAAGCAATATACCACAGAGCAAAAAAAAAACGCTTCCGGTGCGTCATTTGTTTCATTGCTGTACTGATTTATACTTCTCACTCCCACGCTTAGTGAGATTTTTTACGAAAATACTCAATCCTTGAGTATTTTCGTAAAAATTTTAGGCCCTAAGGTCTGTGGATTTTTCCGTAAAAAATATGGCGACCGTAATCTTTTGGATTTCGGAAATAACTTATAGTAGGTACATACCATATTTACTTTATGGTTATAATATTTTTAATGTAAGTAGATCCCAGATAATATAATACCTAATTTTGATCTATCTTTACCTAATTAAATCTGCAATGAATGCATTATTGTAAATTTCAGGCCATAGAAAACACAGCTTTTTTTTCACCCGTCTATAAAAACCCCATTTGCAGAAAAACGATTAGCAAAATCAACCCTACATGCGGGATAGATCAATGAACTCTCAATGCATGCTATGCACACAATATGCATATGCATACAGAACTGACACCTTCACACCACGATTTCACACATCACAACCACTCCCTACCACTCGAAAACAAAAAAAAATACGAACTATAGACCAATAATAATAATAATTCCTCCCCTTAAACATTCTAACCAGTCTAACTTAAACTCCCATACGTCGTGTTCCATTCAACTTTTTGTTAGACCTCAAGTAAAATCAGAGGTTTGTGTAAACTGGTTCTGTTGTAGTACGCGTGACATTTCTACACAATGCTTATTATGTCGGTATAAAGAGGTACGGAACCCTCTTTCACACCTCCCAGCTTTTGATTCTGTGATTTTTGAGATTAATAAATTTATTCTTTTTAGAAGTGGCAGAATTTTTATCTTATAATCAACAGCCTGTGCTGAACATAGGCCTCCCCCCAGAGTGCCACTTTGAGCGGCTGCTTGTCTCCTGCATCCATCGGCTCCCCACGCTTTTCACCAGATCGTCGATCCACCTAGTCTGTTGTCTATAGATACCCAGTTTATCAAAAATACTACTACATTTAAAAAAAATGGAGAATATTTTGTGCAGGCGTAAACTAAGAATAATATTGCTCCATTGTTATGTTTGGTCAGTAGTGCTGTACGGTAGTGAGGCTTGGACTCTTAAAGCTTATTTACATTCATATTATATTATATCGCTGCTTAGTTTGCCCCGTTATCACCCCCCCGCGGTTTCACCCGCCAAATCCGTCACACAGGAACCACTAAGATTATCTGAGACAATTTGCATAAGTAGTTTTTATTCTTGTTGGATGTTTGGAAATTCATGCCCTGTTAGATTAGTTCTGTTTAAGGTATAGGTATTTGTTTATATTTTATAATATTGTTCTTACGCTGCCCTTTCGTTGAAAGCGTGCGTGATGTCAGTTGCCGGTGCCAACGGAAGACCAGCGCTAGTTGCTTGCAGCTAGCATTTTGCTGAGTTGGAGCTGGGTTGTGGCAAACACTAATATTATGTTGTTTTGTATAAACTGTTGTAAGTATTAGTAAGTGGAAGTGTTTGGCACAAATAAATATCTTTCTTTCTTTCTTTCTTTCTAAAGCCAACACTCAGAAACGTCTCAAAGCATTCGAGATGTGGTGCTATCGTCGGATGCTTCGCATTAGCTGGACTCAGAAGGTTTCCAATGTGAGGGTTCTTCAGCGCGTCGGCCGAAGCCGCGAATTGTTGCAAACCGTCAAGCGGAGGAAAGTTGGGTATCTTGGGCACATACTGAGACACGAGAAATACCAACTTCTCCAGCTCATAATGATGGGCAAAGTAGTAGGAAATCAGCGTGTGGGAAGAAGGAAGAAATCTTAGCTACGAAACATCCGGGAGTTGACAAATATTGCCAGCGTAGAAGACCTGTTTCGCTTGGCACAGGATAGAGAGAGATTCGCAGAGCTGACGGCCAACCTCCAGTAGTGGAGAGGCACCATAGAAGAAGAATTAATAATACTGTTTTTGATGTTGTAATTTGAGGTACCTACCTACTTATACTATTTTTTAATTCGTTTACGGGAAGAAGCAGCGTAGGCCGGTGGAACCGATGGAAACAAAAGGCAATCAGCAGCTCACAGTGGCGCTATGGGAGAGGCCTATGTTCAGCAGTGGACGTCTTCAGGCTGATGATGATCAATTCGTTTACCATCGAATTTACTTTGTGGCGAATTTGCAATAACCCTTGTAAAGTAGGAGATCAAGCGTTTTGATGAGTCATTCGTAGTCTGAACGGCCAAGGAATGGAACGCTCTTCAAGCAACAATATTTCCTCCTGGGTATAACCTGGGGCTTTTCAAGTCTAGAGTGAACGGGGATCTCATGGGCATACGTGTTCCGCCTTAGACAGCTTTGTCACTTACCATCAGAATTGTTGTCAAACGTATGCTTATTTTGGCATAAAAATGTTTACTATTTGTACTTAAAGTACCAGGAGATCATGAATACTAAAGAGGTTATTTAGGGCTTTATTTAAAGTAAGCCATTGCCTCCTCTATATTGTTTAATCTCTACATAAATTCACACCTTACCCTCCTGGGTATCTTAATACGACATACGAGCTGTGTGAGATCGCTCGCAAATTAAATCTTTAATGAACACGCGTTTTAACAATGGAACTAAAACCATTGATTTTTATTAGTAGGGTCCCGTACCTAAATGGTACAAACGGGACCTTATTACTTCCGCGGCCTTCTTAATAGACATGGAGCAGCTTTGTCTTTTTCGATCGAGTTAGATATTCGATTGAGAGAAAAGGACAAACGGTGGGTTGGAGTAACTAATCCGAAGCTACTTGGTGTATTAATAAGGCCGCCGGTGTCAGTCTGTCTTTCTGACCTATACACGGCTGTATTTTTTGAACTCTAATTGGTTGGTGAAATTTTCACAGTTTTTTATATATAAATAATTATTCGCCTTTTCGTAATTTTTAGTATTTGTTGGGAATAATCCCAACAAATACTAAAAATTACGAAAAGGCATATTAAGGTGCTGACAGGACCCAATGCGAGCACGTTTATTTTAGCAGACGAACTTGAAACTTATTTAATACCTTATAGGGTCGCTTTATGCATAGCAAAAATATGGCGATTACGTTGCGTTGCACTTCGACTTTTCCATTTTTCGGTACAAATAATTAGTTATAAATGAAATGCTTATTGTTATAAAAAATAAGCTTAGAGACGGATGCATTGAAACATAACTTATCACTATGATTTATTTCAATGGGGTGTCTTATTATAATGTAACATTATAGGACGTTTGAATGATTTTTCAGAGGTCACTTCACGATTTTTTTTAATGGAGAAAACTTTTCGTAAACGTGTTTCGGTTTCGGCAGATGGAAAGAAGATATGACCAGTATTAACGTGCATTTTTTTCAATCCTGTAAATGGTACACGTTTTGAGATAATCACGTTCAAAATAGTCGATTTGGGAGCATTCAGCGCCTTAAGGATTCTCTATACTACGGAATACATTATGTTCAGCAGTTATAGACGTCTTCAGGCTGTTGATTTTTTTATGCTCCAATGGACATACGTTTGACAACAGATCACCCGATGGTAAGTGACGAAGTAGTCTAAGCCCTAAGGTGGACCATGATTGCCCATGAAATGCCCATTCTCTCTTGACTTGAAAAGACCCAGTTTATAGGTACACAGGAGGAAATACTGATATGAATGAAACATTATTTATATCTGTAAAACGGTTGGTAATTTTAATACGTACAAAACTCAAACATTTTTTTTTTATTTCTTCAAACTTGGAATCATTATAGTGCATTCAATTCATTCATTCAGTCAAGTGCATTATTGGACTTGCGATAAAGTACATAATATACGGAACCCTCGGTCCGCAAGTCTTAACTCCGCCGGCTTTATTTTATTTAGCGATGGCTTGCGATTGAGTGGACCCAGAAGAATTTTGCAGGTCCTTTTGCAGGATTTCTTAAAACAATTAATTTTAAGGCCTTATTAATAAACGTGGACTAGCTTAGGATTAGTTACTCCAACTTTTGTCTTTTTTGTCATTCTAATCTCGAACATGATCGAAAGAGACAAAAGGTGGTTTAACTAATCCAAAGCTACTCTACTTTTATTAATAACTAGCAGACCCAGGGGTAATTAGTTTTAAGTCCTAACTATGCTCATGGGTAAGAGAGAAGGGAAAGGTAAAAAAATAGGGGAAAAGGATGAATGGATGGGACGGCAATAGAAGGGAGGCAGTGCGCCGCGTCCCATCCATTCATCCATTTCCCCTATTTTTTTACCTTACCCTTCTACCTTCCCTTCGACAGGGTGAGAATATTTTTTGTAATGTTTTTTTGTTTTTGTTTTTGTTTTACGAAATTAAAATTGATTTTTAAATTTAAAAATATAATGAACCAACAAAAAAATCTAAAAATGAATAAAAATTACACTCTTATTGCTTGGGCAACCCGCACTTGGCCGTTTTAGAAAACAAAAAGTATACTAAATGTTATTCTGCATAATCAGCTATAACCATACCGAATTTCAGTCAAATCCGTTCAGTTCTAGCGTGATGCGTGTTCAGAGGGACAGAGAGACAAAAAATTCAAAAACATTGTTTATATTGACTTAGAAGTGTAAAGCCGTCAAAATTTTCAAAAAATATTCAATGTATAGTTTTAGCCCAGTTACAGTATGTATTGATTAATAAGGCCATAATGGTTTTCTAGAATTCCTCTCTTACATTTTATACGTAGCAAAAGAAATAATAACCACATGCTCTTGTCTATTTTCCCCCTCGCAAGATGGCTGCCGCTAGTTCTTGTTACATTTTCTATTCGCAGATCAAAGAACCTCTTAGGGTCGTACCCTAGTCTAGGCAATACCTAGGTTATTAAACTATGCCTAGGTTTCAGAGGGGAGAGGGCTTTAATGAATGAGTTTCAGAACCATGAATTATTTTTATGTTTTGAACAAAAAAAATTTTTCTTTTCGTTCTTACTTTTTAGGGTGCCGTACCCAAAGGGTAAAGCGTACCCTGTTACTAAGGCTCCGCTGTCCATCTATCTGTCTGTCTGTCTGTTCATCTGTCCGTCTGTCACCAGGCTGTATCTCATAAACTGTGATAGCTAGAGTTTTCACAGATGATAAATTTCTGTTGCCGATTTGACAACGAATACTAAAACACAGAATAAAATAAGGGGACTTCCATACATAGAACGTGATTTTTTGCTCTTTTTTATATAATTAATAGTATGGAACCCTTCGTGCGCGAGTCCAACTTGCACTTGGTTATTAAAACACAGACTTTAGAATTGAATTAACTGATGTTTTTAAAAAAAGATTGAACGACTGGCGACCTTGCGTCTGTTTATAGACTTTGAATTCTCCGTCAGTTAAAGAAAACCATCTCCTTACGAGAAGTCTAAAAAATTTGTTTACAAAAAAAAACACGTACATGCTGTAAGTTTTAAAAACTTGTAGGTATTATAGTAGTCAAAGAAATTGCTTCCAGAGTTTGTAACATTCCTCACCATCATCAGCCTGAAGATTTCCGCTGCTGAACATAGACCTCCCCCAAAGAGCGCTACTGAGCGACTGCTTGCCACCTGCATCCATCGGCTCCTCTCGTTGGTCCTAGTGAGAGGCCTACGCTGCGTCTTCCAGTTCGTGGTCGCCGCTCGAGAACTTTTTTCGAGTTGTCATGCAGTTCTACGAAAGATGTGGCCTACCCAGGATTAATTAGCATTCGCATTAATATTTAGCATGTGAAAACTCTATTAGCATTTTGCAAATTAAATGTAGTTGCTAAATTTCGTGAAATATGAAAATTTATTTCAATTCATTCAGTTCATTTTGAATTTAATTTTTATTATAAAGTTTCATTTCATATTTCATTTTATTTTAGCAAATAGCATAGCAATAGTAATTAGCATGCTAAGACTCGTGAATTAGCATGTTTATGAAATTTATGCAAAATCGCATTAATTGCCATCGCTACTACCCACTGCTACCACAACTTGCTAATTCTAATAGCTATATCGATCACTTTAGTTTTGTTTCTTTTGCGCATAATACCTAACTAATTCAAACTACAGTTTCGACACACTGCCGCCAGACGATAATAAAACATTTAACTGGACAGTTTCCATTAAAATTGCACCGCCATGCACCTGGCGTGGTCAACTGCCGAACTTCCTATTGTTGCAGTCAAAACACGCCAGCGGTCGGTAGTTTCACCGGGACGTGTTGATTTTGCTCGTGCAGTATTGAGTTACAACTGGTTATAACCTATTTCATACTTTGTACTTAGGTACCTACGCAGTAAGTAGAACGTACCTACATATACCTATCACCACAGAGCAAAAAAATTCTTCTTCTAGGTTCGAAGCATCATTTGTGCCTATCACAGAGCAGCGGCTCTGGAGAGATCCCCATACATACAAAAAATACAAAGCATTCAAGCAACTCACATTACGGCCCCATTAGAGCAAAGCGAGTGTGCAATTTTTTTCCTACTTCTCTACTTTCCTTCTAAATAATGTTACTTAAAATGTTCCATACAAAATACAACGCAATCTCACAAATAAATTAAATAGCATACCTTAAAGAAACTAGATGGCGTTGTACGTTCTAAGACGCGCTAGAAACGATAACAGATTTTCTCTTGCTTTCAGAAGCCACGTGACTAGGCCTTCAGTTGGTGTTGGAAAACGTAGTTTTCACAATGTAAGAACGTAATTATACACCTCGTCTTAATATTCTACTGTACCTACAGTTACCTATTTACCTCATAAGTATCTACATCATTTACTGTTGGCTTAACTACGTTTCTACGTTGAATAATTTCACCGTCGAATCTTAGAGCTTTTAACCAATGGAGATGTTAACGTTATAATCCGCAAGCATTATTTTCTGCCTATTTCTACGGGGGACGAGGTAAACACGCATAGCACACGCGCAAACCGCGCGTGTAAATGCACGCCGCACACCATCTTAAAAATACGCACATAGTTATAAATCTGACGTAGTGTTTACACGATGATAATGTATATAATAATAACGCCCGATGATCACATAGTATATGACCAAATAGCGCCATATGACCGGCAGAGGGTACGCCTTGCCATCTCCATTTATAAATGCTCTAAGCGTCGAATTCTTCTACCCAAGAAACAAAAATAATATGAATAGGACAGCACTATTCTTGTAGTGATGTCACATTAATGCGTAGGTGTGCACTAATACACTAAAGAGAGCTGCGGCCCCGAGCGCGATCAAAGGGGTTTGCAGACCTAGAGACGTATAGACATGGCATGGCAGACTATTATAGCGAAACCAAAGCGCTGGCAATTTATTGGTACAACCTTAGAATAATTCTATGAAAGAAAAGAACTGAATAGAGCAAACATTTCTATTGCTGTCTCACACCCTCTGCACTTAAACACATTTGTGGGAGAGGGAAAATATGAGTTTCATGTTTGCGTCAGATTCATTTCTTTAATGGCATACGTTATACAACGAATCAGCATTCCAATATACCCGGGAATGTCCACGAATAAAATTATTTCATTTTAAAAAGTATTTTTTTTCTTAGCGAGTAGGTCTTTATTTGTTTAAACAATCTACAATAATACCAAAATAAAAGTTTTATTTATTATTTATTTATTTAACTACCACTAAATGCTATCAGCTATACTAACCTACTAAAAAAATGTATCTGCGTTGGTACCTACTCTATATTACCGCGCTGAATTTATAGGTAGACAATCCAAATGCTCCAGCCTCATATTAATATAGTAGCGTATATTCAACATGCTAGCATTATTGCCCCGTCGAGTTGCAATGCTGATTCGTTATGCAGCCTAGTAAATGCTAGCATTTAAATCACAGGCGATTTTGATAAACTTTGGAAAACGCGATGAGCTCCCGGTCCCCCCCCTCCCCCCACAGACCACCCGCGGTTTCGCCCGCGGATAAAAAGTAGCCTAAGTAGTCCTGTGTCGATCGTGATTGACCGAATCAAAATGATCAAATCATGCCTTCTTCTGACCGATTCGTTCAATCATTAAAGACCCTGGACTGACTGAGTGAGTGAGTCAGTCTTACTCACTCAGCACGGAGAAAGATTCGTGACCGACCGAACGACCGGCACAGCGGCGTGGTATCACTTCTAACTGGAACGACGTAAGTTAAATAACAATTATTGTGAAATCAACCTTAAGCGCTGGTAAATAAAGTACTATTCCGCACTGCATTGGTTTTCGAGACCGATGACCGATCGACGTGATTGAATCTTTTGACTCGGTTAAATACCAATTATTCTGAAATCAACCTTAACTGCTTACTTATAAAGTACTTTTCCGCATTGCATTGGGTTTCGAGACCGATGACCGACGTTTTGATCGAATCTTTTGACTCGGTCACTTGGCTAGTCAATCACGAACGACCGAGATCTCCGAAAATGAACGACCGACACAGGACTAAGCCTAAGTATGTATTGATTCACTAAAAAAGCTATCCTACATTCCAAATTTGAACCAAATACGTCAAGGGAGTTTTGGCGGGAACGCGGAAATGTTCACGTCGTGCATTGTATTATTTCTCAAAACTTGTGCTTTTTCCAGTGTTAATGTTTAAAACTGGTACGAGCATGAGTGCAGGCAAGTTATATAATGTGGTAAAACGTGATTTTTCGTGTTGCTTTCAAAATTCCGTAGAAGCTTCTAGTAAAGTTGTCACCACTTTACTGGAGCATGACTTAGACTGAACTATGACTACCTGACTTAGACTGGACTATGATTATGAGTAAGACTTGACTTTACGTGAAATATTCAATTAACATGACGAAAAATTACAATACTTGACACTGGCTAAATACACTGTGCGCGTTTAGCGTGTAAGAGTAACAAACATACAAACTTTGGCCTTTATAACATTAGTGTGAATAAATATGAATAGTGTAAATGTGATAGTGTGATGTGATATTTGATATAAGTGTGCCATGTCTAATAAAGCAGCTCTCTGTGGCCGGTGTTTCCGCGAAGTGCAGTACTAATGCACGCTTAACGCCGCCGCGCATAATGCTCTGACACACTGACGCTGACACCATATGCTACCATTTGCTACTACATGCATAGATCTATATATCAGGATATGCCCGAAGGAACATTTTATTTACTCAAAATGGTGTGGGGAAAAGTCAGCGCCATCTCTTAGATTACTCAGGAACTACGATGAGAACGGCCCTATCGCTGCCATTATGCCCGTCAATGTTTATGTTTACAATGATTATCCCAAATATAAATTCGATTATTTTCGTACAAAACGGAGTGCATTATTGAAAATATTGACTTACTTGTGGGTAAGAAACTTTGTATTTCTTTTTATTGCACTTTAAAGTGTAGTTTGTGCAACCCTTCACAACACAACTTGGCATATTTTCTTTGAGACACACGACCGATATCTTCTCACTTCCAACACAGACTGGGCGCTAGTGGATGTCAATCTGTGAAATTGACACCCTCTTTGAAGCGACGGTTTAATCTGTCATTAGGCCTGTCCTTATATATATGTCTATGACTACATGCTACCACTTTCCATCTAATAGATGGGAAAAATGTAATGATCGGACTCGCAAAAGCACTAACATCACAACGTCCCCGATATTACTTAGTGGAAAAAAATTACCAGTTCTAGCAAAAGTCTGTTTTTATGTCGATCGACTGGTACCTACGTAAACATTGTTTCATTTGAAATTCCATGATTTGGCGAAAATATGGAGAGGGTTTTATTTTTTATAGTACATAATATATCAACTGTACAAGTGTAGCACCACATTATTATTTGGCTTTAATCTTCTTCTTCTCGTGTAGGCAAGTGGTCACGTGGTCAGCCCTGGTGTCAGAATATTTAGGCCGCCGCCGAAGGCTTCTGGCTTTAGTAAAAAAAAAACAATAGCGGTAAATGTCAAACTCCAATCGTAGGTATGCATACAAGGTGACCTTGAATTGGTATGTTATCCCGAAAGATGGTAAATCTACACCCTAAATGTTTCTCCTACGACTTTACTAAATTTTTAACTTAATTAGTTATTAACTTAAATAGTTTTTCATTGGACAAATGCCATGTAAACTTTAGGTTCGAAAATAGCCTTAGCGCAGCTGGGTGGTTGAACTTCATTCTCGACCGAGTGCACATAAATGAGTTTAACGACCTGTGTTTAGAAATGAATTTATAGATTTATTTTTTACCATGGAAGTTTGGAAACACCCATTTTCAAGTAAGGCTCTCACAATTTGTAGGGTATCATGGTCCCAGTCCCCCCATTTCGGGATAACATACCAATTCAAGGTCACCTCGTATAATGTACCTACCTATAGCCAAAAAATAGGTTATTGAAACACATAGCAAAGTCCTCGATACTTTTATTATGCAAAAATAAATAAACAATAAAAACTGTAGCCATAAAAATCCTCTAAAAACTCAATAGAAAATCTTGTAAAAGGAATGAAACTCGGGAAAACTACATTTACCCTCTGTGAAAGCGGAAATAAAGGAATAAAAAGCGCAAACACATTCAAGAATAGACAAGGGAAATACAGCAACTTTTTTTCGCGTTGGCGTTGGCAAAGGCCGTCGTACTCATTCCGCCTTCGCTACTTATCACGAATGAAAAATAATATGTAAAAGCTGTTGAATGTACTCCAGGAAAGGCTGCAAATAGAAAAATCTAGAGTTAACGCGTAAAGCATAGGTACCTACTGCGTGAAAAGAAATAACGAATGGAGAGATGGTCTAAGGAATTTCGTTTTTTTTTCTGCATCAGTAAGTACCTTAGGCAACTATTATTATGTATTATTATTTTTTGGTGATATTTACAGTTCCAAATTTAATAACATTTATGTTTCACAAAATATTGGAAGGTTACCGATACGGCTAACTATCCTATTGAATGATCCTATGCAAGCATGGTAGTAAGCATTTTTCAAATTAAAAATTATTATATTAAGTTTTGAAACAGTGAAATAAGTTAATTGATTGATTTTGCGTTACCTCGCGGAAGTTCATCTTAAATACAAAATGAAACAAGAATATCTAGTGTAATTCCGCTAAAATAAAACTATAAGATTATCTATATTGGGAAAGCTGCTAGGGATTGATGCTGGTAAATGTATTTTTTTTCTTATATTTTGGCTCCACACATAGTGTATTTAGCCAGTGTCAAGTATTGTAAATTCATCATCATCATCATCATCATCATTAACAGCCTGAAGACGTCCACTGCTGAACATAGGCCTCCCCCAGGGAGCGCCACTTAGAGCGGCTGCTCGCCTCCTGCATCCATCGGAATGAATTCATCATGTTAATAGAATATTTCACGTGAAGTCAAGTCTTAGTCATAGTCAAAGTCCAATCTAAGTCAGGTAGTCATATTCCAGTCTCAGTCATGCTCCAGTAAAGTGGTGGCAACTTTACTAGAAGCTTCTATGGAATTTTGGAAGCGACACGGAAAATCAAGTTTCACCACATTATATCACTTGCCCACACTCATGCTCGTAATTCAGCACTTAATGCGTAAAACGCCACCAATTTTAAACATTAACACTGGAAAAAGCACAAGTTTTGAGGAATAATACAATGCAACGACGTGAAGTTTTCCGCGTTCCCGCCAAAACTTCTGGTAAATGTATGTGACAAAGTATAAGAAAAATATTTGTTATGACAGTTTCATTACAACAATCTGGGAAGGCTAAAGTTGGTCCAACATTTGTTGCGCAGGATTAGGAAAAACCCAGAAAAACCTAACCAGACCAATGAGAAATCGGTACGCTTATAAGAAATAAAAGTAAAATAAATTAACTTATAAATAGTCTAGACTATTTATAAGTCAATTTATTTTACTTTTATTTACACATACATTTACCAGCAACAATCCCTTGCAGCTTTCCCAATATAGATAGATAGATAGATAGAAAATGCTTTATTGCACAAGAGTAAATCAAGTACATAGGCGAACTTAATGCTAAGTAGCATTTTCTTCCAGTTAACCTTTGTGTAGTGTGGAACGAGTTGTAGTGCTGGTTGAAAAAGAATAAGAAAAAGAATTACCCAAATAAAATAATCATAAGAAGTAGCAATAGATAATAATATGAGTTTAGATAGATAAGGTTTTAAACAAATAATACATATTAATATCTTACATATTTTATATTAAACTTATTGCTAATTAGAATAAAATACTTATATAATAGACAAGGACCTACTCATTTAATAACTATTTTAAGTGCTCAATTTTTCTGACTGTTTTGAATGGATATGAAGTGTTGATATAATTTGGATTTGAAGATTCCCATTGATGAGGCAATATAGATAATCTTATAGTTTTATTTTAGCGGAATTACACTAGATATTCTTGTTTCGTTTTGTAGTGAAATAAGTATATATTATATACTATTACCTAGTAGATGATTTTATATACTTACTAAATAATTTAGGGATATTTTTTATTGCTAAATCCATTTTTCATTTTTAACACTAGCAACCCCAAGTAATCGAGCATAGACAATAGATATTTCACAGCACACTGGCCACTGGTTTGGTCAAAGCTAATAGCCATGAACATAGAATAGTTAATTGGACAGATAGGACTACGGCTTTTTGTAGAGAGCGAGTGATAAAAATCGAGTTAAAACTTTTTGCAGATTTTTGGGCACGGGCACGCTGTAACCTGAATATTCATATGAAAAAATATGTGCTAAAATTAAAAGTATTCAGGTTCAAAATATAATCATCCGTTAATATAGTTTTTAATAAAGTTAAGGTTCCCTAATCACATAGTGATGCTGTTACGGACGCACCACGAGCTTTGCGCAATCCATAGATACAATTAGATGTAACTGTTTATATTATGGTTAATTTGTATTGGGCGGTACAGTATGTGGGCAGTTGCGTGGATTATTGTATTCGTTTATGATTATTATGATTTATAGTTTATAGGATTTCAATGTGTTAATTTGTTAGTGATAATATGTAGTAATAATAATGTCTTTAAATACCACGCAACGCAACTGACGCAATCCAATAACTGTACTCTATTCATGGAACCCGTAACGGGAAGACGAGGCGGCCTTTGTCTCGTGTAAGCAGGTAGGCACCCTTTTGCTTGGGGCTGACTGACCGTATGTATGTCTGTAGTTTTAGTTTGTAATTATTAAGTAGATTAGTCTTTGACGAGCTGCCAAACTGATATGACTGTTTACGCAAGCCAGGAATAAACGTTCGCTTCTCATTCATCGCGGTGTATGCATTTCATTGCTCTCCACACCCAATTAGAGGATCCCTGCGCCGCAACGACGTGTCTCAACAACGCGTCGGCTACAATCTCCTTCGAGCCGGATCCTGTGGAGTGGAAGCAATGAGCGAGAGGAGCGCTGTTACGACGCGAGGGCAGCTACGCCAGTTAGCTGTGGATCTCCAGCGCCGTACAGCTGAAGCCAGAACTGACTCTAGCTTGTTATCAGGTGAAGAAGCAACCAGCAGCAGGAGCGCTGTTACGACGCGAAGGCAGCTACGCCAGTTAGCTGTGGATCTCATGCGACGTACAGCTGACACCGAAATCGCTTCTGACACGAAGCCAGAAACGTTTTTTTTTTTTTTTTTTTTTTTTTTAAATCTGCTTTACCACAGACACCTGGGTCCGTGCTCTTTGTTAGCTTATCACTTATTGTTATATTTTTATTTTATTTTATTGAACAAAATATTATACTAGAGAGGACAATTAAGTACTTAACCTATTTTTTTTTTATGTTTTTTTTTTTTTCGTTTTGTTTTTTTTTCCGATTTGTGCATACACCGCGAGCAGACCAGCTCCCGCAAGCAGCGCCCGTTCACGAGCTTGACGCATGCGCCAGCCATCGCCCTCCTCAACCATTTTTGAGGGAAGAGGACGACCCGACGCACGACGCCGCCGCAAGAAGAAGCTTTTTAGTGAGCGTGAGTGCTCCCGGTGTACACACAATAATCATTTACATTCTAGTACTATTTTCTTCATACGAGCGGGATAATTGACAGGCTCTTTTGAGTCCGTCAATGATCCCGCTCGTACATGTCGTTGTTAATCCGCCTTCTCCTCCCGGACCAGGACTTCTGTTACCGCCACGTTTCGATCTTTGATGGCCATCTGCAAGTTGTACTCGCGGATGGCCCTCGGTGATGCAGCCATCGCACGCTGCACGAAACGGCTGATGGCGTCTTCCTCATCGTCGGCGTAGTAAACGAGCCAGAAACGATTTCGGTGTCGCAACAAAGGCCGCACCGTTTTCCCGTTACGGGTTCCATGAATACTAGGTACAGTTGTTTGGGTTGCGTCAGTTGCGTGTTATTTAAAGACATTATTATCACTACATATTATCACTAACAAATGAACACATTGAAAATCCTATAAACCATACATCATAATAATCATACGCAAATACAATTAATCCACGCAACTGACCACATACTGTACCGCCCAATACAAATTAACCATAATATAAACACTTACATCTAATTATATTTATGGTATGCGTAAAGCTCGTGGTGCGTCCGTATCAGATGCTGAATATCACATCATCAAGCCAGTAGACGTCCATGGCTGAACATAGGCCTCCTCCATAAAACTTCACTTTGGACGCTTATTAGGAAAGCTTGCCGTAATCACCACGCTTGCCAAGCGGCTTGGTGATCAAAAGATTTTATTCTTTATTTTTCTTCTTATTTATTTTCTTTATTCATAACTTTTCTTCTTATTATTCATCTTCATTCTTCATAATTAGTCTTCATAAAATAAATCTTATCTTCATTTTTCAAATTCACCTCTTCAATATTTCTTCTAAATTAATTTCATATCAGCCGCTGCTTTCATTTTAATTTATATCATCACAGTTCTAATTTGCAGGCACTGGCATGGCCTTAGTTTTTTCCATATTTTCTGTAATCTGCAGCAACTGGTAGGGTCGCCATGTAATGGGTGATGATTCCACCGGTCCCATGTGATGACATGATAGCGCTGGTGGTGTCGCTACCTGTCTGATGAGCTGGGCTGGAGTAGGCAGCTCCGAAGGTGGTCCAGGCTCGGGATGGTGATGAGTGAAAGAGGTGTTCTGTAGTACTGGAGCATATTGAGGCGTCTACATGGTGGAAGTTGTGAGCTTATACTACCGGGTCGTCCTTACAAGTAGTTCGGATGCATGTTACTGGTATTGTTTTTATGTAGCGGTGCAAGTCCGAATTCCACACTACAGTAACGACGACAATGCTGCTTCTCGTTCCCTGGATATCCCCTCAGCTGGTCCTTACGGCACCCATGGTATTATGGTGTTGGATATTATATAATATTATCTATAGCTATGTTATCTACTTACCTTCGTAGATAAATAAGTATTCTCAACACCAAAAATATTAAAATGTTTTCAAACAATAGAATTCTGTGAAATAAATAAAATAAATAAATAAATAAATATAATTGTCAAGACAACTATTAGCAACCTCATCGCTAAAAGCGATCTCTTCCAGACAACTAGCGATAATCGAAGTGGTAATGGACTTGCACCTACCTACAAAAACAAAACAAAATACAAAATATTAGTGAGGGGAATAAAAAATTCCATTCCCAAAAGATCATCTTCGATTTTGATAGTAGTAGATGAAGATGATGATGATGATGTAGTTGGGGTAATTTTGATCCTCCGTATTATCCATCGTTTGTGTATGTATCATCTGTGACCTAATCTTTGACCAGCCGGACCCAACAATCACCACTAGGGTAAACAAATTAATTATTAACAATACCATTCAGCAATGGTAGGGTAGTGAGCACTCTTTCAGGTCCAGCTGCTGAGAGAATATTATACTACGTTGTTAGACAGCCTAGGGACCGCACTGACCCTACTTTATTTAAATTGTAAAGCGTAAAGTTACTGCGTATGGCGTATTCAAATACTGGCTAATGAATGTAAAAAAAAGTATTTTGACATATTGGCTGAATAACAAATCGCGGGAAGCCAATTACTTATTTTAAGAAAAATATTGATATTGTTTCGTTGTCTATGTTCAATTGCTAACGTTTTTTGTGCTATTTATGGCTACATTTGTATCGTGCATTTAGCAATTTCCGCTAGAGCGCCCTCGAAATAAACCTACTAAATAAATTCAAAAGTGTAGAGTGTAGATGATGCGACGTTGTCAGCCATTTTGCGCTCGCGGTAGACGAAGGTAATTAATTTGCGGAAAATGCTTCTAAAGTGGAAACGCGATAAGCGATGGTGCAAGTAACAAGTGACTGTCGTAAAGATAACGAAGCGAGGAACAGCGTAATGATGATGAGCATCTGATAGCAAGCTTATGTATTAGAACAGCACACCTTTTATATATTACTAAGTTAACGTTGATTAAAAATATATTACTCTTCTAATCGGTGTTTTTGGATGATTAATGAATGTTATAACAATGTTTCAAGGATTTCATAAAACCTATTTATCTAACTTCTTACCCATATGTTCTCAGTGAAGGGAAATATAGATAAATAATAGTAGTAATCGACTAGCCTTTCGTGTGTCGTGCATGGACAACTAAATCTAATTAATTTACAAGTTGGTATGATTGTAATGTATTATTTATTTTAAATTATATAAGTAGATGTAAAATCATAATTAAAACACATGACAAAAAAAGACATACAAAAACTACAGCTAAAAGACTATTTACAAAATTTACAATATAAAACACGCCATCCAACTCACCACCGCGAGGCAAGGCTCCCAAAATACTGGCAGCAAATAAATAAAATAACTTAAAATTTGTTTGATTGTAATAGGTTAAGTTAGAAGAAAATAGCAAATAATAACTAAAACCCTTAAAGAAGGCAACTTTAATGATAAAAAATATTTTAGATAAGTAAGTCAAGACCCATGGTTTTGAAAAGAAAAACCACTCCTGTATTCTTACACTGATAATTGTAGCTAAGAGATCAAACTCTGGATAATAATGTCTTACACCAAGCTGAAATCTTATTTCATTACTATGAAGATAATAAATCGCTGGTAAGTACCTGCCCCCTGCCTGCGCACCGCGAGAACACTTGTCATCAATGTTAGAGTGAGACGCACTTAAGCGCTAACATAGTTTTGTCACAAGAAAGTGTTGAGATTTTTTTTGTCACGGAACGCATGCTAAGTAAGTGACGTCAACTAAAAAAAGCTATTTCTCACAGCATATTTTTTCGCTCCATCTTCTAACTTGCACCACACCCTCCCTATCAAGTGTCGATATATTAACTAACCCCGCGCTGCGGCCGTTGCTAAATGGACGGTGAAAAGTGATCTTCTTTTAGCAGAGAGCCGGTATCGATTACTGCGGGCTGATATAGAACTTACTACAATTAGAAGCTATCAATTGAAACGCATTAAAACTTTTATAACTGAAGCCCAATTCTCGTGACTAACTGAGTACAAATAGCCGTGTGCCGTAAAATGAGGCCACCACATTTTTTTCCCGTGAGTGCTGAATGGGCAGCAGACTCTGCTTGGTTTGCATTCTCATTATATTCTACCAAAACCCATATGTTTATGGCAAACCTGCGAAAACCATCCAGCGGCTTTTGACGGGCCCGATAGCTCAGTTGGTAGTATCCCTGCCTTCTGAACTGAGGGCTGTGGGTTCGATTCCTACCCAGGACAACATTTGTGTGATGAACATAGATGTTTGTTCTGCGTCTGGGTGTTATATTGTATTCTATGTATGTATTTACAAACAAAAAAGTATATAAGTATTGTATCAGTTATCTGGTTCCCATAGTACAAGCTATGCTTAGTTTGGGGCTAGATGGCGCTGTGTGAAATGTCCACACATATTTATTTTATTATTTTATTTTATTTATTTTTATAAGGGAAGCCTAACATTTCATAAGAGGATGTCTCCTGGCTGATGAGGTTACGTCTAGTTATCAGTGTCTTGTATCTGCAGTATAATAATTATTAATTACCTATTATTTTGCGTTGTTTAATTATTTCTTAACCATAAAGTTAGAATCTGTCGCCAAACACTTACAAAGCGGTTAGACAGAGAGACAGATTGGATGCAAAACCGTAAAAATAAAAAAGTAAAAATCTAAATTGAATAGACTTCATCACTTGGCAACACTCCAGTAGCTTGCCCTTTTTCACTTGAGCAATAAGCATCAGCGATACAGCCAAGGCCGAGGCTCTTCTCAAAACGATACTGGCAACACCCATTATGAAAAATAAAGAAAAAAACGCGCAATACTTGAGTAATATTGAGTCGTTGAGGACTCGAGATGGCGGCTACGCATCTGTGTAAGGACAGTAAGGGTCCGCGTGCACTTATGTGATTACAACGTGACATTGAATTTATATGTTATCCCGAAAGGGGGGGGGGACAGAACTGGGACCACGATACCTCACAAGTTCTGACAGCCAAACCTCCATGGTAAAAAATAAATCCACTCACAAAGTTGCACATGCGATCGCTATGACACAGTCGTTTAACTCATTTATGTGCACTCGGTCAAGAACGAAGTTTAACTACCCAGCTGCGCTAAGACTATCTTCTAACTGAAACTTTACATGGCATTTCTTCAATGAAAAACTATTAATTTAAAATACTGGGCAAATGAGACTTTATGACCTGATTACACAGTGTAGTAATCTGATTAATAGACTGTGTGATGTCTCAGGATGACGTGCGCATTGCAGTCACGCGAGACTTTATTATTTTAAAGTTCCGAGTGACACTGCAACTGTTATGGGCGGACGTATTGCTTAACATCAGGTGAACGACTAGCTCGTCACATCATTCATTCTCATAAAAAAAACGTAAAGTCGTAGAAGAAACATTGTCTACCTTTGGGTGTAGATTTACTCCCTTTCGGGATAATTTACCAATTCAAACTCAGGTAGTAGAATGGGTGGTACAAAAATCATTTTTTTAAAAAGTTGTTAATCTGACGCCATAATTTCGTATTCAGAAGTACCTACAAAATACCTAAAAACAATGTCTAGCTTGTAAATTGTCTGCGGCGTATTATTATGTCTTAAAAGCATTTTGCTTAAAACAATGCCTGCCCAAATTCATTTCTTACAAAGTAGGTAGGTGCCTACTGCGTGAACAATTTACGCAGGCATTTTACCAACACCTTTTTCTTAAGTCATTCAGTTACTTATGTAATTGTTGATTAATTACTTACCTACGTATTGTGCTGCATAAAGCAATACCTAGTTGTAATCGTCAGTCAATCGCTAAAACCATCGCGGGATTCCTTAACTAAACTATATCATAACGATTATAACAAAAAATTGTACTAGCCCAGCTCAAGCTTTGCCTATCACGGCAAAAATACACTTTAGGCTGCACTATCCATACTGTCTATAAGTTGTCGTCTTACGAACCCAAAATACAGAGCCTTATTTTCACTGAATATGCAATACATAATATTCGTCGGTCCTTGAAATGATACATTCATATTGTTCCTAAATTTTCAGTTGGATGTGGCATTTTCATTTTGCATTATATAAGTGACACCTATACCTTCAAAGCTACCTTACCTTTGAAAACTTTGACCAAACCAACCAAACCAACCAACCAACCAACCAACCAACCAACCAACCAACCAACCAACCTTACTATGGACTATGGAGTACTAGTAAATAGTAGATTTCCAGTCGGTTCGATAATATCCTACTGATCATCATCATCATCATCATCATGATGACGCACGTAAGTGTTTTGCACCTGAGTGCAGCGGCAACGTATTAGTTTCGAAGATACAATACAATGCTATTATTGAGGATAAAATCAAAGTCTGAGCGTACGGTGACAAGAGGGTGGAAGGTGCGCGTTGTTTTCGACACTGGATACACCAAAACGTAATAATTTTAAGCAAAAAATCAAAATCTAGCTCCGCCTGTGCGGGCTACTTCAGATCGCTATATGTAAACTCTCAATACTACCGACACTTTTTTTCATTAATCTACCCACACCTTCCATTTTCAATTTTATTTAATAAATTCAATGGCCGCCAACAGATGGCGTTACGCGTTCTAAAATTAAGACAATAAATTTCAAAAGAGCCTAAAAAATAACAATATTATGCATCTATGCAGTATCAAAAAAATACAAAATTATACAAAATAAACGTATAAATAATTATATGACGTGCGTCGCCTACAGCTATATTTTTATTTATTTATTTATTTGTTTATTTATTTATACTTTAGCACAGAATAATGTACAAGGAGGACTTAATCCTACGGAGCATTATCTACCAGTCAACCTGGGTGTGCAAGAAAAAAAATGGTAGCGGTGCAGTAAAAGTAATGTTAGAATCAAGGATAAAATGAAATTTATTTGACTGACCTCGCTTTCTGATGAGTTTATCAGTCAAGGAATCCAAAATGAAACAAGAATATCTAGTGTGTGTGTGTTCTTTGTCACATACATTTACCAGCAACAATCCCTTGCAGCTTTCCCAATATAGATAATCTTATAGTTTTATTTTAGCGGAATTACACTAGATATTCTTGTTTCATTTTGTATTTAAGATGAACTTCCGCGAGGTAACGCCTGATTCAATCAATTAGTCAAGGAATCGTTTCCGTGCCTCCTACCTACAGGGTACATTGCTCCTACCTAGTTCCTTTGAGGTTTAGATAGGTATTATACTATTTGGTTTAGCCTTTTTTTGCTTATAATTTGGCTCCACACATAGTATATTTAGCCAGTGTCAAGTATTGTAATTTTTAATCGTGTTGAATATTTCAGAATATTTCACGTAAAGTCAAGACTTAGTCATAGTCAGGTAGTCATAGTCCATTCTATTTCTATAGTATAGTAATTTATTCACTATATTAGGTACAGTGGAAAAAAGTACAATACAATACAAAATTACTTTATTGAACACCATAAAAAACACAACAATACACATGAACAACATAAAGAATGGTAGAACAACAAAAAATACCTTATCCAAAGCCATTTTTCTCAATCCACGTCGAAATCTCCCAACTTCTTAAGGAGTAGGTACCTATTCTTTATATTTTTTTAATGTTATACAGTAAGAGAGGACATCTAAATAAAAGAGGTCAAGATAGAAATCGTAGAACGGAAAAGGTCACAGTTAATAAGTAGAAGGGCAACCATGAAAGTGTATAGCACATTGAGAAGTTCACTTTTTAGTTTGACCCGAACGGCGATCGTTAACTCCTGCATGATTTCTTTTTCATCATCATCATCATCAGCCGAAGAAGACGTCCACTGCTGAACATAGGCCTCCAAATAGCGCTCCAGCATCCATCGGCTCCCCGCGGCTTTCACCAGATTGTCGGTCCACCTAGTGGGGGGCCGGCCTACGCTGCGTCTTCCGGTTCGTGGTTGCACTTGAGAATCTTTCTTCCTCATCGGTTGTCGCCCGAATCTATAGGGGAATAGCGAAAAGTACTTAAAGGAGTCTCGGGTCCGATTTTGATGAAAATTAAAACTAACATCCTTGGATTTTTATAATTTTGGATCAAGCCTTCACGCCTTCTTAAAAAAAGTCACCTAATATTTTAGTCATTTTTCCTACTGCCAATTTTTATTACACTGTGCCAATTGACTTTCCGTCCCACATTAAAAATACTTTCTAATGAAACTTTATTATATTTTCTGTTATTACGTGCTACGACTGGCTGAAGAGACTTTTCAATAGATTGAAGTGCTTTATGTGGTTTTAAAAATATAATTGCGGTGGTTTTTATTTGCCCTTTTTACGAGGAATGGTAGTGAAATAGAGTACAGTAATAAAAACAAGGGCAAAATTGACGGTAGGAATAAATTTTGGAGAGTTGGTTAGCGTTAATGCAATAAGAGTTAAAAATGATTTTCAATTTAGCTAGGTACTTATTCTAAGAATTTAGCTCACTCTCATTTCCGCCTCTTAGTAAATAGCACAGCAACAATAGTAATTAGTGATAGACTAATTAGCATTAGCATCCATTTTTAGCATGTGAGAACTTAATTAGCATTTTGCAAATGTAATGTAGTTGCGAATTACTGTGATATATGAAATTTAATTTCAATTAATTTAGTTCATTTTGAATTTAATTTTTAAGAAATATTTCATTTCATTTTTAATTTCTATTTCATTTCATTTTAGCAAATAGCATAGCATTAGCAATTAGCATGCTTAGACTCGTGAATTAGCATGTTTATGAAATTTACGCAAAATCGCATTAATTAATTAAGTAATTTATTAATTTATAACAAAAGGTGCGAATGGGGGTCTAGAAACAACTCAATAGGCGTTAAACCACAGACTGACCCCCATATTCCAAGTCGTTACCACGAGATAACTCCACTCGACTCAACCTCGAATTAATATCATTTTCATGTTTTGGTATTTATAATTGAAGTTTTAAGAGCTACATAATATATATCTAATCAACTTGATATTTCCGCGTCAATTTATCTCAAAGCGAAGCAACTGTCAACTCAAGGTATGTCGCGATATACCTTGAGTTTCCCTCAAAGTTAAGTGGAAGTCACATGAAGGATTTTCGATGAAATGTTTTGTAATACGGGGGTAAATCTTTTGTCTATGACTGCACTAAAGTCTATTGTTTTAGTGCATTTGGTTTCAGAGCTTTCATGGGTCTCAAACCAGCCGCCGCAGCCGCTCAGTGACGCCGTCTGGGGGAGGCCTATGTTCAGCGGTGGACGTCTTCAGGCTGTCGATGATGATGATGATGAAGGACCTATAAAGAAAGTTTGGATCACTGGTATAATTATATAGCAATTTGTAAATACTTCTTAATAGTCTAATCTGTCAAAATATTATATTATTTATATATATTATATATGTCGACGCGAGGGCGTTTCTCACTCAATCATCATGAAAACTTAAATTAAGATAATTATTATTAGCTATAGTTTGGTAGTTATTTTGTTATTTATGAATGATTATTTAATTCACAGATGTCATTTTTACAGTCGGTATTGATTTTAAACAGATAAAAGGATTTTAACTAATCATTGTTCATTCCAAGCATATTAACTTTTTATTCCTAAATTTAAAAACGGTTTGATTTGTAGTTAGAAGCAATTGTAAATTCATATTTCAATTAAAATTAGCCAATCAAGTTCTTATCTGAATTTATAGTTAGATTTCCAAAATAATTGCTAAAATAAATCATGTTTCCGAACGTTGGCGGAAACAGATGATTTAGTTAGCTTTATTTTAATAAAATTTAAACGTTCCATTGTTGTAAAATAATAGCAAGATTTAATTATGAATTATCGTTAGTAGTTATCATGTGTGAGGAACCGTTTTGTTTTAAAGATTGATTTTGTGAAGTCGTTGCGAGTACTTTGGAATGGCGCGCCAGCGCCGCCGCCATATTGAGGTGGTGGAATATTAAAAGTGCTCGTGCGACAGTTCGTGATGATTTAAAATTCATTCTGGTGTCGTGCGTTGGTGCGAACGTTGCTCGGATCTTGTGAGTACTTATACTGAATTATAATTATCGTTAGAATAAGCTATTGTGATAGATAGATTGAGAAGTGTTACAATTTTAGTTCGAATACATTTCTTAACGTTTAAAAGTGTTTTCATTTGCGATGAGTGAACCAAGTGATGGAAATCGTGACGTCAGCATTGCTGACGTCACTCTTTCTAAAAATTCGGATGGAACTGATGCCCCTTTATACAGGGTTACAGGGAAAATCGTGCTAGATCCGTTTAGGGCGTGGAGTACCCATCATTTCTGACTTATTTCACTATGTAACACCCTATCCTAAACTTAACCCTTTTCGAGATATTCGACTTTTAATATTTTTTGTGAAAATTGCCGATTTTTAGGCTACAAAATTTAATTTTGTTTATTTTGTGTGTCTTATTATTATGATTATTGCATTTTTACATGTGTATTAAGATGTTTTAGGACGTCAATCATTAAAATAGTACTTACATAAGTTAATTGAATAGACCGTAGTAGACAAGTGAAAGTTAAGAAATACAAAAAATATTAGAAACTGTATTTTTCTCTAAGGAATATCTAAATAAAATATTAAGTTGAGGCTAGGTTGTTTCATAGTGAAATAAGTCAGAAATGATGGGTACTCCACGCCCTTAACGGATCTAGCACAATTTTTCCTGTAACCCTGTATATATGTGGACAATTCACACATCGCCATCTAGCCCCAAACTAAGCATAGCTTGTACTATGGGAACCAGATAACGGATACAATACTTATATACTTTTTTGTTTGTGAATACATACATAGAATACAATATAACACCCAGACGCAGAACAAACATCTATGTTAATCACACAAATATTTGTCCTGGGTAGGAATCGAACCCACAGCCCTCAGTTCAGAAGGCAGGGATACTACCAACTGAGCTATCGGGCCCGTCATATTAAAATCTGTAGCACAAACTCCGGTCATAGCTCAGTTAGTATAGCGCGTAACTTGGTGAGATGAAAGGCGCGGGTTCAAATCCCTTTCGGTGCACTACAAAACTACTGCTACTACTATAAGGACTACAATATCTTTGTCATAATCACATAAACAGCTGACTTTGGACGCTTTTATAGGCTTTACCATAATCCCCACGCTTGGCAAATAGCTTGGTGATCACAGATTTTAATGTACCGAGGAGAATGCTGCTCCCATTCCCTGGATATTTCCTTAGCCGGCTTTACCGGCACCCACGGGAAGAGATGGGGTGGTCCTATTCTCACACCTCCGGGACCACAGTCATTTTTTTGTGTATAAATCGATCTTTTATCCGATACCTATAGGTGCTTATTTTTAGAAAATAAATAATCAAGTTACACTTCAATTTAGTCTACTTAGTTGTGATTACTTAGTACGTAGTAGTACTTAGTAGTACAGTCAGTAGGTTATTACTTAGGTACTCACATTTATATCGAAACTGTAGACTATAACTGTACTTGACTACTAATACAAGTACCTCTTCTCTCGCCAAAAACACGCCATTTTTAGGGTTCCGTACCGAACCACGATGGCGTACAATCGTCAGAGACAAAGTGATTGATCTATGGAGGGGGTCATGACCCTCAGCACTGAGGAAAACGCAGCAAGGAGAAGAGGGACCCAAAGGGTAAAGCGGAACCTATTATTAAGGATCCGCTGTCCGTATTTCTGTCTGTCTGTCCGTCTGTCTTAGACAGTTAGAATTTTCACAGATGATTTATTTCTGTTACTGCTATAACAACAGATACTAATACAACAGAATAAACTTAATATTTACGGGGGCTAGGGCTCCCATCGAAGAAAAGTGATTTTTTGTTCGTTTTTATAGTTATAGTTTTTACAGTAGGCCTAGCACGAATATTTCCGCGCGCGTAACTGTAACGTTAACGTAAGGCAGTTGTATGGGGCGCTGATCAAATGCCATACAACTAGCTTAAGTTAACGTTACACTTACGCGCGCGTAAATATTCGTGCTAGGCCCGCTGAACCCTTCGTGCGCGAGTCAAACTCGCACATCGGCTGGTTTTATTTTACCAATAATTTTAAATAATGAATATGTCTAAATCTATCTGTAAATAATATTTTAGTTGTAATTATTTGTATTTTTTAATTATTTTTTCAGTCACTTATAATTTCTTACTGTCTTAATTTAATTTAAGACTATTTGAATAATTAAAATATCTACAGCCATGTGTGATATGTCTAGGTACTCTATTAGTTACTTACGTCATACAACCTAGTTATACACGCACACCCAATATAGCTAGGAACTACTACACGCATTGAGTGCTACGCGTGAAAATTCACGCCCTGACGTGCAGTTTCGCGGGTTTTTTTTTTAATTACTACCCCGCGGTGCTATTGTCGCCTCCCTAGTGGAAGGGATCTAGGTTTAGGGCTGGCAAAAATTATTGAACAGTTTTTTTCTACATGAAAATCTGCTTCGTCTTCTTCCTAAAAAAGGTAAAGTAACATTAAATATTATTAATTATACATAGGTAGGATAGATATTAGAATATTTTATAAATAAGTAGTAATTACGTAAATTACGTTCGTACGTTTAAACTACAAAACAATACTTACCTACCTACGATGTACGTCAACTCGCACTCTAAAGGAAACAATATGAAAAGCAAACGTGATATTATGTTCAGGAAAATGTCTCGTTTGTCTCGTTTTTTAATTAAAAACTGCTGGTTTACAGCAAAAACAAGATGTTTTACTCAGGACTCTCAATCTTCGAGGTATCGGTACTCATACAATAAGGCGGGTTAAACCTAATATGAAAGTATGAAAAATAACTAAGAGAAACTTAAAAAAAGAAATTAAAATTTCAATTATTTGGATATATTCTAATTAAACTTATATAAATTTGTTTGTGAACTTAAATCTCATCAGTAAGATCATTTCATTTAAACTTTTCTCTGCCTAAATCTCGTAGCTATATATTTGAAATCACTTTTCTGATGTTTAGGTAGGTATGTACTTACTATAGGGTGTTTTAACATGATTGATTGAAGTGAAGTGTAAGTAAGATTAGATAATTAAGCTAAATATTGTAACTGCACAGATCCTATAAAAAACTGTAACTGATTGTTTCTCTTAAAGATTAATAATATAAATAAATAAATAAAAAACTAAAAGCTTCTAAGAAAAACCTTATCTAACGATATGAAGCTTATGAAAGTGGCAACCCTAGGTTACGTTTTATCGAACTGGGGTTCGTCAAAGAGCCGGTCCTAGTACCACGGTAATATAGAAATACGCTGTTTTAGTCCTATTCATAGTCTAAAAAAATAATTAAATAAACTAAACTGTTACGAGCTATGGAATGGAGAGAGGAGAGCTTTGCTTGGAGTTACCCTGCGAGATAAGATCCGTAATGAGGAGATCCGCAGGAGAACTAAAGTGACCGATATAGCTCTTAGGATTAGCAAGTTGGCAATGGGCAGGCCATATCGCTCATAGAACTAACCACCGATGGTGAAGAAAGGTTCGAGTGGCGACCACGAACCGGAAGACGCAGCGTAGACCCCCCTCCAGGTGGTCCAACGATTTAGAAAAAGCCACGGGGAATGGATGCCGGAGGCGAGCAACCGCTCAAAGCGGTGCTCTGTGGGGGAGGCCTCAATGTTGTTCAGCAGTGGAGGTCTTCAGGCTGTTGATTTTGATGATGGTGATGAAACTACATCCAAAGAAAATCATGACCCCAAAAAAAATTACAGTTAAAGTTGCGAAATAAATCTGCCAAGACAGCCGGAAGTAAAAAAAGTATCATGACATATTAATCCATTCATACCCGGTGCTGTCTACTGCAAATTTTATTTTCCCTATTTTTCATCAGATTTTGGTAGACCTATAGTTTTTTCACTATATTTTAGGGTCGTCTGAAAGAGATGACTTTAAACGATAAGACTGCCCATTGTGGCACTCATTTGTAAGTATCTGATATTAATTGTTCTTGAAATGTGGTGCTTCTAATATAGAGTTTAATTCTACAAGGTGACCTTGAATTAGTATGTTATCCTGAAAGGGGGTAAATCTACACCCCAAGGCAGGCAATGTTTCTTCTACGACTTTACTAAATTAATAGTTTTTCATTGAAGAAATGCCATGTGGAGTTTACGTTCAAAAATAGCCTTAGCGCAGCTGGGTGGTTGAACTTCGTCCTTGACCGATGTACATAAATGAGTTAACTTGTTAACTCTCGTAGTGATCGCTCGTGCAATTTTGCGAGTGAATTTATTTTTTTGCCATGGAAGTTTAGAAATACCTAGTTTCAAGTAAGACTCTCAGAACTTGTAGGGTATCATGGTCCCAGTCCCCCCCATTTCGGGATAACATACCAATTCAAGGTCACCTTGTATAATCAGTCTCTCCATATGTATAAACGCGAGTAGAGCTAAAAAATACATAATTAGTGTAGAGCCGAGTTTTAAATAATTATTATATTGTATAAAGACTACAGCTAAAACATTATTTACAAAATTTATAAAATATCGCGTTTATATTTTAAAGTAAATAATGTTTTAGCTGTAGTTTTATATGTATTATTTTTGTCATGTTTGTGTGTTAATTATGGTTTTTTAATGTTATTTATTTATTGAAAAAACTTGATAGGTAAATAAAAATAAATAAATTATATTGTATTATCTGCCGTCAAGGCACTCAGTTAATTTTGTTAATTTTTTTGCTTAAGTCAAAAATCTGAGTCCCTTCTACACATAGAGGTCCGCAGAACATCACTTGAAATATGGCAAACTGCATAATTAGAGAGAAACAATGATGAGTGGTGATTACGCATCTCGTTAGTCGAAGTGACATGTGTCACGTTTGGCATAATTAAGTTAGTTTTTAAAGCCCTCAGTCCTCAGAATCTAACTCGATCCACCAATGGTTTGAATACACTGACCTCTATTATACTAGTACGCCTTGTATAGTCTGACCAACTTATCTGTGAACTGGCAGAAAATGGAACTACAGCCGCCATATTGCTATTTAGGGCTGCCATATACCAAATTTTATTCTCGTAGCATCGCTGCCAAATAAAATATGGTACATTCAATACACAATCCACTAATCCAATAAACTTATACTTGAACCTAAAAAATCTCGTACCTATACCATTTTTTAGTGTATTTATTTTTAAGTTACTAAATAAATAAAATAAATAAATATGTGTGGACATGTCACACAGCGCCATCTAGCCCCAAACTAAGCATAGCTTGTACTATGGGAACCAGATAACTGATACACTACTTATATACATTTTCGTTTGTAAATACATACATAGGGTTTTTGGCGGGAACGCGGAAATGTTCACGTCGTTGCATTGTATTATTTCTCAAAACTTCTGCTTTTTCCAGTATTAATGTTTAAAATTGGTGGCGTTTTACGCATTAAGTGCTGGATTACGAGCACGAGTGTGGGCAAGTGATATAATGTGGTGAAACGTGAGTTTTCGTGTTACTTCCAAAATTCCATAGAAGCTTCTAGTAAAGTTGCCACCACTTTACTGGGGCATGACTTAGACTGGACTACGACTACCTGACTTAGACTGGACTATGACTATGACCAAGACTCGACTTTACGTGATATATTCTTTAACGATGAATAATTACAATACTTGACACTGGCTAAATACACTATGTGTGGAGCCAAAGCATAAGAAATAAAAAAAATACATACATAGAATACAATATAACATCCAGACGCAGAACAAACATCTATGTTCATCACACAAATGTTTGTCCCGGGTAGGAATCGAACCCACAGCCCTCAGTTCAGAAGGCAGGGCTACTACCAACTGAGCTATCGGGCCCGTCATGAAATAGTTACGTACTATTCCTTGCTAGCCTGGGGTAAGTATAATAATTCATCATCATCATCAACAGCCCACTTACACACACACGTAGACGTCCACTGCTGAACATAGGCCTCACCCAGAGAGCGCCACTTTGAGCGGCTTGCATCCACGGTTTTCACCACGTCGGTACACCTAGTGGGGGGTCTGCCTACGCAGCGTCGCCATTCTTCCCCATCGGTTGTCAGTTCTGCGAGCGATGTGGCCTGCCCATTGCCATTTCAACTTGCTAATTCTAAGGTCTATATCACTTTAGTCCTTCTGCGGATTTCCTCGTTCCGGATTAGTTAGTATAATAATTATCAGAGTGAAATTAACATCGTTAACATCGTGTGTATAATGTTCCCCAGTAATATTTACATGGATTGCCTTATATTTTATATTATTCATTACCTTAAAGATGTACCTGGCTGTACACTGTACTGCGTCAATTTTTATGAAAATTAATGATGAAAAGTAACCAGATCATTAAATAAATTAAGTCTTACAGGGCGGACAGATCATATTTAATCACTCAATAGATGGCGCTACCAACCCCGTAAGTTGGTTATAAAGGTGAAGGAAAAATTCGGACACGAGACCGCTTGTTACGGTAGCTTAAGTAAAGCATATCCCGGCTTGAGGGATGGATGGATGCGGGTTCAATCCCCGCTCGTGATTCAAATTTTTCCTTTACAAATTAATCTGTAGATTACGCTGAGCAGGCGATACTGCTTTAAAAATCATAAATATAGATCATATTTTACTTAACTACCTACTAAAACACATCCAACGATGTTGAAATCCGTCACATTCAACCATTATTCATAAAATGGTAGAACTGGTGCGAACGCAGCGACGCTCTTCAGTTCACAGATAACTTGGTAAGACTATATTGTAATAATAGAGATCAGTGCCATTGGTCACCTCCCCCTATTACGATTGAGCTAGCAGCGCTGCTGACGCGCGTCTGCCGCTCAACTGCTGTCAAAATTGTATGAAATTTGCGCTAGATGTGTGCGGAAAGAAGTGAAAGGTGAGCTCAAATTGCAGGGCCTTGCACCGCACTTCACAGCCGCCATCGAGTTTGATACGCACTCTACCGCTCGCTCTATCGCTCTCACCTGATGGAAAGTGACGATGCGATCGACTGTGTTAGATAAGTAAGTAGGTACTTACCTATAAGTATTCACTCTTCTCTTGAACACGCCCGGGTCAGATTTTGCCGGAAACACAGACACTGGCAGGGCATTCTATTCTTTAGCTATTATGATATGAACGTAGAATAAAACCGCTTGGTACGAATGGGCGATATTTTGACCATGAAGGGATGGCGCCTAGCCGAGCATTTAGAGGTCTTTTAGAGTAATAGTGCGAGATCCAACAGCACAAATACCTACAACTACCTACGTCATCAAGTACCTCAATAGGCTATCATTAGATCGTCGATACATAAACATGTAAAAAAAAAACAGGTCTGCCAATTCCGGTCCTGCCGGGTCATGGAAATCCAACTTCAAATGCTTTGTACACTAAGTTCCGGCAAGTTGAGTATATATGAGGATATGCCCGAAGGAACATTTTATTTTGTCAAAATGGCGTGGGAAAAGTCAGCGCCATCTATTAGATGAGTGAACTACGACAAGTTGAGAAAAATAGGTGCCTATCGCTGCCATTATGTCCGTCAATGTTTATGTTTACAATGATTATTCCAAATATAAATTCGATTATTTTGTTACAAAAAGAGTGTAATATTGAAAAAATTGAATTACTTGAGGTAAGAAACTTGGTCTTACTTTTTACTGCACTTTTGAGTATAGATTGTGCAACCCTTCACAATACAACTTGGCATATTTTGTTTGTGACATTCGACCGATGCCTTCTAACTTCCATCACAGACTGAGCGCTAGTGGATGCCAATCTGTGAAATTGGCTCCCACTTTGAAGCGACCTATAACCAGTCATTAGGCCTGTCCTTAATATATATGTCTATGATTATCAAGGACACCTTGGCTATTAATGGGCATAGGTTACATCGGGGTATTCGTTGAGGTAGGTAAATGGTGTGAAGGGCACTTCGTATGGGTCTGCCAGGTACTTCCGGCAGGATGGCGATGGCAGACCAGTTTTTTTTACGTCAATGGTTGACTGTTGCCAGCATTTTCGTTCGGGTACCTTATGGCGTCTGCGCGGGAAAAAGTGCTCGCGAAGTCTACTACCAGAACTACTAATAAGTTACTTTTTTCTGAACTATTTTATGTATCACCATCATGCTGCTCATTTTTAATTACATTTACTATGTACCCCATTAACAAGGGCTATTCACCCCTTTTTTCATCCCCCTGAAAAGATGTGAAACTAGGCCGGTCTAGGCAAACGAGCTCAATATGTATTTAGTGATGTGAAATTTTAATAGGTGCTTTTTGGTGAGTCGGTGAGCTATTCGTAGCATCCGCATAACTTATGAATAATGCTAATAGAAATAGTGATCTTAGTGGCTCATTTTTACTGGATTCGGAAACCTTTTTGTCACCCGCTGGGTGCACGGACTATACCTACATATTAGGTATATAACACATAACAACTAGGTAGGTATGTAGGTACTACATTCTTAGACTATAGCTTATTTCTGCCCCGAAGTTGTTTCCCGTTTAATTGACCAAAATGCCACAGTTAAAACCTACCATGTATAACTGAGTTACGAGAGCCTAAGAAGTAAAATCATCATCATCAGCTAGAAGACGTACACTGCTGAACATAGGCCTCCCCACTTTGAGCGGCTGCCCGTCTCCTGCATCCATCGGCTCCCCGCATTTTTCACCAGTACGTCAGTCCACCTAACTACACCGGGCTGGTCTACCCTGCGTCTTTGTGGTTGACTCGAGAACCTTGGACCGTCATCGAGCGATGTGGCCTTCCTATTGCCTTTTCAACTTACTAATTCTTAAAGCTATATCTGTCACTTTCGTTCTCCTGCATTTCAGATCTTCTCTCTTTATTAGCAGTAGGTACCTACGCACCACAGATTCTATACAAAAAACTTTTTTATAGAATCTGTTCCCCGCACTATTATGTGTTCTAATCTTTCATAGTGTTGGCTTATAGATAAGAGATCTATTATGATTTGATTTAAAAGCTAAAACATACTTTTCTGAACCTAAACCGTTCCCATCCCTAGGTAAACCTAGACTATAATCTAGACACGCTACGTGTAGCTAAGTCTAAGCCCGTAAGTGCGTAGGGCGACGCAAAGAGATCTATGTGTGCGTGAGAGGGGACTTTGCACCGTTTCCATTTACAAACAACTAACGTACTTATTGATGCGACACGGGAATTAGAATAATGGGTAAAATACACTATCGGGACCAACCACCGACCAAGGTCGAGTGGTTGGCCGACCGCATAAAGACACCAACCAACATCCACACGGTCAGTTTTTACACCAACCCGACCAAGGTGATACAAATGTGATCTTGGTCGGTGGTTGGCGATCGTCTATTTTGCTCATCAGTCACGCACGCCGCGCTGCTGCCGCCCGTTCAGGCTGACAATTTCTACCCTAGTTTGTCGTGCGTTTGCCAAACCCATGTTAACTTAATTGACCAATTTTATACGCTCATTCATTGGTTGACGATAGCCGATGATCAACAGATAACCAATGTGCGTTCACTATTTTTATGTTAACGTGAGTTAAACTTTTACTTTAGGTTTGCCTTTGATTATTTAAAATAACTACCTCTAAAGTTTGATCTATACTTAATAAGGTAACCGATTGTTATGATCTTTTAACCAACGTTACCTTAACCAGTACTTACATACATATCCCGGGTGGGCCACGGGTTATACATTCTAAATACGATAATTATATTATAATAATTAACTACATAGGTGGACTACGAAAATAATTATCCCTGGTACACCCAGATACTTTATGGTGGACCAAGGAAAAACAACCCATGGTCCACCAAGGTGAACTGAGCAGGTGCAGCAATATAGTAAAGTAAGTATCCTTAACTACGAATCAAGAACCCCACCCTAAGTGTACCTAAGTGCATACAGCTACTGATTTGATTTTATTTTGCGGTGACTGGTCTATGACTTAGGGACTAGCTTGTTTACTTACGTTTTAAAAAGTTATTTAATAATTTTTGGAAATAATAATTCAATCCAGAATTAATATAAATCAAAATATTAATTAAATGTCATAGAGGTATACATAACAACAATCATCCACACTACACCAATACATAATTGACTGTCACGTGTTTCGCCTCTGCTCGAGGCATCCTCGTCTTGCCGTGACGTACCGAAACAAACACAGTCGATAAAAAACGTGAGGCAACGAAAACGCACCACGTCTTGAAAAATGCGTACAACGAGTGTGGTCTCTTAAAAATTCTAGACGTTCTATACACCACACTGCGTATTGCACTTAGCACCTTGTCGCAATAATCAGTTTGATACTTACATCGCTGCTCAAAGAGATTAGATCTTTTTCTTAAAACGAAAAGGTACTATGTTTCAGATTATGTATTTGTTTAGAAACTTGAAATATTGCGTGTAAGAAAGATTTTTATGGTGAATAATTACATAAAGGCATGTTTAGGTCCTTCATTATGCCCGTCTGTACTAACGTTTGACGGATCCTAAGTTTGTAGGTAGTCTACCTATCTGCCTAGGCACCGGCTTAATACGTTTTTCAAACTCATATCAAGTCAACAAAAAATTGGTTTTAAAGACAGCCGAAGATCATTCTGTTCCATGAATACCTAGTGTCTTATCTATTTATTTTATCAATGACTGTACCAAAGTATCAAACTAGAAAAGTGTCCAGTAAGGAAAGTGTCAAATTAGCTAATTTTACAAACGAGAACTCATGCATTAACCCGTGCGAAGCCGGGGCAGGTGAGCTAGTCATAAATATTGGAAAAAAAAACAAAAGTAGGTCTGCCAAGTTCTTTTTTTTTTCGAAAAGTCCCAACTCGGCTCATCAGGTTAACCGGGATTGCATGAAATAAAATATTGCTTCTCTAAATACTAAAACTTATTTTACAAATAAAGTACTTAAAATAAAACTCTGTATTCGTTATGCATAATGCATAATATATATGCCAAAGATTTGACCTATGTAATAGGGGGAATTCTGTGATATATGCGTTTTATTATTAAAATACATGGCAACAGAAATCAATATTAGCAACAGAGTCCATTTAACCCTTTAGGTACGGAACTCTAAAAAATAGTAAACCAACAAACTTACACACACTACATAGAAAGTACACGATATCAACAAAATATCATACCTACTTAGGTACTTTTTTTTGTTATATTTTGGCTCCACACATAGTGTATTTAGCCAGTGTCAAGTATTGTATATATTCATCGAGTTTTAGAATATTTTACGTACTCAAGTCTTAGTCATAGTCATAGTCCAGTCTAAGTCATGCTCTAGTAAAGTGGTGGCAACTTTACTAAAGATTCTATGTAGTTTTGGAAGCAACACGAAAATTCACGTTTCACCACATCATATCACTTACCCTCGCTCATGCTCGTAATTCAGCACTTAATGCGTAAAACGCCACCAATTTTAAACATTAACACTGGAAAAAGCACAAGTTTTGGTAAATAATAAAATGCAACGACGTGAACTTTTCCGCGTTCCCGCCAAAACTCAACTTAGGTACTTATTATATGGAATTTCTTAGATAATAATTAGAGAAACGAGTAATAATAATGCACAGTGCAGTGAGTGCACAGTGCACTTTACCTTATCAGAATGTTGTCACGTAAATTTTATACTAAATTTAAAGATCCGAGTTGCACTGCAACCACAGGGAAAAAAATCGCTTTAAATTATTTTTTTCTCAGTGACTGCAACTTTACTGTTACAGGTGACTTTGACGCTTAAGACGGTGACAGGACCCAATAGGAGCACGTTTATAACAGCAGTCGAACATGAACCGTATTCCATATAACATAGGGTCGCTTTATGCGTAGCAAAAATATGGCGATTACGTTCCGTTACACTTCGACTTTTCCATATTTTGGTACAAATAATTATTTATAAAAAAAAAGCTTATTGATATAAAAAAAATTAGCTTACAGATGGATACATTGAAACATAACTTATCACTATGATTTATTTCAAAGGGGTGTCGTATTCTAATGTACCATTTTAGGGCGTTTGAATGATTTTTTAGAGGTCACTTCACGATTTTTTTCCACCGAGAAAACTTTTCGTAATCGAGTTTTGGTTTCTGCAGATGGAATGAATATAAGACCAGTATTAACGTGCATTTTTTTCAATCCTGTAAATGGTGTACATTTTCAGACAATCATGTTCAAAATAGTCGATTTGAAAGAATTCAACGCCTTCACATTCACAGCAAACGACCAATTCGTTACATAATACGTTCACTAACATAAAAATAATTAAAATACGAACAATCGTGGAGAATATTTGGACGGGCAGTAGTGGTTTCTAACGATCGAAAGGGCTGAATCTTCCAAAACCAATAGGCCTGCGTCCAAAACCCATAGACTCCTGGTTGATAAGGAAATATCTCTGTAGGGCTAGCACGGATGGTAGAAAAATTGTCTTTCCCGTGCTATGTCACATTCTTCATACAATTTACTTGTCAAGTGGAGTAAAACAGGGGAAAGATAATTTTGTCTACCGTCCGTGCTAACCCAGCTGGTGTAACATCTTGTATGGTAGCAATTCGTTTGCGTACGTTTTTATGTAGCTATTACATTTCCATCCTGAAAAATGGTACAAATACTTGTTTGTGTGGGTGTTGTGGGAGCACGGTCGTCGGAATATTGTGGTGTAGGTACAGCAGCTTACAGCTAATGTAATAGTAAGTAAGTATTTATATCAAGTTTATCAAGTAATTATACTTAACTCACCAGCTACAGAGCTTAGGGCAAACACCACAAACAATATGACCATGGCCGATTTCATTATTAACAGTCAACCTTATCACCAAAATTTACAAACCTTTTTTTTAGGTATATGTGACCTAAGTTATAATAAATAATATAATACCTACAGTACAGATGCCTCATCCCATACAACGGAATAACGCGGGCTATTTTAAGATTTATTTTATTTCTGCATAACGCAAGATTATCAGGTGACATTCATTGTGTGGTGGCGAAGTATTGGGCCAAATGAATACACTGGACACTAACTAGTAACTCTCTAGACACGATTACTACATTTTTTTTCAAGTTCGGGCTATTTTTTGTTTGTACCTGATGGGACCCCATGGTTATAGACTGTTTTGCTTGAAATCTTTGTCGCAACTGCGATGTGTCTGAACATATTCATATAAGTTTATTTACATACTCGCATACCAACATGGTATTGTGATTAAGAAGTACTTACAACCTTTTGGATAATAAAGTTAGGATGAATCAAACAATGAAGTAAGATGAGTACCTACAAGGAAAGTACAATCTGTGGTTATTAGATGAGGAAATTATTTAAGTAGGTAGGAGTTCTTGTAACTGGACCATAAAAATAGGTATACCTAAACAAACAATGATGGGGAAAAGAGCAAACTCAGGGCTTATGCAAAATTAGTGACACTAACTTCCTTGCCTATATTAACACGATCCCGAATATCCCGACACGACACGGAAATGGAATAAGTATTTACCTGAAGTTCGAACTCGACACGACAGATAAACCAATGTGTACCTACCTACCTATGAGTAAAAACATAGCTAAGGTATATTTCAGCCACCGCCATTAAGTTGAGGCAGCCTCTGTAAAGTGTGGCTATTTATTTGTATTTGTAATTAATTTAATAACTAATTAGTTGTACAAAATGGTTCCAATATTAAATTTAGTACGTGCAGCTGCGCATGTCCATAATCTTGATTCCATGTTCCCATAATAGGTACAAGTAGCCAAGGGGGTCTAGCAAAGATCACAATCGCTAACGCTAACGCCTCACGCTAACTCCAAAAATGTATCAAAATGACATTCGCTACGGAAAAGTTAGCGATTTCCAAAATGTCATTTCAGTACATTTTGGAGTTAGCGTTTGGCTTGATATCGTTGCTAGACCCCGAGGTCTGTGGTACAAGCTTTGCATGGTTTGGGCTAGATGGCGCTGTGTTAAATTTCCACAAGATGTCAAGGTGTCCATTTTGTTCAAGGCTTCGGTGGAGTGCCCGTGCTGTCTTCCTTAATTTTAGGGTGGTCTTCTTTTACCTTATACCCGGCCTGGAGCAAATAAGCTGCAACCAAAAATTCATATACAAGGTGACCTTGAATTGGTATGTTATCCCGAAATGCGGGGGGACTGGGACCATGATACCATTCAAAAACTGAAACTAAAAAGTTGTGTAGAGGGTAGACTACCTTCACGTCCTTTTTTGTTCGACTTTGAGCAGGACAGCGGTGTCGGTGTCGGTCTTTCAGTGTGTTCAACAACCGGCCAAGCGCGAGTTGGACTCGCGCACGATGTGTTCCGTACCATTATATACTTATAAAAAGAGCAAAAAAACACTTGTTGTACGGGAGCCCCCTAAAATATTTATTTTATTCTTATTTTTAGTATTTGTTGTTATAGCGACAATAGAAATACATTCATCTGTGAAAATATGAACCAACTATCATAGTTCATGAGATACAGCCCAGTGACAGACGGACGGACAGACGGACAATGAAGCCTTAGTAAGCGTTTTAACCTTTGGGTACGGTACCCTAAAAAATACGTACCAGACATAATGCAGTACATAGTCAGCACGATGTAGTGAAAATATGTGCGTAAAATCTTCATATTTTGTCAATTCAGATCTTTAAACTACAGCAGAATTATTACTCAGAAGCCTTTTTAATAACTAGTTAAAATTTAATTAATTTCAAATTGCGCTTTATTGTATAAAATTGTAGTAAGTATAAATAAAATCAAACAACACGTCTTCCTCTTTACTGGTAGATAGAAGTACTAATAAATATAAATTGTCATACTCAGTATTTATTTAACAAGGTACCTGCCTAAATCATTTTATGTCACAACACACAATACTACAATAATTAATTAAGTAATTGTTTCCAGTAAACATCATCCCATGCGTTGATTTCTTATTTTTTTCCTTATGAACTACGCACGGAGCCTGTAGGTATTCCGCTCATGCAAGTCATGCATGATCGTCACGGGAAAACCTAGGACCTAGAATAGAAAGTACTTAGTAGGTTAGGTACTACTAATACTAGGTAAGTAAAGATAAAAAGAAGTTTAGTTATTTTTTTTTATAACACGTACAGATAAACAAGCAGCCGGCCCGCCTGATGGTAAGCAGTTACCGTCGCCTATAGACATCTACAACACCAAGGGCGTTGCCGATGCGTTGCCTACCTTTAAGGACTCTATTTACCCGTCGTTTGAAGTGCCCCATGTTGTAGCTCAGCGGAAAGACCTCAGAGGGAAGCTCATTCCACATCTTGCCAGTTTTATTGTAAAAGATTGGGCTTTTTTAGGTAGCGGCATCTAGCGTTCTAGAAGGTACTTTTACGATTTACTGTGGGCATTTCCGCATCCTGTAATTATTGAACTTTGTTTAACACTCTTACAACTAATGAAAATGAGTTAGGTACCTAATTAAAAACCTTAATTTTAGTGATTGTAGATTTATAGGTGTAGGGCAAGGAACTTATACGTATACTATGTCTAGGGGCATACAGTGAGGCCACATCGCTCGTAGAACTGACAAACGATGGGGAAGAGAGATAAAAAATTATACGCGGCGCAGTGGCAATGCAACGACGTGAACTTTTCCGCGTTCACACTTAGTTTCCGTTTCCGACTTGAACAATCTGTGGTTTCCCATGAAGATTATTGTAGTTGTCGACTTGTCGCTTATGATGTTTGGCGGGAACGCGGAAAAGTTCACGGCGTTCAGTCGTTGCATTGTATTATTTCTCAAAACTTGTGTTTTTACCAGTGTTAATGCTTAAAATTGGTGGCGTACTATTTACGCATTAAGTGCTGAATTACGGCTGAATTACGAGCATGAGTGGGGGCAAGTGATATAATGAGGCGAAACGTTATTTTTCGTGTTGCTTCCGAAATTCCATAGAAGCTTCTAGTAAAGTTCCCACCACTTTGCTAGAGCATGACTTAGACTGGACTATGACTACCTGACTTGGACTGGACTATGACTATGACTAGGACATGACTTTGCGTGAAATATTTTATAACACGATGAAAATATAATACTTGACACTGGCTAAATACACTATGTGTGGAGCCAAAATTTAAAAAAAAAATGTCAAGTTAACGTCAATGTCAAATGTCAATAATGACTTTTTGACATTACTCTCAGCTCAGCAAAGCGAGTCCGGCGTGCTTTTTTCTTTGAAAATCAGTTTTCCACAATTTTCTTACGAATTTCGTTACCTGTTCGTCTTCTACATATATTCTAAACTGTGAGTTGTACTTCCTTCTGTTTAATTTTGCCTGTATCATAAATTTTAAAAATATTTTGGCCACCGTGAACCTGGGTGCAGGTTATTTTCGCAATGAATTTTATTCATCACCTGGTTAAGAGCGACGCATATGCAGACAAATGCGTGGTTTAAGCGCGGGTGTAAATTATTTTGGTTGTTAAACGATAGCGTACAACGGTGTTTCTGTACCGCTATTCCTGAAACAAAAGATACTAATGTAATACCTACATGCCTACAAACTCGTTCGTATCTCTTCTAACTGGTTAGGTTTACCGGAGATGGGTCTGTCAAGGTAGGATCTATCAATTACCTACATCCTGCCGCTTGCACTCTAGCTTTGCATCTAGTGGAAAGTGCCAAATCTCCCCAAGGTCACCATGGTAGTTGTGTCTCAAGAAGATGCCTTGATTTTAACAATCAGGCAGATTGTGTTAATTATAAATACTTATAGGATGCCCCACTTGTAGGAATGTCTCAAAATGTTTCATGACTTTATTGGGCCAATAAGAAAACGAAATTTGATGGTTTGTGTTTCAAAGACTTGATAGATTTTTTTATCATTCTTCTCCTATTTATTTAAGTGAATAATTGTCTTGTGGTGTAGAGCTATTACCTCGGATTAGGACATCCTGGTGAAAACTGTAGGGAGCCAATGGATGCAAGAGGCAGCCACTTAAAGTGCCACTGTGGGGAAGGCCTATGTTTAGCCATCAACATCTTCAGGCTGTTGATGATGCAGAGTTATCTTGTTTGCCAAATAAATACAATACTAAAGAACTTTTCCGTTTTAAACTTTTCATTCATTCATATAGCATGGATATCTGAAGCCTAGGTCAGATTAATTAGCATTGTTATTGTTGTCATGATTTTACTTTTGTTTCAAGGTAATGTTTATGCTAAAATTACTAATAAAACATGTTCGTCAACTTAGAACAATTTGCATGTTACATTATGTAAAAACAAGTATAAAATATGACATTTAGCAAAAACTTATTCAGTTTAATGTTACCATTCTTAAAACTAAGTGCTATTAAAAAAATCACTAAATTATATTAAAAGTATAATATATTTTGTGAGAAAGTCAGAAAAGTATCAGTGATAAAAGTTGATTGCCTTATTAACTTATATATTAACAGCATTAACACATAAAAGCTGTTATGCCCCATATTATTACAGTATGTTAATCTCTGTATTAATTTGTAGTTTTAATTCATTAACAGTAATACATGATGCTCATATTTAGTATCATTCCACCATCCCATGGTTCTCTTTACATCCATCTTCTCGTTCCTAGTCACCACTTTAGAACCTTTCTTCCCCATTGGTTATCAGTTCAGCGGGATATGAAGTCTGCCCATTGCCATTTCAACCAATGCGGGTAATTCTAAAATATTAATTATTATATTACAGATGTCCGGCCGTGAAGGTGGTAAGAAGAAACCTCTAAAGGCACCTAAGAAGGAGTCAAAAGAGTTAGACGAAGATGACCTAGCACACAAGCAGAAGCTTAAAGAACAACAGAAGGCATTGCAGGTAATATAGAATAGAATCATTTATTCAATATTGCTTAAAGTAGGGTACAGAACATGTTAATATTTATATTACATAATATATTTTGACGCAGATTTTTGTCTTTGACAAAATGCTGTTTAGTAATAACCGTATTGTGTGTATTCTGTGTTGTGTAATATAGTTTTCTTTTTTTTACAGGATGCGAAAGCTAAGGCTACACAGAAAGGCCCTCTCACTCAAGGCGGCATAAAAAAATCTGGCAAAAAGTGACAAAACTAATATTATAAATAACCTTGAATTTAATTTACATATAGGCTACAAATTATTATGTAAGACGTAATAAAGATCTTGTTGACTTTTTTATTTGGCTGGCATCTAATGATCTAAAAAGTTAACATCTCTGTAAAATGCCGATACATATTTTTTCATAATCCAAAACTATGCATTTATCTGTAACTTTGTAATGTATATTATGTACTAGATTTTTGGTATTGAAATAAAAATGTTGATAATATAACTCACGGTTTGATTTCAAAGTTTTATTCGGCTTAGTTCACGTCAATATAATTTTATTATACTGTGGGTGTGGCTAAGTGTAATCATGACAATGGTCAGTACTGTATTATAAAGTTATCTGTCAAATTTCCCGCCAGCCCGCGAAATGAAAAAAATTTCGTAAACGTGAAGTGAAAGAATGTGGTGAAGTGTAAAAATAAATAAAGTATTATTGCTACAAAGATACAAATAAATTATATTACAGCTACTTATTCATTTGGTAAGTCACGTCAATCATTTTATTGTGCCTGTTGAGTATTCTCTTGCTGGCTGGATATTTCTAAGTTTTTGCTTATGTAGGAGGAATAGGAACCTAATGTGCCTTCAATGTAGGTGGTAATAAAATACCGATCAACCTAACTTGAAAAATGTAGGTACACTGAAATATATACGAATCTCTCGAGCTATCGAGACACCCACGAAATACCTGCCTATTCGAAAATCCTAGGTGTTTTCCCACTGTTGCACTTTGAAGTTTCTTATTCTTGGACAAGCCGCCAGGCAGTAGTGCGCAAGCATTGTGTGCCAGTTTAAAGGGTACCTAGGTAGGTACCCTTTAAACTGGCACACAATGCTTGCGCCTACTCTAGCTAGTGAAATTACTGGGAAAATGAGACTGATCTCAATCGTAAACTTATTGCTACTGTGCCGATGTCTCAGGATGACGTGCGTAGTGCAGTATCACGAAACTTTATATTTTAGAATTCCAAGTGACACTGCAACTTTTATCGGAAGCCGTGTCGCTTAACATCAAGTGTACGACTAGCTCGTTACGTTAGCTGTTGTCATACTTTTCTGCACTGTTTATGAGTTCCGTCCTGCCTAGTCGCGTCTTTCTAGTCAGGCCTCTCACACAATAAGTACTTACCTAAATGCTGAATCCAGTCTTCGCCTGCTGCAACTGCAAGCCACACTACACAGCTCAAGTCGTTTCACCTAGCTTTTTAATCAAGTAGAAACAAGTTTAAACTCACTGGCGGCTGTGAAGTGCACTGCGCACACCACTTACCTCTTCCAGTGCACATCTAATTTTCATTATTGCGCAGCGTTTCGCGCCGATTTCACAGCCGCCATTGAGTACGAAACGCACTCCACGCTATACGCTCTTAGCACCATTATTTTACTGCTTTTTTATCACAAAATTGCCGTACCCCAAGCTAAGACGTTTATTTTCGTACTAGAACTACGAGATTGTTAATTATATTACGAGATCCAGAATTATTACGTAAAAGTGAAATAATTACATTAATACCCGTATTACTAGATCGATGGTGGTGGTTACTAAGTATCGCATAGTAGGTTACGTATTCAATGTGTAGGCCACAGCTCAGCGCAACCCTCAATCCCTTACTAACTTTGACACTACATAAATCATTATCATTTATTTCAGATAGGCACCTACTTAAGTAAGTCATGGATTTGTTCAGAAATTTCATCTCAACTTTCCACAAAAGGTCTCTACTGAAACCGCAAAAAACTGTTATAACGACAAAAGATACAGAGACAAATCAACTGGAACAACCAGAAGACAAGACTAATGACACAATTCGAAACACTATTGATGTAGAAGTAAAGGGAACCCCAGAAATTAATGTACTTAATAATACTAAAATAGCAAAAGTAACTTCACAAAATGATGACAAAAATATGAATGAAAAAGTAAAAGAAAGGAAGTTTGACGACAATATTAAAGAAAGTTTTAGTAACAATGCATCAGATTTCAGAATAATAGAACGATTACTAAATAACACAAGTGTGTCAATAGTGAAAGTAGGAAGCAATGTGACAAAAGTCAAAGTTGTTAATAATGACCAAAGTACAAATATGAATGCTAAAAACGAATTTGACAATAGTAGTTACGAGAATGAATTAACTGCCTCTAATTTAAATACTGTAAATATGAATAATAATAAAACCACGGTTAATGAAAATAATTCGTCAAAAGCTTCACCTACCGATTTTACTAATGCTCCAAATATGGCGGTTTTTGATGAAGTTAATACTAATGTCACTGCTGAAAATTCAAGCGGCAATTCAAATATTCAAGACATTAAAGAAGAAACTATGAAACATCTTAAAGAATTCGATGACGTTTTAGCGAAAGTTAAAAAACAGGATAACGCCGTCATCAAATATGATGCAGAAACTATTTCATTAGACGATATTGATGAAATATTAAATGAAAGTCTTGAAAATAGCGATAGCACTTATAGTTTTCAAGAAATTAAACATTGTGATAACGAATCGATGAATACTAAAATAGATGATAGCTCCAATAAAACTGAAGAAAACACTTTAAAACCCGATTCACATAATGTTGAAAATCTAATAGAGACCAACCAAATATTAGATTCTCAAACATCCTCCAAAGTAAAAGTAGACGACAAGAGTGATATTATATCAATTAGTTCAGATGATACTCCAAACCTAGATAACAAAGATGCCATAAATTGTAAAAACTCTGAAAATAGAGCTTTGAAAACTGTGAAAGAATCACCTACAAAGATAGGAAATGTTAAAATTTCAAAGCCAGAAGGCATTCACATTGTAGACACTATACCAATTAGGTCAGAAGAAGTTAAACCCGAAAACGAAGAAGACACCGGCTACCATTCTTCAGATTTTGAGTTTATAACGGAACAAGAAGCTGAAATGGATGGATTGATCATACATTACAAATCTAAAATTAACTCTGAAGATAAACACGACTTGGTCGAAGGACCAAGTGCGAATTGGGTCCTAACTGATCCTGGGCCTTCTAGAAGTGAAGAATTCGAAGACAAAATAGATGTAATAGAAGACGAAAGTTCTATGGAAAACTATGCAGTTCCGCAAGAAAATGAATTTTTGAATATGTTTCATGGTGAGTTTAGACTACTGCGGTTGATAGTCTTCTTTCGTCCTTGTTCCTATATCCCCAAGGTTCAAACCATAACATCAACAATACACGAACGAAAACAATGTGTAGGCAGAAATTATTATTACCAACGAATTGATTGCTTAATTTGAGTTTAAAAATATGGTTGTTTATATAATACGCTTAGAATAGGTGTGGTTGTCTTTCAGAAATAATCCCAGGAATACCAAATTGCGAGATTCGCTTCTTAGAAAACAAGTCGGTGAGGACGAGAACGCCGATGTTGGTGCAATATGAAGGCATCGGATTCGACATGAACCTAGCTATGATGCGTGGTGTCGAAAGTTCTGATGAAGAATGTAAGATTTCTGTTGTCTACTTAAGTAACACCGCTGTCTACTTAGGTAACACCGATGTCATGAAAAAAATTAGGCGGATTTATGGCGCGAAATAGTAACATGTGCGTTCCAGTAATAAAGAATAAAATATAATTATGTGTGGACATTTCACACATTTAGCCCCAAACTAAGCAAAGCTTGTACTATGGGAACCAGATAACTGATACAATACTTAGATACTTTTTTGTTTGTAGGTACATAGAATACAATATAACACCCAGAGACAGAACAAACATCTATGTTCATCACACAAATGTTTGTCCTGGGTAGGAATCGAACCCACAGCCTTCGGTCCAACTGAGCTATGTGGCCCGTCGAAACGTAACAATATTGTCTTGTCTACTTAAGTAACACTGTTGTGTACCTACTTAAGTATAACAACAAATTACTAGGTGTTACTTTTGCATAAGATCCAGTGGAGTGGTGAGCCGTGAGCTCTTAAGCGGACTGGCCCTTCCCAAATCCTCATCCTTTTTGTATAGACGATTGGTCAGTCTGGTCCGGTGACGGATTTTTAAGGACTCTTAAAGGTGATAGACTGCTGTGTCAATTTTTCCAAAAAATAATATAACTAAATAACTACTAACCCCTCTTGATACCCCGTGTAGTTTTTTACATTGTGTATTATACTAGTAAACGGCTAGCACTCTCAAAACTACTACTCACATCACGTTAGTTTCTAATAGTAATAGTTAATAAATTAATAATTATAAATATTCGTTTTAGATCGAGATGAAGCAAAGGAAACTCTAAACAAGATTTTACAAATATATCCAACTGAAAATACTAAAAGGAAGCGAAGGCGAAGATATTAGTTTTTTGTTGTTATGTAGAAATAATATATTTTTATAAATTATATTAGTTTTTATTAAAAGTTTTCATAATAGATAACTTTTTTTTTTTTGGAGAACCAACTGCTTAATATAATTGGTGCTGTAGAGTAAAGAAATATGAAAAAATATATAAAGTTCATGGATGAAATAAAAAAAAGAAGGATTGAGTTTTGATTGACATGGAACTGAAGCCCAAAATGGCGGACATATTACGTATGTGTGTCAGATGAAAGTAGGGCGACCGGCTGCCTATGATGTGAGTGTGTGCGTGCCCCGCTCGTACGTACGATGCGTTCCGGCTTCCTAAGGGTGCTTCAGTTTCGGATCAGACGGGATTCCCTCCTTCTTTTTTTTATTAGCTCCATGATTAAGTTGGTAAAATTATTATAATCCTAACTTTCCGTTCAGGGCCTGAAGTCTGCTATTTTGTGTCATAATGGTTCATGAATGGTACCATAATGACAGATTTTGACACTAATGTTAGTCTACAAACATGCTACAAACCATAAGTAGACTACCGTTAGTGTCAAAATCTGTCATTAAGGCACCATTAAGACACCATTGAAGTAGCAGACTTCAGGCTCTGGTATTCTACTATTTCAAGTATACCAAGACCCATGCCATTCCTGATTTTACAAAATAAAATCCAATTATAAATTTTATTAAGAAGTTTATTGTAAATATTTACAATGTGAATTATTTTAAAACTATAATTTATATCTAAAGGATAATGGTTTTTACTTCTATGTTAACATAACTGTACTTTTAGTAGCTTATTCATTAACAAAAATTCTTACGGGTTTACCAAATGTGTTCCGAAGTTCCGATTACAGAAATTTTACGTGTCGTCTTTTAGAAGTTTCAAATACTAAAAGTAGTAAACGTTGAATAAATATATTACAGGAAGATGGTTGATGCGTTGCTCTAAATTATATTATTAGGTTTGTTCTTATTTCGGGCTTCTTCGAGTTTCATTATAACAAACTAACCATAATATCGCGAGTCATTCAAAAAAATCGATTCTGATGAAAGCAAAATATACTGTTTTCCCTGTTCCACGATTCGGGAGTGAGACAGCCATATGAAAGTGCTTTCCTCAGATCAGTTTTTTTATGCATACTCGTTATATTTAGAAATACATTCCCATCTTTCGATTATACAATTTTATGTCTAATCTAAATTCTAATACATCTTAAAATGCAATAAAAAAACAGTAAAATAAATCTTAGAAAATTATCTAAACAATGCGTAGTCAAAAAAACTTAGAATATTAATATAAAATTTACGTTACGTTTACGGGCTTCGTTAGGAAACGTAGCAAAAGTGATTCATACTCAATGGCGGCTGTAAAGTGCGCTGCAAGCCCACCGCTCACCGCTTACCTCTGCCCGCAGCACTTCAGCGTTTTGCGCAGACTTCAAAGCCGCCATTGAGTTTGAATCGCCCTCTACCTTACAGCAAATTGACCATACACTTTGTTCATAGAATTTATCTTAGCTAATTTCAAAGCTACCTGTATTTCAACTGATGTTAGAAAATATTGTGGTCGATAAAATCATCAAACCTATTACAGGGTGAATTTTGTAGAAAATGTCCTTTCACAGGTCTTGGGCTATCTCTTAGGCGTTCTTTTGATCCATAGTTAACCAATGGTTAAAAACTAAGAAAATGACGATTGGTTAGAATTTTTAACCAACTTTTACTACGGATAAAAAAGTCAGAAAAACTTTTACTGTATATAGTTATAGAACCATCATGAGGAACACAAGTGACTATACTTCTTCAGTCAAAATAAGGTGCAAGGTGGCACTTCTAATAAGCAAAATGAAGATCGGGCCCAACCACCGACCAAGGTCACATTTGTCTCACCTTGGTCAGGTTGGTCTAAAAACGACCGTGTGGTTGGTGGTTGGTGTCTTCATTCGGTCGGCAAACACCTCGACCTTGGTCGTATGCGCCATCCACACGGTCGGTTATTACACCAACCCGACAAATGTGACCTTCGATCGTCTATTTTGCTCATAAGAGTCATAGCCACCAAGGCTGTTTTGTACGGCTAAATTTTTTATTAAACTCTATTAAAACCATCCGCTGAAATAAGCATAAAAAACTTATGGGAAAAAACGGAAATTTCCGCAAACTCAATATCAGCTGATTCCAAAATAGGATGAGTTTATCAGACAAAAATATACATAAATTATTCGAAAGTAAAATTCAAAACACCATATAGATAGAAATTATATCTTCTGATAAAATGAGCCCAATTTGTCTAGCAGAAAAACTTTAATGTGGAATTCATTTAGTTGTACGCTTACAAATCGTGCCAGTAAGGAGTGGTTGGAACAAGCAGCAAAATACTCTTCTCCCTTCCACCACTCTTGTTTTGTATAATCCGAATGAGACAACAATAGCAAAGCTCTTTTCAACACTTTGATTGCGCGAGTTATAATGACACCTCGCACGTAAGTAAATTATCAAAACCTATTTATGCAAATTATAAACCAAAAAGACGACAAGGAAGACCATAGTTCTACAGATTAAATTTTTATATAAAGGAAAAATTTGAATCAAAAACGGGATGTGCACGCGCATCTATCCGTCTCTAAATCCGGGACGTGATTTACATGGTGCCGTGACCAGGATTTTCAAATTTATCCACCTCTTACAAGCAACTTAGGGGACCAAAAAAATTTAAATTTTTTTATACAATCATCAAAAACAAGTCGCAATCAAATTATCACTAATGTTAATTTTAGAGGGTAGTTTTCGAGTTTTCGTACATTTTTATTGACATGCGTTTTATTTCAGCAACTATGTGCTTTTTTTATTATTTTAGGTTTTGTCACATAACAACACTTTAGTAGTAATAGCATTGCAGTATAGAAGATTATACCTAACCTGAACTGGTTTTGTTTGACCGTCACGTTGGATGCCAGAGGCAAACAGCCGCTCAAAGCGGCGCTCTTTGGGGAAGGCATATGTTCAGCAGTGGACGTCTTCAGGCTGTTGATGATGATTAATGCCGGAACATAGATAACAGATGCTTGGAGATATTCCTTCGATTTTACATCAGATAATATTTATTAGCACTCAACCATATTTCACATGTGAAAAGTGGTTTGGTAAAATACTCGTTGAATTTACTGTTGATAATGTCTTCTTTTTATGAGGTGACGAGCTCGTCGTTCACCTGATGTTAAGCGAACCGGCCGCCAAAACAGTTAAGTGCCACTTGGAACTTTAGAATAGTTGTATTGCGAAATGAGCCCACTCAGTGGGTCCGTATAAAAATAATTCCGTAAGTCTAAAACCTAGAACCTAAGACCTAGAATTTAGACTTTCTTTTAGCTGGCGACCTGGGTGGAGGTGGTTCAGTCTTCTTGCTCTGAAAGTTAAAATTAATAACCTTAAAAAACCGGCCAAGTGCGAGACGGACTTGCGCACGAAGGGTTCCGTACCATTATCTATACAAGCAAAAAATAACGTTTGTAAGGGAGCTCCGTCAAATATTTATCTTTGTTTTTAAGTATTTGGTGTTATAGCGGCAACAGGAATACATCATCTGTGACGATTTCAACTGTCTATCAAGGTTCACGAGATACAGCCTGGTTTACCCTTTCGGTACGGAACCCTACTGGTGACAGACAGACGGACAGAAGAGCCTTAGTAATAGGGTCCGTTTATCCTTTGCTAACGGAACCCTAAAAATGGATTTAACTGACTTCAGGGTAAAGGAATATCCAGTGAATAGGCAACAGCATTATCCTCGGTACATTAAAACCTGCAATCACTAATCCGCCTGCCGAGTGTGATGATTATGGCAAATCCTCTACGATAAGCGTCCAAAGTGACATTCTACAGGAGAGGCCTATGTTCAGCAGTGGACGCGTTTCAGACATAATGATAAGGGGTTGTAGGCAGTCGAGGGAGGCGTTTCCGGCTCTCAACCGGAGATACTCCCGAAGGCTTCTAAATCTCAAACGGGACAAACTCCGGCGAGTCGTCGGTATTGTCACTGGTCACTATTCCTTAAACAAACACCTGTTTACAATAGGTGTCACAGACAGCCCCTTGTGCAGAGGCTGCATGGGGGCAGAAGAAACTGCCGCACATGTGCTGCTAAAGTGCAGCAGTGTGGCCACGCAGCGAACGGAGTTCCTTGGGACTCCGGGAACAACCCAGGAGGCCTGCGCTGACATTCCCGGGCTGCTGGCCTTCCTGGATGACATCGGGTGGCTGGACTGATGTGTGCCACCTCACGCAAAAAGGGCCGCTGTGCGGCCTAGTTGCGGAAACGGAGCCCGCACACCAAGTACCAAGTACCCGACATAATGATGTCGAAGGCAATGAAAAGAAATTATATGATAAAATTAACAGAAATTATGCAAAGTTAATACCCTACCTCTCTCGATCGTTTCGCTCTAGGCTCCACGCTGTCTTGCTTCTCTTTCTCGTCCTTATCATTGCCTTCGGACTTATCATCGGATTTATCATCTTTCTCTTTCCCGCTTTTCTCGCTCTCCCTCCCGTTCTTGCTATCTTTTGAACTCTTTTCTTCTTTAGAACTCTTTTTATCTTTACTGCTTTTTTCTGCATCCTTCGAGTTCTTGTCTTCTTTAGAAGTTTTAGCTTGACTTTTTTCGCTTTCTTTCGCGTTTTTGTCCTTTCCGCTTTTTTCGCTTTCGCTCTCGCTCTTTTCGCTCTCTTTAGACTTCTTGTTCTTCTTTGAGCTCTTTTCGTCTTTGGACGGTTTTTCTTCTTTCGCTTCCTTGTCTGATGGTTTATCTTCGTTGTCTTTGCTTGTTTTTGCTTCGCTTTCTTTGGGTGATGCTTCCGCATCCTTCTCGGTTGAGTTTTGATCGTTTTCTGATGTTTTTTCTGGTTCCGCCATTTCTACATCTTGGTTCGCGTCTTGTAGGGTGCTTTCAGGTTCGTTTGGCTGAAAAAAATTAATTTGAGATTATTTAAATCTCGAACGTGCGATATTAACATTCTGTGGGTTGTTAAACCACAGAAGAAAAAACAACAGAATTGATCATCCAACTTTTTTGATGTTGGTTAAAAAGAAAACACTCACGGTTTCTTTGCTAGAATCCTTTGACGTCGTCTCAGCGTTATCTTCTCGATTCTTCTCTTTGTCAGCGTCATTTTCTTTGCTCTTCTCTTCTACTTCCTTGTCGCTCTCCGCTGGAGTTTCTTCTGTCTTCTCTGCTTCTTCTGCGGTTTTGTCTTCTTCCGGTTTGTTGCGGGATGACTGCCGTTTCGCTTTGGACGGCGTGCTTATCGCCGGAGATTTCTTTGCTTTGCCTGGGGAAGAGAAAACCCATGCTTACTTAAAAAAAAACCTTAGTTACAATGCATATAAACTGCGTATTGAAACTGCGAAATCCATAGAAATTTTAGTTTTCAACTAGTTGCAATCAAGTTACTTGACAAGTTATGTGTATTGACTTATGGAACTGAGACGTGGTCTCTTACTGTTGGTCTCATTACTAAGCTCAAAGTCGCGCAACGAGCTATGGAAAGAGCAATGCTCGGTGTTTCCCTGCGAGATAAGATCCGAAATGAGGAGATCCGCAGGAAAACTAAAGTGACCGATATACCTCTTGGAAAAAGCAAGTTGAAATGGCAATGGGCAGGCCACATCGCTCGTAGAACTGACAACCGATGGGGAAGAAAGGTTCTCGAGTGGCGACCACGAACCGGAAGATACAGCGTAGGCCCCACACTAGGTGGACCGAGCATTTGGTGGAAACCGCGGGGAGCAGATGGATGCAGGAAGCAAGCACTTAAAGTGGCGCTCCAGGGGAGCCTTATGTTCAGCAGAGGATGTCTTCAGATGATGGCGATGGTCCTAAAGCACTTACCGGGTGGCCCTTTCTTCTTGGCCTGTTTTTCCACATCATTGTCAATCTGTGGGCCGTCGGGAAGCGGTGGGACGGAATTGTTCGCCTCATCGATGGCCGCTCGCATTGTGTGAGCAGTCGGTTGGGATAGCTCTGGAAATAATAATTTATTTATTTATGGTATTTATTTTGTTTTCTTTTGACACAAAATAGATAAATAAGCTATAAATAACCAACTTCAGTGAAATCCGTTCAGTAGATCCAGCGTGATGCGTGTTCAAAGAGAAAGAGACAGACAAAAATTAACAAAAAAAAAATTGTTTTCACTCTATATCGATAAAGAGTTATGCAATAAAAATTTTCAAAAAACTAACCAGGTGCATTTCTGAGTCACGCACAATGGGTTCCATACCATTAACTATAAAAACGAGCAAAAAAATCACATTTGTTGTATACCCAACAATATCTATAACATAATAATTATGTAAAAGTACTTTGCGGAAAGACGACAAACATCCATATTAATTAGAATGTGTATTGATTTATTATTTATTTTTATAATTATTAGTTTTTTTTGTTGTTTTCTTTCCTACGGTTGGATATGTACATCTCGTTACTCGGCGCAAACACAAGTATTATTGCTAACTAGTGATATTGGGCACTCAAGATACAGGCTTAGGCTAGTTTGGGGCCCGTTGTAACTCATATCATATTACAGTAGCAGTCAATCTTTTAATTGATATTGTATGTACATTTAATTATGATTCTTCTTTACACCCTAAAATATTTTAGAATTTAATTTTGTTGTTATAGCGGCACCATCTGTGAAAATTTCAACTGTAATTGTTTGTTTGTAAATACATAAGTAGGCACATAGAGTACGATATAATAAATCAAACTTACCAAGTGGTACGTGAACCATTTCCAGCAGTTCGCTAGCGTTGAGATTAGAGGTCACCTTCTTGAAGACCAGGACACGTTCAGAGAAATACTCCCAGAACGAAAGACCGTCCGGTGTTTGGAAATGTTCCTGGAAAATGATAAATTAATTTAAAACCTGGATAGTATTTTTTTTAGTAACGGCAGCTTGTAACAGATTGCAGTACCACTCGGAAATTAAAGTTTCGCGTGACATTGCAATACGCACATCATCCTGAGACATCACAAGGCAACAAGATTACAGAGATCAGATCATAAAGTCTCATTTGCCCAGTAAATTCATTAACAAGAGTACTCTTCAAACCGGAACACAGTAGTGCTTGCACACTACTGCTTGGTTTATTCTGTCACCCAGACGAACTTTGCAGAAAATTCCTACCACCCAGTATTCAAACATACTATCACCATCAACGGCCCAAAAACGTCCACTGCTGAACATAGGCCTCCCCCAGTAACCGCCACTTTGAGCGGCTGCTCACCTCCTGCTTCCATCGACTCCCCGTGGCTTTCACTAGATCGTCGATCCACCGGTGACTAAATATATTGCTTTGTATAACTTACCTTCATGCCCTTATAAAGCATATCTGCCTTCTTCCTGATCCGATGCGCCTGTTTGCTAAAAACTAAGGCTGCACTCTCGCTAAGGTCCCATGAAGGCGTGTTGCCGACATAAGCTCGCATACGCTTAACTGTTTCCAAGCAAGTCGGGTGTTTTAGAAGCATTAGCGGCTTTACTTCTAACGCTGTAAGAGAAAATGATTATCAGTGACGGTTGAAAATGAACATCAGTGGCGGTTGAAAATGATCATCAGTGACGATAGAAAATGATCATCAGTGACGGTAGAAAATGGTCATCAGTGATAGTAGAAAATGGTCAACAGTGATGGTTGAAAATGGTCATCAGTGATAGTAGAAAATGGTCAACAGTGATGGTTGAAAATGGTCATCAGTGATTGTAGAAAATGGTCAACAGTGTTGGTTGAAAATGGCCATCGTGACAGTAGAAAATGGTCAACAGTGATGGTTGAAAAAGGCCATCGTGACAGTAGAAAATGGTCAACAGCGATGGTTGAAAATGGTCTTCAGTGAGTGACGGTTGAAAAGTTTGCCATGGTCATCCGTAAACAGAACACGCATTTTTAAGTCACTTGCTGTTTTTATTGGAAAATCAAAACTTATAAACTATTTGGACGTTCCAAAATTTATCAAAAAAATACTCGGTCACGATTGGTTGCTTAAAGTTTACTCATGGAATTCATCCAATCGCAAACAGGAACTGCAAAAGAGTATGCTGTATTAATGCTGTTTAACTTACTCAACAATTCGTCCAGCAGTTTCAAACAGAGTTCAGTGTCAGCTTTCTCCAAACACAAACAAGTTTTGATCTTCGCATCCAATTCGATCAGTTTCATTTCAGTTTTCAGGAAGTTGACGCGAGATTTCTTCTCCTCTGCAATAGAAAATCAAATGATAAGACGAGTAAATCCACTAAAAAATGTCTAGCGAAATAAAACTTTGCTAAGCAACTTCTTTCCTCTTCCCTTGTGTGGCCGTAAGAGCCGGCTAAGGGAATATCCAGAGAATGGGAGCAGCATACTCCGCGGTACATTAAAATCTGCGATCACCAAGCCGCCTGCCAAGCGTGAGGATTATGGGAAATCTTCTCTATGATAACGTCCAGTGACGTTTTATTGGGGAGGCCTATGTTCAGCAGTGGGCGTCTTCATGTGGGCGATGTGAAGCAAAACTTTCCCCCGGATTCTTTACGTTTGTTATATTCATGTCAGCTTAATTGAACGCTGATTGGTTGCCTGTCGATCATCGGATGTCTTCAACCAAAGATTTTAAAGCCCGTTGATAGCCCGTGAACATAATCTCTCGTACAAACACGACTCACTTCGGGCAGGGGGCGAAGTAACAAAACGAGACCAAGTCATACGAAATTACAAATAACAAAGCAGGATGGTACAAAAGACACATTGGATTTGCTCTCTTTTACCAATAGTCGGTGATGTCACATCATTCAGCCGTTCACAGGCGTTCGGCCAAACGTCACCCTCTTATGGTCGAAATACCTCCAATGCGCACTAACCGTTTCGACGCTACTCTTTAATAAGAACTGCAAAAGTGTGGAATGCCTTGCCCTGGTCGGTGTTTCCCGAAAAATACAACCCGGGGTTGTTCGAATCAAGAGTGAATAGGTATTTAATAGACCAACGTGCTACATCTTAGACCACATCGTCGCTTTCCATCTGGGTCATTATTCTGTATCGATTCCTTAGTTCGAAACCACGCGAATTCCTTGTCTTACATAAGAAATCTGCAAAACTCTATTCTCTATAAAACGAAAACAAAACCGCGCGAAATGAATTTGGAATTGGCGCGATTTGATCTGTCAAAAATCATATGTTTTACCGAGACGCGTTCCGAAACATCGACACGTCTAAAGATATGACCACTTATGTCAATATATTTTATGCAAAATAAAGATAACTTTAATTTAAATTGAAGGTATATCTAACGCTGTGACACGATTTGAACAAGACACGATAAAGACGTGGTTTTGAATCGTGTGGAATCTGTGTTTCCGTAGAAAATAACAGCCCAGGTCAGATTGTGGTCAAATGCTGACCATAAATAAATAAAAAAGTCATCAGTCCAATACGTTCCCACAGCTGGGACACGGGCCTTCTCTCACAAGCATTGTTTAGGCCATGCCATAATCCACCACGCCGGACAAGTGCGGGTTGGTGGATGACACATGTTCTGTTCCGTGATGCTTGAACATTGCCGGATCCCTCCTGATGTTTTTCGTCACCCCTGTAAGAGCGAGTACAAATTCCACACGTAGCTTGGAGCCGTGCTGGATTTGAATCTGGGTTTGTCGCAGGTGCCGCTGAGCCACACTAGGCCAAAATAGAATAAAGTTATACCATGTATAACGTTCCGAGAATAACCGAGTTACACGAATATAACTGTTATACCACCAATTTTGAAGCTCGTTCCTTGGACGCAATCAGAATGGGGTCCTTTTAATCGTCATTTCATTTGTCAATCAGCTGTATCCGAGAGTAACAATTAGCGTTATACTTGGAATAAATCTTATTCTACTTTGGTAAAATAGGGGCTTAATCGGGTAAATACGTATACTTATTTACCTCTTCGTTTCATGATTCTCTCATTTTCCATATCTTATATTGGTGTGCAAAAAAAACGGAAACAGAAATTATATATAAACATTATGATATTAAGTCCAGTTTGAAGCGGGAAATTCATAATTATGCCAGTATTATGCTTTAGAACCTGGTCAGAACCGTGGGGAGCCGATGGATGCGAGAGGCAAGCAGTCGATCTAAGTTGCGATCTTTGGGGAGGCCTAGGTTCAGCAGTGGACGTCTGCAGGCTGATAATGATAATAATGATGATGATGATGACAACGATGATACTTTAGTAGATAGCCTAGGTAGCATTTACATCAACAGCCAGGATACGTCCACTGCCGAACACCCATAAAACGCCATATGAGACAATTATCATAAGAAGTTTACCATAATCACCACACATACCCCCGGTTTCTGGTACGTTTGTTAACGTTTTTTTTTTGTTATATTTTGGCTCCACACAAAGTGTATTTAGCCAGTGTCAAGTATTATAATTAAAAATAATTATAAAATATTTCACGCGAAGTCATGTCCTAGTCATATTCATAGCCCAGTCTAAGTCAGGTAGTCATAGTCCACTCTAAGTCATGCTTCAGTAAAGTTGTGGCAACTTTACTAGAAGCTTCTATGGAGTTTTGGAACATGAAAAATCACGTTTCACCACATTATATCACTTGCCCTTACTCATGTTCGTAATTCAGCACTTAATGCGTAAAACGCCAACAATTTTAAACATTAACATTGGAAAAAGGAAAAGTTTTGAAAAATAATACAATGCAACGACGTGAACTTTTCCGCGTTCCCGCCAAAACTCTTTGTTAACGTTAAACTCTTGTCTTTGAAATAATGAACGCTCATTGGTTGAAAAAATACAATGACAGACAGGCAACCAATGAGCGTTCAGTATTTCAAAGCTGACAAGAGTTTAACTTTACAAACGTACCAGTAACCGGGGGTTAGCAGGTGGCTTGGTGATCGCAGATTTTAATGTACTGAGGAGAACGCTGCTGCCTATACCCTGGATCGTATCCTATTCGTGCTCGAGTCCGACTCGCATTTGGCCGGTTATTTATTTTTTATTTCCCGCTTCATACTGGCACTGAACAATCTAATTTAAGCAGTGAAACACAATAATTATGTAGGACACTTCCAGCAACTGCTAGTAGGCAACGTTTGGATGGAGTGGTTATAAAATAATGTGTTTGCATTAAGATGCTTCCTAACTTGGAGCATTCCCTAGTAATGTAACGTTACAGCACCCCAACCCATCGAAAAAGGTCCGATTCGAAATTTACGCTCTCCGTTTCCTTCATCTACGTCACAGATATTAAAATAGTATCTATATTTAGGATTAAGAAGACCGAGAGTATAAATTTCAAACCGAAACGTTTGCGATTTAATTTTTTTATTATTTTTGGTTTTTTTTTAAGCCTTTAATAACCCATGGGAATGATTTTAAAGTGAAAACCACACTTAAGGTATATCTATAAAGATATTTAGTCCTCCAAATTTTATATAAATAATATTAAATACTAAACGCCCGACGATCACATACATAGATTCTGGCCGCTAACTAGGATTCCCTGTATCTAGAGACCCAGGAACTACGAGGACCATGCTCCCATAACAACCAGACACAACAAGTATTTGCATTTTTCTTTTCTGTGCACAAATACTTGTCCTGTCGCGGGAATCGAACCCACCGCCTCCGGGTTATGAGCCGACCTGCTCAACCACTACACCACGGAGGCTGTCAAAAGTATTGTCCTGACATAAGTAACATTCGCCTGTAATATACATTTCAGATTAAGAAATCTAAAGGCCACGATCTGCCAATAAACAATTAGAATTGACCGATTGCACACTACTACCATCAAAATATACAAAGGAACGTTTTTAATAGTACTTACGGGATATTTACCGTGATTAGAATCATTTTTGGGTTCCCGATATTTCGGCACAGTTACATGCACCATTTTCACGGGTAGACTGAAGATGCGTATCCCGTAAGTACTATTAAAAACGTGGTAAACAACCATGAAAGTTTAAAACAGTGTTATACAAAGGAACGCCCTTACACACAGTACAAAATGTATGACATACACTCACCAGTTTCTCTGTCTTTGTCCAAAGCTGATTTCTCTTCGTCTGTGAGATTCAGGTCTATGACCAATTGCCCTTGCACCGACTGTGGCGTGATCTGGTCTCTTTCTATGAACGTAAAGTAATTAAATGTGTGTGGATATTTATCGCAGCGCCATCTAAACATGAACTAAACATAGCTTGTACTATGGGTACCAGATAACTGATACAATACTTAGATACCTTTGTTTGTAAATACATACATAGAGTACAATATAACACCCAGACACAGAACAAACGTCGATGTTCGTCATACAAATGTTTGTCCTGGGTGGGAATCGAACCCACAGTCGGCTATCAGACCAGTCTCTAAAATATTAAGATTTATTTATATTTATATTATAATCCACCACGCTAGCCAAGTGCGGGTTGGTGGATGACACATGATCTCGACTGCTGTGATTCTTGAACATGCCGGTTTCCTCACGAGGTTTTGCTTCACCGTTTTATAAGCCAGTGCAAATTCCGCATATAAATTGGTGTACCCGAGCTGTTATTCTATACTGGACCCGAAAGTATAAACCATATAGTACTTAGAATTAGCATGTTGTAATGGCCATGGGTAGGCCACATCACTCGTAGAACTGACAACCGATGGGGAAGGTTCTTGAGTGGTGACCACGAACCGGAAGCAGCGCAGGCCCCCCACTAGGTGGACCGACTACCTGGTGAAAACCGCGAGGAGCCGATGAAAGCAAGCAAGACATGCACTGACTCTTTCTATTCCTGTATTTTAAAATGCTTGTAATTTTTTGATAATATAATTTTTGTTTTCACGACTGTTCATTATTTGAGGAATATTATGAATTTATACAATAATAAGGAAAGCGCAGTGCAGGCAGACCCCCCACTAGGACCGACGATCTGGCTAAAACCGCAAGGAGTCGATGGATGCAGGAGGCAAGCAGCCGGCCAAACTGACGCTCTATGGGGGAAGCCTATGTTCAGCAACGGACTGCTTCATGCTGTTGATGAATATGATGAAGTTTTTTTTTTTACAATACTAAAACAGTTATCTAGCCTATTGCATGTAGAATATTTACCTAATTGCATCTTGAGCGTGATAGCATTGGCCGCAGCTTGCTTGTCCCACTGAAGACGGGCGGCTTCGCTCTTGAAGGTCGTCGGGCGACACTGGAACAGCTTGATGCCCACGTATGAGCCCGAAGGAAGGTACGCTATCAGGATATTGTCTTTGTCTTCATCTGCTGTTGGGTGAACAAGATCTTTAGGCATAATATAAAGTTAAAACGGGTCTCTTCGCGCACTGAAATTTATCAAAAAATACTAATTGAAGTGTGAAATGATAGTGAAGTTTTCAAAGATCAAATGCGGGCTTAGAGCATTTATAAATGGAGATGTTAACGTTATAATCACAATTTCTACGGGGGACGAGGTAAACACGCAAAGCACACGCGCGGTTCGCGCGTGTAAACGCACGCCGCACGCCATCCTAAAACACGCACACCGTCATATAAACTGGCGTAGTTACGCAGTGTCTACACGCACATTATGATATTGTAGATGACCAAGTAGCGCCATATGACCGGCAGAGGGGAACGCCTTGCCTTGCCACCTCCTTTTATAAATGCTCTAAGAATGCGGGTAGTTAGAGACAACGCCCGGTCTACACGATGACACTTTTTAGGGTAAACGGACCCTAATACTTAGGCTCCACTGTCCGTCCGTCCGTCCGTCTGTCTGTTCGTCAGTCACCAGGCTGATGTCTCATGAACCGTGCAGGGCGGTTATTCTCTATGGACACACAGATTACACACAGATTCCACACGATTCGAAGCCACGTCGTTTTCGTGTCTTGTTCAAATCATGTCACAGCGTTAGATATACCTTCACTTTACACTAAAGTTATCTTTATTTTGAATAAAATATATTGACGTAAGTGGTCATATCTTTTGATGTGTTGGTGTTTCGGAACGCGTCTCGGTAAAACGTATGATTTTTTAAAGTTCAAATCGTTCCAATTCCAAATTCATTTCGCGCGGTTTTGTTTTCTTTTCATAGAGAATAGACTTTTGCAGATTTCTTATGTAAGGCAAGGAATTCGCGTGGTTTCAGAGTAAGGAATCGATACGGAATAAGGGCCCTGTTGGACACTCGTAACCATTCGTGCAACTCGCCTTTGGCCGGTTATTGAGGTTCGATTTTCACAGACTGTGTATCTATAATATGCTTGGTTTGATTTAAATAGTAGGTATACCTGCATCAACGACTGAACGAACTCGATATAAATTCAGTAGGCTCCTGAAAAAATAATTAAAAGGAAAGAAAACCATTTGTTTAATAGTATAATCAACAATTTATATAAAGTAATTTATTTTATAAGAGGATCTTTCATCAATTTTTCTTCATCATTTTCAATGTCATATTCTCTTTCGGGTACATATTCAGTATTTTATAATAAGTTGCGTTAGATTCCTCATCAAAATCTTCGGAGTAACTAACCTTCTTTATATGGTCACTGTACTTCACATTAAAACCCATGTCTCCAAACTCTATGGACATTGCGACTGGCTTGGCGCTTCTACAAGTCACGTAGTTCTCAAATAGTTGCTGAAATTGGTCTGACGTTGGAATTTTTGGTTCAAATGTTATATTTTCATTGCTGTTAAAGTCTAAATTCTTATAAACTTTGTTTAGAGACGTAACCGAACACACCGATTGGTGTCGACTCAAGTTTTTGACGCTCGAGTCTGAATTTTGAGATTGAGTATAATCTTGAGTCTGAAACGAGTCTTCGATATCAATATCGTCATTGAGTAAGTTCAATGACCCAAATATGACACCGCCGATGGATTGAGTCTTTTTCTTCGCGTTTTGGGATTGAATTTGAGTGTAATCTTGAGTTTGGAATGCTGTTTGAGTTGATACTTGAGGATCTTGAAAGAATGCCGACCCCTGGCTATAAATTCTTTCACAAGCCAAGTCATTTCCCATGTCTATACTTTCTTGGGTCAAATTCGAAGCTTCAGATGAAAATGCTTGATCAAAAGATGGCAAAGCACTTGTCGGTTTCAATTCTTGAATATTATTTACTTCTGTAATCATATTTTTGGTAGCATTTGGTACGTTTCCAAATTTAGTTGGAGGCACGAACTTCTTTGGTTTTGCTACCACTTTTTGTGTTGATTTTTTGCCGAATGTTCGTAATATTCTCTTTGGATCTTGTTCGATCATGTTTTTTTGAAAGTTGGACTTCTCAAGATCATTTTTAGATTGTTCAGGCTCTGAAAACGGTTTTTACCTTATCAAAAACTTCTGGCTCTAGTAATTAGGTCACATAATTTTGCTAATGCCAAAAGTCTTGCCATGATTATAAATAGCGTCCAACGATCACACACATAGATCCTGGACCTTAACTAGGATTCCCTGTATCTAGGGACCCAGGTACTACGAGGAGTATGCTCCCACAACACTTAGAACAGAACCGGTTTTGCGATTTTATTTGTGCACAAACACTTATCCCGTTGCGGGAATTGAATCCGTCGACTCCAAGTTATAAGCCGACCTGCTCAACCACTAAACCAAGAGGCTAACCAATTAGATAAAATAAAAAGTACCATAGGTCTAAGTAATTAAATATACTAAGTACTTATCAAGTAAAATAAGCAATAATAATGGCGATAATAAGAGTAATAGCAATGGGCAGGCCACATCGCTCGTAGAACTGACAATCGATGGGGAAGGAATGTTCTAGAGTGGCGACCACGAACTGGAAGACGCAGCGTAGGCCAGCCCCCCAATAGGTGGACCGACGACCTGGTGAAAGCCGCGGGGAGCCGATGGATGCAGGAGGCGAGCAGCCGCTCTAAGTGGCGGTCCCTGGGGGAGGCCTATGTTCAGCAGTGGACGTCTTCATGCTGTTAATGATGATGATGATGATGATGATGACTTATCAAGTTTCGATTGATATTGCTAAGACCGCTGCCGTGGTGTGGTGGTTGAGTAAGTTGGCTCAACTCGGCCGGAAGCGGCGGGTTAGACTCCCGCGACAGAACAAGTAACAAAAAAAGCGCAAATACTTGTGGGAGCATTGCCCTCGTAGGGGTCCCTAGATACAGGGAGTCCTAGTATCCTAGTAAGGGTCCAGGATCTATTTATGTGATCGTTAGGTGTTATTTATTAAATATCATTTGAGAAATAAAGTTTATTTGAGCACGTTCTAATTCTAAGAAATTAAACTATCCACTAATAAAAATCCATTCAAATCGGTTCAGCCGAAGAGCTAACATTCTCAAACGTAAAATGTTAAAGATATATCTCTAATTGCAACCCGAGCCTTCGTACAAAGCAGCCTATAATTTATCACCATAATAAGTAGCCTATACTTATGTTGTATACTTACGGATCTATAAAAGCAATAAAAAATACTTTAGATATTAAAATACGCATCAATTAACTAGTATTAGCTAAAAATATTAAATCCATAATAACCACTAAAATCACCTAAAGGCACTTTGCAAATGAAGTCTTGGTCACAATTTTATATGTAAAAACAAAAGAGGTTCACCACAGCCATTGAGATTTTAAAAGGTTTTTTTTTTTAATTGGGACATAAAAAAGCTTCCAATCACTAAAACGGCAGTAAAAAATAACGTACCTTTGTTCCCATTAACCGTTCGAATATCCTCTTCATATTTCGTCAAACATTTGTTCGTCGCGAAATTATCATCGTACTGACTGAAGATATCGTCACCGAAATGAAAAACGTTCGATTCTTGCGTTTTTTCATCCATTTTCACTGATTTTTATCGTAATATCGGTTTTTTATGACGCTTTTGAAAAATTAATCTATTTGCCCTAAACGTAGAAGCTACTTTTTAATTTTTCGCGCTGTCACCTGTCACAGTTTCGCGGCAATTTTCTTTTTTTTTATTTGGCCGTTTAAGGAGGAGGCTTAAGTCGCATTACCATAACGCCATGTTTTACGCGGGAAGATGTTTTCTGGCAATTTGAGTTATTATTACACCGCAAAATTAAAAAAAAATACTATTTTAAAACACAAATAAAACAAAAGTTTTTGTTTGTTTTTGTTAGTATAATAAAATTATATTATCATGTAAAATTAAAAAAAAGTCGCTTACCTGGTTTGAAAGGTTCTTTTAGGCCTTCAAGCTCCGACTGAAATCATAAAAAGGTTACAAGGTTAATTTTTATTATATTTTTATATAAACTTGTATCTATCATAGTTTATTAGGTTTTTTACCAGTTTGACAGCATTAAACTGTGTGAAAGTCTTCTCGCTTTTGCCAGCGTCTTTCTCTTTCGCACCTTCAGCTACTTTTTCCTTTTCGGGTGGTGGGGAAGCGCCGCGACGTCTTTTAGCCGCCGGCGACGGCAACGTCGCATTTTCTTCTGTTTGCTCGTCTATGTATCTAATAAATAAGTAGAAAATGGTAGATTATTTACCTAGGGAGCAAAAAACTATTTTATAGGCGAGTTTCTCTGAATCGGAATGGAACGAAGGCGCAGAAAAAAGCGCAAATACGTTCTGGTTTTTTTTATGGGAATGAATAACGTGTTGAGCTAGTTGGTCACCTGATGGTAAGCGACACGGCCGCCCATAAAATTAAGTTTCACGTGCCACTGCACTGCGCACGTCATCCTGAGACATCACACAGTCTAGTAATCAGATTACTAGACTGTGTAATCAGGTCATAATGTCTCATTTGGCCAATAATTTCACTAGTTTCAATGCCCTTCAAACCGGTAGTGCTCGCACACTACTGCTTGGCGGCAGAATAACTGGCAAAGCAGTGGTACCTAACTTTGCAGAAAAGTCCTACCACCTAATAAACAGCCAACCAAACAAAGTGTGTGTTGTGGGACCATGGTCCCCGTAGTTCCTGGGTCCCTAGATACAGGGAATCCTAGTTAGGGTCCAGGATCTATGTATGTGATCGTTATTTATTATTTATTTCTTTATTCATTCAGTCAATTGAGCTTAAAATAGTGTTGCTTCCGAGGTGGATACTACTTTATATCATCCTTGATACTAAAAGAAAGAAAAGAAAGTTTGTATGTGTGATTGTTTGTTGCCTCTGAACGCCAAACAAGCTGGTCGGATTTGGATGAAATTTGGAAAAGAGATAGCTTGTATACTGGATTAACATTGCATGAATCACTAACATCGCTCGTAGAACTGACAACCGATGTGGAAGGAAGGTTCTCGAGTGACCACGAACCGGAAGACTCAACGTAGGCCCCAAAGCAGCGGGGAGCCGATGGATGCAGGAGGCGAGTAGCCACTCATAGTGGCGTTCTATGGGGGTAAGTTCAGCAGGGGACGTCTTCAGGCTGTTGATGATGATGATGGTAACTTTTTGACCCTCCTTTTCCCTCTATGTCTACAATAGATACTGGAATAAAACATACGTAATATTTCGAGAAATGCGAGCGAAGCCACGAGGTATTGCTAGTGAAAAAATGTCTGCCACAATCGCAAATACGGTTCAAGCTAAACAAACAATATTTCGGCGGTGACATTCTAATGTATGGATTTAACGATTTTAAACCTTACAGCTATATCTTAGAAGCCAAAAGTTTTTTGAAATCCAACAGTTAGGTATATGTAGTTCCGCCTTCGGGCGGCCTAAAAATTCTGACACCAGGGGGTCTAGCAAAATCCCTAACGCTAACGCTATCGCCTCACGCTAACTCCAAAAATGTATTGAAAGGACATTCTCTGCGGAAAAGTTAGCGATTTCCGTACATTTTGTAGTTAGCGTTTGGCGATAGCGTTAGCGTGAGGGAGCTTTGTTAGACCCCCTGGGCTGACCACTTGCCTACACGAAAAGAAGAAGTTCCTTATACAAGGTGACATTGAATTGGTATATTAGCCCGAAAGGGGGTAAACCTACACTCCAAGGTAGACAATGTTTCTGCTACGACTTTTCTAAATTAATAGTTTTTCATTGAAGAAATGCCTTGTAAAGTTTACGTTCGAAGATAGCTTTAGCGCAGCTGGGTGGTTGAACTTCGTCCTTGACCGAGTGCACATAAATGAGGTTAATGACCTGTGTTTAGAAATGAATTCGTAGATCTTGTTAACTCTCGTAGCGATCGCACGTGCAATTTTGTTAGTGGATTTATTTTTTACTATGGAGGTTTGGAAACACTCACCCAGTTTCAAGTAAGGCTCTCACAACTGGTCTTGTATCATGGTCCCCCAGTCCCCCTATTTCGGGATAACATACCAATTCAAGGTCACCTTAGTATAACTAAAAACACTGCAACTGGCTGCCGCAGTTGCAGTGTCACTCGGAACTTTAAAATAAAGTTTCGCGTGACACTGCACTGCGCACATCATCCTGAGACATCACACAGTCTAGTAATTAGATTACTACATTGTGTAATCATGTCATAGTCACATTTGCCCAGTAATTTAACTAGCTACGAAGCCTTCAAACCGGAACACAGTAGTGCTTGCACACTACTGCTTGGCGGCAGAATAACTGGCAAAGCGTTGGTACCTACCTAGACGAACTTTGCAGAAAAGTCCTACCACCTAGGAATGAAACGTCATTTTTATAAATAAAAAATATGCTAAACAAAAAGCCTTACCGTTTCGGCCGTATCTTCCTTCCACTTCTGCTTACTAATTCTTCATCAACTACCTTCTCTTCTTCTTCTTTCTTTGCCTTCCCTCTGGGGGTTTTGGGTTCTTTCGGCTTAGAGGTCTCCTTAGCAGGGGTCTTTGTGTCAGCTTTAGGCTTCCGCCCTTTTGCTGCTGGTGCCTATAAAGTTGTTAATTTAAAAACTGTTGATATTTTGAATATTTCTTTAATAATTCAATAAATCAATATTTTGTTTTTTTAATTAAATCTCAGTGTCATAGAAATAAGACTCGGCTCTCATAACAAGACATCTGACAAAAAAAGGTTGACATTTAAAAACTTTTATGCGTTTTAAGATAACTTTTTTTAATTATCGTACACACTTAAAAGAAATGGAATACAGTTTTAGAACTAGAAAGTAAAGCAGAAAATTAACATGCTTTTCCCAAAACATACTAATCCAACCATGCTATTCTTGACTTAAGATAAGTGTACCCATCTGTACTAAAGTTAGACAGCTCCTAAGTTCCAATTACCTATGTTTCTCTAGTCTATGACATACCTACTGCAACATACTTTTGTACCTATAGCTTCAGATTGTTGCCCGAAAATAACGGTTGCAATTGTTGGATTTTGGGGTTCTGTAGGTAATCCTTTATTGACTCAATTTTGTACCCAGTTTAGGCTGAGTCTATATTGTTTTATTAGTCTGTGGTTGTATTACCTTTCCTTCGTCTATAACTAAAGCACCGGCATCGTCAGAGTCTTCTACTGCTCCATCGTTTGTCTGTAATGGACAAAAGACAAGGTCTTTCTATAGATAATAGTTATATTACTAATACATAAAATACTAATACTACCTGATTATAAATTGGTATATTATCCCAAAAAGGGGTAAATTTACACCCCAATGTAGACAATATTTCTTCTACGACTTTTCTAAATTAATAGTTTTTTACTGAAGAAATGCCATGTGAAGTTTACGTTCGAAGATAGCCTTAGTACAGCTGGGTGGTTGAACTTCGTCCTTGATCGAGTGCACATAAATAAGTTTAACAACCTCTGTTTAGAAATGAATTTATCATTAATTTATTTATCTTGTTAACCCTCATAGCGATCGCACGTGGAGTTTTGTTAGTGGATTTATTTTTTACCATGGAGGTTTGGAAACACCCAGTTTCTAGGCTCTCACAACTTGTGGGCTATCATGCTCCCAGTTCCCCCCTTGCGGGATAACATACCAATTCAAGGTCACCTTGTATAGTATAGTGTAAGTGAGACGATAGTATATCTTATTAGTATTCTTTATTGCACTAAAATTTTCTAACTGCTCCATTTATATTGTGGTTGATGTTATGTTTTAACATTGTCGTTGATGTTATGTTTTAACACTGTTTTTGATGTTATGTTTGAACATTGCCGTCGATGTTATTTTTTTTAACATAGTCGTTCATGTCATGTTTTAACACTGTCATTAAAGTTGTTTGAACATAACATTAATACTACTTACAGGTATTTTCGTATATTGCCACTACTTGCATGTAAAATATTTAAACAACTGAAACGGTACAGTATTGAATTTTTAATTTATGTTTAAGAATGTATTTAAAAATTCCACATTAAAACAATGTCGGTCCTCTCGGCAAATCAAACATTTAGCTTCAGATGTTTGTTTTGGCTATTGACAAGCATTATCTATGGATATAAGACCTCACACAGCCAAACTACATGCTGCATGTTTAGGTCTTATGCCAACGAAATACCAAAATTATATTAACCTTTCTGCTCACTTATGGTCCATGCTTTTTTTGTAGGGTTTCGTACCCAAAGGGTAAAGCGAAACCTATTACTGAGGCTTTGCTGTCCGTCTGTCTGTCCGTCTGTCACCAGGCTGTATCTCATGAACCGTGATAGTTAGACAAATCGAATTTTCACAGATGATGTATTTCTGTTGCCCCAAAACAAATACTAAAAAACAGAGAAAAATGACTATTTAATACTCCAATTTTTTGCTTGTTGTTATAGATAATGGTACGGAACCCTTCGTGTAGAGTCCGACTTGCACTTAACCGGTTATTGATTGGGTAAACCAAGTGAGCCTTTCTGTTATAATCGATGAACTGTAACACTTACATCGTCAACTGTGTCATCGGCCACAGTGTCGTTAGCAGTTGTGTCCGCTGCACTTTCGTCCATGGTCGCATCGATTGCAGAGTCATTTGCTGTATCATCGGCCACACCTTGCGGTGCAACCTGATTGAAAATATAAATAAACAAATTATATATAAGCCATGTGGGAAGGATAGGATATTTCCCACGGTTGTCATAAGAACCAGCTAAGGGAATCCAGCAGCTTCACCAAATAGCAAGACCTAATTAATTACTTATACTCTAAATTAAGCATTGCATGTAACCTAATTATTAAAAAGATTAAAAAGAAAACTTTAATTTCCGAAACTCTATTATTTTTTTTATGGGAATAAAAACGTGACGAGCTAGTCGTTCACTAACTACAAACTTTAAAATAATAAAGTCTTGCGTTATACTGCAATGTGCAGTGATCATACTGAGACATCACACAGTCTAGCAGTCAAATTACTACACTGTGAGATCAGGTCACGAAGTCTCATTTGCCCAGTAATTTCGCTAGCTACAATACCCTTCAAACCGGAACACAGTAGTGCTTGCACACTGCTTGGCGGCAGAATAACTGGCAAACCTACCTAGATGAACTTTGCAGAAATGTCCTACCACCTAGTAAATTATGAGTAATTATGTATTTTATACCCTTACCAATGGTACTCCAATAACCTGCTCCAAGGGGACGTTGTTTGCAAAGTCATATTCTATTTGTTTCACACCATCATTAAAGTCACGCCTCTTCACCATCTTCGTCAGGAATTTGTCTTTATTCTCTGCATAGTCAAATATCATGTTCGGTGGTAGATTTGCACTGAAAATGGGAATGTTAACTATACATCATTTCAATTTCATCATCATCATCATTATCATCAACAGCCTGAAGATGTTCACCGCTGAAGATAAACTTCTACAAGGGGCACTCCACTATGAGCGGCTGCTCGCCTCTTGCATCCATTAGCTCCTCCCTTTCACCAGATCATCGGTGCACCCAGTAGGAACCAGAGCTGCATCTTCCGGTTCGTGGCCGCCACTCATAAACCTTTCGTCCCCATCGGTTGTCAGTTCTACAAGTGATGTGGCCTATAAATAGGGGGTAGGACCCAAGCACAAAACGGATCCAATATTTCAAAAATTGCTATCCAATCTCAAATTTCAATTAATTGTAGTCCCATCAAATACCACTTCAGATTTACTGATAGCGCCATCATCACCATAAGTGCTGCCTGAACTTTTCAATTTTAAATAGATCATTATGGGTTACTTACGTTTCTCCAGTTCCATAGAAGTATACAAAATACTTCTTCCCATTGGGCCTTTGTACCTGCAATGTATAAAAAAAATTAAAGATTTTATGCTATGATAAGGCTGGCACAGACATTATTTAAATCTATATAACAATATTGTTTTATACAAATAAACGAAGACCATAGGAATTAGATTTGTAATATACTGAACTGAGGGCTGTGGGTTTGATTCCTACCCAGGACAAACATTTGTGTGATGAACATAGATGTTTGTTCTGTGTCTGGGTGTTATATTTACAAACTAAAAGTATCTAAGTATTATATCCATTATCTGGTTCCCATAGTACAAGCTATTCTTAGTTTGGGGTTAGATGGCGCTGTGTTAATTGTCCGCACATACTAATGCCCATCTGCATTAAATTTGACCCGTTTGACGGCTCCTAAGTTCACACTTATACCTCAATGATTTTTCGTGTAATTTAGGTACATCCTAAATTAAATAAAATTAAAGTATTTTATTAAAAAATAGGCCTCCCTCAGCACTTCTTTTTATAGATAAGTGTGAACTTATAACCTAGCAATCATTAGTGGAGACGGGCACCATTATTGGCAATAACTCAATAAGTTACACATATGTATTTATCAAAGAGCTGTGGAACCAAAACCTTTTTTAACAAATAAAGACTATAAAATAGGCTTAAATAACAAGGATCACAGGTCAAATTAAACTCCGTTTAGACTTAGCAATTCAGAATAAGCAAGGTATTTTCTGTTTGTGTGCCTATTACACCAATATGGATGAAGCAATTTTGATTAGAAATTGCGTACACTACCAAGTTAACAAATGCTACTTTAATTCCAGAAAATTAAGAGTTAATATTAGTTAAAAAGTAATATACAGTTCACCAAAAAACCATGGACATATATTATTTGCATGATATGTGATACTTTACCTAAGTACATAAAGAGAATTCACTGGAACACATTCTGCGAGTTTCTAACCTGACATAGATATTTAACTTAAAGTAAACAATAAAGTCTACAAAATCGGAGGCGTCACTAGGAATGCAGGTATTTTTTTATTTTATTTTATACTAAAAATATTGTGTCTTGATTGAAGTCTAAAGTCCTAATAAAATGCTTATGTTCATATTGATATCTATTGGTGATTCTTGTTCCAAATCAAAGAATACATAAGTAAGCTATGTATGGAAAGTAAATGCTACAGATACCATTATCTAGGCCAGGCAGGCTAGGCGTCAGTGACAGTGCCAAGATTCAAGTTCTAATTAACATTCTAACATTGTCGAGATATATAATGTTTCCCACATGAAACCATGAAAATAGATGACCAATATGTATTACAAGCGTTTTATGTCCTCAAAAACTACATTGGAAGCACGTAATTGACGAGAACGCGTCTAGATACACGACTTCCCGCGCAAGCTTAACAGAACGAAAACAGACATTTTCAATTAATAAATTATCGCCAGTTTTTCCAGTTTTTGAGAACTTACCCTTGCTGGCCATGCTGGATATCCTTTTACTTTGGCGAAAATGAAGTCACCAGACTTATATTCCCTCACTTTCTTGCCCATTTTCAGCAAATGCGGTAGTGATAATGTATTCTTGGGATAACTCAAATCGTTATCACTCACGTCAAGTAGCTTGCTCTGAAATTACAACACAATGAACGTTTAGGCTTTACACTGGAGGCAGCGGTATATCTAAGCTAAAACAAAAGTAATTTTAGTAGAAAACATACAGACGCCAATATTAAAATAACCTACAAAAAAATCTTACCGCGGCAGATCTGTGACGGAAAAGAAATAAACATGGCGTTTGTTGTTTGCAAATGCAAAGAGTATATAATTACTTAGATTAGCCGTTTGAATAACGTGGATTGAGATTGAATGAATTAATGGCAAATATGAGTATTCCAAAAGTATTTCTTTATTTTTGTAAGATTGTTCTTGTATAATTTGGTTGATCTATAATAATAATAATTTTATTTTATTTAAAAACATGTATTTAGAATCAAAATCGATCGATTTTCATCGGATATTTACCGGTAAACAACACTATGCGCAGTGTACCAAAGAGATTGGTCACCTGTCAACCCACCTCACTCTATGCTCTATGGCCTGACATAAATTTGTTTTGTGCGCTAGCAACCCAGTTACTATGAGCGGTCGTGTCAAACGGATGCTTCGGACTAGAATTTTTCGCGTAAACTAATTGATTTCATCTAATTAAATTACAGTGAATCATTGTGTTTGCTATGAAAGTGTAGTGTGAGCCATGAGAATTATTATTGTGCAAACATACAATCGTAAGACTTCAATCCGAGTGATGTGATTTGTGAATAAAATGGCATCAGGGGATACGGATCGCATAGAAGTAATGGAAAGTGTGAAGAAATCGGACGGAGGCGGCGGGCCTTCGGGCTCAGACGATGATGGTAGTGTACCTACAAATCTAATAATAACATTCCTTTGTGGTAATCCTATTGTGTAACTCGTCATTTTTTATGTGCTACGCTCTCTACAATCGCCCTATTTCCTCTTTTCAGATCGAGACAAAGTTTCTATTGCCGAAAAAAATGTACCTTACGATGTGAGTAACCTTTTTGACCAGTACCGTAAGTTATTATAGAGGGTTCAGCTTTCAATTCTAACCCTTCCTTTGCTAGCACAATATGTGCACATGTGAGATCTTTTGTAAGAGTAACTTCATCAAATACTGTATTTTAGTTGCTATGTGACGTTGCCTTCGAACCTTCGAGCATTTGACCAACTTAGAACACATTAGCTTTAAAAACTGTTTTGATCTACTAAAATGGATCAAATCCTTGAAAAGTCTGTGAGAACCTTATAGAACTCAAGGCAGGCCAACTGCTACACTGTAAAGTATTTTTTTTCTAATCAAATCCTGCCTGCAACGGATCAGTATGTAAGGCTGCATGTTGTAGCACTTGCAAAACTGTCATGTTAAAACAAAATAATTGGAAACATTATTGACTGTATAATCCAAGGATATCTCAGTCCGTGTAGTCTCCGTGGTCTGTGTGAGAATAGGCCACCAAATTTCGTCCTGTAGGTGTGGTAAAATCCAGCTAAGAGAATATAGTATTAGAAACTATGAGTATGCAATAAACTATTCTGTGTAAGCCTCATTGGTACATACGCATATGAACTCTATGCTATCGCTACATCATTTCATATACTTGATTTAAGTCATAAGGAGAAAAATGGTGTGACTTTTCTTGCGCTACATATTTATTTTATAAAGCTTTACAACAAACAATAAACGGTTTTTGTGGATGGATAACCGCAATTGTTTCAAAATCCTAACGATTAGAAAAGCATTCTCCTTGGTACATTCAAATCCTGTGCAATCACCAAGCCACCTCGTCGCCGGTTCAGCTAGTAAAATATAAAATGTACACTTGTTGATTTTATGCATGAATGCTCCAATACACTTACGAGTGTTATCATTTGTTATCAATGGTACATAAAACATCCATACAATACAGATTCCGATACTAGCCACAAAACATTTATTACAAAAGTGACCGAAGTTGAACATGTTTGTGCCAGTAAAACTATTAACTGTATGTTACACAGTATTTGTGGTATATTCTGGGATAATTTAGGTATCTGATCCTATTGTAATTGACTCTTTGATGGGCCCGATAGCTCAGTTGGTAGTAGCCCTGCCTTCTGAACTAAGGGCTATGGGTTCGATTTCTACCCAGGATGAACATTCGTGTGATGAACATAGATGTTTGTTCTGTGTCTGGGTGTTATATTGTATGTAATGTATTTACAAACAAAAAAGTATTTAAGTATTATATCAGTTATCTGGTTGCCATAGTACAAGCTTTACTTAGTTTGGGGCTAGATGGCACTGTGTGAAATATCCACACATATTTATTTATTTATTTACCAACCTCTTCGTTACCATGGATTCCTACATAAGATGGAATCCATTGCAGTCTCAGAGCAGTGCTGTTTAGATTTAATTTCTGTGTTTTCTAAGATTGCATAAGCAATCAATGCACCTCTCATGGCAGGTCTAAACTTTAAACTATTAACTGTATGTTACAGTATTTGGGGTCTTGCTTTTCACAATATGACAATTATACGAGAAACTGCGCACTAGTAGTAGTCACCGTCTTAAAACATGCCAGAGTAACATTTCCATCCTCTTAGGTTGCTTCTTCTATAGAAGTTATCTTAACGGGACGTTAATAACATATCCCCTCCTCCCTTCACTCCCTGTCCCATCCACCTTCCATGCGGTGGGGGAAGTATATAGTAGCATCGGACCCCCACACTACTCCATAACTCCTATACTTCCCAAAAAAAAAATTAATGCAAAGTGGGAGCTACCGAGATGTTAAACCTTAGTGCAGAAGCCCAGATTATACACCCAATTTCTTGCATATTCGTTAAAGTTAAAAAAAAGTTATTTCATGTCAATATTAAAATACGGAACACTCATTGGCTGCCTGTTGATCATCGGCTGTATTCAACCAATGGGTGTTCAGTATTTTTAGGTACAAATTAGTTTATCTTAAACAAACATATATGAGAAACAACGGGCTAAATATTTCATTGATTGATTGATTGATTGATTGATTGATTGATTGATTGTCTTGCACCACAACTATTAATATGTCCAATGTAGGTAGTGTAATGTTATGTGTTACTGTCACAAATAAATGTATTTTGTATGTATTTTCTTTCTATCTTTCTTTCAATGAAAGTCCACCATCAAGAGTAAAAAACAACATTATTCACTGACACTAAAATATGGCTTACAAACTTACAGTTTTGTAAATAAACCCCGGCCAGCTGATATGATATGACAAAGCGAGAGGAATGCTCATAACTCTTGCGTCATACAAGCTTACTTTATCTATACTACCTACTAGCATTCTCCATTACTAATACTACAGCACCATCTGCGACGCCAACACTGGAGCAGTTGTGCCAGCACCCCAAAGCCGCACTCCGTTACTTTAAGGAGCTGGGCTGGCTTGGGTAGATGCTGGAGGGGGAAATGCACAATACACCCCAAGCGGGACGCCTGTGCAGGTCTTACCACCTCCATTCCAAATTAGAAATTAGAAATCAGAACAGCTCTGGCATTAGCAAGTTGAAATGGCAATGGGCAGGCCACATCGCTCGTAGAACTGACAACCGATGGGGAAGAAAGGTTCTCGAGTGGCGACCACGAACTGGAAGCAGCGTAAGCCCCCCACTAGGTGGACCGACGATCTAGTGAAAACCGCGGGGAGCCGTTAGATGCAAGAGGCGAGCAGCCGCTCAAATTGGCGCTATCTTGAGGCAGTAGACGTCTCCAGGCTGGTGATGATTTATGACGTTTATCCCTCGCCCAAAGCCCAAATAGCAGTTAAACCCGTGGTATCTTTATTCAGGCCGCGCGATAAGCAAGCGATCCAAATTGGGATGCAGTGAGGTCACTCACACAGTCACACAGCTGTCTGCAATCTGCAACGAAATACCGAGAAATAATGATACATTGTTAAGGGGAAATTAATTTTTAGGGTCCCGTACCCAAAGGGTAAAACGGACCCTCTTACATAAATGCATAACAGCGTAGGTAGGTTTTATTCTCTCCATCGAATAGTTGTCTGGAAGAGATCGCTTTTAGCGATAAGGTCCTCATTGTGACAAGTTATTGTAAATCTTTGTAACTAAATAACGCCCAACGATCATATACATAGATCCTGGACCCTAACTAGGATTCCCTGTATCTAGGGACCCAGGAGCTACGAGGACCATGGTCCCACAACACCCAGACACAGAACAAGTATTTGCGCTTTTTTTTTTCGGGCACAAATACTTGTCCTGTAGCGGGAATCGAACTCGCCACCTATTATATTGTGTCTACCTATAATAAAGAGTTTATCTATCTATAGTTAGTGTATGGAGAAGGAAGGCTGATGACGATGATGATGATGATGGAAAGCAATAACATCATTAAAACATGCCTCCCATAGAAGAAAAACGTCGCCGCAGTAATATGGCTACTACTGTTATTTTTACGGTCACTTCGTTAAAACATTGGCCCACTTTGTACAGGGCATCATTGGCCTTATAAAGCTTTTAACGTTTTAACGGAAATATGGTGACATAGACATACCTAGTTTTAAATGTACCTACTAGACTAGATGTAGTAATGGAGGTCAATGACTCTTGTTTTACTAGGTTGTAGGACTTTTTTTGCATAGTTCAGCCCTTGTTACAATGAAAGAAAGAAAGAAGAAAGAAAATACATTTATACAATGCAATCAGTTCTTCAATTTGTCGCTTCAATCTGCTAGATGAGGGTTCTTCAATGCTTGACATATTGTAAACCATAACCATGGATGAAATAAAAAAAGAAGGATTGAGTTTTGATTGACATGGAACTGAAGCCCAAAATGGCGGACATATTACATATGTGTGTCAGATGAAAGTAGGGCGACCGGCTGCCTATGATGTGAGTGTGTGCGTGCCCCGCTCGCACGTACGAAGCGTTCCGGCTTCCTAAGGGTGCTTCAGTTTCGGAGCAGACGGGATTCCCTCCTTCTTTTTTTATTAGCTCCATGACCATAACCTTAAATGCATTTGTCAAATAGGTTTAATAATCTAACAGCGTCTATGGTGTGGTGGTTAACCAGGTTAGCTCATAACACTGAGGTAGCGAGTTCGATTCTCGCGACAGGACAAGTATATTTTGTTTGTGCACGGGAAAGAAAGCGCTAATACTTGTTCTGTGTGTGGGTGTTGTGGGAGCATGGTCCTCGTAGTTCCTGGGTCCCTAGATACAGCGAATCCTAGTTATGTAATCGTTAAAAACCCCTGTCCTGAATAAATGTATTTTCTTTCTTTCTTAATTGAAAACCCCTTTTTTAAAGCCTTAAATATTAAAAGTTTTGTGTGAGATGTGGGTAACCAGATAACTGCGTGACGCCTATTACCTAGTTTATTAAAAGAATTTATCCTGTCTAACTGCGAAAGCCAAGAAATCTCCAACGTAATTCCATCGTATAAAGTCCTTACCTAATAAAACGCCTTGTCTCGCCTCTCGGTCGCCTGCCAGCCGATGTATCAACGCATTTACCATATTTAGGCTGCTATCCTGGCCAGAAGCCAACAGTTATCCGCCTATGGGTTAGGGATAGGGTCATCGTCAGGAAAGATGTACTAAAATAATGCTGCCTTTGAAAAGCGATGCTTTATTAGTCTTTTGCTATATATATAAAATACTGTTAATATTTTTTTTTAATTAGAGAACTAGCTGGCTCACCCTAGCTTCGCACGGATACCTAAAAAAAAAGGACGGAGAGGGGAAATGGATGACAGGTGCTCCTGCCTGTCCTGTTTCCGTAGCAAATTAGCCGCGAACTCTTCGCAAAGAAGGCAAACTATAATTCTTACTTCGATATTTTTTCTTGCTCCTTTCATTTCGCTGCCCGCTGGGGCAAATTGCACCCGTAATTTTGCTGCGGGTTGGCCGCTCTTTGAGCGAGAAGCGATACGCAAACTGCGTACAGTCGCGCTGTATCTACACTACACTGCATTTAAAATTTAAGTTTGGTGAACTGGAAGCAAACAGTCAGCCGCTCACTTTTCGCCTAGAGACAAGAGAGACTATTTATAGCGCTTTTACAAGTCAAGTTAAATTAAATTATTATAATTACTAAGCAGATAAAATCACAAAGTGCACAATGTCAATTATTATTACTACTTATATAATAGCAAGCCTATTACAATAACCCCCATATTCTAAGACGTTACCTCGAGATTACTCCACTCGACTCAACCTCGAATTAACCTCATTTTTGTGTTTTGGTCATTTTAGTTGACAATAAATAATCAACTTGACATTTCTGCGTCAATTTTTCTCAAACGAGAGAAGCGGTGCAACTGTCAACTCAAAGTACGTCGCGATGTATTTTGAGTTTCCCTCTAAGTTAAGTACAAGTGAAGAATTTTTGGAGAAATGTTTTGGAATACGGTATACGGAATAAGGGTTTGAAAAAAAAGTGTAGTTCTCTCTTCCACTACAGGTACAAGCAACCCGGCACATTGCAGAATAGACAACTCCGATCCGTAGCTTCGATTACACCTAGCCCATTATTCCGTATCGATTCCTTATTTCGAAACCACGCGAATTCCTTGTCTTACATAAGAAATCTGCGAAACTGTATTCTCTATGAAACGAAAATAAAACCGCGCGAAATGAATTTGGAATTGGCGCGATTTGAACAGTCAAAAATCGTATGTTTTACCGAGACGCGTTCCGAAACATCAACACATCGAAAGATATGACCACTTATGTCAATATATTTTATTCAAAATAAAGATAACTTTAATGTAAAGTGAAGGTACATCTGACGCTGTGACACGATTTGAACAAGACACGATAACGACGTGGTTTCGTATCGTGTGGAATATGTGTTTCCAATAACTTTAATGTAAAGTGAAGATATATCTGACGCTGTGACACGATTTGGACAAGACACGATAACGACGTGGTTTCGAATCGTGTGGAATCTGTTTCCATAGAGAATAACCGCCCAGGTGGGGCACCTGCTTGTTTGCCACCTCATAAACAAATACGGTTTGATCACGAGACTGATTTTCAGTGATGATGCTTGACCATAGAGCTTCTAAGGGCCAAAACTGCATTACGTGGGCGCCAGTTGCGGCCCTAATCTATAAGCCATATAGCTATCAGCTGATCATTAATCATCTCCATGCTATAAATACGCGGAGCAGAGACGCCCACTGTCATTCCGAAATTGGTGAGGTCGACAAACTTGAAGGGAAATAGATGACTTTATTATGGTGCGCGCAAAGGGCATTGATCTGCCAATGCTACCCGTACATCATCAACTGCAAGACGTCCACCGCCCATAAACCGCTACTTTCGACGCTTATCTGACAAAAGACACTGTCTAACTAAACATGTATCTAAGCGATATTTAAAATTATTTTTGTGGTAAGTTTGCTAGTGTTGCTGACTGTACTTTTTCTCATTTTTGGTACTTACGGAAAAGTGCGAGCGATCGCGATATCATTTTTAAAAATATATTATTTTTTGGAATGTGTTACCGAACGGCCCTAGTTTTTAATGGATGACCGAACGGGACTGTGACCTATCGGCACTAACTCTCATAGGATTAGCGGTTGAAATACACCACTAATTTTCGTATGAGGGGAAGTTTTATCATTGGTCGACTGGTTTTATAGTCAATGCTTATCATAGAGTTTGCTACCTCCATAGTCCATACTTGGCAGGCGCCGCACAGACGGGTATTTGCCCCAAAAAGCTGGCCAAAAGTATTTTTTCTCAAATCAGGTTTTTATGCTATCTAAGTATTCCGCTTACTAGCTAAGGAACCCGTGCACCTACCCGCAAACTTGTTTTTGTTTTAACGAACAATGGTCGCGGACCAGCTCATTCGCAAGTTGACTGTCGCAAACGCTTCACTCTAACTTTGTCGAAGCAATAAATTAGGTCCTTTTTGGTTCTGGTATATCAGTGAGCTGGTATATTATAAAGAATTTTTTTATGATGGGTTTTGAAGTTCATTGTATGTACGTATTTTGACATCGTTTATAAGTTTTTATTTCAGCAATAGTTTCAATATTTTTGTGCTTGAAGTACCAGATGAAAAAGAGATTAAAAATGTAATTTTTTTCTAAACATTCGTTAATTAGTTACACTTCCAAGCTCTTCCAAGCAACAACATGTAGGCAGATATTGTAGCCCTATCGGTTAGCTTTAATAATTAGTAAAAAATTTTTACCAAAAGAGACCCAACCGGTTTTTAATGACGAAAGCAAAAAAAGTGATTCAGAACACGAATGCAGCGACTAACAACTTTACTATTATATTAAATGTGCTCATTTGGTAAAAAAAAAATATTGAGTGATTTACGTAATTTTTTATATATTTTCTTTTTTTTTCTTTTTAGAAAACAAAAGTAAAGAATTATAATGTTATCGTAGGTACTCAAGAAAATTAGTAGAAACACAAAAAATAATCAAAAAAAATTGACCAGCTATTTGGGGCAAATACCCCTCCGTGCGCCGGCTTGGTGAACGTAGATTTTAGTGTAGTAGAAGAATGCTGCTGGCCATTCCCTGGGTATTCCCTCAGCCGGCTCTTACATCTTCGTGGAAAGAGATGTGGTTATCCTATTCTCACACCGGCTTATAGGCGTACACATCAACATCCACTGATGAACATAAGTCTTTCCCATAAAGTGCCACTTTGGACGCTTATCATAGAGAGTTTGCTACAGTTGCCACGCTTGGCAGGCTTGGTGATTGCAGATTTTAATCCTGTTGCCCATTCCCTAGATATTTATGGCACCAGTGGGAACACTATTCTCGTGTCTTGGCTACATGGCTTATAAACGTCCAATAACAAGAAGTTAAGTAATTGATATTAAGTACTACTTTAAATATTACTTAAAGAAGTATGCCAACTCTCAGCCTAGGATTGATTAATTCGTAATTGATTAATGTCAGACAGTGATTTTAAAATATCATGGATTATAATTTTACAGTCAACATAGAATAAGTATTCTAAAGTAAATACAACAAACTAAAGCTAATAATAATTGAAAGAAATTGTATCTGCACGTTCAAACATCGCAGTGCTGATAATAAAATACCTATAAATAGAGGAAGTGTCGATGTGGGAGACCTAATATCCTAAACACAGGTTAACTTAGTTAGGAGTTAGTGCTCAGGCATTTATACCTACTCGAGTTTTGTTATAGTACCCACTAAAAGGTGTCCATTCATACTGTCATCTATGAGTGAGCCAAGTTATACCTAACATCTATGTATAAACTGCTAAACTTACTTAAGTTTTAATAACGTCGAATTTAAATACTACCATGGAAAAACTAGGAGAGGAATGCTAATACACTAAGAAAACAGCGTAGACGGTTTCACTAACTCAAAGGTGATCATTAAGATGGCGTTAGGAGTATCGAAACGTAGTTTAAATGAACAAAAACACAGAATAAGATAACAGTTACTACTGCGGGACCACCAGTAATTTACTTCAAACGCAGTAGATGGCGCTGTTAATTAAATTCGATTGACTTGCTGCTGTGACTCATTAGCGCTACGGACATACGGCGTTTTAGTGAAACTTGTAGCCCGCTCATTTTGCAGCGCCATCTAGTTTTAAGCCGGTTTTTTGGCTTTTTTCTGATCTACGCTGTTTTCTTGGTCTATTGGCATTCCTCTTATAGTTTTTCCATGATACTACTTAGATTACTTATATATATGATACTCATGTATTATTATTACTTACTGCATACCTAATCGTGGTTAAGAGGGTTAGGTACCTAAATATTTAAGGATAGTGAGTACTTACCTACGATGTTTGAGTAGTTAGTCCCTATGTATTTCCGAAATAAATTTCATTTCATTCATTTCATTTCATATGTTATCTTATGACACGCCAACCAATTATGATAATTAAATGAATACACAGATTTTTATTTAGATTTCATGTGTTACTATTTTTGATGATAACAGCAATTATTATCTTATAACTTATAACCGATAACAGTCACAAATTACGCAACAGTACTTAGAGATTCTCAAAACAGTGAAAGTGCTTCTTTTGATGATTCTTATTATCTATCTAGACATACGAAAAAAGATAACACTGTAGGTCTAGCACGAATATTTACGCGCGCGTAAACAAGTGTAACGTTAACGTAAAACGACTATTACGGGCCTTTGACGGGCCCGGTAGCTCAGTTGGTGACGGGCCCGGTAGCTCAGTTGGTAGTACCCCTGCCTTCTGAACTGAGGGCCGTGGGTTCGATTCCTACCCGGGACAAAAATTTGTGTGATGAACATAGATGTTTGTTCTGCGTCTGGGTGTTATATTGTATTCTATGTATGTATTTACAAACAAAAAAGTATATAAGTATTGTATCAGTTATCTGGTTCCCATAGTACAAGCTATGCTTAATTTGTGGCTAGATGGCGCTGTGTGAAATGTCCTAATCAATATTAATCAATGCCTATTGAAACATGCCTATTGAAAAGAATGACATATTTATGTTAGTGTCCTACTATAAATATAAAAATATTACGATTGCGTCTGCCGCTCAACTGCAGTCAAAGTTCATACTATTTTTCAAACATTCGTGCTAGGCCCACTGTTCATTTTTATATACTACTTCCTTATTCATTTAAAGGAAAGTTAATTGAGGGTTTCTCGTTTTTCCATAGAATTTTTATTACTCAACCGCCTGGACTGCCATCCCAGCTCCTAGAAGTAACGGAGTGTAGCTCTAGCTGGCACAGCTGCTCCAATGGCAATGAATCATGATGACAACCCGCTTGGGTTGTAGGTATTGTGCATTTCCCTCTGCCAGCATCTACCCAAGCTCCTTAAAGTAACGGAGTGTGGCTCTAGGCTGCTGACACATTTGTTCCAGTGGCACTGAATAACAAAATGGTCGTATTTTCAGCCGGCGGTCGGCCCGCTGGGTGCAGTGGGCAAAATCCACAAGTCCGACCGGAAGATCGGCCATCGGCGCGTCGGCGAAGGTGGCGAGATCACCTACAAGAAGATTCAGTCTTCGCAGATCATGGGGTCCATACAGTTGGGTAAGTTTTGATGCTGCTGCTTATTCCTTTGTTTAATGGTTTTTAGGTTAAAGCTGACCCTATTACTAAGGCTTCGTTATCCGCCTGTCACCAGGCTGTATCTCATGAACCGTACTAGTTGGACAGTTGAAATTTTCACAGATGATGCGTTTCTGTTGCCGCTATAACAACAAATACTAAAAAACCGATAAAATTAAACATTTAAGGGGGCTCCCATACAACAAACGTTATTTTTTGTTCGTTTTTAGATTCGTCCATGGGTCAAACTCTTTCTCAACAGAGGTGATTATAATATCGATTTCTGCAGCTCATGCTACTCGGGAATCTATCAAGAAGAAAGGTAGGACTTAAGGACAGACGAGCGTGAAAAATAAATTTACTTATATATAGTCCAATTTCGATCCAACAATAAAACTGCATTCGCACGGAATCTCTCCCCCTGGTCGAAAGGTTATCAAATATAACGTAACGTAATACGTTCCCTCATCATTTATTCAGCCGGAACTTGGCCGGAGCGTGACGTACCTTCGATACGTTATACAGCGTGAGCGACCTTGCTTTTTTTCCTGAGTATGCAGCAGACAAAGGTTAAGGTTTTAGCGTCCGAAAGACCTGCTGAAAGTAATCCTCGGGGGACGCGGAAAAGATCACTTCGTTGTATTATATTATTTATCAAAAATTGTGCTTAATCCTGTGTTAATGTTTAAAATTGGTGCCGTTTTACGCATTAAGAGCTGAATTACGAGCATGAGTGCGGGCCAGTGATATAATGTGGTGAAACGTGATTTTTCGTGTTGCTTCCAAAACTCCATAGAAGCTTCTAGTAAAGTTGCCACCACTTTGCGGGAGCATGACTTAAACCGGACTATGACTATGACTAGGACATGACTGCGTGAAATATTTTATAACACGATGAAAATTATAATACTTGACACTGGCTAAATACACTAAGTGTGGAGCCATAATCTAAGAAAAAAAAAAAAGTAATCCTCGTTCTTTATTAGGGTTCAGTACCCGAAGGGTAAAGCGAAGGCTCCGCTGTCCGTCTGTCGGTCTGCCTGTCTGTCTGTCCGTCTGTCACCAGGCTATATCTCAAGAATCATTATAGCTAGAGAGTTGAAATTTTTACAGATCATGTATTTCTGTTGCCGCTATAACAACAAATACTAAAACACAGAATAAAATAAATATTTAAGGGCTCCCATGCAACAAACGTGATATTCATTCACGTTTTTATAGATAATGGTACGGTACCCTTCGTGCGCGAGTCCGACTCGCACTTGGCCTAAGGTTTTAGCACCCGAAAGACCTGCTGAACGTAACCCTCGTTTTTTATTTTATTTCAATTTTGTTTTCACTTTGCGACATCACTATTACCTATGTACTTAGAACAATTGGTCACTCGTCCATACACATCCGCTATAATTCTACCTTGCAACAGACTACTGTTTTGGTCCAAGTTATAAGATTTTTCGGCTTAGAGAAAACCCAGGGACCTACGAAGACCATGTTCCCACAACACCCACACACAGAATAAGTGGCATAAGATAAAATGAAGCGGCGTTATTCACAAGAAATAACTTGCAGATGCATGATTTTCTGAGAAGTTTAAAACCTAAAAATAAAATTTGCATGCCGTCTCACAGAACAGCACTATTTGAAATAGTGTATTTAGTAAAGCGCCAAGAATCTACAACGATTTGCCGAAGCCAATAATTGAGGCAGAGAGTGTGACAATCTTCAAAAATAAATTATTTTTATTTTCTAGTGACAAAAGCCTATTTATTATACATGTAATGAATATTTAAATGACAAACAAATGTAATTACAATTTATATAATTCTGGGGATATTTTATTATTATTACTTAATTAATTGACTAATATGTATTTTTTTTTAGTTGACATAATAATGTAGGTGATAATTTAATAAGTGCTCAAAGCTATGTAATGTGCTGAGTTTTAGTTTTTGGTTTATTGTTTAAATCTAAGTTACCTACTTAACACGTGCTGTAAGTATATATTATATGTAATCATTTTTGCATGCCATTCCGGTAGAATGTGGAGAGCTTTTATTATTATTATGTTATTCATCTTTGTATGTAACCCATGTTCAGGCAAATAAAAAAATTGAATTGAAATTGAAAGAATAAGTATTTGCGCTTTTTTTCTGTGCACTAGTCTTATCCTGTCGCGGGAATCGAATCCGCCGCTTCCGGGTTATGATCCGATCTGCTCAACCACCACACCACGGAGGCTGTCAACGGATGTGTTAGGATTTTTTCCCGCGGCAGGGTTATGAGTTTTTAGGCTGCCCTAAGGCGCTGAATGCTCCCAAATCGACTATTTTGAACGTGATTATCTCAAAACGTATACCATTTACAGGATTGAAAAAAATTCACGTTAATACTGGTCATATCTTCTTTCCATCTGACGAAACCGAAACACGTTTACGAAAAGATTTCTTGATGGAAAAAAATCGTGAAGTGACCTCTAAAAAATCATTCAAACGTCCTAATATGTTACATTGAAATAAGACACCCAATTGAAATAAACCATAGTGATAAGCTATGTTTCAATGCATCCGTCTATAAGCTTATTTTTTTTTATAACAATAAGCATTTCTTTTATAACTAATTATTTGTACCGAAAATTGGAAAAGTCGAAGTGCAATGCAACGTAATCGCCATATTTTTGCTATGAGACCCTATAAGATACAAAATAAGTTTCAAGTTTGTCTGCTGTAATAAACGTGCTCGCATTGGGTCCTGTCAGGGCCTTAAGGCTCAGGCTGAAGCGCTGTTCACTTAGCGTACTTCAAAGCACGCTAAGTGAACGCTCAGTTGTAAATACCCCTCTTTGTGGGGGGTCGCTCATCTAAGTAATAGTATCGAACGTTGCTTCACTTTACCGGGGCAAAGAAAGGGTATTCGAGTTTCGCTACTAGCGCAACGTTTAAACTGTGTCGATGTTACTTCCTTCTAGTCAGGCCAGGGCAAGTGATTAGCCAGGCGATTATATAACTTGACTGTAATGGATTGAACTTTGAAGTTATGGATTCGACAGTTTCGACAGATTATAGGTGGCAGGATTTTTCTGCAAAGTTCGTCTAGGTAGGTACGTAGGTAGGTAGTGTGCAAGCACTATACTGTGTTCCGGTTTGAAAGGCATTTTAGCTAGTGAAATTACTGGGCAAATGTGACTTAATGAACTGATCTCACAGCCTAGAAATCTTGTTACTAGACTGTGTGATGTCTCAGGACGACGTGCGCAGTGCAGTGTCAGGTGATTCTGTATTATTTTATTTTAAAGTTCCTAGTGATACTGTAACTGTTGTGGCGGTCATGTCGCTTAACATCAGGTTAACAACCAGCTCGTCACGTCATTCATCCACATTAACTGGTTACAGAATCCCCTGTGGCTAACTCGACCTTGCTAAACGGAACATAACATTAACCAGTCAATTTGGGTTAGTAGACTAACTGACAGTTACGCGGAGGTTGGAAAGGAAATGGATGTTCTTTGTAGTTGAGTGGGCAAGGTACAATGACGTCAACTTTGTCAATGAAACTTAAGAGATTTAAGGCTGCAACAGTCCGCTTGCAGTCGGCGTGATGTTCTGATAACTGCACACTGACTTCTTGCTAAGCTGCACGTGGGCACTTGTGCAGTCGTTCTTCTAAAACGCGTTCGACACCTTTAAAAAATATCAGAGTAAAGTAAATTCATCATACTTATCTTCTTTGTTTCATAGAGCAGCCGGGCTAACATGCGCACCGCGACAAAATTTTACTCCGTGAGAGACCGTGACAAGGTTATGGTAGCGCCTAAGTGTGTCTCACTCTAGCAGCAACGACAAGTTTTCTCGCGGTGCGCATTCTAGGTAGACTGCAGTTATCGTTTCGCTACATTTGGCTGGTTTAGGGCCCCTCTTAAGGTGGTTCCACAGTCCACACCATCCAATCTGCCACGCATTACCTCGATGGATTTGAATGATTGAGTTGATATATCGTGTGGCAGATTATAAAAAATATTGTGTGTGTAGCATATTTATAGACTGCTCACTGCTCAGTTGTGAATCGGTTCCAAAGTCTAGATTTCGTTAATAAAATGATTTTGTGAATGAATTTTCCGGGTCTCAAAACTGACGCATCCGAACGCGCATAGCTATCCGCATTCGCGCATCAACGCACTACTTACGTGGCGGTCGCTAATTTTAAACATTGCACATCGCGTCGCCTATTGAACGTCGGCGCTTCGGTTTGTTTACAAAACATTTAATGTACTTGCGGTTACAGATAATGTAGGCATGTGTTGTGCACATGGACATACGAGAAAATTATCATTGAGATTATCATAATAATATTAATTACTTTGATAAATTATCATCATCAAGCTTTATAAGAGCGGAATATATTAAATAGCTCTTAGAATTAGAAAGTTGAAATGGCAATAGACAGGCCACATCGCTCGTAGAACTGACAACAGATGGGGAAGAAAGGTTCTCGAGGGCAACCACGAACCGGAAGACGCAGCGTAGGCCCCCGACTAGGTGGATGGATGATCTGGTGAAAACCGCGGGGAGCCGGCGGGTGCAGGAGGCGAGCAGCCGCTCAAAGTAGCGCTCTCTGGGGGAGATTCAGGCTGATGATGATAATGATGATGTTCTCGATATTATTATTATCAAAGTTTTTTTGTCTCGAAATTTTTAAGAAATTTCGGTGTTTTATGAAAACCACGGGCCTAAGCCAAGTGGAGTTCATTTTCTGGGTTGAGTTCCGTAAAAGTCTCTTCCTGTAAAAATTTTCGCACGATTCGGCATGTATTTAAGATCGCGGCTTTTTGCATGGTTATATATATATTTTTGGGTAAACCTAGTAGTCCGATACCATGGTGTAAGTACTTAGGAATTACTCCTGTACTGGAAAGCACCAGTGGCACAATATATACCTTCTTCATTCTCCAAATTCTCATAATTTCCTCTTTCAAGTCGGTGTATTTATGAATTTTCTCTGTAATGGTTTTTTGCAAATTGTGGGTATTGGGTACTGCTATGTCAATTAAGTATACTAATTTGTTCATTTTATCAATTACTGTTATATCTGGCCGGTTGTTATGAATTGTTTTGTCTGTTAGTATCGCTCTGTCAAAGTATATTTTGTGAGTGGCGCTCTCCAGCACAGGCTTGGGAGTGTATTGATAGTATGGTTTGGGTGTACCTTCTATTAGCTTATGTTTTATAGACAGTTTTTGATGAATAATTTGCGCAACTTGATTATGTCTGTGGGTGTAATCTGTTTGAGCAAGGGTCGGGCAAGCACTTGTAATATGTTGGATTGTCTCGGACTGACGATGGCATTTCCTGCATTTATCGTTAACTGTATTAGGGTCTTTGATTATGAACTTCTTATAATTTTTTGTGTTTATGACTTGATCCTGTATGGCGATCATAAAGCCTTCTGTTTCGGGAAATAGTGAACCTAGTCTTAGCCATTTATTTGAAGACTCCATATTTATGTGGGATTGTTCTAAATCATGGATGTGCCGCCCATGGAGTTCCTTTTTACGCCATCTATCGATTTTTTCTGTTTCTTGATCCTTAGCTGTTTTGTATTGTATATCTTTGTGTGTCAGGTTTAGTGGTGTGTATCTATCATCTAACTCTATTATTGCTTTGTGAATTGGACTTATATTTGACTTTTCATAGAAGAATTCGCGCAGATTTCTAACCTGATTTTCCCAAAGTAGTTTTAAATCTACTAGCCCTCGTCCTCCTTTTTCTCTTTTAACAGTGATTCGTTCAATTGCAGATTTAGGATGCGAACAATTGTTTTTTGTTAGTGTGGTTCGAGTTTTTATTTCCAGGCGGTGTATATCTGTGGTTGTCCATTTCACAACTCCGAAAGAATATGTCAGAACTGGTATGGCATATGTATTGATGGCTTTAAAGAGGTTTTTCGAATGTAGTTGAGTTTTGCAAATTTTGTTTAGTCTACGTGTGTACTCAGTTGTTAGATTGTTTTTTATTTCTGTATGATTAATCGTGTTTGATTGATGGATTCCAAGGTATTTGTATGTGTCTGTTGGGTTCATTACTGTAAAAATTGTATCTGAGTCTGTGTCCCGGGTGTTGTGTGTAGAAGTCTCTATTTTACCTTTAGATATATTTAGGGTTCGACATTTGTCCAGTCCAAAGGTCATTTTAATCTGTGTACTATATTCGGCTGTTATATTTATTAAATGTTTTAAATCTTTTTTTGTTTTGGCAAATAGTTTTATGTCATCCATATACATCAAATGGGTAATCGATGTATTGGGTGTTAATTTGTATCCATTGTTAGAGCTATTGAGTAAGTTGGATAGTGGATTAAGAGCCAGACAGAACCATAGAGGGCTGAGGGCGTCACCCTGAAAAATGCCATTTTCAATAGGGATTTCATCAGTGCTGATTGATGTTGAGTTGTTAGATAAATGCAGTGTGGTCTTCCATTCGATCATAGCACTTCTCAGGAAGTCAATAATGTGTGTATTGATTTTGTAGATTTCTAAAACTCTCAGTAGCCAAGAGTGAGGCACGCTGTCAAAAGCTTTTTTGTAATCTATGTATGTAATATGGAGGTTCCGTTTTTTAGTATTCGCGTGTTTGAGTATTGTAGTGTCTATTATCAGCTGTTCTTTACATCCTTTATGGTTCCTTCTGCACCCTTTTTGTTCTTCTGATAGAATGTTGTGAAATTCTAAGTGGCTATTGATTCTGTTAGATATGCAAGATGTGATGAGCTTGTATATAGTTGGCAAACATGTAATAGGCCTATATTGTGAAGGATTAGTTGTGTCGCTACTTTTGGGAAGCATGTAAGTTATGCCTTTTGTGATGAATTTCGGAATTTCCTGTTGTCCCTTAATAATGTCTGTAATTACTTTAGCCAAAATATCGCGCATTACAAAAAATTTTTTGTACCAAAAGTTATGCAAGCTGTCAATTCCGGCTGCTTTCCAATTTTTCATTTTTTTTGTTGCAGCCTGTATGTCATCTATTGTAATTTCTGAAAATTCCATCAGTTCAGTGTTTTCCCATCTACGCTCTTCTTCACTTATCCATTCAGCTTGTTCATCGTGATCTCCTTGATTCTTCCAGATATCAGCCCAGTAGTTTTTGAGTTCATCTGGTTGAGGTATTTCGTAATTGGATAGCTCACAGTTGTTTCTGATATTTCTGTAAAACCCTTTTTCATTTTTTACAAATAATTTATTGTCCTCCTTTCTTTGTAGCGCTTTTAAGTATCTATTTAGTCTTTGTGATTTTAATGCTAATTTTTGTTTTAGTGTGTCTAAATATTCTTCTGGCCTATTATTGTTATTTTCATGGGTTGAATGAACCTTTGTTTTCTTGAAAATTTCTTCAACCGCTTTTACTACTTTTTTGATCTATTATTGTTTATGTATTGTGTCAATCTTCCTATGTCTGCCCTTAAATTCCTGATATCTTTTTCAATTCTGATTTGCCAACATGGCTTTTGCACATTTGGTTTTGTTGTTTGTGGGGAAGTGTTGTGGTGTCTAATTTTGTAGCCTAAATTCTCACTTATGACAAGTGCACTGCAGTAGATTAGGGTGTGTATGTGTTGTATGTCAGATTCTAAGGTATAAAACCTACCGAGAATACTTTTGTTAAAAACGTCAACGAACCCGTATAGTTTTTTATTTTCTTTTAACCGTGGAAGTTTTGGACGCGATGCAGGATCGGTGCCGCCATATTGGGCAATTGCGGTTTCTAACTGATCTATGAGTTCCTGTGTAGATATGTCAATAACTGTTTCTTCAGGATTTTGTTCTTGCTCTGTCTGTTGTGTTAATGATGCTATGCTAGGAAATGTACTCGTTTGTGTTGATGCGTGAGCTATCTCTTGTGTTGTTAGTATTTGAGTGGTTGAAGCTTGCCATGTTAGGGATGATGTACCTGATGTAATATTGGAATGAATGCTTGTGGGTTCTATTGTGTCTTCGTGAGTGCTAGTTGGTGAGTAAATGTGAATGTGTGCCATTCCATTTCTGTTAGTATTGGGTATAGAGTTTTCACTTTCTTCTTTATTATTATTATTATTTTCTTATTCATTTCCATTCTCGGGTCTAGCCCGGACATTTGAGAGGCATTAGTGCGGCCGAAGCTAACACCAAGAGGCCTTTTTGGATACAAAGATAACTATAACACGGTCACACTATCCCTGGACCTGACGTCGATGGTTTGCATTTCAGCGAGGATCAGAGACAATGTGACCGTGTTTTACATATTTCTTTCTTACATGTTGGCATATTGATAGAACTATTTTGTATAATATGAAGGTTAAAATATCTGGGCTATTATGGTAAACTTTTGGATGGATGGTGACATTGGTTATGGTTATGGAATGAGAGAACGGCACCTGCCAATTTTGTCTCATATCAAAATGTTTGAGGCAGGTGATGACTTGCCACCCACTAAATGGGCCTCCTGTAGTGGCTACCGCATATTGGTGCCGAGGAAGCAACATTGGTGTGGGTGGCTTAGGGTGTCGAGAGGTGTGCTGCACTTTCACTGAACGCTACTCGCGGCGTTATGCCCTTTAACACTTCCACCCTGGAGCTTAGGTTCTTAGCTCTTGCGACTTCCACCCCCAGACAGCCAGTTAAGGCAAGCCGGGGGGCAGGGGTCTCACTTAGCCCCTTGGAATCAGGGTACGCGGTGTCGCCACTCACCGACGGCTCGCCACAAAGCCGCCCCTGCGTTATTATTATTATTATTATTATATGAAATTAAAGCGATCAAAGTCCGTGGTAACCCTTTTAGGGTTCCGCATCCTAATGGTAAAGCGAACCCTATTACTAAGGCTCCGCTGTCCGTCTGTCACCAGGCTGTTTCCCATAAACCGTGATAGCTATAAATTTGAAATTTTCACTGATTATGTATTTCTGTTGCCGCTATAACAACAAATACTAAAAAACAGAATAATATAACTATTTAAGGGGGCTCCCATACAACAAACGAGATTTTCCTGCTCTTTTTTATAGATTACTACGGAATCCTTCGTTCGCGAGTCCGACACTCACTTAGCCAGTTATTCTTATTATTTTTGTAGTTCTTTAAGTACACCTCATAGAAATATATATAGCTAATGTAGTTCTGTGGTACACCTGCTTTGTTCTAACATCGAAAGTTCCTATTATTATAATTAGACGTGAGTCATGCATTAATTTAAAACAAGCCAATCTGTGCAATCACATATGGACGCCGGCACCCAACAAAACATACATAGAATTAGTCATCAGACTTCCCAGAGCCACAGATTACTCAATATGTTACTTACCAGGGCGGTTATTCTCTATTTAAACACAGATTCCACACGATACGAAACCACGTCGTTAATCGTGTCTTGTTCAAATCGTGTCACACCGTTAGATATACCTTCACTTTACATAAAAATTATCTTTATTTTGAATAAAAGATATTGATATATTTTGGTCATATCTTTTGTGTTGATGTTTCGGAACGCGTCTCGGTAAAACATATGATTTTTGACAGTTCAAATCGCGCCAATTCCAAATTATTTCGCGTGGTTTTGCTTTCGTTTCATAGAGAATAGACTTTTGCAGAATTCTTATGTAAGACAAGGAATTCGCGTGGTTTCAAAGTAATTAATCGATACGGAATAAGGGCCCAGAGCGAAATAAATGTGACCTCTCTGTTATCGTGTCACTTTGCTTTGTTAGTCAGCTTCGATTATAAATTAAGATGTAAGTAATGCGATATAAATAAAATAATAAAAGCCGGCAAAGTGCGAGTCGGATTCATTTTCTATAAAAACGAGCAAAAAAGTCACGCTTGTGGCTTGAGGGCCCTCTTAAATTTATTCTGTTTTTTAGTTGTTGTTATAGTGGCAACAAAAATACATGATCTGTGAAAACTTCAATTGTCTTGCTATCACGGTTAATTAAATACAGCTTGCCGACGGACGGACAGCGGAGCCTTAGTAACAGGGTTCGCTTTATCCTTTGTATACGGAACTCTAAAAACATAAATACATAAAAAAAACTTTCGCAATCGCGTAACAGCTTTTTTTGCTTGCGGTTGCAAGTAAAACGTAAAGTAGATACATAAGATTAGTCTTCTTACTCCTAGCTCCTAGACTATACTTTTCAGCTGATTTCAGAAACGTTCTTCGCATAGACAAATTAGCATTCTCGTTAGTTTCCTGCAGCTTATAGGAAGTTGGTCCAAGGCCACACGGCTTATCATCCAATGTCGACCGTCCATTTTTTTTTTTTATAACCGCCTTTGTAATTGGATAGCATAATAATTGCGATAAAGTATTGGTGTGGAATATTTCATTAGTGGATTTTGGGTTGTAGAAAATTTACGTGAGTGAGATTAGCCGTGTGGCATTAGTATAAGTCTTCCGGTTCGTGGTCGCCACCCGAGAACCTTTCTTCCCCATCGGTTGCCAGTTCTACGAGCGATCTGGCCTGCGCATTGCCATTTCAACTTTGTAATTCTAAGAGCTACATCGGTCACTTTAGTTCTCCTGCGGATCTCCTCATTGCGGATCTTATCTCGCAGGGAAACACCGAGCATAGCTCTCCATAGGTCGTTGCGCGACTTTGAGCTTAGTAATGAGGCCAACAGTTAGAGACCACGTCTCAGTTCCATAAGTCATCACTGGCAACACACATATAAAAATGTAACTTACAAACGTCATTTCATATAATGTGTTTCAATATACTTTTACTAGGATGGCTCATCATCATCATCATCATCATCATTAACAGCCCGAAGACGTCAACTGCTGAACATAGGCCTTCCCCAAAGAGTGCCACCTTGAGCGGACACTCGCCTCCTGCATCCATCAGCTCCCCGTGGTTTTCACCAGATCGTCGGTCCACCAAGTGGAGGCTGGCCTAAGCTGCGTCTTCTGGTTCTTGGACGTCTTCTGGACTTTGAGCTTACTAATATGGCCAAGGCTAAGAGATCTAGTATGAGCGACCAGCCGCTCAATGAGGCGCTCTGTGGGGTAGGCCTATCTTCAGGCTGTTGATGATGAAGTTGATTCTTTTGGTTGGATTTTGATGGAATCATACTAGATTTTTGTTCCTTTTGTATTACTGATCAAGTTTCAACCTTCCAGGTATCCAACACGCGATCGGCGGCCTGGCCTCCAAACCGGAGCGGGATCTCCTGATGCAGGACTTCATGACTGTGGAGACGACCAACTTCCCCCACGAGGGGTCGAATCACACCCCCGCGCATCACTACTCCGAGTTCAAGTTCAAGACGTATGCGCCGATCGCGTTCCGATACTTCCGCGATCTGTTCGGGATACAGCCCGATGATTTCTTGGTGAGTTACTTTTTTAGCCTCAGTAGTAAGCTCAAAGTCGCGCAACGAGCTATCGAGAGAAGATCCGGAATGAGACTACAGCAGTCTGAAAATGTTCACTGCCGAACATAGACCTCCCTCACAGAGCGTTACTTTGAGCGGCTGCTTGCTTTCATCCATCGGCTCTCCTCGGTGTTTACCAGGTCGTCGGTCCATCTAATGGTGGCCTACACTGCGTCTTCCGATTCGTAGTCGCCAATTGGAACCTTTCTTCCCCATCGTTTGTCAGTTCTACGAGCGATGTGGCCTGCCGCTGTGCCATTTCTACTTGCTAATTCTATGGGCTCGGTTATGCGGATTCCTTCGTTTCGGATCTTATCTCGCAGTGAAACACCGAGCATAGCTCTTTAAAGCTCGCTGGGCATATGATGTCTTTGTGTAAGATGGTATTTAACCGTCTAGGAATAATGTAATCACATGGGGCCGCCATGCATTTTGTCGAATTAATACACAAGTACTTCCGTAAAAAGAGGGGTGGAGTCACACGCTCGCATCACTACGAGTTCAAGTTTAGAGTTCCAAACTATTATCTATTCTTAATCCGTGCTTACGCGGCGATCGCGATCCAATACTCCGCGATTCGTTTGGGATACAGCCCGACGAATTCTTGGTAAGAGATAATTCGTAATTATTATATTGTTGCCGACACGATGTCTCAAGGCACATCCGTAATTACTATTAATTATAATGAAAAATATTCAACTCCAACTCTTGGTTAATGGCCTTTGTGGAGAGGTAACAATTTTGTCAATGTCAACGATGATTGTTCAGTAAGAAACTGGACAATCTTCGTTGGATGTGCTATTCTTAAAATTACCGATATTGGACGATTTATAAAAATCATCGAAAACGGATAACATTTAGGGGTAGAAACAAGATTATGGGTAGAAAACTTTGGCGCTATATCTTGTTCACAAGACTTAGATATTTTATGTAAACAAAGTAATGTCACGAAAAGTCACTGTCAAAGTGACATTCCAGTTGCTAAAAACATTTTTTACTTGTGAAAAATATTTTTATTGTAAATAGTATTTCAGTAAAACGAAAAACAGCGTCTAAAATATTAGATATCTGTGTCTAAAAGCCACTAATCAAGAAAGAATAAGTCATTAGAATTTAAGAGTATCCTTGTTACTGATTAACAAGCAAAAATTTTGCATACAAAATATTAGTAAGACGTGAAATACCAAGGATTTTTCTATTCCAAAATTCTTAGAGCAAGATTTTAGGTACGTAACGTACGGTAACAAGATAAACACTAATGGCAATAACAACAAGTTTAACAACAAACAATAATGTACACAAAACGCAGGGAGAGTACATTCGAGTTCGAGAAAACAAAAACTAATGAAACGGGAACTGCCAGTATAATAAAATATTTTCTACCAATAATCGATTACTTTGTCATAAAATTGTATAGATACGAAATTCCGTTATAATAAATAGTGCTAAATGGTTTTTATTTTGTAATTGATTAGATTATGACTACAAAAAAGAAATTTAATATTTTTTTGGTCAAATATAGAAATCTACCATTATAAAACATATTTTAGCACTGTTATCCCCTTTGTTTACATAAAATATCTAAGTCTTATGAACAAGATATAGATGTATGGACATTTTCATTTTCATATTTTAATAGTCAGGCTGGTTCCGTTTTTATATATAGAGCGTTTTTATGCACGCAACAAATTGAATCGCTAATCACTATTTGGAATTCAAAGTTCAAACAATACTTTGCGTCGCGTCTCGTTTTCAAACCATCAAAACTTTTCCTTATTGGCTTCGTGTTATACAAGGAAATAGAAGACATTCTTTTATTCATGTTATTTATTTGTTATGTCCACACATATTTATTATTATTAAAAAAAAAAAAAAAAAAAATTATTATTATTTCTTCTATATTTTGAGACTCTCGGTTCTAGCGAAAGAATCGAAACGTTTTCTATAGGTTGGGAATATGGGTGCAGGTGAGACAGTGGTTGAATGCTATGCCTATAAACAAAAAAAAAGAATCCTACCATCATGTATATATGTATAGTCTGTGAGGTAGTTATTAAAATAAGGCTTGTTTATTAGGGTTCCGTACTCAAAGAGTAAAGCGAACCGTATTACTAAGGCTCCGCTGTCAGTCTGTCTGTCACCAGGCTGTATCTCATGAACCGTGATACTTAAACAGTTGGAATTTTTACAGATGATGTACCTATTTCTGTTGCCGCTATACGACCAATACTAGACAAACGCGATTTTTTTGGCATTTTTATAGATAATGGTACGAAACCCTTCGTGCGCGAGCCCGACTCCCACTTGGCTGGTTTTTATTTATAGTCTTCTTGTTTCAGATGTCAATGTGCAGCGCTCCGTTACGCGAGCTAAGCAACCCCGGTGCGTCCGGAAGCATCTTCTACCTTACAAACGATGATGAGTTCATCATCAAGACGGTGATGCATAAAGAAGGAGAGTTTCTGCAGAAACTACTGCCTGGATACTACTTGAACCTTGATCAGGTGAGAACCACCAAGAAGCCACTTTAGCAGGAATCATTAACAGCCTGAAGACGTCCACTGCTGAACATTAGGCATCCCTCAGAGAGCGCCACTTTGAATGGCTACTTGGATCTTGCATCCAACGCCTCCCCGTAGTTTTAACCAGATCGTCGGTCTACGTTGCGTCTTCAGTGTCAATTTGGCCATCAGACATTAGAAATCGGAAGATCCCTCGCATTGGTTAAATTTACCTTGGGGCTAATTAGAGGGAACATAGACTGCCCGGCTCTGGTAGAGGTGTTCCTCAGGCTGTCTGTAGCCAACGTGAACACCCGGCTCCACGGTGCAGCGCCGCCAGAGCCCCGCGGAGCGCGCGCGCGAGGTGCTCGGCGCGAGGTGCTCGGCGCCGTGATGTGACTTATTCTTCACCTCGGTACCACGCTTGATGGATGAGTGCCAGAGGATGTTTGAATCGAACACCAGGAGAACTAGTGTAAAATTGTGATTTAAAATTTGGTCTCATCTTGTTTTTAAAGTTTAGACTATTGATTTTACAATTGACATATTTTTATTTACTCCAATGATTAATGATGAAATGATTATAATTTTATTTGTGGATATAAGTACATAATGTATAATCCCTACATATAATAAATGTGTCATTCTGGCGCGCTACGGAACACACACATAATTATGTCAAATCAAATTTATCCCATAGGTTCTATTGTTCAAAAAATATCGTAACCGCGATGCAGGACTACAAGACTTTTTGCCCTTCTCCATACATTTTCTAATTTATCGTATCTAACGCCATCTATGGACAATAATAGTTTATATATCTACTTGTGTACCTACGTAATAATATATTAATAAGCTTTAAATATTCTCCAATGACATTGATAAGACTTTTTTATTACCTCTATTATATTTACCTATAATGTATACATAAAATTACTGTTTTTGTAACGCTTTGGATATATATATAAAACTATAATGTTACAATGAAACTATGAAATAAATGAATTGAATTGACCTCCGGTTCGTGGTCACCACTCGAGAACCTTCCTTCCCCATCGGTTGTCAGTTCTACGAGCGATGTGGCCTGCCCATTGACTATAAATCCAGTTGACCAACGATATAACTTCCCCTCGTACGAAAATTAGTAGTTTATTTCAACTGCTAATCCTACGAGAGGAAGCGGAACACCTAATGTGTCTTTTGTTCCATCCTGCTCTGTCCTTTTTAATTTCTGACTTTGTCTCGTTTTGTTATTTCGCCCCCTGCCCCCGTAGCTGATTTGTAAGAGATATCATGTTCACGAGCTATCAACAGGCTTTGTAATCTTTGAGCCTGTCCATTGCCATTTCAACTTGCTAATAAAAGCTGTGTCGGTGATATTATTCTCTATCCACAGAGCAGAGTTAATAAAGCGTCCTCTCTGTTGTACAGTTAGTTGTTCTCTTGCCGATTTCCTCATTTCTCAACCCTTAAACTGCCTGATTTTGAATTGGTATATTATGCCGAAAGGGGGTAAATCTACACCCCAAGGTAGACAATGTTTCTTCTACGGCTTTTTTAAATAAATATGTTTTCATTGAAGAAATGCCTTGTAAAGTTTACGTTCGAAGATAGCCTTAGCGCAGCTAGGTGGTTGAACTTCTTCCTTGACCGAGTGCACATATTGAATTCATAGTATCTTGTCAACTCTCGTAGCGGTCGCACGCGCAATTTTGTTAGTTGATTATTTTTTTACCATGGAGTTTTGGAAACACGCAGTTTCAAGTAAGGCTATCACAACTTGTGGGGTATCATCGTCCCCGTATCGGGATAACATACCAATTCAAGGTCACCTTGTATAATATGTGTTTAAAACAGAGTTATGTATTTCAGAACCCGCGCACGTTGCTACCGAAGTTCTTTGGCCTGTATTGCTACCAATGCAACAGTAAAAACGTGCGTCTCGTGGCCATGAACAATTTGCTGCCTTCCTTCGTCAAGCTGCATCAGAAGTACGATCTGAAAGGTTCCACCTACAAGCGGAAGGTGAGAATACAATTAAAACCTATTCCCTAGTCCTATCCGTTGTATTTCTTATGTTTGATACAACAGAACTCTACCTCTTATCTCTTTGGAGTCAATCTGACAGTATATAGTTTTAAATAACGGACCAAGTGCGAGGCTGACTCGCGCACGAAGGGTTCCGTACCATTATCTATAAAAACGAGCAAAAAAAAAACCATGTTGTATGGGAGCCCCCTTAAATATTTATTTTATTTAGTTTTTTATTTGTTGTTATAGCGACAACAGATATACATCAACTGTGAAAATTTTAACTGTCTAACTATCATGGTTCATGAGGTACAGCCTGGAGACAGACAGACGGACAGTGGAGTCTTAGTAATAGCATGGGGTCCCATCAGGTACAAACGAAAAATAGCCCGAACTTGAAAAAATGTAGTAATCGTGTCTAGAGAGTTACTAGTTAGTGTCCAGTGTATTCATTTGGCCCAATACTTCGCCAACACGCAATAAATGTCGCTTGATAATCTTGCGTTACGCAGAAATAAAATAATTCGTAAAATCGCCCGCGTTGTTCCGTTTTATGGGATGAGGTGTCTGTACTGTACGGTATTATATTATCTGGGGTAATAGGTTTGCTTTACCCTTTGAGTACGTAGCTCTGAAAAGGTTTTTTTAAACGAATATTATTTCAATTGCATTTATATTTCTCTGTAGGTTTTTTAATCTGTAGATTGCACAGGCGAGACTGCTATAAAAATCATGAATATTATTATATTGTTCACAGGCAAGCAAAGGAGAGAGACAGAAGAGTTCACCAACATACAAAGACCTGGACTTTATGGAATTACACCCGGAAGGCATATTCCTCGAGGCCGATACTTACAACGCGTTGACTAAGACGATGCAACGCGACTGCCGGGTGCTAGAGAGTTTTAAAGTAAGATTCATATTAAGATAACCGTCCGTGGTGTATTGCAAAGATCCCTTTCCATTAGCTAAACGATAATCAAAATGTATGGTAATTACATTTTTTTCAATGGCAACACGTTTGACAACATCTCACCAGGGCGGTTATTCTCTATGGAAACACAGATTCCACACGATACGAAACCACGTCGTTATCGTGTCTTGTTCAAATCGTGTTTCAGCGTTAGAAGTCCCTATACTTTACATACAATTATTTTTATTTTGAATAAAATATATTGACATAAGTGGTGGTAGCTTTTGATGTGTATTGCTTTGTAGCATTTCGCGGTCTTTGAAGAAAATCCGACAATGGCGGTTGTGAATTTTGAATTTATTTTTCAAAACTAGTGCATCTTGAACTTTAATGTGGAATAAGGGTGGATTATTATCCGTTAAGTGTTCGTGAACGTGCACGAGTGTTGGCAAATGGTTTTAAGATTATAAAACCATGCATTTTCGTTTTTGCTTCAACGGCCTTTTTCAGAGCCTTCAGTAAGTTTTATGACAAAATATGACTTTGACTTGACATAACCATACAAATTTTATTCTCTTGACATTGGCAGACTTATTGCAAAAAAGCGATAGAAAGCCATTAAAGAAGAAGAAGAATTCATTTCGCGCGGTTTCGTTTTTGTTTCATAGAGAATAGACTTTTACAGATTTCTTATGTAAGACAAGGAGTTCGCATGGTTTCTAAGTAAAGAATCGATAGAGAATAAAGGCCCTGATGGAAAGTGACGATGCGGTCTATATCGTGAGAATACCGCCCAGGGCGGTTATTCTCTATGGAAACACAGATTTCACACGATACGAAACCACGTCGTTATCATGTCTTGTTCAAATCGTGTCACAGCGTCAGATATACCTTCACTTTACATTAAAGTTATCTTTATTTTATATAAAATATATTGATATAAGTGGTCATATCTTTTGATGTGTTGATGTTTCGGAACGCGTCTCGGTAAAACATACGATTTTTGACAGTTCGAATCGCGCCAATTTCAAATTCATTTCGCGCGGTTTTGTTTTCGTTTCATAGAGAATACAGTTTCGCAGATTTCTTATGTAAGACAAGGAATTCGCGTGGTTTCGAAGCAAGGAATCGATACGGAATAATGGCCCAGGTGTGACGTCGCGCGTTTTTAAAAGCCTTCGGCCGGAAATACGCACTTTGATCGTAAATATCGCAGCCATGTTAGGTTTAAAACAAATAGACTCGTGTAAAGAGCATTTTAGAACAACACTCAAAGTGCTAACAATGCCGTCTTTATACATCAGCGAGATAGCTGCATTCGTAAAAAAACATCCTTATTTATTTGAGCAATATGCAGTGCTGTCGGCGCGAAGGAGATCTACGTCACAAGACATGTAAAACTCATCTCTTGCGAACCAGTATATTCTGTATGGCACCCATCATTTTTAACAAAATTCCTGTAAGGTTACGTATTGAGAATAACTTGGTATTCAAAAAGAAACATAATGAGCTTTTGGTGGACAAAGCATATTATAGCATTGACGAATTTCTGAAGGATAAAAATTTAATTTAATGTTATAATGGTATAATTTATGATTGATATTTAATGACATGGACAATTGACCATTATGATTTAAATAGTAAAAAATTAATAACAACATTGTAGTATTGGCAAATCTAAATGCATGCATGTTTTAACTACTGGAATAGAGACACTATACACATTAGAATAAGACCACAATTTTTGTATATAATAAATTGTTTAATTGTATTTCTCGTATTTTTTGTACATTTATTTGGCATGTAAATTAAAAACGTTTGTCAGGTCCATACTCTTCTCTTGAACTGGTAGTGAGCTTGAGCATTTAGGACTGTAGTAACAGGTTAACTTGGTATATTTTTTTAGTTGCTTTGTTTAATTAATTTAGTCAACTTGTTTTAATAATTAAATTTATTTTTAAACAGATAATGGATTACTCTCTATTAGTCGGCATTCATAACTTGGACGAAGCGCAGCGCGAAAAGAGCGAAGCGCGAGCGAAAAACGAGTCCGGACAGAGCGATGATGACGAAGAACCGAAGCGGAGCGGACTCAATCGCACAAGGTGAGCAAAAATAGCGAAAAACCTTTGTGCAGTTAGTGAACGTATCACAATATTTAGCTCTGTGGAGCGAGAAGAGCAGAAACATTTAGCTTAGTATATGTGCAAGTGGAAGAAAAAAAAATACTCCACTTCTTTCTTTGAGCGAAAATGTTGGAATATTTCGCTTAGTGGAGTAAAAAGAGCGAAAATGTTCAGCTTAGTAAATGCTGCTAATAGTATAAGCCATTTTCAACGTTAAGTAAGCAAAAATATTGTATTTCGTTTACTGTAAAGAGCGTTAAATGTTTCGATTTTTGAGCAAAAAAGTTGTAAGATGTTTAAAGCTTTCGCTCATTTCGCTCTACCTAAAATACGTACCCTGTTGGATATCGGTAGTATAGGCACAGATAATACACCTATATACCTACAGTAGAATAGGTAATACTTCTGCCAAATCGGTTTAAAAGTTTTTTTTATGGAACAAACAGACAACTTTTACACCTCTATATTATTAGAGATTCAACGTAAGTTTGTACAAGCCATTTTAACTTTTAAATCTTACAATAATAAAGTATATTTTTGGTTGGGTTTTAGTTTCTAAGGTGGAGGTATATATTTCAGATCGGAAGGAAAGGAAGACTTTGGGGCGCAAGTGAAAAGGACACAGTACGAATTATGTTTTTATTTTAACTGTTACACCCCTAATTTAAGTTACGCCTTACCCTTCTGTGAAAGTGTTAACTGTCGTAGTATTAATTGTTTATGCAGATGTGATATTTTATGATTGATTTTACAAAGGTTTTGAGTTGATTACATCATGACTGTTGTTGATGGAAACGACTGTTTCTTTTCTTGAAGGTTTATTAAGAGATATAAAATACAAATAGTGAATTGTGCAATGGCGCGTGGCTGCGCGGGCGCAGGTACTAATATTAGCGCGCGTGCGTTGTCGTGGGCGATCGTTCGGGGAAATCTTGAGGGGTGCGCTGCGGGGCTGCAGGGGTAGCCGCTCCCGCACCTCACACTTCAGTGCACGTGCATAGCGCGTGAACAATGACTAAAGAGCACAATTTTTGTATATCCAAATTGATTCCATAAAACGTGTTTATTTTTAGACTGAGTCCGATCACACAGAATCGGCCAAGTGCGAGTCGGACTCGCACGATGGGTCCCGTACTATCTACAGGATGTAATTTAATTCATTAGCATAAATTGAGCCCATGATACTACATCATTTATAGATGATTATTAAAGAGTAAAGAGTGTAAATGAAAATATTTTTATTGGAAATTATGGAGATTGCCGTGGCGTCTAATGCAGTTGGCACGGATGATTTTGATACATCTAAACGTTTTTATAGCTTGTATGTACTAATTAAAAACAGTACATTATTATTTTAATTAAATTTTGTATTGTAGTATTTGATTAAGCAAGTTATACCATTTTTTGGAGTTATTATTATTACCAAACCAATGTGTTACAATTCAAAAATTTTGGTCCACACGTGACCGGTATCAGGAGTAGGTACCTGGTTTTAAAGTATGCTAATGAATTCAATTACACCCTGTATAAAAATGAGCAAAAAAAAATCACGTTGTATGGCAGCACCCTGAAATATTTATTTTATTCTGTTTTTTAGTATTTGTTGTTATAGCAACAGCGGCAACAGAAATACGTCTGTGAAAATTAAAATTGTCTAAATATCACGGCTCATGAGATACAGCCTGGTGACAGACAGGATGGACAGCGGAGCCTTAGTAATAGGGTCCGTTTTACCCTTTGGGCACGGAACCCTAGAAACCACTATTTTTGTACGGCCAGTGTGACGTGACTAAACGAATTAATCAGATGAAAAAAATTGTGTGAATGGGATATTAACGCCCCGTACTATCACACCCTAGGCACACTAGGTGGACCGAGGATCTGGTAAAAACCGCGGGAAGCCGATGGATGCAGGAGACGAGCAGCCACTCAAGTTGGCGCTCTCTAGGGGAGCCCTATGTTCAGCAGTGGACGTCTTCAGGCTGTTACTGATGATGATAGGAATCTAACTAAAATGTTACATCTGCAAATTCTTTGTCTTACTCTAACATGCAACCTCCTACTATTTTGTAAAAAGGTTTCCGAACTCTATTAAAAAACGCATGAATTGATGTTACTGTACTGACAAAATAATGCATAATACTTTTTTCTTTTTTTTTTCTTATATTTTGGCTCCACACTTAGTGTATTTAGCCAGTGTCAAGTATTATATTTTCATCGTGTTATAAAATATTTCACGCAAAGTCATGTCTTAGTCATAGTCATAGTCCGGTCTAAGTCAGGTAGTCATAGTCCACTCTAAGTCATGCTCCAGCAAAGTGGTGGCAACTTTACTAGAAGCTTCTATGGAGTTTTGGAAGCAACACGAAAAATCACGTTTCACCACATTATATCACTTGCCCTCCACTCATGCTCGTAATTCAGCACTTAATGCGTAAAACGCCACCAATTTTAAACATTAACACTGGAAAAAGCAAAAGTTTTGAAAAATAATACAATGCAACGACGTGAACTTTTCCGCGTTTCCGCCAAAACTCCCTGCATAATACTTATTGTATATATAACTTACGCCAATAAAGCAAATATAACTTACAACCTACCGCTTTCTCACTCGCACCTTACGCTTTCTCGTAACAGCGTTGGGAGTCGTTTTTTTTTTGATTCAGTATTAACTCGATACTTATTACTGTGTATCTTAAGTGTTAACTTAAAAATACTGGGTGTAATTGAATTCATTAGCATCCTTTGAAACTAGGTACCTACTCCTGATACCAGTCACGTGTGGACCAAAATTTTTGAATCCTAACACATTGGTATGGTAATAATAATAACTCCAAAAACTGGAATAACTTACTTAATGCAATGCTACAATACAAAATTTATTTGGAATAATGGAGTACTGTTTTTAATTAGTGTATACAAGGTATAAAAACGTTTAAATGTATCAAAATCATCCGTGCCCACTGCGTTAGGCGCCGCGGCAATCTCAAATCATAATTTTCAATAAAAATATTTTCGTTTTCACTCTTTACCCTTTAATAATCATCTATAAATGATGTACTATTACATTTACGCTAATGAATTAAATTACATCCTGTATAATAAAAAACAGACTTTATTTGCGCAAGTTATGTGTTAGAGAAACATCTTGCATGTTACTATGAGAACTTTCGCATTTCTTCATAGAAAGCTAAGACGTTGAGGGAACCATTTTTAATTATTTTAACAAGATCTAATGCCCGTCTGCACTAAAGGTTGGCAGCTCTAAAGTTCGAACTTTTCCCTCTAGAACGCACGTACCTACTGCAACGTATGTGAATACGTCCTAGAGATATTATAATAATAATTCTTTAGTACAAACAGGCTTAAGACACGTATTAGCTTTTTATGTCTAAAAGATTAGTGTTAATGGAACAATTGGCCTGAAAACATTCTTTTAAAAGTTATAAATTATATCTTAGGAAGTTTCTTGGTCGTTTTAGAATCTGAGCATAGATAAAAAATCAGCTCGCATAGAGCTGCCATGCGTAAAATTATGTTCAACCGTAATTTCATATTGCTCTCTCTTTCCAACGTATATCTTTTATCTCTTTCAACACGCAAAGCCGGGCGCCAGAACGGGCGATTCAGTAATTGACTTCAGAAAAGTTGATTGTTTTTATTATGTTGTTAGTTCTTATCTCCGCCAGGCATAAAGCTTTTTTAAGAAAGATTTTTTTATTTATTTTAGAGGAAATACTTTCAGATTGATCCCATAGAAATTTCATCAAAATTGATTCAGTATTTTATTGGTTTTTAAATAAAAAAATAACTGGAAAAGGGTGTATAATGTTATCCATTTACGTACTCAGTATGACGTTAAGGCGATTGTTAAATCCGGTCCCTCTCTTTAACAGTACAATTTTAATTTTAAATAAACTAAATAATAATATGTTAAATAGCCATTTCAAAAAATACTGTCAATTTCGTTTTCAGATCAATAAACCGCCAACGGTTAGTCGCACATTCCACCGCCATGGAGTCTATTCACGCGGAGAGTGAACCCATAGACGAAGAGGAGGACGTACCGTGAGTATACCGGGTTACTTTCAACCTCCTATCACTTCCGCTGTGAGAATAGGACCGCTCCATCTCTTTAAGGGAATATCCAGGAAGCAGCAGCATACTCCAAGGTACATTAAAATCTGCGATCACATACTTATGTATGGGAATGAATGACGTGACGTGCTGGTCGTTCACCTGATGTTAAGCGACACGGCCGCCCATAACAGTTGCAGTGTCACTCGGTACTTTAAAATAATAAAGTATCGCGTGACTGTGCACTGCGCACGTCATCCTGAGACATCACACAGTCTAGTAATCAGATTACTACACTGTGTAAACAGGTCATAAAGTCTCATTTGCCCAGTAATTTCACTAGCTACAATGCCCTTCAAACCGGGACCCAGTTGTGCTTGCACACTACTGCTTGGCGACAGAATAACTGGCAAAGCGGTGGTACCTACCTTTACGAACTGCAGAAAAGTTCATATTTTAATCATAATCATAGTCATGATCATAATCAATAAATAAATAAATAAATAATCAATTTTTTCATAAATATCAATTCACATGTCTGTCTTGCAAATAGGCTTATTCTTAGCACACAAGTCAAAAGGAAACTACTACCAAATTTAAACTATAAAATTAACAATACCTATAATACAAAACTAATCTAAAAAACCACTACCAGTAGGCAAGGTGCCCAAAATGCTGGCAGCATTGCCACGTTGAATGGCAATGGTCAACCTTTGGGCCAAGTAGAGGCCAGCATTTTGGTCACAGTCAAAATTTGTGAAATTCAGGTTTCTCTATACTCAACTTTTCAATATTTATGATTTTTATAGCAGTATCGCCTGCTCGTGGGACCTAATTTTTTTTTACAAATTAATCACAACTTTTCAGTCATGCAAATAAATAACACACATTTTTTCTAAAATCTAACGCCATTATAGGTGTACCAAAATTGTTTCCTAAAGCTCAAATACTTGTTCTGTCTAGGTGTGGGGAGCTTGGCTTCCCTAGATACAGGGGATCTTAGTAAGGGTCCAGAATCTATGTACCAGGAACATTGGGAGGTTTTTTAATATATTTTGAATACTCCAGTCCAGGCGGTATTCCGGCTAGGAACGCGCGCGGGGAGCGTCTGCTCCTCTTCCTCGGCATCATTGACATTCTACAATCGTACCGGTTCAGGAAGAAACTGGAACACACATGGAAAAGCATGATCCACGACGGGGTATGTACCATGTGTCACTGATTCATCATCATCATCATCATCAACGGCCTGAAGACGTCCACTGATGAACATGGCCTCTCCCAGAGAGCGGTACTTTGAGCGGCTGTGCATCCATCGGCTCCCCGCGGCTTTCACCAGATCGTCGGTCCACCTAGTGGGGGGCCGGCCTACGCTGCTTCCGGTTCGTGGTCGCCCTCGAGAACCTTTCTTCCCCATCGGTTGTCAGTTCTACGAGCGATGTGGCCTGCCCGATGCCATTTCAACTTGCTAATTCTAAAAGCTATATCGGGCACTTTAGTTCTCCTGCGGATCTCCTCATTGCGGATCTTATCTCGCAGGGAAACAGCGAACGTAGGTCTCTCCATAGCAGATAATTTATCTCCTCTTAAATCCACACTGAGTGGATACAAGAATAAACATTATTTTTATATGCCACATGTGAGAGTATCCAAAAATGCAAATATTATTCTAGAGTCTGATAAAGCTAACTCTGCAAGGGAATATTTTGGAACCTCCAAAAACCTTTTCATAGAGCAATCAGTTTTTTGTGTTACCAGTCAGTATATTCAATCTGAATTTTCTTCGAGAAGAAGTAATGGTTCATCCAATTAGTGTTAAAAATGTTTACTATGCACTGTGCTAGGATATACAAAAGTTTATATTCCAACAATTATGAAGTACTGCAGAGTTGCCATCTATATGCCACTGGAATCCACAATCTGGAATGTAGATGAGAGCCGTGGATCAAATTTGACGTTTTCTTTTTGTTGATCTGCGTTAAAGTGGCAAATAGATGCAGTGACAATTTCATATGATCATTTCAGGACACGGTCTCAGTGCATAGACCGAGTTTCTACGCGCAACGGTTCCTAGACTTCATGGGGAAGACGGTATTCAAGAAGATACCTTCGTGTAAGTGTTACTCTGCTCTCTCTCGCTCTTCTCATGTTATCTTCTTTTCAGCTAGGATTACGATACTAGGTACATTATTCTTTTCATTTTCGGGATAATGCACAGGTTTTTGGTTATTTTCATACCTATATAAAATAGTAGAAATCCTTATAGAATAGGCATGATGATTAATTTTTTTTTTGCCTAAATTCATAATATTCCTCAAAAGATAAACATTTGTGAAATCAAAAATTAAATATATCAAAATATTACAAAGTTACAAGCGTTTTAAAAACTGGAATAGAAAGCGATAGCTCAAACGGCCAGTGACGTCAGAGCAAGGTTGCTCATTGTACCTCATTACTAAGCTGTGGTAGCTTTTCATAAAATCTCTTTGGCGTCAAAAGTGGATTTACACATAGTAACTGTGGGGGCGCTCTGTTTCGCGAGAAAGGGACAGAAGATGCTCTCTACAGAAACTTTAAAAGCTTATTACTCCGTGATTTATTTACCGATTGTTTCTTATTTCTTCAATTATTGCATTCATTTTTATTCTTCTTTATGAAAGTAATATTTACTTGTTCATTTTTGATAGTAGTCATCATGCCTGTTGGACCACTTATAAATAAAGCATATTAGATCGTTTCTGAATTTAGGACAGTGTCGTCAAACTTAGTGCAACGACGCAAAGTTCAGTGAAACGTTACGAAGTTTAGTAAAACTTTACGAAGCTCAGTGCAACGTTGCTAAAGATAGAGCAACAATGCAAAAGTTTGCGTAACGTCGCGTATTTATTCGTTACTAAACATAGTGCAACATTACGAAGTTCAGTGCAGCGTTGCTAAATATGGTTAAACGTTGTCAAATAGGCACATTGTTTGCAAGTTTTTTTGTACTATAACAAAGCTTAGTGCCACGTTGCGAAGTTTAGTGCAAGCATACTAAACTTATGCAACGGCGCCAAACTTAGCGCATTTTGGCAACGATTAGTGCAACGTTGCTAAGTATGTTTACCATTGCTAGTGAAGTCCAATTTTACGCTCCTAAAACAGTGCAATGTTACAAAACTTGGCAACACGTTGCTATGTTTAATGCAGCATTGTTAAACATAGACTAGTAAAACGTTGCCCAATTCAGTGCAATACAGCAGTAATTTTTGAAGTTATTTAGTTTGCAACAATACAGTTGAAATAAGTAACTTTAGTAGAACAAAAGAATAAAAGAGCTAGAACTTTTCTAAATCAGCTAAAAACTTGTGCATTACCGTCAGCCATTCAAAATCAGGATATCAACCGATCTCTTGAAATTTCATCTCTATTACTTAATAACATAAAGAATATTTTTGATTAACATAATCCAATCATTTTAGTGATGGCTAAAAATCATATCGCTTCTGCCGAAATCCAGTAAACTAACAATAGGTCCCTATGTCAGTAGATATCTATCAAATTCCTATATCCAGCTAATATCTTGTGTCTTGAAAAGTTGTCTAACCTAAAGGTGAATAATGTAAGTTTTCAATTTCTGAAATTTCAAAATTTTTTTTTTTGTTAAAATTTTGAAGTTTCGAAATTCGCAAAAATTCTTTTAGTTGTAACTTTTTTATGTCTGAGTGCGTATGGTATTTTTATGATTGTTTTAATTTTATTAGAATTAAATGTTTTGGAGGATCCTATACATTCTAAATTTATTAAATATAAAAACATAAAAATACCATTACTTCGTGATCCCCAAATAGTGTGTGAAAAAAGTTTTGCTTTGGCAACGAAATAAATAATAAATAAACAAATACATTTAGTGCTTTATGGCTTGTTTAGGCCCGTATTTATAAACCCAAAACTGATGATCTTGGTTTTGAAAATCGTTTTCAAATTGTTAATATGCTGCACACTATCTGGAAAGAACCTAAAATTATTTTCAAATAATAAAAAAATTATTAAAATCCATTCAGAAATGGTTTGGTACAGTATTTGTATAGTTACATTGATTATGTACTACCTATTATTATTTAATTGCTACTTAGTAAGATTTCTGCCAAAGCGAAGCTTGCCACACGTAAAAACACAATTTACCCGTAATAACCTATTAATTCTCCCCGAATCAGTGGACCTACCCGAGATTAAGGGCAACCATCGCAAGTTTAGGACGCTTGTCACCAGCTACATAGGTACTGTAGGGTATTACGTGTTTGGTTAGAAGCGTTCTTTTTTTTAATTTTGATGAATTTTGATTATTTTTTGTTCAATAATTGTGAGTGTGTGCGTTTTTTGTGTGTAGTTGAGGGTGTTGGTTTTCATCCATAATGGTTTTAATGTTATTTATTTAGCTAATAATATAGTAATAGTTGTGGTAGTTTTTGTTTTATACTATTAGGTAGACTTTTTAATAAAATATGGTCAAACTTCTAATGTAAAAAAATACTTACTGTGCGCATTGTCTTCGCTGTAAGCGCCGTGCTGAAGCTCAGACGGTATTGATATTTAAGTCTAGGTTATTAAGATCGATGTTTCTTTGAACAGATATCGACCAGATTACTTTGCCCATACTTTTCGTCCTTAGTATCGGTCACCAAAAACTTAACAGTATATCCTGGCAACCTCTCTTGGGATATTGGGTGTTAGTTCCCAATTTATGAGTAGTATTGCGCCACCTTTGTCCATGTTATCACTTAAAATCAGGTTAAATGCAGTAAAACGCTACCAATTTCATTAAAAAAATTACCGTTTTGTGGTAGAAAATTTAAAGTAATTTTTATTTGAATATAGTCTATTGTATCGGTAGAAAAGGGGAAATTAATTATGGAATATATTAGTATAGGGATGCCAACACCTTCGCTACTTTCAGTAGGAATTTAGCTGACAAATATTTTTTTTTGTTATATTCAAGCAAAATTTGGGCATGTATTAGCCACTTTTTAATTTCCTTTTTATTTTCAATTGGATGCTTATTCTAAATTTAAAGGCATGACGGTTTTATTTTGAAATAAGAAATAACTCAAGCACGCCCCTAACTCCCTCCAGTGTTGCCATTTAAAATGTGATGTTGCCAGTCGGAAATAATATCTTTGTTTTTTTCAACTTTTTGTCCGTATTCGGATGCTCGCTCGCGTTCGTGGAGGTCTAAGTAAGTCCCTGTTTCGGAAGAAATGGGACCCCCATATTTTCGAAGCATGTGTGTTTCCGTGTTTACCATTTTCGAAACCCCATTTGAATGTGTTGAAACCTGTATTTCTAGTTTTTTGTGTGTTACATTGTTACAAATAACAGCTGACTGAATTAATAAAGAAATTGTCTCGGGATGTCCATATATGAAACCACCTAAGAATTATTATAGTGTGGTAAAAAACTCGAAAAATTATGTTTGTCTAACAGTCAACCGGTAACTGGAATGCGGTTGTACACCAATTTGTTACTTTGATTCCCGTTTGCACCAAAGTCTAACACAACTCAGCTAAGCAACACTTTCCCTCGCGTACGTTTGATTTGTGTCTCCTTGGGACACCAAATGAACGCTCATTGGATGCCGGTTTTTTAAGCATAGGAGTTATGGAGTAGCGTGGGGGTATGCTGATGTTATTGTATAATTCTTTCCCCCACCGCATAGAAGATGGATGGGAGTGGGGGTGAAGGGAGGAGGGGATATGTTATTAACATCCCGTTAAGATAACTTCTATAGAAGAAGCAACCTAATAAGAGGATATAAATTTACCCTGGCATGTTTTTAGAAGGCGGTAGCTACTTAGCGCATCGAGTTTGGGAACATGCCTAATTGGTTGCTAGTTGATGATCGGCTCAACCAATGACCGTACGATGTTTGGTGTGTTGAGTTGACACAAGTTTGACAGGAGTTCGAGAAACTGAGGAGGAGATAAGACGAGTGCAAACGGGCATGATAATGTCAGATTGTGCCACACATATTTAAAAAAAAAATATAATTTTATCAAAAAAAAATATCATTTTATCAAAAAAAATATTATTATTAGAAAAATTTTATTTGTAACAATTACCCCAATTTTTCATCCCCTATTTAAGTGTATTTACCCCATGGTGTGTACCCTTGTTGCTAAGTGGCTCCATCTATCGAGCTCACCCTTCATTGCATTACCACCCGTTTCAATCATAATACAGTGTACGGCGGAAGTATGACACGCCGGGGAAAAGGTACCTGTTTGTTTGTTTAGTTTTCTATGTTAGTTATGATTATGACTTATGCATACGCTTGTCTCTGATGAATTAATCATGATTATACATATGTTAACGTTATTATGTGGCGATATCTTTCATTTTTGTACAGTTTCCAATAAAGATAACATAAAAGTCGCGACTTGAAATGCATAAGCACAACTCGTCCAGTAAAAAAGAAACTCAAATTTGCGTTGCGTTGCGTTTACCAGATGCGACTCTTATAATAATTGTCTCTTGCTTTATGAAAGATTGCAGTGCGGGTTATTTGAATTATTTACTTGCTTTATTTTAGTACAATTGTGCTATTTATAATATTGTAAAAGTAATTGTAAATGAAAATATAATTGTAAAATTTTAAGTTGTGCCTTGTAAAAATAACGGATACCTTTTATCTGATGTGCCAATATTTTTGTCCGGCACTGTAACTGTACTGTCTCGATTTTGCAAAATCTTTTGGAGTTCTTGAAATACTGACAAAGCACGTGATTTATTGTCATGGAGTATTTTTTACCATGAATTTTCGTTTTTTTATCATTTTGATAGGATTTTTTTCGGTTTTCGTAATATCAGCGAACATTTTCTCTGGACGAAAAAAAAACCGTCGACTTTTTCGTTTTTAGAATTCAAAGAAAATGTTTGTTTTAAAATTAAATAAAAATAACATAATGTTAACCTGTTTTCTGCACTATTGCATTATTATGTTTATTTTGTCAATTGAAATGCTTTGTTTTAGATATGTTACCATTTTTTGCAATGCTGTGATGAATTTATTATTTGAGCAGCACTGCTTGTTACTAAATAGAGCAAACATAAAAAAACTGGTATAATTTGGAGTAATTTTGTGACTATTTTAAATTTTTGATGAAATTATTTTACTTTTAAAATAGACGAAAAATAAAATAATACGTGTTTTCAATACTTATAATCAGTTATTTCAATTAGTAGAGTTTCACTTCAAATAATAAGTACTCTTAGTTAACTCTTAAAGGTGTCACAAAAATACTCCAAATTTTCGTCGGTATACAACCAAATAGTACTAAGTTGAATATTCCAATTTTCCAGCACTGAAACACTCTCCGTCGAAGAGGAAGAGTATCGCCAAGCCGGCTAGACCTCAAGAAGATATCGACACACCAGGTATGTTTGTTACGTTTAAAGTATGTGAGTTTTTTTTTTTTTAATATGTGCGGCCATTTAACGCAGCGCCATTTAGCCCCAAACTAAGCATAGCTTGTACTATGGGAACCAGATAACTGATACAATACTTATATACTTTTTTGTTTGTAAATACATACATAGAATACAATATAACACCCAGACACAGAACAAACATCTGGCACTGAAAGTTAATATAAGTCGCCATATTTACGATGCAAAGAAGTTATGCCGGTTCACACTAAAGTTCAGACAACTATTAAGTTCGCATTTATCTCTTTCGGACGTAAATGCTTAGAAGTAGTTACGTCATATTGCGAATTTAGAAACTGTCAGACTTTAGTGCAGACTGGCCGTTTTATTACCAACTTGCTAAAATATGTATGCTTGATTTTTAATAACATTTAGTTTTAGTATTAACCAAATTTGTTTTATCTTCTGTAGTATATAACCCAATCCTAACACGAATGCGAGATTATTTTGGTACCTATATATTATTATACATTTCAGTTTATTTTTACCTCCTCTCCCTTCCTCATCCGGTGATTGTTACCCAGTTTTTGTGATTCGTCCTTTTTGTTATTATTTCCTCTATTCAAAAGTAGAAATTTGAATTTTTCGCCTTATGCCTTTTTGTCTTTTCCGCGCGATTTTCGTTCCGTGTTGTTGACGAACCATCTGTGATGTGTTTTTTTGTGCTAACGGTGTTGGTCGAAATATGTCGTCTTAACGGCATGATTTGCGTCGGGAGTGAGAGAGAAAATAAACTGAAATGTATCATCGCGAAAAAGCTCAGACTTACCAAATCTCACTATATTGACACGAGTCCGTTGCTTCAGGGCGTATGTACATCGGGAGACCTATCCTCGATTACAATCCGGACATGCTGAGACAGTCGAGACTATCCCCTAGGTCTTCTATGAGATCTAGTTTGAGCGATTTTACTGATACGACTATATCGACATGGAATCAAAGGCATCCGCAGCCAAAACCGGAATACCCGTCAGTATTATCTGACAGATTGAAAGTAATGGACAGAGTAACATTCCAAAGACGAATAGATTTCGACACGTCGAACTTAGCTGTTAGAGAACCTGGCACTTCTTATGGAGATAATATATATAGGACGTCTATTACAGATAGAATGGAAACACTATCTGAACAATTGACTAAAGTGTTAAGCACTGGTGCTGGAAGTTCACATATAAACGGTAGTTTAGCTGATAGCGGAATACATACAGACAACACCAGCACAAGTGTACCCCAAATATATGTAGCTGATGCTTCCGTGAGAAAGCCAGGTATGAAAGACGCTGCTGTTGATACGAGAAACGAAAACAACCAGCAAGAGATACGGTTTATAGACGAAGACGATGATGACAAATTCAAAAGACGATCAAATATAGAAAAGCACAAAAGCATGTCGAATATACCAGAAAGAGTCGATGAAGTTAGTGTAGAATTTTCCAATACAGCGCACAGTTTAAATAGATCCAAATCTCCAACTTTCGTTGAGAAGTTTAAAAAATTCTTCACAGACATCGGTCTTGTGAAAGCAGATAGCATGCCTAATACATCAGGCACACAAGAAAGAGATACAAACACACTTCCCAAAAGCTTAAATTCAAGTTATAGAACAAGAAGTGCAACTCCAACGAGATCAGAGATGCGAGACGCTTCAACGCTCCCCAAAAATATGAGATTTCCTAAAGAAAGATCAGAATCTCCGGTAGTCATGGTAGACCAAGAAATGCAGACTAGAAAAGAACACGTATCAGTTATTCAATTAAACGGAGATGAGGGCATTAGAGAAGAAGATTCTGAGACATTCATCAAAGAGGTAAGATACAAGACGAGTATAGACAAGGCTGAAATATATTCCGGGACTGATAGTGGAAGTACCATAATTGTGATACCACCCGCAGACTGAATATACAGTACATAAAGCAGAGGACTCAACATAGCACCTTGTGGCAGACCTCGTTTAATAAATTAAACTTGTATGAATCTTTGTTTAAAAGATGCTTGTATTGGTTTGATTTGTCTATCGCTATATAAAAATATGTTATAGAATCAAATAGCGATGTATATCATTAAATATAGGAGTAATTTGAGTATGTAAGAGGACTCAATGGCTTCATGTAAATCCAACTTCAACTTAAAGTAATTTCGCAGTATTTTTGGAAAGTGATTTTACGCGCGATAGATTTTTATATACATTCAATAAGTCTTTTATGTCCTGAAATTACATCAATTTACATTATGACCTCTGTAAACATTCTCCAACGGATTTCTTTTTGGAAATATATAAATTTCTGTGTATCTGGGCCAAGAAAATGTATAATTATCACGAACTTACATTAAATATGTGGTTCTTTTCAAAGTTCTAAGCAGATTCTGATAGTATTCTGCAGTTTCACCGTCAACACTAAAATATACGTTACCGTCATCAGAATAAGGTTACAAATTGATATTAACTTATTTATTTAAAAGATGCTATTTTATTCTTCCAGTGCTGGACTCGTAGTAGGTTATTTAATATATTAAAAAGCGGTTATATCAAAAGTAGACCTTAGTTGCTTAGACAATAAACAATTAACTGTGTAATTAAATCGTTCTTGCATATTGCACGAATTGTGGTGTCCATGGGTTATAGTTTTGTGGGATAAATTGGTAATTAAACTCATTTATATGTAGGTATATATAAAAAAAAACTGGGTGTACAAGTAAGCAATGCTTTCAAAATAAGGGGTTTCAGGCTTTTAGCTTACGACTTATACACTAATAAGTACTGGTTATTTAAATGAAAAAATAATAGGTAAGGCTAGATTTTGGTGGACGTAATATTCAACTTTTAGGTACTACTAAAGGACTGTATTATTAAAATTAAATAGTTTTTTTCTCATTTTACCTTTGATGGTTTCAAAGACGATTAAAGGAAATAATAAATAAATAAATAATAGACTAGCTTTTCTGGTTTATATTTATTCTACATTAATGTGGTGGTAAATTTAAATATTTTTAGACTCACGTTGGATTATAGGTTCGTGCAAGTGCATATTCGTTTTGATTTTTAATCTAGCTCAATCCTTTATATACTGGGTGTAATTGAATTCATTAACATCCTTTGAAACTAGGTACCTAGTCCTGATACCGGTTACGTGGGGACCAAAATTTTTGAATTCTAACACATTGGTATGGTAATAATAATAACTCCAAAAAATGAAATAATTTAATCAAATGCTACAATACAAAATTTAATTAAAATAATGCAGTGCTGTTTTAATTAGTACATAAAACGTAAATTAAGTTTAAATGTATCAAAATCATCCGTGCCAACTGCGTTAGGCGCCGCGACAATCTGCATAATTTTCAATAAAAACATTTTCATTTACGCTCTTTACTCATTAATAATCATCTATAAATGATGTACTATCATGGGCTCAATTTGTGCTAATGTATTAAATTACATGCTGTATAAACCACTCAATAATAATTTTGTCCTCGTTCCAAATAATAATTTGGTCACCCTACTTCATGGCACGACGTACTGAAACGACATTCCTATTGAAATTATTGAGTTGTCACAAATTTGTTTAGTTATAGTTACTCCATTATTTTATAATTAAATTAATTTGATGATTTATAAATGGACTTTGAATAATAAAATTTTGAATAAATCTGGATATTGCAATTTGTGTTGTCGTTATAAGTACATACCACTTAAATATTTTTGTGTTATAAATAATAGATGTTTATAAATTATGTATTGCCAGTGTTATTAAAATACGAAAGCGAGAGAATATTGTTTTCTTGTTCACACCACAGCTTCGGAGAACGGTGGGAGCGAGAAATCTATATTTTAGCATTATGACACTATGTTGTGGTAGCCTTAGTTTCTAGAACCTGTAATTCAAGTATTTTTCTGTTACCTTAGATTTTTATGTTTTATGTACACCAAATATCCTACTTAATGTTTAAAATTATGTCTCTTCATCACTTCTATATATATATTTATTGTAAAGTTTATCTGTATGAAAAGTAGACTACAGATCTATATTTATTATCTGTAGTACACAAAATACGCAATTTTTTGACATAAAAATGAAATCCACTCATGTTAATAATTACACACAATAATTCATAATGTTTGACGTTCTACTATTTTGTATTTATTTAAAAGTACAACTTCTTGTATCTGTGGAAATACTTGAAAGTTTTAATCGATAAATCGCATATTTTTTTTATTTATTAAAACAAAACAATCATAATATAATAAATGTATTTATACCAGTGATAATTGTAAAATACCTCACAAATGTATAATAACTTCGAAATCTCATCAAAAAACAAGTTGAGCTGTGGCACAGAATAGAATAATAGTAGTAAACTACGTAGCTGAGGTCAAAAGCTAGCAGCATTTAATATAAAAAAATACAGGGTGGTTGTTGGTTTTTGAGAAGCGTGGCGATAGCCAAGTCCGAAACCACGAGAGTTAGAGAAAAACGAAAATCGAAAATCCCAATAATAAATTTAACTCTTAGCTTTAGAAGATATATTAAGACAATAGATATGTTGCTTCAGAAATCAAAAACTAAATCTTTAATATATCTTCCACTCATTGAAAAGTTACATCGGTGATGATGAGTGTTATCTATCATCATTTTCATCATTGCCTCATCAATGAAATATACAATATGCAGAATTACAATAAAACTTACGGCACTAGTGCAATAATGGGATGATGTTCGTAGTTATTATATTGTGAGTACAGATTAGAAAATCAGTTGATCGCGAGTAGGTACTATTCCCCACACTGAACAGTATGCATTATTAATTTAGCTTTGCAGTTCCTGTTTGTGATTGGGCGAATTTCATATATAAACTGAGCAACCAATCGCGAAGCGAGTATTTCATTAGTGAATTTCGGAACATCCAATAGCAAGGGCGCTTAATTATCACCTTCGATCCTGCGCGCGAATAATGCAAATTTTTATGTGCCTACCCGCGTTGAAATGGTTTTCTGATCTGTAATTGTGAGGAACTAAATTAAATTAAGATAGCATACTGTTGCTTGTATGGACATGTTTTTATGTATATAGTGTTGAATAAAACAAATTTTATCTGATGGAAATACTGTGGTTTTATTAATAAGTACTAATTAGAAAGCGATAAAAGCGTGCGTGATGGTAATATGGAGTAAATTTAAATTAAATGCGTAGGTGGTTTATCTGACTTTAATGTTGAGTCTTACCCTCATAACCCCCATATTCTAAGTCGTTACCATGAGATTACTCCACTCGACTTAACCTTGAATTAACCTTATTTTTGTGTTTTGGTATTTTTAATTGACAATATATAATCAACTTGACATTTCTGAGTCAATTTTTCTCAAACGAGGGAAGCAAAGCAACTGTCATCTCAAGGTACGTTGCGATTTACCTTGAGTTTGCCTCAAAGTTAAGTGGAAGTCAAGTGAAGAATTTTTGGTGAAATGTTTTAGAATACGGGGGTTAGAATTTTGAGTATTTTTGATTCAGAATTATCTAGTGTTTGGAAACAAACCAATAAACAAAGGGTGTTGAAAATTTTGGCTACTGTCCGCCATCTTGCTTTTTAAATAGGTTATTATGCCCTTTATCAACTTTCTCCACACTGCATGGTGGAGCATCTTAATATTTTCAGTTAATTATTAATATTTAGCAACGCAAATCATGCCTACTAAATTAAACTACCAACGCTATACCTAATATAAAACATTTAGACTGCATTCATCTGTGCTGACAAAAAAACAGCCTAACAGGTAGCATGCCCAAGATGCTGGCAGCGTGGCCCCGCTGAATTGCAATGCTGATTCGTTCTGCCAAATAAATAGCATTTTGCCTACCTACCTAATACAATTTTCAATCTGCACGCATTTATCATAAACTGCACTTTCACGCTGCTTTGGAAGGTGGAGCAAGCACAAGCGGCATAAGCGGCAAGGCAGGTGAGAAATCGAGAATCATTGCCATTTAAAAAAACATTTTTGATGCTACTTTCCTAGCACTGGAGATAAAAACTTTTTGATTTTAAGATGAAACTTAAACTCCGTTTTAATACATATTTTCTTGTAGAAGTTGTCAGAAAAGGGCATAAAATTCACTGATCCGTGGGGTCCTTGGTCCTAGGGGTGCTAAAGATAATGTAAAGACATAGGCAAAAAAGTGTAAAGATTGGGGAAGCCTATTTTTTCGTGCTCTGTGGTATAACTAGATACTCCCAATTTAAGCAAAATCGAGATCGCGAGCAACCTGTACAAATAATAATAAGTACTTACTACTCGTGTACAAGGTGACTTTGAATTGGTATGTTATCCTGAAATGGGGGGGGGACTGGGACCATGGTACCCTACATATTGTGAGAGCTTTACTTGAAACTGGGTGTATCCAAACCGCCATGGTAAAAAATAAATCCACTCTCCAAAATTGCACGTGCGATCGCTACGAGAGTTAATAAGATACCATAAATTCATTTCTAAACACAGGTCGTTACTTATATATGTGCACTCGGTCAAGGACGAAGTTCAACCACCCAGCTGCGTCAACGCTATTTTCGAACGTAAACTTTACATGGCATTTCTTCAATGAAAAACTATTAATTTAATAAAGTCGTAGAAGAAACATTGGGGTGTAGATTCACCCCCTTTCGGGATAACATGCTAATTCAAGGTCACCTTGTATTATTATGTTGATCGGTATTGTACGCAATCAACATCATCATTAACAGCTTGAAGACGTTCACTGCTGAACACAGGCCACCTCCAGGAAGCGCCAGTTTGAGTGGCTGCTCGCCTTCTGCATCCGTCGTCTCCCCGGTGATTGTAAGCAATAATGTGTAAAAATTTCATACAAATTGGTTCAGTCGATCTAGCGTGAGAGCCATTAAAATATAGCCAGATACATGACGTTTCCCTTATGGATATTAAGTAAGGAGGAACAATAATTCGATATTAAAAAGTTGTATAATTTCAGTAGGTATTTCATCAAATTATTATTATTCATAACTTGCAATTTAACATCTGTAAATAACTTTAAAATATAATAAACAGTTCTAAAAGTCTAGCAAGGAGCTTTCTCAAGCTTTGTGTATGCTTATTTTGACTCGTTGCTCTTATCATTTTATTTCTATCAAACAATTGGCCTTATCATCCAAAAGCTGTACATAAAGTTGTTATAGCCCTTGCTACGCTTTTTATTTTAATTATACCCTAAACAGCTAACTAAATGAAATAAAATGCTTATTTTCATGAATTCTCCCATTTTTTCACGCTGCTCTGACCTTTCGGATCTTTTCTATTGGGTATACCACTTTAACTTTATTTTTAACCCGCTTGCTTTACTTCTTCTAAAATAAACTTAAAATGCACCAATAAAAAACGACAAATTGAACGGTCAAGCTCAACACAAAAAATATAAATACAAACATGCCATTCTCGACATATGAACTAATTTTACTATCTTACGCTTCCATTTTTATCACACAAATGTTGTAACTAACGTGCCAAACTCTTCGTTTATACATTTTAAACCTTAATAAACATTTACAAACTATTCTTACGTGTTTTTCTGTATGCCAGTTTCATTGTCGGATGTTACTGCTCATATAACACCGACATCTCTAACGTCGCCGGTCTCGACCGCTGCTAAAGTGGTCACGTCATCAGGAAAGACAATGGCGACCTCTGAGCCAGACGTAGCATTCCCAGCTGTCCTAAAGGGCTCCCAAAAACAAAGGGTTCCGCCGCCGGTCCCACCTAGAGGATCGCCTAAAGCAAAACGGGGAGGCGGCCACTCGCTATCATCCATCGATACCAAAGGTGATTATCCCAATTTAAGTATATCAATCAACGATATACCACCGCCGACGCCTATTACGAGTAGCGATGACGACTTCTGCTTTTACGGGCATGATTTTAAGTTCCGAGAGCCTGCTGCATGCCGCATTGCACCGTCTGTATCTGATCATTCCGTTAGAATCACCAAATTAGTTGCTTCTAACTCGTTCTTAGATTTCGCTGAAGAGGGGGATAGCATTAATCAAAGACCTCACCCTGGGAAAGACTTGGTAGCTCAATCAACCATGATGGCTAAGTTCAATATAGATCTTGTCAGAGAACATCTTGATTCTGGTGATTATGATGACACTACTCTGACTGAATCTAGTAGCGAAGAAAAGATTGTTACTGAAGTTAATGAAGTATTCGACGATGCAAAACGTAAGCAGTCGAAAAGTCCATCTGAATTCATAAAAGGTGTAGTCACGCAAGTGGGAGATAAGCTTAGCAAAAAACCTCTGACTGACCACGGTATGTCGTCTTTAGAAAGAGTCAGTGTACACAACGTTAAACCGTCAGATTTAATTTCAGCAGCTCAGTCCTTGAAAAAGACTAAAACTGGCGATAAACTACCACAAGTACCGAATAAAGAAGTCGAGAAAAATGGGCCGAAACCTAGTATTATATCTGGTTTGACTAAAAAGCTTAATTTCAATCAGTCAAGGAAAGACAAAAGTCGTGATCTAGATTTAAAGAAAAATAAACCAGATGTGGAAATAAGAACTTACATTGAAGGACGTTCGAAAGGCGGAATGACTAAAGACGAAGTCATATGTCATAAGAAAGCCAAAACGAAAATCGATATGTTTCAAAAACATATCTGGAACGTTCAAACTGACTCTGAAAATAGTTCTAGACGTAGCTCAATCTCGTCATCTCAAGATAGCAAACAATTTGACAAAGCTATCAACCTCGAAAAACTAATTCCTATTAAAGACGCGAAGAAGCTATTTGAACCGATAGAATATTCTCATAAGAGTTTAAATTCTGTTAATAAGAAACATTTTTCTCTAAAAACCACAGCAGTAAGCCCTAAAGTCTCTAAAACGATAAGTGGCAATGTTCACGAAAAAATCAAAAGATTCTCTGAAGGTACAGACTCTGATACGAAAGATCCTATCAAAGTACCGAGACAAAAGAAGAAAATGGGCAGCTTGAAAAAGAGATCACAGAAGAAAAAGATATATAAAATGAAAAAAGACATTGAAGAAGTTTTGTAGAACTACAAGAGGTCAATGATGAGAGCATAACTAACACATAACACCTCAAATATAGAGGTCCTTACATCAACGATTTTAAAATTAAAACAAACGTGAATCATTCGTGAGAATTGGAAGATCGGCAAGCTAAATTGAATACGGACAATCCGAATACAAATGATTTTATTGGAATGTAGTAGATGCATTTAATTGAGTTTTTGACTCAATTATTAATAATTTTAGTTCCTTTAGCATGCATAGTTGTGTTGTTACTAGATTGTGTTGTGATTTTGTTCCTTTTACAATTACAACTGCCATTTATATTTACTAATGTTGTGTTAGAATGTTGATTTGCTCGTCGGTGTTATAGAATTGCTATTTTGCATTAGCCATTGTTTTATTAGTCTTCTATAGTGTAATAATTTATTCCTATTCATCAACCGAAAATTAATATTGAACTGAATTTTATCTTTTACTTATTTTGTCATTATTTTCTTCGTCATGATTTCCTTTCCTCCTATCTTAGATTGTATACAAAATTAACGTATGTTTGTACTTATAAATTTTCATTTGTTTTCCTTATTATCTTTTAGTATTCTTTTCATGGTTCTAATTTTCTTCAAATAATACGTATGCTTTACATTATGTGATCAAGCTAGTGTCACAGTCTTTCTTTGCTTACATATTTAGATTTCATTTCGAATTTCGTTACCCTTAGTAAGTACCATTAACACCTATGACATCTTATCTTTAGACTTTCTATTATTGTTTACTTTGACATGATCCAGTATTTACTATTCGTAATTACCCGTATCAGCTACCGTCATTCCAGCTATAGCTTTAACTTTACCAAAGCTAGTTAGTAATGCTAGTTTTCGACCAGCCACGGCGCCAATGTCTTGCTGTTCAACACCGCCGCCGCCATTCGAAGAAGCGCCACCACCCCGAACCAGTCGCACCAATTCTTCATCGACGACATCTTCAAGCGCTTCTGGAAGACGTCGTGGCGCTTCAAGCGCTGCGAGTGTAATGACGACATCAAGTGCCTCGTCGCTCGCTTTAACGCCTGCTGCTTTAAGCAGCGCAAGAAGTAATGAAGCCAGGTGAGTCTTATCATCTATTGACGGTCCCGGTAGGTCAGCTGGTAGTATCCCTGCCTTCTGAACTGAGGGCTGTGGGTTCGATTCCGACCCAAACATTTGTGATCTTTCTTTGTAAACTAATATCATCAACTGAAAGATGTATAATATCTACTGCTGAACATAGGCTTCTATATGTCGATTTCTTTAGCTTATGCTACCCGTGAAGAGACTTCCCATCATTATCATCAACAGACCGTTGACGTCCACTGCTAAACATAAGCGCCACTTTGAGTGGCTTCTCACCTGCATCCATCGGCTCCCCGCGGTTTCATCAGGTTGTCGGTCCACCTAGTGGGAGGTCTGCCTACGCTGCGCCTTCCGGTTCGTGGTCGCCACTCGAGAACTTTTCTTCCCCATCGGTTGTTAGTTCTACGAGCGATGTGGCCTGCCCATCTCTCAGTTACAGGGCTGATTTATTGTTACGTTTCAGCGTCTGCTGGACGCCTCCGACGTCGGTGGAAGGGTCAACACCCACGTGGACCGAGGGCACTCCGAGTTTCACTGAATCTAGTAGTAGTGAACAAGGTAAACTCAAAACAACCGGGCTTTCTTTTATCATCGACAGGCTAACATTTGGCCACGGTCTCACCTATTGGTAAATGATGACGCGGTCGACGATGGAGCATGCTTGCCTAGAAGATACTGGTTCACTCTAGCCTAAAAAACTCTCAAATTATATTTGTCAGGAAACTGTGACGCTGGTAAGGTGTTCCATTCCTGAGCTGTCCGAGTTATAAACGAGCAATCAAAACTACCTATCATTTCGGACATGTTGCAAGGAAACTCCGAGCACAGCTCTCTTCATAGCTCATTGCGTTCGCTGCTGTCACTGCTAAATAAATAAATAAATAAATAAACTTACTAGGTACTATGATAGGTGACCGCTGCAGCAAAAAGTGGTATTTACAACTGAGCGCTACCGTGCTTCGGAGGGCACGTTAAGCCGTCGGGCCCGGCTGTTGTTATAAGAGAACAGTCGTTAAGCCATGTGAGAAGCCTTTGGGCGGCCTAAAAATTCTTACACCAGGGCTGACCACTTGCCTACACGAGAAGAAGATTGCGTCAATTTGAGCTTGTAATAAGGCCAACAGTCAAACAACAAAAGTATACTGGTACTGTAGAGTTATGTAAAAGTGCTATGAATAGCCTATTTGCACTTAACACTTTGCTATTCACACTTTGCCATTGTCTCATAAAATTTCATAATTCCAGGCATAGATTTATATATCAGGATATGCCCGAAGGAACATTTTATTTTGTCAAAATGGCGTGGGAAAAGTCAGCGCCATCTATTAGATTTCGCGTGAACTACGACAAGTTGAGAAAATTAGGTGCCTATCGCTGCCATTATGTCCGTCAATGTTTATGTTTACAATGATTATTCCAAATATAAATTCGAACAGAGTGTAATATTGAAAATGTTGAATTACTTGAGGTAAGAAACTTGGTCTTTCTTTTTACTGCACTTTTGAGTATAGATTGTGCAACCCTTCACAATACAACTTGGCATATTTTGTTTGTGACATTCGACCGATGCCTTCTAACTTCCATCACAGACTGAGCGCTAGTGGATGTCAATCTGTGAAATTGGCTCCCACTTTGAAGCGACGTTTTAACCTGTCATTAGGCCTGTCCTTAATATATATGTCTATGATTCCAGGCTACCCCATAACCCCTGCCCGAGATGGTCGTCGTTCCCCACGTCCCCCTCCGCCACCCGCGCGGACCATCAACGAGATCAACTGTCTTACAAGCGAAATGGTGAGTTGTTTACCAAACGTTTACAACAGGAAGTTGTTACACCAACAACTTTTTAGACAGGAAGTTTTTTGACCAACAATTTGTAGTTTATGTTTTGACATGTTTGAGTAACAACTTCCTGGGCAGCTTATGGGTACAAGTTGTTTGGTAAATTACAAACGAAATTGCAAGTTGTTTACCAAACGTTAACAACGGGAAGTTGTTTGATCAACAACTTTTGGGACAGCTTATGTGTACACGTTGTTTAGCAAACGTTAACAACTAAAAGTTGTTCGACTAATAGCTTGTACATTTGACTTGTTTGAGAAATAACTTTCTGGACAGCTTGAGGGTAGTTATAAGTAGTTTAGGAACAGTGAGTTGTTTGACTTCAAGTTGCTTTGAACTGTTTAACAAACAACTTTATGGACGAGTGAGTTGTTTGACAGACAACTAACTTATGCCTCGAGATATTTGCCAAAAAACTATGTGAATGGTACTTCTTATCTGCCTTGTTTACTTTGGTACACAAAACAACAGCAACAGCAGAAAGTTGTTTGTCTACCAATGATTTTTACAAAGAGGTGGTTGGATATTATTATTTTAAAAGGATTACTTCTAACTGTCGTGCATTTGTTATCAAATTGTTGGTCAAACAACTTACTGTACGAAATGGTAAGTGTTTTTCAGTCAATATTTAGATTAATTGTGTTGTTTGACTTACACATTTTAGTCAGCAGTAATTAATTAATCAGGCTTAATTAGTTATCAACCAACATTATGTTAAAAGATTCTGTCGACTAATTTTAACATTCCTTCATCTAATTTGCTACCCATGTCAGCTTTTGAATATATAAAATGAATGGTGCCATGGTGCCTTTTAAATTACTAATTATAGTTGCAAAATTGCTAATTATTTTTAATTGAATCAGTTATCTAATTTCGTTTTTTACGGACAGTAGGTAACCATTCATTTTAGCTGCACACGATATTTAGAAAATACCACAACCCTTTTGAAAATCTTAACACTTTCTAAAAATTTGTTCATAAATCTACGAAATCCGTCTATCTTTCAAATTACTCGTAAGTCTTTTCGGTGATATTGATGCTTTCCATAATCACTGTTGATGCTAAAAGCATACGCTGTTAGGGGTTTTTAGATGTGTTTTGGGTATTTTCTAATACGCAAAATGTGTCTGCCTATACACTTTACACATTTTAAGTAGGTATTCAATTCTGCAACAATATTTGCGACTAATATATTAATTTATTAACGCTATCTATTTATTTTGGACGCTGCTTCAATGGTGGGTTGGTTTAATATAGTTGCACTTGAAACAGAAAGTCGAAAACGACTACCAATGATTGGTTGAGATACTAGTATTTTTTGACGCTTAACTTTGTTGTGCCGCTAGCTTTTAGAAGGATTTTCCGTCATGGCAACTTTAAAATGTTGACAAATAAATTTGAGGTTATGTTAAGGTGGAACCGGAATGATTCTACCTTATATTATAACTTATTTTTTTAGCGCTTGCAGCTAGCACGTGTCACTATCGTGATGACTATTGCGCAAACTCGAGACTATTATTTACTCTATGAAATATCTTTAGTTTTGACCTCACATAGCAGTTGGTCGGTAGTAACTGCCGCCTGACCTGTAGGGGTTTGATTCCCCAAGACAAACATTTGTGTGATGAACATCGATGTTTGCTCTGTGTTTAGGTGCTAAACATGTTTTACAAACATAATTAATTAGTATTCTATCAGTTACCTGGTTCCCATAATAGAGTTCCAAGTTTGCTTTGTTTGAGGCTAGATGGCGCTGTGTGAAATATCCACAACTATTTATTTATTTAACGTAAACCCGTAATTATTGTTCAATTTGTTTAAAAGATGAACAATACAGATTAATTTGTAAAGGAAAAATTAGAATTACGAGCGGGGATTGAACCCGCATCCATCCATCCCTCAAGCCGGGATATGCTTTACTTAAGCTATCGTGACAAGTGGTCTCATGTGGAAGAATCACTCAATAGATGGCGCTACCAACCCCGTAAGTTGGTTGCAAAGGTGAAGCAAAAATTCGGACATGAGACCACTTGTCACGATAGCTTAAGTAAAGCATATCCCGGCTTGAGGGATGGAAAGATGCGGGTTCAATCCCCGCTCGTGATTCTAATTTTTCCTTTACAAATTAATCTGTAGATTACGCTGAGCAGGCGATACTGCTATAAAAATCATAAATATAGATGAATAATATTTTCCGATTTACGCGTGTTCATGACTATAGTATAAAAGTCACGTTTGCTAGCTACAAAAGCTATAAACGGATATTTTTCAATCTCCCGCCAAATGTAGGTACGTTCGTTGCACCTTAAGAAGTACTAATATAACAAACATCGCGTTTCTAAAGTTAATTCCAAAGTGTTGACTTGTTCGAAGTTACGTTTCAAGGCTTGAAACTGTTTGACCGGCTGGTTGTATTGTCTCCTACACAAAATTAAATATTTGCGATCAAAATTGGTGCTTCCATTTGAAGGAATGCAGAAATAGCTTGTTTAATAAACATTTACCTATGAGCAATAATTTGTGTCGAGTTACGATTTATATCCGCCATTTTGTTGATAGTGTTGCCTGCGTTAAATATTATCGTGTACTTGTATAACTGATTGCCAAATAGGTACTTGGACCCATTATGATTGTTAAAATGTTATACGTGTAACTTAGGTGCCGTGTAGTGGTTTCGTTGTAATTTTTATAATGATAATCTTTTTAAGGCTTATAACATGTTTTGAACTCACTTTTAAACTATTTGTCCACGTTTTTAATAGACAACAAGTAATACAGATCATTAACAAAAAATAGTTTTAAATGGATTTATAGAATCCTTGTTTAAATATTTAAACGATAACCATGATATGAGCTTCAAAAAGAATTATCGACTGAATTCATAAAAAAATATCATCATAATCCACAGAGCAAAAAAAACGCTTCGCGAAGCGTCATTTGTTTCAATGCTCTGTGTCATAATCGTTAAAAAACGACTGATATATAACACATGGTAGTTGTATCATACAGGGTGTGAAAAAAGTAATATGAGTGTGAATGCACTATCATCAACCATCAACACTTTTCACCGAACACCCTGTGATTCAAACGTAGACATTTCAGTTTAAATAATGCGTCCATATTGCACGTAATATCAGTCATATCAAATTGTTTGCAAAGTACAAATTTTAATCATTAGATCTTTTAATAAAACCCCCTTTTCCAGTAGAAAGTTTCTTATAATTAAAACTTCCTACCAAGTTCAGTGATACCAGTTAAAAGTTGACCGATTCTACTTTTGTTTGATAATCCCGTTATCCCCAAATTAATAATTTATATGGCTTATAATAATAATAAAAAGTTGTCTAATTAACAAAAGCAATTTGTTGTACGCTTTTGAGACACAAAATATATATAATCAGCTTTCATGTGCGTGTTATAATGATAATAGTTCATTCGGTTGTTTTGGTGGTCTGTAAGCATTTCGCAAAAACCATTTTTAAATAATTATATTGAAAATATAATATAAAGTTCTTTAGTTGGTCAACTAAAGCACTGTCTTGTATAAGTGTCTTGATATATTTATTAATGTTTTACGACTCATTCTGTTTTTTTTGTGCCTTTCTAGATCTAAAAGACCTTTGTAGAGACAGATTGTTTTATAGTACCTATAGCATCTTACGTACTGAAAGGATTTTGAAAAAAAAATTACCTACTTTAGATATTTTTATGCTTTCAACCTTTTGTGGTCTACGAAATCGCTTACAGATCAATTGATTATTTTACTTGTAAGTGGTGGCCTCTCAAAATAAACAGTAAATTTTATCAAATACTCTAATTAAGATTATTTTGTTACAGGCAATTTTGAATAATATTTTGACTCTTACAAACCTTGAATATTTTATTATGAACCTTGGCTTGGCTTCGGCCATGTTGTTTTTTCTTTAAAACGGCGGTCTTTCATAAAATGGAAACGCCGCCATTTTAAAGTAAAAACAAAATGGCGGACGGTAACTATACCAAAATATTTGACATTTATTTATATTTTAAATTGCACCGCGGCTTTACCCGCTAATAAAAAGTATCTTAAGTAGTCAATCCAGTGTATAGTATAAGCTACCTCCATTCCAAATTTCGTTGAAGTCTGTTCAGCCGTTGCGGTATGAAGAGTGAACAAACTTTCGTATTTATATAATTTAATAACACTTTATAACACTTTAGATAATTGAGTTAAAATAGCACACAAAAATATATCATGTAATAATACCACACACTAATATCATTGTAAACAAAAAAGATGTTTCCATGAAACTAAAATACTTAATCCATTATTCACTTAAATTATAATAAACACATTTTTATTCGACTAGTGTGAGGTCACCCTTACAACACGTTTGTCTGATGTGTAAACTGTTATATTCGTCTCGTTGTTACTAATATATCGATATTGTATATTTTGTTGTTGTTAACTATTTAAGACGACCGACGTGTAGAATAAACATTTGAAAATAATATTATGCTTATTTTATTGGAACAATTCAATAATTTAAAGTTATTTTAATTTAACTACGGCTTAAACTAGGTTTCCATAATACGTTCCATAAAACATCTTTACTTATTTTGGCTTTCTATGCAGTTAACTAATGATCGTCTGCAATAAAGTTTGACAGTTTGTAATCAGTTCGCTCTTTTCCCCTTTCTTGTATCTACTGCAAGATATGTGCGAAAACTAAAATCTGTCAAACTTTAGTGCAGACGCACATTAATCTTATCACAGAGCAAAAAAAAGTTACGAGCTAGGTACGAGGCGTCATATTTTCAAATATCTGTGAGTCTTATTAACTATCAACTACTAAATGTAGGTATTCAAATCTATTCTAGAAATAGGTACATTACCTACACGGGAAAACTAAAGCATGAAACATTTCTACCATAAAAACTACCATAATCATTAAAACCCACTAAAATAGTAGAAATCAGCTGTCCGCTTACAAAACTGAATGGCTTTACGCTATTACGCAATTTAGTGATGTGCTGCTGTTGAAAAGGTAAGTTTACATCTAATATATTATTATAAATATAGCTGTTACAGTGTATGACAACGTTATAAAATGTTGTTATTTTGCGTTTAATAAATGATTTGATTTGAACGTTGTAACGTTGTAAATTTAAAATTTATAAAAATATTCATCTTTTATGTAATCGATGCATGCGTGCAATGATAAAATCAGCATTCATTGGCAATGTTATTTCCTTGAAAGTGCTTATTATTTAATCAGAATATCTATGAATCAATCATGAGTAGGTACCTAATTTCAAACAAAAGCCGAATCCTGAAATCAAATAAAGCGAAATATTTTATAAATATTAGGTACCTATACGTACCTACTAATTTGGGTTTCACTTTATATTAAAATCAATTAATATCGTACTTTAAAAAACATCACAAATCCTTTTTACTGCTATAACCTGTAGAAAAAAAATATTTTCCGTGAATCAATGAAATCAAATATAATAAGTTGCTACATTGTTACTTTTATAGGGTATTGTCCAATATTAACTGCTATTTTATAACGCACTAACAACGGCTATTTTTTGTTATTCTTGCTGATTTATAACAGTAAGTTATTGTCGAACAGATGGAGATAACGCATCTCACGTCGGAGACATCTCGTATCACAGTTTCTACGTATGAAGTCCAACAAATGGAGAGCCCTATGAATAAAGAAGATTGTTAATTATTCCATAAGCATGTCAAATCTGTTTATTGCAAAAAGAAAATTATTAAAGCTAACTGCGAAATTATTAATAACAAATAACGATTACTACACGTAAGACCAAAATTAATCAGCTTTTTATGTGCCCAAGTAGGTACATAATACTTAATTCATTCAATAAATCATTCATTCAAGCTTTCTTCCTCTTTCTTTCATTTCAAACTTCTTTAAAGCACTTAAAAAACAAAAACTTGTCGATGGCCAAAATTATAAGTTAAAGTGTTTATTCAAATATTTTTATCGTTATTTTACATTGCTTTGTGTCGTTGTTACTAGACTCAGTTATATTTCCTTTTTGCAATAAACTGACAACTAATAATGTTACTCTACTATTTGTAAATCATTTAGCTGTTGATATATAATTACTTAGTTAGTTTTTCTACGACAATATGTAGCTCTTCTAACCGACTGTAGTATTTAGGTGCTTTTAAAAGTTGTTCAACTTAATATGGGTTGTTTTCAAAAAGTTGATACAACCGCTTTTTAATGACATAATATCCTTTTAATTTAATACGTAAAAATGTATTTCAAACGTTCTTATTTTTGAACAGGAATGCCCGTCTGCATTAACATTTGACAGTTCCTAAGTTTGTACTTATCTCTCTAGGACGTAACCAAATGCGTTACATAGGAAGGACGTCGCGTAGGCCCTAGAGAGATAAGACCGATGTTAAGAGCTGTCAATCTGGTGCAGATGGACATTATTTTATTGAGCAAAACTGTCTACATAATGATAACAATAGCAATAACTAAGAAGTATTCACTGCTTAGGCTTATAATTCTTAACGTTATGACTACATTATAATCGTTAGGTCTATAGTGAAGAGAATATAACCGCTAACGCTAAGTCGTATAGTATTTTCATCGTTGCTGACTTATTATATTATATTATCGGGCCCGATAGCTCAGTTGGTAGTATCCCTGCCTTCTGAACTGAGGGCTGTGGGTTCGATTCCTACTCAGGACAAACATTTGTGTGATGAACATAGATGTTTGTTCTGCGTCTGGGTGTTATATTGTATTCTATGTATGTATTTACAAAAACAAAAAAGTATATATGTATTGTATCAGTTATCTGGTTCCCATAGTACAAGCTATGCTTAGTTTGGGGCTAGATGGCGCTTTGTAAAAAGTCCACAGATATATATTTATTTATTTATTTATCATCGTTGGCAGCGTCACAGATTACCGAATGTTACTTCGTAAGCCGCGTGCCAAATAGCTGGCAAAATTGATTAGTATACTGTATACTGAAATCAAAATGCTGCTAACCGTATAAAAAATATTAAAATCAATTCCCAATTGCCACATATAATATAAATTAGATAAATATTTTCCTTAATTTCTTCACGCTTTTGCGTTGTAATTAATAATAATTATACAACAATATTATTACTTAAATTAAAATTTGAACGGTGTATTCCTTTTTATTTATGGTAAGAATATTTTATGAAATGTTGCCATTTTATTCTCGTTTTCTATTGAATAGACTGATTAGACCTGAATTTCAATTTAATTTATTTTTTAAATCCATGTGCTCATGTTCATTTTGTGCCTAATTCATTAAGTTTTTATTTTCCTTTAGTATTTAAGAATATTAATAAAAGGCTTTATCCTTAAGAATCCCTTACAATTTTCGCGCGCTGCAAGTTTAGGCAAATAGTATGCGTGTGTGCGCTCGAGCTGTATACTTTCGTAGTGTGCGTTGAGATGCGACGACGTAGCGGGAACAAAAATCTTAGTCCGCTATTTATTACGTAACATTGTAAAAACTATGTCGCTTAGTATCTGCACTAGTGTAATTATGACGTTCTATATTTATCCAGTAAATTATATATTTTTACAAGTATAGGTATAATAACTAAATTAGTGAAGTTTGTTTAGGTTAACAATAATTTGTTTGCGTCCCGTTATAACTTGTTTTTGATTTGAAACGCGAGTCCAGCCATTTATTTATTTATTTACCTTGTTAGACCCTATTATTACTACATGGATTTCTGTAAGGGTTAATATAAAACAAGCAAGAATATTTAAAGAGTTATATTTAATCAACAATAACTACACACAAAAACACAACACAACAAAACACACGTGCTTAGTTTGGGGCTAGATGGCGCTGTGTGAAATGTCCACACATATTTATTTATTTTATTTATTCATACATACATTATAATAAAACTGATTGGGCTAAATCAGCACATTGAATATTTCTTTGAAATTTGATTGCTCTTCTCTTCTTCATCAATATAAAGAAAACAACAAACTCAACAAAAAAACGACAAAATAAAACAACAATATATAGAAATAAAACTTTTTTTAAATTTTTTATCCGTCTGTCTGTCCCTTTGAACACTCGGCACGCTGGAATTACTGAATGGATTTCAGTGAAATTCGGCATGAATATAGCAAATTTTTCTGAAACGGCCAATTTTGGGTTGTACGAAGCAATAAGGATGTATTTTATGCTAGAATTTTCTGTTAAAATATTATTTATTTATTTATTCTCATCCTGTCGAAGGGAAGATGGAACTAAGGGAAAGGGAAAAAGATAAGGAAAATGAATGAATGGCTGGGATGGCAATAGAAGGTAGGTAGGTGGGGTGAACCCTGCCTTCCTTCGCCGGCTAATCCATTTATCCTTTTCCCCTATATTTTTCTCTTTCGCTTCCCTCTTATCCATGATAGAGTATAAATATAAGCATTTTCGCCTCTCTCACAAGACTAATACGAAGTTTTTCGAATATCCATAGAGCGTGCCTTTCTGGAGTCAACTATTTCGGGCAATAAACATGTATTACAGAAATTTGTCAGTTTCTGTTACATTTTATTGGTCCAGAAATCGTCATCTTTTAGTATTCTTTCAACTTTGAAAGGTTGATCCGGTCCAGTCCACACAGCACATAAACACACACGTTTTTTTGGTGATGTGCAACTGGCCCTGTATTTGAAAGAACCAGTCATGGTTGATCCGGTCCAGTCCACACAGCACATAAACACACACGTTTTTTTGGTGATGTGCAACTGGCCCTGTATTTGAAAGAACCAGTCATGGTTGGTGTTGACAGTGGTTTCCCCGTTACGAAAATTCCAAAACTTTATTTTTTTCGCCCTTATGACGTCAACGGCATTCACACCGAAAACTGACAAAGGGCACTTTATTTCTATGATACCTTCTCCGAATAAGGCATTCGGCGTAGCACCCAAGAAGAAATGTTCTTCGTCAATGACGGGCCCGATAGCTCAGTTGGTAGTAGCCCTGCCTTCTGAACTGAGGGCTGTGGGTTCGATTCCTACCCGGGACAAACATTTGTGTGATGAACATAGATGATTGTTCTGCGTCTGGATGTTATATTGTATTCTATGTATGTATTTACAAACGAAAATGTATATAAGTAGTGTATCAGTTATCTGGTTCCCATAGTACAAGCTATGCTTAGTTTGGGGCTAGATAGCGATGTGTGACATGTCCACACATATTTATTTATTTATTTATTTATTTAATGTGTAATCCACATTTTGTAATTTGGATATTTTCCTGATTTGCTAACTGCTCTAAGGCAATCGATTCGCTAGATTTACCATGCTGAATGGCTGGAACGTGGTCTAATGAATAACTGTACAACATGTTTTTCACCAGCGGTGCTGAACTAATATTTTCACGTCACGCACTTTTTTGTATGTAATTCTCTGCAAATATAATTAACGTAAGAGAATGAATAATAATTTACCTAAGGATATCACGCGCCTTTTGTGTTTTTTCAATTCTTTTCTTTTTATTAAAAACTTTTCCGTAATGTGTTTTCGACCCATTTTCTAAAAATAAAACATACGTTTTAATAATAGTACAGTTAACACAAAATATTTACTGTAAACAAATCATTAATTACAAAAAAAAAAACTTACTGTATCAAAACAGGTTAGTCACGGTCTATAAGCACGCGTAATCCGATTATTTACGTAAGGAGCGGCACTGATCACAGCGTCACAGGTTCGTCGTCGAGAAGCTCTCGGGCGCGACTGGATGTAGCTTGCTTGTGCATCGTCTTATATCTTATTATTTCAATATTTTATTACCAATAAATTTGTAGTCTAAAATTAAATTAAAATATGATGTTTGGTAGATAACAACCTGTTCTTTCATAGTCTATCACTGTAAATTGTATTTATACTTTAATCATACGTGTAGATGACGGTTATACGCACTGTTTTTTTGGAGATTTTCAGTGTGGAACTCATTTTTTTTAACACACTTAATGGATAACTTAAAAAAAATTATTTTGACTGTGTCCTTGTTATATTTATCCCCAGTATGTACAATTTTTCTCAGATTATTATTCGCTATCAATTATCTAGAAACGTAATTGACAAACCTACCGTTTCGTGATTTCGTAAAAACGTAAGTTTTAATTTTATTTTTCATAAATTATATTGAGTAGTTATCACAGTATTATTTTGTCTACGCCCTAGATAACTACGCGATTTACTATTATACTTAAGGAAAATTTCAGATGTCTCATAGGTATTGAGAAATCAGTTCTGAAAAAGTAGTAATATTTGGAACACGCCTAGAAGGGGCTCTTAACTGACTGACTGACAGACATAATACAGCCGAAACTTTCGAATGGATTTATTTTCGATGTGTTGGGGCTTGGGGTTTTGGGGTATAAAAATTTATTAAAAAATTGCGTGAGAAACAGCTGGGTGCGTTTAATTCTAGACTTCAGACAAAACTGAACTAATCTCATAAAAACAAACAATTTGATCTAAGTTATTTATAATTTTTTTCCAGTACTTAGCGCCTGTTTAGCGTAATCTACAGAATACTTACTTTACGTTTTTTTTACCGTTCGTGATAAAAAAAATCCTTTTAAAATTAATCTGTGATATTACCTAAACTCTATGCATACTCATAAGTTATGCAATTATGTAATTGTATCATAAAGTTTTGGAAATATCGAAGGTATATGAAGGCCAAAAAAATCTCTAATACCTATACCTATTTTAATAAAAAATGAAAAATATCTGTGCCTATACTTAATCTGATGCAGTGTAATTTTGTCAAAAACGTATTAAATAAGTAATACAAGTCGACATCGAATATTAATATCAAATTATTATAAAAAGAAAAAATTGTAATTGTTATACTTACTTGATTATATTTTACAATGCTTAATAACTTCAACGATTAAACCTAATAAAATAATACGTATTTTTAATAAACATGTTATTGTTAAATATTTGGTTTATGTACCGCATTTATTTTTTTATATATATATACGGGGTGTATCACGACAGGTGAATCTTTATCCAAGACATTCAAAAAACCAAGACGTTCTTCAAAAAATATTCTTGGCGCATTGAGATCATTTTTTCTATATTATTTTGCTATTCCATAATTTATGGAATATTGTAAGTTTTAAACATGGTATTGGGTTTTTATTTACTTTTTTATTTTCATTAATAGTTTTTTTAAAGCATATAATTATGTGATCTGCCCCGGTTTTGCACTAGGTTATTTTGTGCCTTAACTAATTGTTTGATTTTTTGTTTTGCTCGGTACCTTTACGATCCTGTCTCTTTTGAAAATTTTAACATTTCACAATTTGATTGGTGTGTCGTATCTATTGCATGTAACGGTTTATTGATATGTTTCTAAACATGCATTTATACATTATGTGTAGTCTATGTACCTATTCTTTTCTTTGTTTTTTTGTCCTAGTTTTAAAGTTTGTATAAGTATGAGTTCTTCTATTTTTAGGTTCATTGTTTTCTTTTTCGAATTGTGCATTAGTTCCACCCCCTCTGGGTCTAGGCTGAAAACCAGCGCTGGATGTCGCAGACAACTTGCAAAATGCTGAGCCGATGCCCATTCAATACTTGTTTCTTTTTTTTGTTCTTTATTTGTATTTAGTTCATAAGCTTAATAAGTAACTTTTCTTGTATCTTATCTTTAAGCAAGTATTGAATAAATGTATTTCTATTCTATTCTATTCTATTCTATTCTAATTGTAATTAACATTATACTTTTTATTTTAGCTTCTTCTTTCCTCTCTACTTAAATAATATTTAAATAATACATAAAATCATCAACGGTAAAACCTTATGCAGCCACTTACTAGAACGTTTTGCCCCATCAGTAACATTTAACTACCCACGTCACACAATCCATAGAATCTTCCACTCACGCACTAATCTTGGTCGTCCCACCTCACGAATATCTGCCGAATACAACGACTATAACACAAAAATAAGTGACTAACACTGGAATTCATAGTCAAGGTGGGGGCTCCTCTAGAGGATGAATCAGGCGCTGTGCGGCAAATTCTAGCTTTATGCATTTCATAAACAAAAAGCAGCCCCCAATCTGGCATGATCAGAGGCTGGACGCTGATCGTCCGAATTTCGTCAACCAAACGGTCTCCTTGCTTTCAAATCGTGTTATTTTATTATTTTATGAAGTGTTGTGATATTTAAAATAAGAATAAGGTATATCGGTACCGTTTCTTCAACATTTACCAGTTAAAATAATATATTTAACACAAAATAGGCACACAAAATATACAAAAGTAATATTTCTTTTAACTTTTTTTTTGAGTGAGTGACGGGTGACATTTTGGCTCGACTTTTGATAGTTCAAAGGTCGTGTCAAAATGACACTCGACAGAATTTTCAAAGACAACTTTATTGAAATCGTAAAGTATTTAATTAAAATGCTTTTCCGTTAGGGGTTTCTACAGCGTTTGTTTATGAAAGTGAAAGAAGAATGTTTCAGCATTTCACCTCTAGGTAAAAGTAGAATGATAGATTTTGGGGGTTTGTTCAACCTTTGTTTATGAATACCACTGTTAGACATCTTTAGTGACTCTCTTGCAGTATCGCATAGTTCTCCGTGGAAATTGTAATTTTCTTTATTTTTCAATTTTGTATCTGATTTTTTTTATTATGTTTTATGTTTTGTTTCATGAGTACATGCGGCCAAAGCTATGCACGCCGTACTTGTCACATATATCAGTCCTATTTGTATTAATTTTGTATGTATAGTTTTATGTATATGTGATGTGGCTGTGCTATTTATAAATAAATAACTTAATAACTACGAGTATGTCATCCAATCCAACTCCTACTTAAAATTATTTTCTACTTATTAATTGTGTAGGAAATAATGGGTTCATTTTTTGAGCTCCGCCTTTGTGGTACACCCTGTACATATACTTATTTAATTACATATAGCTACACACTATTTGTGGTTACTTTAATCCATACAATACGTACGACAAGTTTTATTTATAAGTAGGATAATTGAAGAAGCCTCGTTTATACTTATCTCGCAGCTTAACTTGAAAGTTGTATCCGAATGAGGCGTTTTCTACAATTATTATTAATTAAATCTATAATTTTTTAATCTGTCCGTTATTACGAATAATGGGTGCATTTATAAATATGAATGTAAGTGTCAACTATATTATTATAAAAAACTGTGATTTATCCAAGTTTCAACTGAATTTAGATTTAAAACGAAGCCTTTTTCTATGTTCTACGCCATCTAGTAGCAGAATTATGAAACTATTTAAAAACCGCCTCATTCAACTTTGCATGTGCTCAATGAATTGTGTTGAAGTGTGTGATTTTTGAAATGGTGTAATCTTACTCAATGTATATTATTATTAATATGAATGTGTTCCAATCTTCTTAAGCTAAAAGGATTGAAGTCAAGATAAATTAGCGTAGCTGATGATCGTGACAGCGGCTCAACTTTTTTTATACATATATTTAATTTTAATCAGATATCCGAAAAACTTAAGCAAAATAAAGGACTGATAGTTTATGGTTATGTATGATGTATTCTCATGTAACTCTGTGTTAGTCTGGGTTTGGGCTGATTTATTTTCATATTCCTGGAGAAATCAAATCATATTAATATTTTATTGACATACAAGATTTACATTGTGTTCTAAGAGTCTAAACCCTAGGTCAAGTTTAGCAAGGTCCATGAAAAGTCAAAAATATATATTTTAATAATAATTAATTTATTTTAAAACAATGAAATCAGGTTTTTTTGTAATACTTAATTGTAAAAAATACTGTTTTGTATTTTATTAAAATGTTGACTTCAATCCGCTCACAGTATTTACCCAACTAGAATAGGTAATATAAATATACAGGATGTAATTGAATTCAATAGCATCCTTTGAAACTAGGTACCTACTCCTGATACCGATCACCTGTGGACCAAAATTTTTGAATTCCAACACATTAGTTTGGTAATAATAATAACTTCAAAAAAAGAATAACTTACTTAATTAAATGCTACAATACAAGATTTAATAAAAATAATGAAGTATTGTTTTTAATTAGTACATAACATAGTACATACAAGGTATAAAAACGTTTAGATGTATCAAAATCATCCGCGCCAACCGCGTTAGGCTCCGCGGCAATCTTCATAATTTTCAATAAAAATATTTTCATTATCACGATTTACTCTTTAATAATCATCTATAAATGATGTACTATCATGGGCTCAATTTATGCTAATGAATTAAATTACATCCTGTATATTAATCGTTGTTATATACAGTATCGTCCATGTTGAACGTTGCTAGCGCTGTAGTGTCTGTCTTTATGTACTTATGTATGTGTATATCGTGATTAAATGCGTTTACAAATTAAATTGTGTTCTTACATTTACTATTTATAGACATTACATTACAATAGGGCCAATTTTGAAGGCTTTAGTTGACAGATCTAAAAGTTCTAAAACTATTGCTGTCCTTGTCAAATGCCAAGGCCATGAAAGAGACGGTAATATTTTTAGTATTTTAAGAACTGTCAACTAAAGCCTTCACTGTCTACTTAAAATATGACCCATACTACCAATAAAATAATTTTGAAAATTATGACGGATTTTTTTAATGTTTCTTACACTGTCATTACTTTCCATTTAACTTACGACAGAATGTCGAGAAAAGTAAGCAATATTAGCCAGGATTTTTACTATTATATTAATGCTTACTATTTACCCAAGTACCTACTTGAAAGTAGCATAACAAGATTGAACTCGAACAAGTACTGGACTGGGTACCTACTGGTCATACGTAAACGCATCAGCTTGCTCATTAAGGCTCGTATATTCTCAGATGCTGTATCTCGCTCGCGCAATTCGATAGTTTTGAAAATAACTGAATTTACTTACGAAAATCTGGCTAAACTAACTTCTCATAAATAACTACAAATGTTCAATAAAAATATAATAATAACTAAGTACCTAATCCAAATAAGCTTTTATACATAAAAACAGGATAGAAAGACAAAAGTTTGTTATAGTTTTATACAAGGTGACCTTGAATTGGTATGTTATCCCGAAAGGGGGTAAATCTACACCCCAAGGTAGACAATGTTTCCTCCACGACTTTACTAAATTAATAGTTTTTCATTGAAGAAATACTATGTAAAGTTTACGTTCGAAAATAGCCTTAGCGCAGCTGGGTGGTTGAACTACGTCCTTGGCCGAGTGCACATAAATGAATTTAATGGCCTGTGCTTAGAAATGAATTTGTGGCGTCTTGTTAACTCTCGTAGCGATCGCACGTGCAATTTTGCGAGTGCAGTTATTTTTTACTATGGCAGTTTTGAAACATCCAGTTTCAAGTAAGACTCTCACATCTTGTAGGGTATCATGGTCCCAGTCCCCCCATATGGAGATAACATAGCAATTCAAGGTCACCTTGTATATTCTATTTAATTACTATTTATAGAAATAGAATTAGAAATGGAAAAAATTAGAAAAACATTAAGTAGGTACTTGGCTTTAATTTTCATACCACGATGTTGTTGAGGTGCAGATGTTCATATTCTTCGTGGTCGCAAATCTAAGTCCGAAATGTACCTTTTCGCATAAGTAATAATTAGTATCTGCTAGAAAATTACTTACATATCACTATCAGTAACTTGTGTTCACAAATCTACACAATTTATGTTGCACCAGTACCTAATGTTGTTTTGTGCTAACTTTTGTTTTGGTGCCGTGACCGGGATACGGTGAGTGTGTTTTTGTGCTTTATTTTTTTAACTTTTAATATAATTCAAGTTTCAATAGATAAGTCGTAAAATACTTTATAAAACAGTCAGTATTATAGCGTGAGATTTTTGGGTTCGATTCCCGTTACTAAGATAAATAATTCATGCAAAAACAGAAAAATACAAAGTATGTTTTGCTTCATGTTTGTGTTCAGTTTTTGAGTGATGACTCTCGTTTCCTTAATAACGGGATTCCCGCTAGGTTAGCACCACAGAATTCGCCCTATTACATGCACAGACAGTAAACAAAATTGTCCTTCCCCCGTTTTACTCCACTTGACAAGTACGCAAGTAAACTCTGTCTCGCGTAACATGTCCCGCGGCAATAAGTGGCACCCCGGCTAATTTTGAAAGTAAGTAATTTACGTCACTACATAATATAATATGTACCTATACAGTGCATTATTTACTAAATAAAATCTATTTTCACAAATTACTTTATATTGAAATTTTGAGGTGTCTAAAATATAGAGGTCAGCATCAGCAACATTACGTAGCGCCGCGTCGCCGGCCGCGGGACATATTACGTGAGACGGAAACTGAAGAAAGTGACATTACACAGGTGTTCTAGCATGCGCACCACGAGAAAATTTATCGTCGCTGTTAGAGTGAGACACACTTAGGCGCTACCATAGCCTTGTCTCGGTCACTCACGAGATAAAGTGTCGAGAAAATGATGTCGCGGTGCGCATGCTAGACCGGAGGGAAAGACTTTTCTCACGTCCGTGCTAACCAAGGGTCAAAATGATCGATGTTTGGGTGTTATTCATTTAACCTTATTTCCATTTTCTATTTCAGACAAGACTCTAACGTTCCAGCTTAAGAAGATACCTACCTCTTCAAAGTAATGTATGCCAAAGCACTATAGATTCAAACAGCCACCGCCTAGACTACATTGGTGGCGGATGGCACTCAGCCACCACTAACCAGCCCTACTGGTGGCAGTTTTATTTCCGATGCTGGCTGGTTGTTGTCGAACATGATAATCACTTAGCAATCTATTTTATATTTAGTTGTTCGCCTAAGCTTCACGGCCGTCCATAAGAGTTGCACTCAGAACTAAATAGGTATCACCATTTAAAAAGTTTTATATGAAACTGCACTGCGCCTGCGCACATCATCCATTCTTGTATCCTCTACTTACAAAAAAATAGTTTGTGCATCATCCTGAGGCATTAAAACATCCTAGTTAGGGTCCAGGGTCCTGGATCTATGTAGATATGTGATCGTTAGGTGTTATTTTATTTGTTTGTGATGCAGGTTTAGTAGAATCAAGTGTAAGAGTTTACGGAGGTTTCTGTTCAAATGGGTACCTTATTATAAAGATAAGTTACAGTTCCTAACAATTTTAACCATAGCACAGTCGGCAGAGCGTCTAACCCGGTGAGACAGACGGTACGGGTTCAAATCTCGCTGGTAGCTAAAATGTTTAGAGATTATAATTTCTCTTTGTAGATATACCTCAACCCCCCGTTTCTTTACGCTTGTTAAAGTTAAACTCACGTCAACTTATTAATACTGAACACTCATTGGTTGCCTGTTGACAAAGATTATAAAGCCCGTTGATAGCTCATAATTTCTCCTACAAACACGACTCACGCGGGCAGGGGACGAAGTAACAAAACGAGACAAACTCATATGAAATACAAAAAACAGAGCAGGATGGAACAAGAGATTAGGTGTGAGTTTTCCATTATGTGAATACGCGCGAATCCATTTAAAATTTGTACTGCCATTTTTAGTTCATCAACGTGTCCGCTAGGAGCGCTGCAGAGAAATGTATGGAGGAAAAGGGAGAAAACGTAAACGAATCAAGTAAACTATCGAAACTCGTAAAAGGGGTACTGTATCCTCTCATAGGATTAGCGGATAAAATACACCGCCTATAAACGGCTTAAGTTTCGTATGAGGCGATCTTGTATCATTGGTCAACTGAATTCGTAGTCAATGCCTGGTGATAATCAATGAGTGTTCAAAATTTTTTAAGTTGAGATGAGACACCGGGGTAAGTGTGGTTTACACTAACAATTAATTCCTTTACCTACCTACTTACTTAGGTAATTAATTACACGTAACTAGTTAGTTACTTGAGCAATTTCGAAAATTCTATTATAATTAATTATGAAAAGTTCCTCATAAGCATTTACTTATCTTTTATGTGTAGATTTATTTATACTTACCAAGTTATTTTTGCCTTATGTATTTTGTTCAATTATTTAATAAATTATTCATTATTTTTATCTTTGTTCATAATTTACCAACATTTAAAAATAAGGATAGTATAATGTAAACACGTATGAATAAAGCTCGGTCATGAATCGTCGAGTTTTTATGGTTTAGGTACCTACTTATTCACAATCACACGCAACTGAACGCAATTCTGGAAGCTCTAAGCCCGAGTTTCTCCTAGCAATAAAACTTCTACAAAAAGTGTTGGCAGAAGCTGTAGGGGTGTAGGGTGGAGGCAGAAAAGTAATTTAATAGCTTAGGTATAACTTAAGTGTCTTGAAATCAAGGGTAAATAGGTTATTTGTAGGTAAAACTTCAACCGCATCACTTACCGTCAGGTGAGATGTAGCCAAACGCAAACCCAGCAAAAGTAAAAAGGTCCCTAATGTACCTACTACCTACACATAGATATTATTCACTTTGCCAAAAAATAATGTGAAAAAGGGGCTATTGTTAGTATTGTTATTGTTGTTGTTGTTGTTGTTGTTGGTGTTGTTTGTTTGTGTTTGTTGTAAGTAAAAAGTCTACGCGTAATTTGGTGTCTGAGCCGCATTTTAGGTAAGTAGTTAATATTGACACATTAGCGCGCGACGGTGCAGTGGTTTAGTGACGACTCGTTTTAGGAAAGAATGTGCTGATTATTATAGGTTACCAAACCTGCTGTACGTGCTGTATTGGCTCGTACACATAGCCTGCACCCAAACCACTGGTGGAGTTCGCTACTAATTTTTAATTTAACAACGCAATCAAACTCTGTTTGGAATGAAATACAACTTTAAATAAAAGAAACAAAACCTGTATATTCCCTATAAATTAGACACTCAAAAATTAAACTACTACCTCTTTACGGACATCATAACAATATTCTGCGTACGCACAGTCTTATAGTAATTTGTGGCTATCTGTTCATAGTTCCTGGCTATTTCACTTTCCCTTTCGTGTGCGAATTTAGGTAATTTTGCTACGAAATGCTCTCCGTCCTCCGATTTCTCTGCGTAAATCTCTAACACTGCTTTTTTAGCTGCATTACTTTGTAAAATATTTAAACCTTGTGAGTGTCTTCTACTCTTTACTTTGCTTGACATCATTTCTGTCGTAACTTTAGAACCTTTACCGCTTGTAATAATAACTTTGCTATCCTCGGCGACATTATGAACTGTGCTGTGGTTTAAACTTTTCATTTCTCTCACATAACTGTTTGTTATAACGGTTTTCGTCAAGTTATCTTTTTCAGTTTTAGGATTCTTTACAATTTCTACTGTTTCGATTGCTCTTATTTTTTCAGCTATTTGGGCTAATGATTTGTTCTTGCTGTGTATAGACACGGTCAAGCTGTTAATATTACTAAAATATTTTGAGTTTTGAGTCTCAACATCGACGTGTTCTGCTGCTCTGTAGTTTAAAAGGAGTATATCATCATCGGTTCTTAGATCGCAGTTCGTTTCTTCATCTCTTCTCAATTTTCGGCGACAGCAACAGCTCAAGTTCATGTTGGGTTCGTTCAATTTTGCTGCAATTTTGCTGCACATGCATCCGTTAAATGTGAAATCATTTTCACATCGATCACTGTCTTTGCTAATGTAACTATTCCCTTCTGTAGTATAAATTGGTTTGATATTGCTGTCCTTTATAGACGGAAGAGTGCTATCAAGTTGGTAGTAATTATTCATGCTATCTGTGTCTCTAAAATAATTTGGTTTTAGAGAAGTGTACGTGACGTCTTTGAGGAGCTCATTGCTAGTTACCTTCACATCATCATTATCGCTGCTATCTGTTAAGATTATTTTTAACATGTCTCTTAATCCCCTTATTGACTCTTTATTCTTACTTTTGGCTTTAACTGCTTTCTGCATGACTTTTTTGAGTAATGCTTTTTTGTTTTCTTTGGAAGCGAGTTTCGACGTTTTACTTTCAACATTACATTCATTGCTTGTGCTGAGACCTAAGTTAGCAGCATCTTGATCGTCAGTATCATTAAAATCTGGTAATTCGGATCCGATTACGTTAATTTCATCACACTTTTCACTTTGACTATCCTTTTTACCGGATAATAATTTTCCTTCGTCTTTCTCATCTTCTGTTCCATCTGTAGGTAACTCGGTACTATGCGATGTAAGGTTCGGTTCGTAGTCAGTGAAGTCTTTGCTTTGTATTTCATTGCTAATATTACTAAATGTTTCGGATTTTACTACTGATGAAGATACATTCATCGTTGCTCTGTGTACAGAAAAAACATGATCCTCATTCGGATCTACTTCTACATCACTATAGCCTGTTGATACTGTATGAAATTTATCTGAAATATTCTTAGAAAAGTCTTCAGCGTTTTCTTTTTCGTCAGCATTTTTATGTTTGGGTTTAAAATTTCGTACCGTGATTTTAATGTTTATATCATTCTTAGGATTATCATCTTCGGTAATATCTTTTACTTCATCTTTAACAACAAATACATCTGGGGTAGATTTTGCAATACTAACGTTTTTATTCTGATCATCTTCTTTCTCATTCCCTATGTTTACTTCTGTTGTTTTATCGCCCTGTGTGATTCGAAGCTTCAATTTTATTTCTACTAGATTAACTAGACTTTGATCACTTTTAAACGCCGTAATCTCCTTGTTATCTTCATCCTCAGACATATTTGTAACTGTTACAGGTGTGCTTACTCTATTTATTTTGGAGTCCCTGTACATACCTCCCAATACCGGATGACATTGGTTTCCACGATTATAGTCTCTTCTTTCGTAAAGAGTTTGACCATCTTCATCCTGCACTCTTATGTTTAATGGTTCTCTCATCTTTCTTATTTCTTCAGTACTAGGCGTCTCCTGTTTTATTTTAATTGATATCCTTTCTGTTGAACATAACTTAATTACACCGTCCATTAGTTCAGGGTCGTCCAAAGATGGGCAAGGTTTTTTCTTTGAAGGTCTCATTTTCAGGGATAATCCTAATCTTTGTCGCCAGGTGCTCGAGCCGATAGCTTTCGATGGACAAGCTGGTTTTTGAGCATAACTTCCTACTGCTTGATCCATAGAAGAATTTTTCTTGCTTTGGCAAGTTTTGTTAGGTTCTGCTGGAGGGCAAGTCAACGACGGTTGGTTAGATACTTGATTTTTACAAGGCCAGGGAAATTCTTGGCTTGTTTGATCGCATGAACTTCCTGATTTATCCGCAAGTTTATCGCCAGATGATTGACATGGCAAAATTTTCGGTAGTTTTGCCTCTCCTGTAGGGCTTTGTTTCAAATCTAATCCTGTTCTAGATCCTGCTTGAAAATTTTGCGGTGGACATGGTCTTTCAGATAAAGGTGGTGGTCGAACATATTTTAGGGGCTCACTGGATGGTCGCATATTGGTGTTTGAGCCACACGGGCTTTGAGCCGTTGATGAAACTTGGGATGTGATCGATCCACAGGTTGACTTGCTGTCATCAGGTAATGTTTTTTTCAGGCATGGGTTTGGTTTTTTGATTGGACTTATTTTTGGACTTGGGCAGGCTTTTTTTGTCAGGCTCATTCCCGACCTCTGGCTATTTTGAGAGGTTTTAGGGCTTACAATCTTAACTTCAGAACCAGAGAGATTGCACGAAGAGGAACTATAACAGCATTCTTCTGGCTTCTTTTTGCATGGCGGAGAGTGGTACCAATTTTTTTTACAAGGTTGTTTAGAACGAGGCAGTCTTTCATTGCTTGGACAAGATTTCTTGCAGGGCGAAGGTTTCCTGCACGGAGACTTTTTCTTACAGGGTGAAGGTTTCGGGCATGGCAATGATTTTCTGCAAGGCGAAGGTGGCGTGCATGGCGAAGGTTTTCTACAAGGCGAAGTTTTCTTGCAAGGTGAAGGCTTTTTGCTAGGTGACAATTTCTTACAAGGTGAAGATCTACTGCAAGGCGATCTTTTCTTTTTAGTAGATGATGACTTTTTACAAGGTGAAGAAGGTTTCTTAGATGATGAAGATTTCTTGCAAGGTGAAGGTTTCTTCGAAGGCGAAGATTTCTTGCGTGGTGAACGTTTCTTGCTACTGCTTGAACTGGACGACTTTTTAAACATATTTGACAGTTTAGAACATATTGAGCTTGGTGGAGATATTATGTCTTGGCATGGAGGTGGACCATTAGGTTTCGTTGGGGTACACTCTTGCGGGTCGCAAGCTGGTAGTGAAGCTGGACAAGGAGGCGGCACGCTTGGATCAGGCGGTGGATAGCAGCGAGGTGGCAAGCAAGTAATACAGCTAGGCATTGGGGATTTTACACAAATGGGGCTCCCAGGTGGAGAACTAGAAGTTTGCCCAACATTACAACTAGGAGAGTTAGGTTGGTTGCATGCTGGATCTTTCTTCATTTCGCACGATTCCTTACAAGGTGGTTGAGGAATTACACATTGCGGCTGCGTATGAGCAACGCGATGCTTAGGACATTTGGAGCCTTTCTTTTTACAAGCATCACATGCAGCTCCTTTAAATGACAAGATCCCTTCTATTTTGTCTGAAAACTGCTTTCCTAATGTATAATTCATAGTTTCACAATCTGGCAACGAAACGTGTTTTTTACAAGATTTCTTCTTTGGTGGTAGATGAATCGGTCTTTCCATTCTTGGACATTCTATCAAAACCGAATTTGGGGTACCTTTACTTTCTATACTTGGAACTGATACGGGTTTGCAGTTCGCTTGGGCGTTATCAGCCCACTGAGACTTGTTACTAGCAGCGTAAATCTTTCTTCTTTTGAAAACTTCTAACGAGTCTTTAGGTAGAACCCTCTTTTCAGTAACGTCTATTTCTGTTTTCGCCTTCGTAGGGTTCTTTTTGAATTTGTTGAAGAATTTGTCAGTAATATTCTCTGCCATCTTGACGCATTGTTCGTTATAATTGCAGTGACTGTAAGCCGACTCGCAAGAATTCATATTAGAAGCAGCTTGAAAATCTTCATACACGTTAGGGCACGACTTAGAACCGTCTCCTTGGTTTAAAAAGCTTGAACTCGATTTCTCTGAGCATGACCTGACCTGAGAATCACTGGCGCGCCAGGAATACACGTCCATTCCCAATAGTGGGCACCACTGGGATTGGTTACGGTAGTATTCTTGCAAATAGCTTTCAGCAAATTCACATTTCTTTTGGTTTGATTGAAGTTCAGGCTCCGAATCTTCGTCAGTGAGATAGTCTTGTATTTTCAATCTGTAAAAGATAGATAAATTAATGTGTTATGGGTCACATTCACATTCGCAGACATCATCATCATCATCATCATCATCATCATCAGTCACAGACATACTCACAAAATTAGCAATGCGAAATGGCATTAGGCAGGCCACATCGCTAGCAGAACCGACAACTGATGGGGAAAGACTTTCGTGGAGACCACGAACAAGAGAAAGTGGGCCTAGGTTCGTTGCCGCTGAGATCCGTTGGATGTAAGAGGCATGTACGCTCGTAAGTAAGTTCGCTTGCTCGGGATTCAACAATAGCACTAGATAAAAAAAAAAGTAAGACAAGTTTTGTTCAGTAGTGGATGTCCGCTGTTCGCTGACGAAACAAGTAAGTAGTAAGTACCTACGTGTACTGTTAACAAGTCAGTAAGGAATGGGGATGGACTATAAAAATCGTGGTGGTGCTACGATCTAAATGCCTTTCAATCTGAATGGGATAAACATTCCGCAAACACAGAAGAATGTAAAAATTAGAAAGTCCTTTGTAGATTAAAGAAAAACTTACATAGGTTTCGTGATTTTCAAGTCTCCTTGAGTTATGATCCCGACACCGATCACATCGCATCTCTTAGGTATATTAACATTACTCCCCTGAATCACTACATCTCTGTGTGTAGGCGGACTTTTAATAACCGTTTCTAAAATTTTCGACTCTGTGTTTGTACTGTCTTTAATACTAACTGTAACTTTGATGTCGTTCGGAACATGGTCACCTTTTACTAAATCTCTCATGTCTTTTTTCTTCCTTTCTCTTTTTGTTTCGGATTTTGTCTCATATTCAACAATTTTGAAAACTTTTTCATCGCTCCAAGGATTTTGTTTGCTTTCGTCACTACTCGTGGTGTCAAAAAAATCTTTAGGTATATCAATCCTCAAATATTCTGAACTGACCTTACTATTATTAGCTAAACTGTAGTTATTAGAATGTAAGACTATTTCGATCTTACGTGAACAGGCTTCTGACTTTTCGATACACCATTTCTGATCAGAAATAGTGCCTTCTATGTCTTTCTCTTTCATATTATTATTTGAATAAATTTTTACAGGTATTTGTTTCACTGGTTTATCTATGAATGTTTTTGGGATCATCCAAGCTTCAATATCTTGTGCGAAATTTACTTTATGTTTTGTATAAGACTTATAGAACGAAGAATCTCCAGTAGTACTTTGACTTGTAGACCTAAACACGACGCCTGTGTTTTTGTACACTGTATCTAATAGCTCAAATACTGTGCTGCTGCTTGTAGCATACATATTGTTAAGCCATCTGACATTAACGCTTCTGACTGATTCAATAGTACTGCTCAAGAATTTTTTAAGCCACTCTGTGCGTGTTATCTCGCTGGTTTCTTCTGTAATCTTTGGTATTTTGTCTTTAGATGTTTTAGCAGCTCCTATCTTTAGTACTAAACCATCTCTAATTTCACACCGACCAGCTGTAACGTGCTTCTTTGGATTGTAAACCTCTTTATTTTTATCTTTGCTTTTCTTTTTGAAGAAAAAGAACTTCCTCCTTTCTTTTTTTGGCGCTTCGAAATTTCCTTTAATAACTTTTTCTGATTTTTTTTCTACGTCATAAGAAGGCATTGGTGTTGCACGTCTCTTGCCATAAGCGTCATCTTCAAAATTGAATTTCTTTCCCCACAGTTTAAACATTCCTTTAACTCCTTGACATTCACTATCAGCGGAATTTTGGGGCCATTGAGCACTGCATTTTGCTTCCTTACAATATTGGCTTTTGCTTGTATCTTGCTGCACACTGTGTATTTCTGGGCTGTATTTCTTGGTATTCGAAAATGACCTTCCTATTAAAGATGGCGGATCTGATGTTACAGACGCATCTTTATGGGTAGCCACTATATCTTTTTTAGATGTCTCCACTACCACTGAACTAATTTTCTTTGAACTAGATTCATCTTTTCTACCCAGTCCTCTCCTCAGTGCTTCAAAACGACGTCGAAGTATTGAAGCACTTTTGAATTCCGATAATGATCTGTCATAACTAGCCTTTGATTCTTTAGATTTTGTTGTTGAAAACATCTTTCTATATTCCCTTTCTAGTTTATTTTCCATTGGATCTGGAAATGAGGTTCTACTATGTTTCTCATCGCTAGGATTTTCCAGATTGTGAACATGTTGCACCAGAGAATCTGAAGAAAATGTTGTATCGGCTTCTTTGGATTTAATTTTTATTTCTTGTTTCTTCTTGCTTTCAATGACTTCGTTAGAGATTTTGGATTTCTGCGTGTTTTGTGATACTTTTTGGACTATTTTTGTTTCTATTACTGGCGGTGTTTCGGGTCGAATTCCTTGTTTTTCTGGTTCCATTTCGGTTTCGAATTGAGTTGAAATAGTTTCCATCTTGTCAACTGTATTACTGCCTATTGCAGTATTCTTTAATTCCAGGCTTATTTTTGGACTGGTAGCGCCTGATTTTGTTTGTATGATGGGCGATAGCTTTTCGTTGATGACGCATCCTGTGTTATATTCTAAAATACCACCGACACATTTTGATGAAGTTCTTTTATGATCGTAGTAGCTGCCAGAAGTTGTTAAACCCGAAGTCTTTACAGGACGGCCTTTGCCTACAAAAGAAAAATATTTTTCACCTCAGCAGCTCGAAATGGCACCCTTTGCTGCGAGAAAACAGTGTGCAAAATCGTATTTTGCTCACTGCGTGAGATAAACTTGACTTTTTAATATTATGAAAGTCATATAAGCGGTAAGCGTATTTAGCCAGATTATGGAGATATATGGAGTTTTGGAGAGAACATGATTTTATTTTTCTTTTTTTTTCTTTTTCATACTTTTGGCGGGAACACGAGTGTTTCGTAACTAGGTAAATACCTACCTGTAATGATGTTCTCACTGCTGAGATGAAAAGTTGTATGTGCTTCTCGAGGCAAAATTTGCGCATCTCGTGCCTTTGAATCCCTCGCTCGCTCAGGATTCTAACTTAGAATCCTTCGCTAGCTCGGGATTCAACATTAGCACTCGACACAAAAATCAACTTTGCCCTCTTGTTGCACAAATAACTATTTAATCTCTCATTTGAATATTTAGGACAAGAAGAAGCTATTTAATAGTGACTTTTCACGTAAGCGAGATGTTAAGAGGACATTTTAAACGTTGATTAAATTTCTCTAATTCATACAGTACGGCTGTGCCAATCTACGGTTCCATCTACCATGCTTTCTTTCAGCTAAGACTGATCAAGCTCATCGCAAGATACGAACCTACTTACGAGCTTATGGCCAACGATTCTATGTCGACGTCACATAGCAGCTGAAGTATCATGTGTCCAAAAGTTCTCAGAACACCGCTGTAATCCTGTAATACTTACGAAAAACGAAAGAAGACAAATCTGAACTTCCGACGCCTCTATTATCAGTTTCTGGCAAGTATATCCTCTTCACCTTTCTCCTCTGCAAAGCCTTGACGCTACCTACTCCAATGTCAGTGAAACTCCTCGATGTGGCGTACGTATACACCTGTTTTGGTATGCTGCTAAAGTATCTAACATCTTGTTGCCTTCTAACTGGTATTACATTCTTACATGTGCATATTTCGTTGTCTTTCTTACTGTCGTATTGGCAGCTAAAATTGCACTTGTCATCTCGTCTTTCCGGAGAATAGTCCCTGGCCTCACTTCTATACAATTGGTAAACCAGATTTTGATCGTCTCTTATCTTGTGTTTGGTTACGTATACAGCTTTACTTTCTTTCATTTCTCCTTGTTTCCCATTATATGTTGCGTGTTTCACATTTTTTATGTCGCCTTTGTTATTCTTCTGTAAAAAACATACACTAACGGTCATATCTTTATAAACAGCTAAATGCGTTATTTTCATTGTATTTTCTCGCTTACCGTTTGAATAAAATCACTGGAAATTTATTTTTTGTTTTACATAAAACTTTTGATTATCTGACAATTTTAATTGTCACTTTTTGATTGACTTCTTCTATCATCATCAAACTCGTCAAAGCTGTGTCACCAAAGAAAAGTCAAAACTTATGTCAAGCTTTTCTAGGAGATCCACAGATTAAAGTAGGCTATCCAACCTCCTCGATTTGTAGTCTACCAAAAATATTCATTTAATAAACCTTCAGTCTTTCAATAATTTTTCCATCAACATAGAATTCCCTACTTTTTATTATTTTGACGTGATGTCACAGAATTTTGTTTTTTGCTCAGATTTTGAGAAAACAAGGCGATTTTTGTGAGATTTTTATTATTTTTAATAGATTTTCGAGTATTTTACAAAATACCCAATGCAGTGGCTTATAAACGCATTGAAAATAGTATGCGTGTCAAATTCTCGGCCAATCCTTCGGTAAGAATTGAATTCTATGTGTATTAGGAAACTTCAGTGAATCAGACAGAAACGCCAGAAGCTTCTGGATCCTATCATTTTCATCAGCTCCTTCTTCAGTATTAGCTTTGATAGCCTCTGTAGTGTGGTGTTTGAGCGGGTTGACTAATAAGGTATCCTGGTGGCTGCGGGTTCGATTCCCGCTATAGCACTTGTGCTATATTGCAAGTATAGTGGTCAAGTGGTGATCTTGCAGTTATGTATCTTGTGTTACCTAACTACCTACCGATTGTTTCGTTGTTACTATGGTTGAAAATCTCCATTTACGGAAAGTAACTAGTGTTAGCATAGTATATATTTTAAGCTTAATCTGAGCTTTTGGTTGCTATCCGTTTGAGAGATTATAATTAGAAGATATTAATATCATTGTCAATACTTCAGGTATCTGATCTCATATGATATCAAGCGAAAGTTATAAAAAAGTTCACATACACATCACAACTTTCAAAGGAAACCTTGAAACCTTCACAAATAAACAACCATTTGTAAACATGAACGAAGACAGAATAAAATGCAAAGCAACTAACAAATTCGTATGTTCCATTTGTTTGAATTCAAACAAACATAAAAATATTGAAGATGATAGAAGAATATTGAGACATGTTTCTGCACCGAAAAACTGTGAATTTTGTTCGGAAACGCCAAGAGTACGGATTAAAGATGAGAATAAAACAAACAATGATAGTAAATGTAATACAGTAACTAAAGCAGTTCAAACAATGCCTATAGATTTTACCAAAAACCTGAATTTACTTAACGAAGTACTAACAGTCTTTCAAAATAAAAAGCAACACGATCTGAAAGAAAAATCTAAATCATTAAAAGATGTTAGTATTTCTACGAATGATTTCGGACATATTTTCAAACCTAAACTACGCATCAGTAAAATATTTCAATTCTCAATAGACGAAACATATGGTAGAGGCGACAAATTCACTATAATAACGTCACACGATGATATCGTAAGATCGCAATGTTCAATTGATTTGCCAAAGCATAAGTCGTCTTCGATTCCCCAGATGAAGTTGGAAGAATTGAAACATTCAATGAAAGAGAAGACGAAATCAAAAGACGCTATCGAAGAAATTAACAGAATGTTTGCAACCGTAAAAAGTAGTAGAAGACAGGATATTTCAGAAGACTCGAATAGACCGTTGGTTAGAAACGGGCCCAGAATATTGCCAGTCGTAAAAACAGATGGTCCCAACATATTTCACTCAGAAACCGTAAAAAAACTTCACCCTCCTTGCAAAAATTGCCAGATCAGCGACTGCTTATCCAGCGGAGATTCTTTTGAAAAATCCGAATACTGCCATCACAAGCAGGGTCAAAATGATGATAACTGCATTTATATGATGTGTTGCCATTACAAAAACTGTCGCAAAATGCAAGCTGGTATGGTCTACTGCGAGCATTGCCAAGAGGACAGAAAGTTTCGATGTAAACATAATTATAGAAACAACCAGAGTTATGATAACGATTAGTTATTTATATGGATATTTATTTGTTACTTATTCTATTGTGTTTTGAGTAAATTATTCCTTGGTTTATTTTTGTTTTTGATTGAACCCCTTGGGCTAACATAAAGCTCTACTTATTAGTGATTTTAATGAGAGATCATTTAGGTAATCGAAGTGTAAACTATGCCATTCTTGTCTGCCTGTCTATCTAGCTGTTTCTTGTTTTTTGACTATAGTGTCATTGGTATTAGCAAAGATATTAAAATAGTAGGTATTAGTGAAAGATAAGAAAGCGTTTGTTCCCAGAATTTTCGTAATTTTCTCTTCGTTCCGTCCACAGAGCTATGAAACAAATGACGCTTAGAGGGGAAGCGTTTTTTTTTTGCTCTGTGGTTCCGTCCAAGGAACTTATACATTACGTATACTAGCGATGGCAATTAATGCGATTTTGCGTAAATTTCATAAACATGCTAATTCATGAGTCCTAGCATGCTAATTGCTATTGCTATGCTATTTCCTAAAATGAAATGAAATGGAAATGAAAAATGAAATGAAAATTTATATGAAAATTGAAATGAACCATAAATTAAAAATGAAATGAAACTTTATATTAAAAAATAAATTCAAATTCATTTGTTTTTTTTTTTTTTAATCTTTATTGAAGGGCTTTAATTAACTTAATTATGTCGCCCTGGTACTGTATTTAACTTAAGATTTAGATGAACATAATAATTATAATAACTTATTTGTTACGTAAGTACTTAAGTATAATATACACATGACTTTCCCCTCAGATCGGTCCATTCAGATTTATTATATCAAGTAGACCGATCCGAGGAGAAAATCATGTTGTACAGTTTAATTAATAATTTCACATCATTTGACGTAGGGTTTGATAAAATTACATTGCAATCAGCGGAGCTTTTTAAAATGTGTTTGCACTTAGCATTCCGGAAGGCCGCGTTATGGGCACATTCCATCAAGACATGCACCAGGTCCTCAGGTACACCGCAATGGTCGCAGTTCGGTGACGGAACCTTTCCCATAAGAAACGCAAACTTCTTGGATAGGATGTGCCCACAACGGAGCCTCATGATGACTACTATATCTTTTCTAGCCAGTTCGTGATTATCTATCCATGGAATATTGAGGGGTTGTGGCTGAACGGTTTTGTACCAAATGCCCTTTTCCCTAGAACGCAAGTCGAAATACTCATTCCATAACTTGTAACATTGTTTTTTAATCAAACAAATACAAACCGTGTAATATGGACGTATACTATATTCAACGCCATCAGTACTGGCTTGTCTCGCTAAGGCATCTACTTGTTCATTAAAGTCAACACCACAGTGTGACGGAATCCACTGCAACTTAACAGATTTGGAATTAGATGTTAACACAGAAATACTATCCAGAACTGTATAGGCTGTCGGGGTGCCTCGGATACCCGAGATACATCGAGCCAAATGCTGGAGCGCGCTTTTCGAATCTGTAAACACAACTATCCTGTCTTCTTGTATAGATGCGGCGTAAGAAAGAGCCTCAGAAATAGCGATTAGCTCCGCTTCCATTATACATATCTCAGTGTCTATTTTAAATTCCATTTTGAGGTTACATTGTGGATTAAAAAATGCTGCCCCAATTCCATCTCTATCCTTGGATCCGTCAGTAAATAATTTATAGTAATTCCTGTATCGCTGGTTAATGAAATCTAAACATATTGACTTCAAACTAAAATTTTTATAATGCCGCTTCGCTTTTGAGATACTTGGGATATTTAAATTGACTACCTCACTCAAATCTATGTTACTAATCCAAGTATTCATTGTATACATTTCCAGTTGTCGACTCGAATGAACGCTAGGTCTTCATACATAGTTAATAATAGTGGCTTCATTTTATTTCGCCAGTACATATTGTCCTTAAATTGTGCTAACTCCTGTATTAATTTAATTGTAATATTGTTCTCATGTGACTTGGCTTTAAGTATATATTTACCTCCTAAATAGTTTCTTCTTATATGCAGAGGAGGGAGACAAAGCTCACTTTCCATTGCATGAATGGGCGTGGTCTTAATAAATCCCCCGATCACTCTTAACGCCTGATTTTGTATCTTATCTAATTTATATAAATATTTTTTACAACTGTTGTTATATAAAAAGCTTCCATAGTCAAGTCTACTTCTAATAATTGCAATATATAGTTTTCTGAGATGTTTGGGGTGCACACCCCAGCCAGAACCCGCTAAAACTTTAAAAATATTTAAAAATCTTGATGTTTTATTTACTAACTCGGCAATATGCTTATTCCACTTTAAAGAACAGTCCAGCCACATCCCCAAATACTTCACAACACTAGCTACTTCTACTATATTACCATTAATATGAAGTGATATGGGTTGTCTATTAATACCTTTTTTAAAAACACAAACTTTTGTTTTTGTTGGAGAGATTTCCAAACCTAGATCAACAAGCAATTCACAAATTTTATTTATACCTGATTGCAATATATTTGAGGCATCATGGATGTTTTTACTTGATACGTATAACGCAAAATCGTCTGCATATTGAGACATTGTTACATTAGGTATTTGTTTACATATATGAAGAGTTGCAATATTAAATAATAAAGGAGAAATTGGATCCCCCTGAGCTATCCCTTGACCGGTAGATCTAGTTAAAATTACATTATCGACCTGTACGCTTAAGTTTCTTTCTTTTAAAAATGTCCATAAATACTTACAAATCTTTGAACCAACACCTAAACGATCTAAATTTAATAGCAAGGTTTTAGTATCTATGTTATTATAAGCGCTTTCTATATCAACAAAACACGCAAGTGTACATTGATCCCTTGAAAAACCCAATTGTATTCTAGTGACTAAGTTACTAAGATTATCCAGGCAAGATTTAGTCTTCCTAAACCCAGTGGTCTCTTCATAGAAATAGTTACCCCTTTCCACGAACCACTCTAATCTGTTTGTCAAAATAGTGTTGAAGATTTTGCACAGGCAGGGCATGAAAGAAATAGGACGTAAAGCTGATACGGATGAGTGGTCACGGCCTGGTTTCGGGATTGGTATGATACGAATTTGACGCCATTGAGTAGGTACGAAGCTTAGAGTGTAAAATAAATTGAAAATATTGAGTAAAATAGTAAATGCATTATCTGGCAAGTTTTTTATCATAGAATAAGACACTTCGTCAATACCAGGGGCTGTATCTTTCGCTTTAACGCATCTTTTTAGTTCACACAATGAAAAAGGTGATTCAATATTTGTGTTTTGAGATGAAAAGATAGGATATTTCGGGCAAACAAAGTCGGGAGTCATACTATGTAAGAGCTTACTAGCCATAGATTCATCAACATAGCTACTTGTTGGCTTGTAGCCTTTAAGCCATTTCATCTTTCTCCACATTTCTGCTACGGAAGTTGTTTCATCGATTGAGGAGCAAAGATTACAAAATGATTGGAATCTGGCTTTTCTTATTAAGGATTTTATCTTTTAATTTGTCTAAATTATTAGGGGTTGGGTTCTTTCGAAACATAGTTAGGGCTAGACGTGTTTCTGCAACTACTTTAGACAGTTCGGTATTCCAGTAGGGTTTTGGATTGAACTTTTGAGTTGGATCTCGATTAATTTTATAAAAAGGGATATGAGCATCAGCCGCTTCATTAATCGTACTAAGAAACAAATCATAACTAATTTGGGGGTCAACGACAATTAAATTAAAATTACTGAATTTACGTTCAATATATTTGCTGTATCCCTCCCAGTTAGCTTTTTTATAGTTCCGTTTTTTGATAAACTGTGGGTTATTGTTACAATACGAAATGTTTATCTTAATTATTAAGTGGTCACTGCCTAGAGACTCATTCGTAACCTTCCAATCTAAGTGTACCGCTAAATCAGATGATGCTATCGATATATCAGGGGATGACTCCTGCAAAACTCTGTTGACATATTTCACGCGTGTAGCTCGACCATTATTTAACGAAATAAAATTGTTATTTATTAAAGAATCAAAGATGTTGTTACCTCTCAAATCAGTCTTACAGGACCAGCTCGGTGATTTTAAAGGGCATCTAGCCCGTTAAAATCACCGAGAACTAGTGTTTTAATAGTTTTAAAAGAAAAAATTTCATTCCAATCACTCAAAGAAGTTCGTATAGATGGAGGGCAGTATATGATATTACGTAATCGATATATTGACAGTTAAAAACCTTTACACATATAACTTCGATTCCAGGTTCGACAGTTGAACCGGGACTAGTTGGGTCTTCACAGAGTTGTGTGTGACTATAGCAACTCCACCGTACGAGTCTTCTCGATCATGACGATAAATATTATAACCGCTTATTTTAAACGTAGCTTCTCTGTTTAGCCACGTCTCACAAATGGCAGCTATATGAATTTTTTCACTCGATAACAACTGCTCAAATTCTGTACTTTTGGGTCTTAAGCTTTGTGAGTTCCACTGGAAAATATTTATTTTGTAATTAAAACCCATTATGATCCGAACATACTTTTGAAAGGCAGATCCCAAAGGTACCGCCCCACAATGGATACCAGCCATTCAATAGATAATGACACTCCTTGGATAATTTTACTCTTTATGTCGTCTTGTGAATTATAAACTAACTCTTACAACTTAGAAAGTAGCTTCCTAAAACTCAAAGCATTTCTATTCTTTTCTCTTCTCTCGTTTCGCATTTGTGTCTCATTTTCTGATTCATCATTAGTGTCATTGTTAACCGCCTCCGATTCTGATAATATATCCCAGTTAAACACTTCGTTGTCATTTAGTCTTTTTTTCTTATTCTTTTTCTTCTTAGATTAGAAAGTAGCTTCCTAAAACTCAAAGCATTTCTATTCTTTTCTCTTCTCTCGTTTCGCATTTGTGTCTCATTTTCTGATTCCTCATTAGTGTCATTGTTAACCGCCTCCGATTCCGATAATATATCCCAGTTAAACACTTCGTTGTCATTTAGTTTTTTTTTCTTATTCTTTTTCTTCTTAGATTGTTCTTGTAAAGGTTCAGAGGTATCCATTGGGCTCGGTTGAGAAGGTGGTGGTATTAAAGTACTGGTATTATCGGTGTTACCATGACGCGGCAAAGGCTGGCTACGCTTGCGTAGGTATTCGAGTTCACATCTTGGGAGCGTGCAGGCGCAGGTGCGGATTCAGTTAGCTCAGATTGGGGTACCGGTAAGTTCGAGTGAGTCAGAGGTGGTTCTTCCACCCACGTCGGCGGTTCTGGGGGCACATACATTTATAAGGCTTTTCTATAAGAGCAGTTAAACTCCGCCATCAAATCACGAAGTCATTTTTCTTTTAGGAATGCTGGACAAGACTTGTCTAGTGATATGTGGCTCCCGGTGCAGTTAACACACTTAAACGATGTGGTCTCGCAGTTAACGTGGCCCTTTCCACACTTAGGACATACGACCTTTTTTGAAGGGCAGAGACGCAGGGAATGCCCAAATCTCCAGCACCGCGAACACTGCGAAACTGGGAACACGTAAGGGTCAACGTGAATCTTCATCTCATATATGTGTACCCACGCAGGCAGAGAGGGCCCTTTAAAAGCAAGTCGTACTGATTCGCTCTCTTCCCACCCAGTGCCGTCTTAATTTTTGCGTTTTAAACGTTTTACCGCTATCAGCTCACGATCACTTGAAATTACTTTGATTATGTCATCTTCGCTCAACCCCAATTCTACGTTCTTAATCACACCATATGAAGTAACAACCTCCATTGGTTTTTGACACCTCCATCTCAAGTCTTGCAATGGTTTACAATTAATCAATTCTTCTGCGCTGTCTAGACTATCAAACTGTAGAAATACTTTAAATGGGTTTATATATTTCACGCGACTAATATTTTCAATTTTATTGGATTTCAATATCTTTGCAAATGCAAACTGTTTAGGTAACTGTTCAGAACAACTTATAAAAATATCTATTTTCTGTGCTGTTCTCTTCCCATTTCTTCCAACCAGTATCCAATTTTCTTCATCATCCATCTCGCGAGGTCTCTTATTGCGTACAATAGGCGCAGAACTGGTTTCGGTAGACATCTCTTCCGGTTGTGGGGTGCTCTCATAATCAAGTAAACAAGTCTCCAGCGCTTCGACATCATTAGACTCAATTATAGTATTATGCAACACATCTTAGTTTTAAGCTTGTGCGTGTACATTGAGTGTTTCTGTAAATGTGGTGTTTCAATAAAGAGTTTTATCTATCTATCTATCTATCTTCCTCGATAATAGGTTCTGGTTCCATAATTAATAAGGTGCACTTTTGTGTGCACCTATCCTACAGCATGGCACGGACCGTGCCCGTAGGCACACAATAACAGCTGGAATGCTGTTCGGAGATAAGGACGCGCTCCGATCAAAACAACACGACTGCTGCGTACCGCGGGTTACTCAGAACTGTTCATTTGGTTGAAACCAAATGAATTGAATTTCATATTTCACAGAAGTTTGCAACTGCATTTCATTTGCTAAATGCTAATTGAGATTTCACATGCTAAAGATTAGTGCGAATACTAATTAATCCATCACTAACGTATACTATATTTTGTCATACTATTTTAACATAATCTGTGGTTCCGTCAACTCCGCATGATAATATATCCTCATGGTCCTACTAGGACAAAATAGTAGGTCCACTAGGAAACAGCGGATTTTATTACGATGTAGGACGTATCCACAGCCTATTATACGCTAGACGTATCCTATCCGAAATTCAGTAGGTACGGTTTCCTCGGGAGGGGTTGAAAGTGAAAATGTGTAGGTATTTGCGTAGCCCGATTTTGTTCATTATTTAGTTGAGGTATTTACCTACCTACTGTTCTGAAGTAGGTATACCTACTTACCAGAAGACCTGTGCCCCCTATTACGAAGGAGTTAGCAGCGATGATGACGCGCGTCTGCCGCTCAACTTCTGTCAAAATTGTATGAAAATTGACAGCAGTTGAGCGGCAGACGCTCGTCAGCAGCGCTGCTAGCTCGTTCGTAATAGGGGGGCAGAATCAGAACTATCGAGAAGCTATGAACATTGTATTCTCTTTGACGATGGTGGGAACTAATCTAAGGAAATAGGCTTTAATTACGACAAAGACACGATAATAAATATAAACAATACTTTATTTTAAAACATCTTAAAACACATTGAAATAAAATAATTATTAAATTATTGATCAGAAATAAAAACTCTCCGCAGATGGTTTCGGTTTGTCACCTCTGTAAAAAAATCATTTTAAGTTGAGCGACTGTGGCGTAGCGGTTGCTCGTGCGTCTTTCAAACTGACCCTGATTCGAACTCCGGTCGGCCCTGCACTAATAAATTTTAAGTTATGTGCGGAATTCGCACTCGCTCTTAATGGAATACATCGTGATGATGAACGGCATGATCAAGTATCACAACATTTGAAAACTTAGTGTTTTACTAGGTGGTAGGACTTTTCTGCAAAGTTCGTCTAGGTAGGTACCACCGCTTTGCCAGTTATTCTGCCGCCAAGCAGTAGTGTGCAAGTACTACTGTGTTCCGGTTTGAAGGGCATTGTAGCTAGTGAAATTACTGGGCAAATGAGACTTTATGACCTGATTACACAGTGTGGTAATCTGATTACTAGACTGTGTGATGACGTGCGCAGTGCAGTGTCACGCGAAACATTATTATTTTAAAGTTCCGAGTGACACTGCAACTGTTATGGGCGGCCGTGTTGCTTAACATCAGGTGAACGACTAGCTCGTCACGTCATTCATTCTCATAAAAAAAAAACACGCACTTAGCCAGCAGGATGCATTATGGCCTACACTTTAACTTGTCAGGGGAAGCCCATCAACAGCCGTAACTCCTCCACTGCTGAACAGGCATAAATGGTGGTTTACAGGTTTTATAATTGGTGATCGCAGATTTTAATGTACCGAGGAGCATGCTGCTCCCATTCCCTGGATATTCCCTTAGCCGGCCAAACCTAATTATAATAACGCCCAACGATCACATACATAGATCCTGGACCCTCACTAGGATTCCCTGGAACTAGGAACTACGAGGATCATGGTCCCACAACACCCTGACACAGAACAAGTATTTGCGCTTTTTTTCCCGCACAAATACCTGTCCTGTCGCGGGAATCGAACCCGCCACCTCCGGGTTACGAGCCGACCTGCTTAACCACCACACCACGGAGGCTGTCATTTAATTAATTAACAATAACAATTAACCTGCAGTTGTCTCCATATTTGTTCCGTGTCCGCTCCATTTTCTCGCTGTGCGCTCTCTCCCAGTTCCTTGGAGTATCTCTAATGAAAATAAATTATTTACTTGTTTCTATTGCTGGATAGGCTTGCGCTTGATCACTATCTCACCTGATGGTAAGTGACGATGCGGTCTAGTATGTAACGCGCTTGCCTAGAAGATAATTCACTCTCGATTTGAAAGACTCCAAGATTGTAGACTAGCTATCACTTAGGTAGGTAGTAGCATGGAATCCCATCAGGTACAAACAAAAAATAGCCTGAACTTGAAAAAAATGTAGTAATCGTGTCTAGAGAGTTACTAGTTAAGTGTCCAGTGTATTCATTTGGCCCAATAGTTCGCCAACACGCAATAAATGTCGCTTGACAATCTTGCGTTATGTAGAAATAAAATAATTCGTAAAATAGCCCGCGTTATTCCGTTGTATGGGATGAGGCATCTGTACTGTAGGTATTATATTATCTGGGGTAGTAGGTATCCTAGATGAACCAAAGAGCAAGGGGCCTTTGTTATGCTTGAACGGGCGTTTGACAACATCTCACTAGGGGGTCTAGCAAAGATCACAATCGCTAACGCTAACGCCTCACGCTAACTCCAAAAATGTATCGAAATGACATTCGCTGCGGAAAAGTTAGCGATTTCCGAAATGTCATCCTAGTACATTTTGGAGTTAGCGTGAGGCGTTAGCGTTAGTGGTTGGTATCTTTGCTAGACCCCCAGGGCGGTTATTCTCTATGGAAACACAGATTCCACACGATACGAAATCACGTCGTTATCGTGTCTTGTTCAAATCGTGTTACAGCGTTAGGAGTATCTTTACATTACATTGAGTTATTTTTATTTTGAATAAAATATATTGACATAAGTGGTCATATCTTTTGATGTGTTGATGTTTCGGGACGCGTCTCGGTAAAACATATGATTTTTGACAGTTCAAATCGCGCCAATTCCAAATAATTTATTCCGCGCGGTTTTGTTTTCGTTTCATAGAGAATAGAGTTTTGCAGATTTCTTATGTAAGACAAGGAATCCGCGTGGTTTCGAAGTAAGGAATCGATACGGAATAAGGGCCCTGATCGAAAGTGATGATGCGGTCTTTGTTGGAGCACGTTTATCCATGAGGTCTAGCTACATTGAGGTATGTATCACCAGCCTGTCTAGCAAAGATAACTTTCCATTAGCGTTAACACCAAATGTATGGAAATTACATAAGGTACCCCAGATAATTTAATACCTACAGTACAGACATTACCATGGCGTTGACGAATGGAAAGGGATCTCTGACTTGTAGACAATCTGTGTGCAAAGTTTCTTCAAAATAGGCTGAGCTGTTTTGGCATGACAGCCACAGCACCATATTTATTCTGTGGCCGCACAAATAATCAGATATCGTTATGTTTTTTGGATAAATAATAGAAATAATTTAACTAGGTATACCTACTTATTGCAATCTATCCCTTTCTGTCCCCTAAAGGGGAAAAACAGTATTGTTTATCAACTGTCTTTTTGCGGCAGAAGTACAGATGGTGCTTTTGGACTTACCCTCCCAAACCCAAGTTGAAAAACGGCTCGCCAATATTCAACCTTCCGCTCCCATCAAACTCCTTAGCCAGCACCTTCTTTAAAGCATTAGAAGACTGCACAAACTTGCACATGTACTCATTAAGCGTTTGCATCTTGTTCAAAAAGTCTTGATTCTCAAATTTCTTGTCACCATTGATCAAACTTTCTATTTCTTTGCTTATATACTGGCAATTCTTTTCCAAGGAACTTTCTGGACTAACATTTTCAGTATTGGTAGAAGCGTGCTTGAGGATTTTAATTTTGGGTGTAACGGTCTCTATAACGAATTCGCCTTCGTCAATGATTTCGTTTTGAGGTCTGTAATACGGTTGCTTTATGCCGTAGAAGCTGGAATTGGGGTCGTCTAGCAAACCGTCTTTTGTTTTTGCCATGACCAGTTTCAGGAGATTTTCGAGGCCGATTTTGTGGAGGTTTAGGAGATGGCGGTCGAGTACTGTTATTCTGAAATATTGGAGAAGTTTCAGACTGGCTAACTATTATATCAACAGCCTGAAGACGTCAATGATGATGATGAAGACGTCAAATGCTGAACATAGGTCTCCCCCACAGAGCGCCACTTTGAGAGACTGCTTGCCTCCAGAACATTTATGCGATAGGGGTGAGATCCTCGGTCCACTTCCCCCTGGGTGTCGAAAGAAGCTAACAATATAGCTATCGCTTTTACTAATGGAGCAAACAAATAAGTACTTGACAGTCAACCTACTGAATTAAATATCCACACAGGCACCAGAAAAGAAGGAGCATGTGAAATGAAGGGTGAAAAATTCAATTCAATTCAATTGTTTATTTGCATTCCACAATGTTGTTTAAAGATGTTCGTTTACGTAGTTACAGCTCATCATGGACCCTGTCGGGCACGCAACATTAGAAGAGAGGAGGATATATAATTAATATTAGTTAGTCAACAAAGGTATACCTCTTCATCATCATCATCATTAACAGCCTGAAGACGTCCACTGCTGAACATAGGCCTCCCCCGGGAGCGCCACTCAGAGCGGCTGCTCGCCTCCTGCATCCATCGGCTCCCCGCGGCTTTCACCAGGTCGTCGGTCCACCTAGTGGGAGTATAAGGTATACCTGTCTGCCTCGAAATGGCACAAATGGCATCTGTACGTTTCCTTCTGGTCTTCCATGCAGGCGGTGATGTCTGAAGTTCTCGAGAGAACAGATTCTGCTTTCAGCGCTTTCGACGTGCAATCGCTTCTTGCTGATAGATTCTAAAATACAACACAATTCGGAGTCTTCGTCATCGAGTACTACAATCGATAACTGTTATCGATAACCAGGACTCTTAACTCATGTATCATTATCATCATCACCGTCATCATCATCATCATCGTCATCAAAGGCGGTACAGCCAGGGGCGCGGTCTTGATCAGCGGAGGTTTGTTCTATCTACCACGTCTTGTGACATGCTTTTCCGTCCAGATGTTTCGGTAATCGCGTTTCTTCGTGTTCGTGCCCTATGACCTAACCATTTAGAATTGGCGGGCCCAATATCTCAGTTGGTAGTATCCCTGCCTGCTGAATTGAGGGCTGTGGGTTCGATTCCTGCCCGGGACAAACATTTGTGTGATGAACATAGATGTTTGTTCTGCGTCTGAGTGTTATATTGTATTCTTTGTATGTATTTACAAACAAAAAAGTATATAAGTATTGTATCAGTTATCTGGTTCCCATAATACAAGCTATGCTTAGTTTGGGGCTAGATGGCGCTGTGTGAAATGTCCACACATATTTATTTATTAATTTATTTATTTAATTCTAAGCAATTCTGCTTGCACGGCTAAAGTTTACACGATAGGTTATGGGCCCATAACCTACAAACTTACGTTAACATTGAGATTGCTTTCAGGGATCTCCGCATGACCAAATAGGGTCTTGCTCTTGCATATCCGAGCTTTTATCTTTCCCAGCAGCTTCGTGGCTGACGACGTACGAGTGGGCACTGGAAAACACAAAATATACTGCCAGGGTACCATTTCACCACACTGGTGTCAGCATTTTAGGCTGCCCTTTCGATTTGAGCTTTTCGTGACCTCTGAAGCACAGTAGTCATCACCAGAAAGATGTCCACTGCTGGGCATGGCCTCCCACACCTACATCGCCGCTTTGACCAGCTGCTTGCCTCTTGCAATAGCCATGATGACTACTATTAAAAATGAACAAGTAAATATTACTTTCATAAAGAAGATTAAAAATGAATGCAATAATTTAAAAAATAAGTAAAATCAGTAAATAAATCACGGAGTAATAAGCTTTTAAAGTTTCTGTAGGGGGCTTCTCCTGTCTCTTTCTCGCGAAACAGAGCCTCCGCAGTTACTATGAAAAATCCACTTGTGACATCACATGCCAAAGAGATCGTATGTAAAGCTACCACAGCTTTGTAAACTGTAAGTTGAAGAGGTGTTTAATAGTTACTGCTCACGACTTAGGTCCGGACACATGCCACTTAATAAATTCAACCACATGATGAGAAGAGCGGACTCCCCTAATTGTGGTACTTGTGGGGTCCTAGAGGACGTACATCATGTCCTAGTGGAGTGTCAGGACCCAGTCTGTGAGGGCACAAATGCTAGCGCTGTACGGAGTAAATTTGGCGGACGTAGGAGTCTTGGCTTTTCCACTGAGTGGGGCTGCCAAGACCCTTTTCACGATGATTAAAGATGTATTTAAGTAGGCAGAATATAAGAATGTACATAATGGAGCTGACATAATACCTATGCGCTCCCAAAAATTTAAACATTAAAAAAAATAGCTGCCACAGCTTAATAATGAGGTACTATGAACGACCTTGCTTTGACGTCACTGGCCGTTTGAGCTATCTCTTTCCTTTCCGGTTTTTAAAATGTTGTAACTTTGTCATTTTTTGAGATATTTTATTTTTGTTTTCACAAATGTTTATCTTTTGAGGAATATTAATAATTTTTGTCATCATGACTATTATCAGCTCCCGCGGTTTTTATAGTGGGAATTTGGATTTAAACTCATAATAGAAAATGGCTTGGCTCATAAATGGCTCATAATAGAAGATAAACGTACGTTTTAACCCCCTGTTCTTGTTTGCGGAAAATGGTGTTGATGGTGGTGATACACGAGGAGGCATTGTACTTGATTTTGTCTGTAAAGGAAATATTTTAGGTTAAGTATAGGTACTTCGGTATAAAATAAAAGAGAAAATGAGGTAAGGTATGGTTTCGATGACGGTAAGTTCCATAGTCGAGTACCTATGATTTGCTCCCTTCTTCGCATTTAACCATTACCTACTCTGTTTACTACTTTTCTTTTTTTTCCTATTTTTCTTTTATACAAGGTGACCTTGAATTGGTATGTTATCCCGAAATGGGGGGACTAGGACCATGCCTACAAGTTGTGAGAGCTTTACTTGAATCTGGGTGTTTCCAAACTTCCATGGTAAAAAATAAACCCACTCGCAAAATTGCACGTGCGATCGCTACGAGAGTTTACAAGATACTATAAATTCATTTCTAAACACAGGTCGTTAATCTCATTTTTGTGCAAGGTCAAGTTGTTCGGTCAAGGACGAACTTCAACCACCCAGCTGCGCTAAGGCTATTTTCGAACGTAAACTTTACATGGCATTTCTTCAATGAAAAACTATTAATTTAGTAAAGTCGTAGAAGAAACATTGGCTACCTTGGGGTGTAGATGTAAATAACATACATACATATATTACATATATTTCGGGATAACATACTAATTCAAGGTCACCTTGTATTTTTAATGTCTTGTCTTTTTTTATTTCTTTCTTTTCTTTTCGATCTTTTGTTTCTTTCATTCTTTGCCTCGTGTCGTCTTTTCTGTCTTTCAATTCTTTTTCTTTTCCCGCCAATTTTGTATTCATCATCTTTCATTCCTTGGACTTCTCTACCTACTTTTAAATCAGACGAGTTCACGAGTTTAAAGTTGTTTGCTTTGCTTTGTTTTTTATTTTTTGGCTACATAGTGCCTTTTAAGCTTTTCTTTCCTTTATTTGCCATTATTTTGTTTCATTTTTTGCGTTTTTGCTTCATATCTTCTTCTAGGCAAGCCATCGTCGACCGCGTCGTCACTTACCATCAGGTGAGACCGTGGTCAAATGTTAACCTATCGTTGATAAAAAAAACATCTCAGACTATTCTCTCTTTGCTTTATTTCCTCCGTTTTCCTTTTTTTTCTTTTTTTTTATGAGAATGAATGACGTGACGAGCTTGTTGTTCGCTTGATAGATAGATAGATAGATAGATAAACTCTTTATTGAAACACACAAATTATAAATAAAAGTACAAATTTAACTGAAGTGTTACAATTGGCGGTCTTATCGCTTAAAGCGATCTCTTCCAGACAACCATGTGTTAAGCGACACGGCCGCCCATAACAGTTGCAGTGTCATTCGGAAATTTAAAATAAAAGTTTCGCGTGACACTGCGCTGCGCACGTCATCCTGACGTCACACAGTCTAGTAATCAGATTAATAGACTGTGATATCAGGTCATAAAGTCTCATTTGCCCAGTAATTTCACTAGCTACAATGCTCTTCTTCCACAAATGTTTTATTTACCTGCCTACTTTCTAATTCCTGCTTTTTCTGTACCCACCTTTAACTTAGGCGAGCCCAGTTCAGGAAACTCGTCCCCCGCTGAAGCCTCATGATGGAGCTGTCGATGCATCATCAGAGCGCTCTCGAACTGCGCCGTAAAACTGCATTGCGAGCAGCTGGAACAATTTACCACATTGTTTCCTCCTGGATGTTATCACCATCATCATCATCAGCTCGTAGATGTCCACTGCTGAACAAGCCTCCCCCAGACAGCGCCACTTTGAGCGGCTGCTCGCCTCCTGCATCAATCGGCTCCCCACGGTTTTCACCAGGTCGTTGGACCTTAGGTCCACCTAGTGGGGGGTCTGCCTACGCTGCGCCTTCCGGTTCGTGGTCGTCACTCGAGAACCTTTCTTCCCCATCGGTTGTGCAAGTTGTGCAAGCGATGTGGCCTGCCCATTGCAATTTCAACTCCTGGATATAACCTGGGGCTTTTCAAGTCTAGAGTGATAATGGCATTATGACATTGGAACGCTCTACCAGCAACAGTGTTTCCTCCTGTCCTGGAACCTGGGTCTGGGGTATTGTATCAGTTGCCTGGTTCCTATAGTACAAGCTTTGCTTAGTATGGGGATAGATGGCGCTGTGTGAAATGTTCACAAGATATTTATTTATTTGCTAATATGAACACTTTTTGTCGCCTGTGGGTCTAGCACGAATATTTACGCGCGCGTAAGTGTAACGTTAACGTAAGCCAGTTGTATAGGGCGCAGATCAAATGCCATACAACTGACGTACGCTAACGTTACACTTACGCGCGCGTAAATATTCGTGCTAGGCCTACTGCTCATTTTAGTATAGCTACCATGTTATTGCTTTGATTGTCGTATTGCTGTGTTCCAACATTCAGTATTTGGCGCACTATATTAATAATAATTTAAAACCATTTATTCCACGTTTATAAAATAAATCAGTGTGCGTCGGAAACTTACATAACAAGTTGAATAAATTTATATATTATTTCTTCTTTCTAAGTATAGGCACAGGGTACAGGTACCTACTATAGTATTATTAAAAAGTCACCTTCAGCATCACCTAAGATCCGCGACATATTACGACATCTATAATTTCATTTGAGGGTAAAAATCCTCAAATGAAATGAAAAATATTGAAAATTAATCAGTAGGTAGGTACTTATCTAGCAACTGTATAAGGCCTAATTTTTAAGGCGTGTATTTATCTAAACTTAGCCCTCTGATTAGGTAGGTAGGTAGGTAACACAGAATTCGGCCTATTACATAGGGACCGTAGGGTAGGTAAGTAAGTACTTAGTTGTGTTTTGTGTTGTCGCCCGGACACGCAATAAAACTGTACCTTCCTATTAGGAAAAAACTACAAAGTTTTACCAGCAGACAGGCCACGCATTGGAAATTAAAAGAATAATCGTAACTTACCAATAAGCCATTCAAAAACTTTTCGAGTTTACCAAAAAAAACAGTAAAACGGTAATTCAAAATTGAATGGTAAACAGAAGGTGACAGAGTCAAACTGTCAAAAAGTACACGTCAATGCACCTAATGTTTTGTATTGTCTATGGTTTCTAGGAGAAAAAGAGGATTATAATTATTTTTTATTCTGAGTCTTTTTACTTTTTTCTATGAAGTTATGCTGCGTTTACACCGTTCCAGTTGATTTCCACGACAATGAAATGTAGGATGTGTAGGTAGGCACACTTGTGTTTTTTAATACATACACTGTCTAATCTTACGTAGGCATGTGACACTGGTGTCTTGGCAATTAGTCGGTACCTATTTATTCTTTAATTATTTTTTAAAATATACCGAGTAGATTATAATAAGTATAATAAATACCCGCTCTGCTTACAAATGACAGTACGAGAAACTTAGTTACCTAACTTAGTACCTACCTAATACAACATTACAAAAATGAAATATACATAAGTACCTAAACTAAGTAGGTACCAACATCTAATTAATACTTGGTTTAGGTTAGGTACCTACCTACTTGTGATAATCATTTATAAAGCAAATATCTAAGGAATACCTCTCGTAAGCCGTCTGAATAGTCGGTAAATCTTGTACCCTGACCAAACTATTTTGCAAAATGTCAAAGCTGTCAAATTACCTCATTGCTACTTGTATTATTATTTATTCTGTATCGTTAAAGGAAAAACCATATAAAACCTACTTGCCCTAATTACTTAGTCTATTATTAAACTGCGATAAATATTGGGTAAGTAGTAAGTAGTAGGTAGGGCTAAGTGGCTAAGTATTAAATTAAGATGGTATTTGCTGTAAAGCTTTTATAACAGTGTAGGTATAAAACAAGTAACAGTTATTCTAACAATGTTGGACAACGTAAAATCAACTTATTATCGACCAAGTCCTTCATTAAAAACGTGAGAATAGCTATTTTTCAATACACTTTGCAAACGATTACCGGCTCCCGTACGCGTTTTATCATGAAACAAGCAAACCAAGATTGTTTGTAAGATGATAAGTAGTAAAACACGCTATAAGGCTGTGGAGTTAAGGCTGTCTCAAGTGTGTTCAAAGGTAAGTATTTTTCTTTTTAGTTCAAAAGCCTCATGACATGTACGACACCGACACGAATAAGCGGCGAAACCGAGGCCAGTCGATCGCGGGGGGTCGAACTGAACGCGTGTCGTGCCTGTCAAAAATCTTGTTTTCCACTCAAATTCCTGTCCACAATTAAATATAAACTCTTCAAAACACAACAGAAGTTCAAAAAATCTAATCCAGTAAAGTGTAGTACGTAAAAGTTGAACATAACAGGAGAACACGTAAAAGTAATTCGCAAACCGGTCCACGCTATAGGAAGTTATATAAAGTTTACTTGCGGCAGCAGTAAGCCTTTTGTTTAGTGTTCAAAGTTTTAGAATTTCAAGTGGTAAATACGTTGCTCTGAGTGAAAACCGAGTTAAGTGAGACAGGTAAGTCGTTAGTCTTTTTTGAGTGATCTGCGACTTTCTCTAGACGTTTTAGGGTTGACTGCGTTACTTGAATGAGTCAGTTCCATTCTTTTGTGTTTTTTCTACAGTTATTTTTACACGGGTACTCAGCTGGCAGAACTATCTGTAATCTGTATGCTTCTGGTTTTTAAGTATATTTTTGCACGGCAATAATATAAGATAATTGATATGCAGGGAAGATGAATAAAAACAAGTACCGTCGCATGTAAATTTTAATTCAATAAGATTTTTTTATGGAATGGATGTTGTAAGCAAATAAGCTTAAATTGTGCAGTTTTGTAAGATAATTAATAATTAAGACCCGAGCGTCTCTTATTGTAACAAAAAATCTCATATTCAAAAAATTATTCTCTTTGGTACAATTAACTTTTTTCCTGTCAACTTGAGGCACAGGTTAGAGCAAAATTAATACTTGAGGTTCCAGGTACGTCTAAGTGCAGTAGCTTTGTACGAGTCCAGTAACTTGAACGACCACAAGCACAACCTAATAAATGGGGCCAATTGAACATGCGTTAGCATGGGCACAAATTACTGATTATGTTTAACGTTGTTAATTTATTTGGCTATTAGGAACTATAATAGTTTAATATTATTATTATTTAAATCTCAGCAAATAGACAGTGAAATAAATACTGTAAATTGCAAATATTAGGCACACAGTGCAAGTGTGCAGTTTATAGGTACCTACGGTCTACATTTTTTTCAATAGAGCTATAAATTATTTTTGTAAAAATTAGATAAATAGATAGATAAACTTTATATTGACACCAAAATAACAAAAATAAAATAAACAGGAAATCTTACAAGTAGGTTATAATGGGCGGTCTTATCGCTAAAAAGCGATTTTAGCTTCACCTAAAAACCATTGTTTTGGTTAAACGTTGCCACAAAAACTTATTTCTTGGTATAATGGGGATGTAACGAAAACGAACTAACACAAGTGATTTAGAATTTGAATAATTACGTGCAACTGCAAACGAAAAGTAACCGTTGTTCCTGGTCGTTGGTTAGCTGACTGAGTGCATCTATAAGATGCACTAAGACTGCTAACAATAAGAATAAATGGCAATTTATTCAGTGGTCTTTATAATCCATCATCTATCATGCTTTCTAACTTGTCTAACAACGAATGCCTCAACAAAAACAAATAAGTCGATCAATCTCATAGACATATATCTACAAAAACAAGAACAGCAACACCTAAAGACGCGAATATTAATAAAAACCGTAGGCGTAATTTCCATTCTAGAACTTTGTTTAAGTTTATATAACATCCTTAAAATAGAATGATTCACAAAAAGTTGATTTTAGTAGGTATACCTACCATTCTATGACGCAAGAGGGTCCGAAGCCGCACCACAGCGTTTCAAATGACCACGTCGAATCGCCAAACGTTTAATACGCAAAAAGAGATATTTATTACAAAAATAACAAGTGAAAAACCTTTTCTATTATTGGCTTTAATAAACACAAGTTCTTCATAACTTCCAAAAGACAGAATCCGCTAAAAGCGTGATAAATAAGTGGTGAACTGTTTGTTGATAAGATAGTTTAAAATGTTAGATTAGATGTAGTTACTAACTAACACTTAGTTATAAGTCAACTATCCCTTGGGTGTTGATGTCAAAATAAACAAATTATTTATTTATTTATTTAAAGTAGGTACATAATAATATAGTCTTTATCATGCTTGAATTGCTTGCTTGCCCTGTGGCTGCATCTGCATTTTACCCATTCCTTGCAGGAACATAAAATCACATAATATATCTAAGCAATTACAAAGTTTAGGCATTGATGGTCCAATCAATCCAATCAATCAATAGCAATCTGTTCCTTAGTCAATTCGTTATAGGCAAAGTAAAACCGCATACTTTTTTGGGATAAAAAATAACGTGTGTTCGTTTTGCTACTGTCAAAAACCTGAGTGCAAATTATGTCCACAATGGTGCAGTCTTTTCGACCTAAAAGTCACACAAAACAACATTTAATTAGTAGGAATGATGTAAGGTTGCCAGTGTTTCTCAGATGACCACGTCGAATTGCCATACATTTTCCATTATTCGAGATTGTTATCAACTGTAGCGAAAGCCATAATGACTTCCTCTTTTAGACTCGAATGTTAATGCCCTCCTGTTTTTAAACACTTTGCCCTGGTTATGGGCAAATTAATGTTATGTAAGTTTGTCGATAGTTTAGAAACACTATTTCTACTGCAAAAGTTTGAACGAAGTTAGAACGTGTTGGACCGTAAAAGAGAGATTTATTATTATATAAACTAGAGACCCCGAAAAAAATTCCTAATACCTAGATGTAGATAAAAATTTTGTAATGCCAAGGAATATGTGAACATACAGGCCCCTTATTTATTTGCGAAACAGACGTCCTTAATTATAAATGTACAGCAATATTATGCTGCATCCTTTTAACTCGTCTCATTTTACTAAACTGACAAAAAATGGCAGCTGGATGAACTGATAATTGGACTAAATAGTAAATAAGCCACTTGCCACTTTGCTCTCTTAGGTATTTATTTATAATAGCAAAATTGAAATTGTTAATATTTTTCAATGTCCATCCATAAATATCATTTAAAAGCAAATAAACAGTTTATTTCACATATCTTATAGACTAAAATATGAAGAATATTAATAATAATATGACTTAGAAAGACTTTTCTAATATAAAGGTCTGGTTTAATTCATTGTACATTTATTCAAAAACTAATAAACATAAATTTTTGAATGAATCTACAATGAGGGCTTGTAAACAATAAACATCTCCCCGTGTCAAAGACCCCTAGCTTTGTAATGTAAGCCTACTATTATTGTATGGAATAGAAAAATAAATAATAATACCTATTCATATTCATTATACTAAATACTGTAGGTACCTAAGCTAACTTAAAAAACAAACTATGATGGCTAAAACTACATAAAATCTAAACTAATATAAACTGAGTAAATATAAAACTATAAATATTTTAAAAATACCTACTTAAATACTTACAACATTTTTTTCTTATTGGTGCCTTAAGTTACATCCAAATCCATACATATTTATTTATAAAATATAAGTTTTCAACCAAATGGCAACACTACGATCCCGTTCAAAGACAAGTTGCCAAAACAAGGACTGGATCAGTCTAAACAAGCATAACATAACGATTCTTCAAATTAAGAATTATAGTAGAATCTTCACCTCTTAAGATTAATGTAGCCATGAACATTAATAACATATTAGTAAGATTTACAGTTTTGCACAGTGATGACTTATGGAACTGAGACGTGGTCTCTAATTGTTGGCCTCATTACTAAGCTCAAAGTCGCGCAACGAGCTATGGAGAGAGCAATGCTCGGTGTTTCCCTGCGAGATAGGATCCGAAATGAGGAGATCCGCAGGAGAACTAAAGTGACCGATGTAGCTCTTAGGATTAGCAAGTTGAAATGGCAATGGGCAGGCCACATCGCTCGTAGAACTGACAACCGATGGGGAAGAAAGGTTCTCGAGTGGCGACCACGAACTGGAAGATGCAGCGCAGGCCGGCCCCCCACTAGGTGGACCGACGACCTGGTGAAAGCCGCGGGGAGCCGATGGATGCAGGAGGCGAGCAGCCGCTCTAAGTGGCGCTCCCTGGGGGAGGCCTATGTTCAGCAGTGGACGTCTTCAGGCTGTTAATGATGATGATGACGACACTTTTGCAGGTACTCCGAACAATGGAGAACACAATAGGGTCAATTACTATCAAATACATTTAAAATCGAAATTTTCAAGATAGGTATAAAAAAAGTAAAAACACAGTTTTTTTTCGTAATTTTTTGTAGATTTATTTGGCATGTAAAGTAAAAAACTTTTCAGGTCCATTGTAACCATAGGACCATGATCTTTAGATTGGGTTTTTTACCTTGGCCTAAGTACCTACTACCTAAGTAGGTATCTGCATTATTATCTTGTATTTTTTATTTCTTATAATGCAACTTAATTCACCACAGAAATCAGCTGTAGGTACATAAGAATTCTCGCAAAATAGCAAGATAACTAACGGTAGTTGCGTGTTAGACAAACCATAAACAAGAAAGTCGTAAGCCCCAACAACGTTGTTACGATTTGCGCTCTTTTGTGTTCATGCAAAAGACTTTTACTCAGCTTGTGCGTTGCGTCTTTAGGTCACTGGCTCTAAACAAGTGAGATAGCAATCTCTTTTTATGGTCAAATGCTTACGAGGAAAAGGGAGAGAAGGCATCGCGACATGATTTAGAATGAGATGACAGATGACTTCTTGCATTGAGCTTTTAGGTCGTGTATTTACTTGGTATTTACATAATTAGGCAAGGTTTCTAATTTATCATCTAAAGTAGATAGATGATATAGATTCTGGTTTTATACATTTTTAAAGTACTTAGGATCTTAACCTTGATTGTATTGGTCTGGGTTCCCGATATTTCGGTACGGTTACATGCACCATGTTCACGGGTAGACTGAACAGTGAACTGAAGATGAAGAAGCGGGTGATAAAAAGAACTCGAAATCCTTTTTTTTTTCTTATATTTTGGCTCCACACATAGTGTATTTAGCCAGTGTCAAGTAATATATTTTCATCGTGTTATAAAATATTTCACGCAGTCATGTCCTAGTCATAGTCATAGTCTAAGTCAGGTAGTCATAGTCCAGTCTAAGTCATGCTCCAGCAAAGTGGTGGCAACTTTACTACAAGCTACTATGGAGTTTTGGAAGCAACACAAAAAATCACGTTTCACCACATTATATCACTTGCCCTCACTCATGCTCGTAATTCATTCAGCACTTTATGCGTAAAACGCCACCAATTTTAAACATTAACACTAGAAAAAGCAAAAGTTTTGAAAAATAATACAATGCAACGACGTGAACTTTTCGCGTTCCCGCCAAAACTCCCTCGAAATACTTATTAGGAGAAGAAAAAGCGGTCTACCCCCCATTCTTAGTCTTTTACTACGAGAATTCAGAAGAAAATCAGACAGCCTCTGCGGTGTAGTGTGGTGGTTGAGGAGGCGACGGGTACGAGTCCCGCGACAGGATAAACATTGAAAAAAAAGCGCAAATTCTTGTTCTGTGTGTGTGTTGTGGCAGAGTCTCCAGATTGGGGGTTTTTTTCGCAATTCTGGGGAAAAATAAAAGTTTTGGGGAAGTTTTGGGGAAACGAAAACCTTGGGGAAATATTTGGGGAAGAAAATTTCAAGACCGGGGAAATTGGGGAAGTATTTTTCCACCCATTCGTACGTCTAATGCCATCTAATATATTTGTGACGCTCATAATTCTATGATTATAACCGAAAAAACAAGATAACAATAATAAAAACCGTGAAATCGCTCAAGATGTCTCAAATTGGTCTTAAAGTAGTGGCAGCTAGACTAAAACATAGCTAAAACCGACAGAACTGCCTATTGCTAAGATCTAACGTGCCACTCGTGCCATATCAAAAAGATACAGAAGCACCTGATCTATTATCTCCTTCTGTAATGGAGATATAGTTGTTCTCCCCTTTTCAGGACTACTGATTTTGTATTTACAATAATTGTTTTATTCCTATTTTCTTCAATAGGGATCTTACAGATGCATGATGATGGAACAAGTGAACAGATTTCGTTTTTTTAATTGAGTAGAAATTTCCCTTGCTAGATTTTGAGTTTTCTTTTTTCTAACATTAAGAGCTTATTTTGGTATTGTAAGGATCTAAAAGTGCCTTTAGTAGAGCAAATATACATTTGTGATCATTAAGTAATAATAGAGCAGAAACATCAAGAAAAAAAAATTGTGGACATAGGCGTTGTGGTGACGTCATCATCATCGTAAGCTTCAGGATATAGCTTCAGTAATAATGTGCATGCAAGTAGGAACAACTTCCTCAGTTTATATCAATTATCGTGAGTCTGATCCAGCGGAGTAGCACCGTGACACCCAAGCGTGCCTGAAGGGCCTACGGTGCCTGGGATAGGAAACTAGGTACGCATACCTAGCCACCAGGTCGCATGGAATAGCCAGGATACCCTGACTCCTTCCACCGACTACGTTGTACTCATGATCCTCCGAGAGAATCCGCATTTTGGGGGTTTCCCCCCGACAGGCCTCCTCGCACCCCTTACAGCCTGACCTCTCCTCCGGGGCCGCGGTCCCAAAGACGAGAAGACTCTATAAGCACTATAGACTAACATCTTCTCGCCGTTATGATCGAGGGGCCATTCCAAGATCCGGTGTGGTGCCGCCATTCTAACACCCTTAAAGATGCTAGCCATGCGAACACCACCAAGAGATAATTCAACCTAGGCCGGCGGCTGGTTGACTCTTTGGACGCGCACCCCGTTGAGCTACAACATGCTACTTTCTAAATGCCAACTCATGGGCCCAAATGATGCAATCGGTGCAACACCGCTGTCTCAGATCACACATGATCTAACGTTTTAGCATAGTAATATAAGGTTATCATCATATGAATGTAAGGTCTACTCACCCATTACGGCCACTACCGTACTTTGGGCAGCCACGTGCTTGTCGGCTACGCCCGACCTCACGTTACCTTACCCAGGAGTCTCCGCAAGACTTCCTTCGCACCACGCCTGTTCTTATCACAAACCGGAACCTACGTTCCGCCTTCATCGCACGTGGATCGACATTTCCTTACTGCTCAAGGTATTCTATCTACCCTAGGTATTAATACTCATTACTTATTCGTAGCGTCTACTCTCTGGCAGCCTACCTTTAATACTGAAAATAGCTTGCCAGTTACAACAGTCAATTTACCCAAGAGTCATCGACTTACCAATGGATGGCGATCGCGACACGTCGCGACAGGCGTCATTTGAATGATTTTTTAAAGTGTAAACCACACTTTAAAAAGATTTATTTTACGGTACGATTTTTGCAGCTATCGGTCGAGTGACCATCGCTTAGTTGGTAGAGCGTCCAATCCGTGAGCGTGAGTTGGAGGGTGCGGGTTCGAATCCCACTGGTTCCTAAAATTTTGAGGACTATAATATTTTTATAGGCATCATAGTTTCGGAAAATTCCAAATAATTAATACTATTCAAGGATTAAAAAAAAAATTTAACACCTAACCAGTTCACCCAAGTAGCTTTTACGCGAACTTGTATTTTCCAAGTAGATCACCACGCACACCATGTTTGGCTAACCCTCTACCAAACACCCTGTATAAAGTGTATAATCACCAAAATGATTCCGCAGGTAGTTTCAAAATATTTGGGGAAAAGTCGGAGAAATTGTATCATTTTGGGGAATTTTTTTGTCACCTATGGGGAAACTTTGAAAACTCAATCTGGAAACCCTGTGTTGTGGGAGCATGGTCCTCGTAGTTCCTGGGTCCCTAGATACAGGGAATCCTAGTTAGCGTCCAGATCCAGAATCTATATATGTGATCGTTGGGCGGTATCATAGATTTATTGTCTATGACGACAACAAATAATGTAGGTAATTCTATGGAGGGCTGATTTCAAATGAGTCACCTATGGAATCCTCAAGCTACAGTAATAGGTCCAATACAAGGCAATCATTTTTCTCAAGCGAAAGTCATAGACAATTAGAGAAAGCACTATTACCACAACGCGCCAATTATAGGTCGGTGACATTTTACGTTAACCAATCACGTACTCTGAAAGTTGACAGCGCCGATTTTGGCGAACAGTGATTGGTCGATGTGATTTTCATACTAATTTTGAGGACGTTTCAAAAAGGAAAAGTAAAATTGACGTCATCTTTGCATAGTATACCTACAAAAAAAATATTTTCATTTAACAATAAACCAAAAACATTTTTATATCTTAAAGAAAAATTAACAACAAAACTACCCACAAATACTTAGTAGATTTTTTCCTCTAATCTGTGACGTCAACGTAGAAATCATAATATGACGTCACGTAATAAAAGATAAATAAAATATGCTTTATTGCACAAACCATAGCTCTGTGGTACAAACAACAAAAAAGTAAAATGTAGGTATATATTGATCTTTGGGTACCTACACCTAGGTATACATAAGCGAGCTACAGAGCATTTATCTTCCAGTTAACAGATCATTTTAATTTCCATAGTAGGTATCTAATAGCTTATAGTAAGTATTGTCCTTAATGAATACATTTTATAGGTACTTACTCAATGTGGAAAACAAATTGCCATTAAAAAAACGGCTCAGCTGTGAATCGCCGTAGGGTACCCTACACGTTCAAATTATATTGATCAATCTTTGTGCTTGATTAATTTATTGATCGTGTAAGTAAGGGGCACCTAAGTATTCCGCAGTGATTTTCAGTGTATGGAGAAAAAACTTGAGCATTTAGCATTTATAAATTATTTTTGTATAAGTATATGCTTTAAGAGAAAACATTGACGTGGTTAGAACGTGTATGGGGACGCATATCTAAAGTATTTTCTTTTTGAAAAAAAGAAAAACTTTTTTATACATCTACATATCACATAATCTATTACCGTACCTAAAGTTCCGAAAACAACGGAAATACGCCCACTATTTCCGAAGTACGGATGTAACCTACACTGGTTTATTCCAAAAATCCCAAACAATAAATGTTGTGGATGGTGTGGGCGCAGACAGCTCAGTGGTAGACGGTGCCACTTACAAACCGGCGCGCCCAGGTTCCAATCCTGCTCGGGCCTGCTCCAATGACTTTTCAAATGATGTGGCGAGATCACAGACCTAGAATTTTTTCGTTACGATAAATATATGTAAGTACTTATGTGTGTGTGTGTATTTTGTCACCAATTAGCACAATGAGGTGATCATAGACATTAGTGATGGATTAATTAGCATTCGCCACATTTATTTAGCATGTGAAAGCTCAATTAGCATTTCGTAAATTAAATGTAGTTGCGAAACTGTGAAGTATAAAATTTCATTTATTTCATTATTAATTTAATTTTTATGTATAAAGTTTCATTTTTATTACATGTTCCATTTCATTTGTCATTTCATTTCAATTTTCATTTCATTTTAGCAAATGTTTTTATTTTATTATTTTAGCATGCTAAGACTCGTGAATTATGTTTATCAAATTTATGCAAAATTGCATTAATTGCCATCGCTAATAGACCTAATTCCTGAATATTCTAACACTTTTTAAACTTTCTAGACTTAAATTGTTAGTAGGCATCGCTACTATTTTAATATCTGTGGTAGGTATTGTATGTCGGAACATTGATAGTGAAGTTTTACAAAACCAAATGCGGGTAGTTGGAGACACCCGGCCTGCACGACGGCACTTTCTACTCCGTGATGCGTGACATAAATAAATAAATAAATATGTGTGGACATTTCACACAGCGCCATCTAGCCCCAAACTAAGCATAGCTTGTACTATGAGAACCAGATAACTGAACTGAACCGGAACTGGTATACTTTTTTGTTTGTAAATACATACATAGAATACAATATAACACCCAGACGCAAAACAAACATCTATGTTCATCACACAAATGTTTGTCCTGGGTAGGAATCGAACATAGTATCTCCTAAGTTGTCTGTGACCACTGTCAAAATTTAAAACCACTCGAAACGTCAAATTATTTTTGATAATATACTGTGCCCAAAGAAACCCATTTTAACTAATATGCTAGGTCTGTGAAGGTGGCGATGCTCCACAGTCCAGACTACCTAGTTGGCTAACGCCACTTTCGATTTAATACTAATATGCAATAGCAGACATAATATAAGCGCTATATGCTGTAAAAACAAATTAAACTGCCTATACGTTGTGACTTTTCGAAGAGTATAGCCCATCGATAATAATCAGCTGCAAAATACCCACGTCAACGAAATTTAATAAACAAAAAACAAACGAATGCGTCACTAAAAAGTGTAAAACAAAACAACAGTCATCTAAAGATCGGGAAGAGCGACCTACGCCCCCTTAATACCGAGATACCTCGCACTCGCAGTATGATTGTAAACACTGGCCGCGTCGACAGAATTCGCGGGTGTCACCGCTTGGTACAGATTGTGACGGCCAGTTGGACGGCTGTGCGCGAAACTGCACCACGAATTTAAAAATAATTAAAACATGTTTTAGTTAACTGTTTTTTAAACTTTCGTTGTTGTTTATTTTTAATAGAACTTATGGGATCTTTGCCATGATTTGATACGAATAAATACAGGATTAGGATGTTAAAAGATTAACCAAACTTGGTAAGCGTGTATTGGGTATCTTATTGGAAAATACAAGTTTAAGTTCAAGCTGCTATATGATAAATGTATGCCTATTAAAAAGTGTTTTTTTTTTCTAACGCTGACGCTTTATAGATTTTATTATTATACATTTATTTTAAGAGGGTGATTTTTCATTTGCACGATATTTCTACGTACACGAATGGCGTAGATTCAAAAGTAGTTTTATAGTAAAATCTTAAATCTTGCTTAATTATAATTAGACACTAAACTTCTCTAAAGTATTGCATTGATTACACAATTATTTAACCCATTGTAGTCATTCAGTTTAAAAGTAAATATGAATTCTTTTGTTCATAAAGATGTTAATTAAATTATTATTTAATTAACTGTACGAATAATAAGAAGGTTTTAAATTACGCTGATGTCGTGAATTATATTAATGGGTCCTACCTTTTTGAAATGGAGAGGTTATTTTGACTTTGATGGAATGTTTAAAAATAGTGTTTTGGTTTGCAAAACTCATCATTACACACTGATATCATAATGTACTATTGTAGAATAAGAAGAATTGATTTCATAAATATTAAAGTTTATTCTTAGCAAAGACTTACAGCACAGCCTCTCTCATCTCTAAGCTGATTGCGGATTATTGTTTAAACTGCTTCAATTATCACTGACACAACAACGTCCGAACAGCCGTCACATGTTATCTGAGCAGCGGCCGCTCATCATTAAATTTACATCAATAAAATAAACGTTCTAGCTTCAGTGCATTGCTGTGCCTCGAGCAAGCGTGTAGTGCGCGCCAAATATCACCACGCTTCACGTCGAATATACAACAAAAGTTCCTGTTTTGAATTACGAACTGCTTAGGTGTTTGTGTTTTGTTTTTTAATTTTTTTGAGTGCAATGAAAATGATGGCAGACGGTGACGTGCCTCTAGTCGCCAGTTTTGGCGGTAGTGAAATTGAGTTTGGTGGAGCGAATGGAACGAAAACTGTTGCTGGCAAGACTAATTCGAGGTCAGTGTTTTTATTTTTTAAACGACAGTCGCGGAACTTGCTGAGAGTCCTATCAAAATCTTTTTCCTCCAAGTTTGCATATATCGGTGACAAACGACACTCACCTCTATCGTGAACTATGTAAAGATATTTTTTCAACGACTACAGGGAAGCGTTATTACGACGTTGTTTATCTACCGACAATAGAGGAAACTAGTAGTTTCGACAAACATTAATAATAATTATGAGCAATTCTAGTTCAACAGAATTCTTGCAATGGGTTTGATTGTGTTATTTGTAATACGACATAATTTACTATCGCTTTTACTGTATTAATTAACAGTTTTTGTACTAGGTAAAATGTACCTTGTCATCTTTGTTGTCTTTAGCTTGCCTTGAGGTCGTGGTCATGCAGCCATGACACAAGCAGGTTGACGGTCAAGAAAAATAAATTTAAAAAAGTTGTTTTAACTAGATTATGCATGGAATTGGAAAAATATTCAGACTTAGCCTACTTCTGTAACACTTATTATTTTTTTATGTTTTTAAGTTTTGTGATCTACCTTCTTAAATACCTAGTACCTATTAAGGCCCTGACAGGACCCAAGAGCACGTTTATTACAGCAGATAAACTTGAAACTTATTTTGTACCTTATAGGGCCGCTTTATGCATAGCAAAAATATGGCGATTACGTTGCGTTGCACTTCGACTTTTCCATTTTTCGGTACAAATAATTAGTTATAAAAGAAATGCTTATTGTTTTAAATAAAATAAGCTTATAGACGGATGCATTGAAACATAGCTTATCACTATGATTTATTTCAATGGGGTGTCTTATTACTTATAATGTAACATTTTAGGACGTTTGAATGATTTTTTAGAGGTCACTTCATGATTTTTTTTTCCATCGAGAAAACTTTTCGTAAACGTGTTTCGGTTTCGGCAGATGGAAAGAAAAATGACCAGTATTAGCGTGCATTTTTTTCAATCCTGTAAATGGTATACGTTTTGAGATAATCACGTTCAAAATAGTCGATTTGGGAGCATTCAGCCTTAAAATTCTCATGAGTGTGATTCAACATAAACATTCATGAGGTACAGTCAGTCGTTAAATAATATTTAAAACTTTTTAAATACCCCTACATACTAAAATACATTTTAATAAATACTTGCAAAAATTATAATGTATATCTATTTAAATCAGCTGGTTGGATTGTAGCAAACGGGGCATTGAGGAAAACGAACTTTTCATGTTAGTATGACTTAAAGTTAAAAACTGAGTAAGATAATTTAAAAAAAAATACAAACAAAGTAATATCTAAATCGAATGCGTATTAACGTTACCGGTTTATATGTATTTTAGTAATGTTACGTATTACGTAGGTACTTCTGTAAGACCAAAACTAGGTATAGTCAACATTAAAACGTTTAGAAAAATAAAAATAGTAAATAATAATCAATTAGTTTATTATATATCAAATTAACTAATAATTTTTGGCTATAAAATAATTATAAAAAATTATGCAATAAATTTTTATTGACTAACTGTTTTTCTTTTATAAAACATTTGGTTTTGTCATAAAACTGAAATGTCAAAAGTCACGGTAGTTTACTAACAAACACGATTTTGTGTGATATTGAATTTATCACGCACGCTTTGCAAGGTTCTTCGAGTTTCGATGACCAGTGAACACTTATCAGATAAGCCACCTGTTTGTTTGCCACTCACAAAATAAAATAATGTTAAAAAAAACAACGCAAGTAAACATCCACATCCATTGAAATGCTTTAACATCCAATAATTTCCAATAAACAATAGGTGGAATAAGATTAGTTTCAGCTGAAAAAAACACGGCTTGTTAACATTATACATTAACAGTGGTAGCGATGATCAATTATGTGCGTGTATGACCGATGTGAGGGTCAGACCCTCCCTCCGCTTACTATTCAAACTATAGGTCACAACACAATACAAACTATAGGTATGCACCTGTGGATTGCATGAGGGTTTTCTGTTAAAATTGCATGATTAGTTACGTTACGTGATGTATAAGTATTAGTACCTACATGAAACACGAAGGTTTAGTTATGTAAAAATAACTGATTATAATTGCACAGAGATCGCATAATGATGATTCTACAATCCAAGGCTGGATTCAGGTACGAATAGAAGCACATTTCAGAATGAATTTGATAAAATAATTTAAATCAATATCCTTATTTTATTTCACTGGCGAGTTTAATTTAATCAAAAAAATATATGCATTTTATAAAATTTACTCATCTAGTTTAGTAAGTGTTTTTACACAACTTATATTCTTATAGATTCTTTCTTTCATAAACCATACACAGTACACAAACACTTAATAGCTTTACATTTATTGTAGAATTACTTATTTATTAATTAATTATATTTAAATTTTAAACAACTTCAATAATAAATAACATCATCATCATCATCATCATTAACAGCCTGAAGACGTCCACTGCTGAACATAGGCCTCCCCCAGGGAGCGCCACTTAGAGCGGCTGCTCACCTCCTGCATCTATCGGCTCCCCGCGGCTTTCACCAGGTCGTCGGTCCACCTAGTGGGGGGCCGGCCTACGCTGCGTCTTCCAGTTCGTGGTCGCCACTCGAGAACCTTTCTTCCCCATCGGTTGTCAGTTCTACGAGCGATTTGGCCTGCCCATTGCCATTTCAACTTGCTAATCCTAAGAGCTACATCGGTCACTTTAGTTCTCCTGCGGATCTCCTCATTTCGGATCCTATCTCGCAGGGAAACACCGAGCATTGCTCTCTCCATAGCTCGTTGCGCGACTTTGAGCTTAGTAATGAGGCCAACAGTTAGAGACCACGTCTCAGTTCCATAAGTCATCACTGGCAACACACATTGATTGAAAACTTTTGTTTTCAGGCTTTGTGGTATTTTGGACGAAAAGATAGGTCGAAGCTTCCCGAACGCTGCCCAGCCGAGTTGGATTCTTCGGGCGACCTCTTTGTCGAAGTTGGACCTACCCAATTGGACAGTCTGCCCTAGATAGACGTATTTGTCGAAAACTTCGAGAGTATCGTTCCCAACAATTACCGGTATAGATGGAACATGGGCATTTGACATGATTTTCGTCTTGTCCATGTTCATCTTAAGACCAACCTGTCGGGAGACTCTACTGAGGTCGTTGAGCATGGTGCTGAGATCATCGAGCGATTCCGCCATTATGACTATATCATCGGCAAAACGAAGGTTAGTGATATACTCGCCATTTATGTTGATGCCACATCTTTTCCACTCCAAGAGCTTGAAAACATCCTCCAATGCGTTTGTGAACAGTTTCGGAGAAATAACGTCTCCCTGTCTCACGCCTCTCTGCAATGTGATCTGTTCCGTACTCTGGTCCTGTAGTCGGACTGACATAGTGGCCTTACTGTACAAACACTTCAACACTTCGATATACCTATAGTCAATTTGGCATCGCTGTAAGGACTGCAGCACCGCCCAAGTCTCGATTGAATCGAAGGCTTTCTCATAGTCCACAAACGCTAGGCAAAGCGGCCGATTATACTCTTCGGTCTTCTGTATAATCTGGCGTAGCGTATGGATGTGGTCTATGGTGCTAAACCGTTTTCGGAAACCGGCTTGTTCGGGAGGCTGGAATTCATCAAACCTGCGTGCGAGACGATTCGTAATGACCCTCGAAAACAGCTTATACACATGACTCAAGAGCGAGATGGGCCTATAGTTCTTCAATAAGGTGTTATCACCTTTTTTGAAGAAGAGCACCACCACGCTCTTGTGCCATGCCTCCGGCGTTGTACCTTCAAGGATGACAGAATTGAATAACTTCTGGAGGACTATAAGTACCGGTCTACCACCCGCTCTCAGAAGTTCGGTCGTAATTCCATCCTCACCTGGTGCCTTGTTGTTTTTAAGCTGTTTGAGGGCCATTCTAATCTCGTACAGGCTGACGTCCGGGATATCTTCGGTATAGTGTCGGACTAACTTGGCTCTGGTGTCCTTAGCTGTGTTAGTAGCGGGCTCACGTGTCGAGGTGTATAACTGTCCATAGAAGTTCTCAATCTCTCTCAGGATCTCAGGCTTGGATGAAATGACACTACCATTCTCGGTCTTCAGTTTTGGCATTTGGCTTTGCCCAATAGACGAATCTTTTGCGAACACCTTAGAGCCTTGGTTCCGCTCAATTGCGGCCTCAATACGTGAAGTACTAAAAGCACGCAAGTCGTGTCGCATGGAACTCCAGATACGTCTATTGAGTTCACCGTAGGCTGACATATCAACTGAAGACTGTAGTTTCATTTCGCTCCGGTCTGCCATTAATTTAAGAGTGTTTCCTGAGAGTTTCTGAGTCCTCTTTCGGCGTTGGGTCTTGAAGAACTCAGCTCCAACAGCTTGGACAGTTTCCACCAACCCGTTGTTCAACTCGTCCACTGTGTTGCAATCGGCAAGGCACTGGAAGCGATTTTGGAGAACCAGCTGAAAGCCTTCGGGGTTTTGGATTTGGACAGGGTTTGGACGGAGCGTAGACCTCACCAGACGCGACTTTTCAAGCTTGACATTGATATTCAATGTGCCTCTTACAATACGGTGATCGCTACCGGTTTTCACCTTGCTGATCACAGAGACATCATCGAATATTCGCTTCTTGGTCGTCATCATGAAATCTATCTCATTTTTCGTGGAACCGTCGGGGCTTATCCACGTCCACTTCCTGGATGGCCGCTTCTTGTAGAAGGAGTTCATCATAAAGAGGCCCTCCTTCTCCATGAAGTCAGCCAGCCTTTGTCTCCGAGGGTTCCGCTGCCCATATCCAAATGGCCCCACTCTCAGCTCATCGCCATTCCTTGTGCCCATATGTTTCGGAAGTATGCATGGCTTCGGATATATCCTCATACATAGCTTCTACTTCATCGTCGGAGTGTGCCGAGGTCGGTGCGTATACCTGGATGACCTTCAACGAATACCGTTTGGTTATTCTGAGTATCAGGTACGCTACCCTGGTCGACACACTGTCGACTTTGATCACGTTGTTGACGAGAGACTTGCGGACGAGGAACCCGACACCACCTTGGGAAAGTTGGTCTCCCTCCCGGTAGAAGAATAAGTTACCGGAATTTAGGATTATCGTGTCCTGTCCCTGTCTTCGGACTTCTGACAATTCCATTACATCCCAGCGTAACTTACTCATCTCCTCCTCCAATTCGACCATCCTTTCGTCAGCCCTCAACGTGCGCACATTATAAGTTGCCAGGGCCAGGGGTCGTGTTTGGTGGGGTTGGTAGCCGGGCGTCTTCCGGTGATTCTTCGCACCCCCTGCCCTGCCGTTACCGTGACCGCTACCGGAGCCACGGGATAGCAGAGCCGCCGGGGACTGGGGGCCGTTATTGTTTGTGCTTGTCATTAGGGGGGGGGGTTGCCATAATCATCACGCTTGGCAGGCGGCTTGGTGATCGCAGTAGATTATGATGGTGGAGACCAAGAAGAATGCTGCAGCCCATTCCCTGGATGTTCCCTTAGCCGACTTTTACGGCACCCACGGGAAGAGATGGGGTGGTCCTATTCGTAACCGGGACCACACGGCAATAACCGGGACCACACGGCAATAAATAACATAAAAGATTAATAATACCTATATAAAAAAAAGAACTAAAACGAAATTATTTCTATTGTCTACTAAACACAATATTAACATTAATTTCAGTTCCGCCACAGTCTAGTACTAGTAACGCCCTGTATCGTTAAATATGCGAGAAATCGTAAGTCAGAATGCTCAATGCATGTAAATGATGCAGAGCTGTAATGATGTAAATCTTTACAATACAATACAATACAATTGCGCAATAAGCATCTATTGACAGGGAAATGTGAATGAACGATTCATTTTGCAATGAAATCTGACATGCATAGTTTAAACTACTATTATGATAAATCGTTTAAATATTTATATGAGATACTAGCTTTTGCCCGCGGCTTCGCACGCTTGTGTTATGTTATTTTTACGTTATAGTCTAATAATAGATCATGCATTTCGCACCAAACAACAAAATCCACTAAATGTTTTCGAAGCTGAGCACAGTACAGTAACCTGTATTAGCATAGGTATAGGTATGACGCAAGTATAGCCGTGAGTGGAAGCTATTTAAGCCATTACCTAAATTTAAATGTTTTGAGTCTAATATAGATTTATAACAGTAAAAGAAGTTTCAAACAAAAAACTACAATTTTATAAGTACCTCTTCATATTACAACAAAAAGAAATCATCATCACTTCACTCAGGTCTTTAACAGAAGTTTCAGTAAGTTTTGTTTAGGTAGTAGTTACCTAAGCAGGCAGGTACAGTTTAGAAAATATGCAAGAATCACACACGATGATGCTGTTTTGCTCAGTTTTACATATTATCCGCGCGCTTTTTGTTCCATTTACCACATTTTTTTACCTTCTTAAGTTTGGCTCCATACGAATTGAGTACCTACACTTAGCCAGTGTCAATAATAAAGTTTATAAATTGCTGGAGATATGCATTTACCTGTACGATGCGTACATAATTAACTTTCTTAATACTAATTAGGAATTACAAATACTAAACCACCACTCCTTAAAGAATACAGTTATAATTATTATTATTATGTCCACTATTTTCCACGCTGTCTCGTTCCCACTGCACTTTCAACATACCGACCTAGTGATGAAAGTGAGGAAGTAGGTTAAATCGTAATTACATAATTATTACTTATACCCAAAGATAGTTAATTACCTACTATAACTATAACCTTCTTGAAGTAACCGAGTAATCAATCATTTTTTGCTACCGTGGTTTATTTAAAAGTCCACAGATCTAAAATATTTTAACTATTAAAAACTTATATCAAAAGAAAAAGAAATAAAGAAAAAAAATTAAAGATTCAACAGTTATAATTATTATTATGTCCACTAATTTCCACGCTGTCTTGTTCCCACTGCACTTTCAACATACCTACCTTTTGATGAAAGTGAGGAAATAGGTATTATTTTTGTTGTGTACAGTTTGTTGATACAAATATACTTAAAAAAAAAAAACAAAAAAAAAGTAGGTTAATTTGTCATTACATAATTATTACTTACACCCAAAGATAGTTAATTACCTACTATAACTATAACCTCCTTGAAGTAACCGAGTAATCAAACATTTTTTGCTCCCGTGTTTTATTTAAAAGCTCACAGATCTAAAATATTTTAACTATTAAAAACTTATACCAACATGCAAGAAGAAGAAGAAGAAGAACAACAAATCAAAAACAGTCAAAAACGAACTTTACGCGCCATGTTGTTGTTAATTCGAGGATACAATTGCCATAATGAATACCAACATATTATCATATCTAAGTACATACCCTTTTTAAACATTTTTCATAAAATATTTCGTATCATTCATTGGTTTACAAATAATAGCAAGCACTCCGTCTTACTTTAATACCAAAATAAAAAAGGTTTTAAAATGCGTAGCAATGGTAAGGGTCTATAACTTAAGTAGCTATAAGTACTACAGGGGGTCTAGCAAAGATACCAACCACTAACGCTGACGCCAAGCGCTAACTCCAAAACTGTATTGAAATGACATTAGCTGTGGAAAAGTAAGCGATTTCCAAAATGTCATCCTAGTACATTTTGGAGTTAGCGTTAGTGGTTGGTATCACTATACAATACCTACCACTAACGCTAACGCCAAACAGTAACTCAAAAATGTACTGAAATGACATTTCTGAAATCGGCGAATGACATTTGCTGCGGAAAAGTTAGCGATTTCCGAAATGTCATTTCAATACATTTTGGAGTTAGCGTGAGGCGTTACCGTTAGTGGTTGGTATTTTTGCTAGACCCCCTGGTACCTTAAAATTCCTTGGGGTTGATCAAGAATTTAGCAGTAGCGCAAGAATAATTTTATTTACCTAATTATAATGGTAACGTGTAGTAAGTTTATGTAAATAATACATTTGAACAGATCGCCAATAAAGAACATTTCTCCCGCCAAAACCCTATAAATCAAAAACTTGAATAAAAATGTTAATTAAGTAAGCTTCAATATTGGCTAAGTATGATAATCGCGTGAAGCCTTATGAATGATTATAAAAAGTCTAAGAACCTACCCTTTTAAACAGTTTTCATAAAATACTTCCTATCATTGGCTAAATAAAAATTTTGTCTATATAATGCCAAAATAAAAAAGGTTATACAATGCGTAGCAAAAGCAAGGGTCAATAAATTAAGTACCTATAGGCACAGATTACTAAATAAGTTACTACTATAGGTTAAGCTATAGGTACTATAAATACAATTTAAATACTTATTTCAAATGGTAACGCGTAGTAGATTTTTGAAAACTAATACATAATACCAGATTGCCAATAAAGAATTTTGCCCTCGCCAGAACCCAATAAATCGAAAACATGAATAATAATTTTAGTTATGTTTCAATATTGGTTAAATATGATATCGCGTGAAGCCTTAAAACTTATAATAAAAAGTCTAAGAAGTTTTTAGTTTTCGAAATTCCTTGTTCTCTTTGTCGTGCTCATATTCAAGAAGGTTCTCATACCTATCCTCTTTTTTAGTTTGGACCACAGATTAACGAAAAATCTTATCTTTAGTAATACCACAGATTAGAGAAAAAAAATACATGTGACTTCCTTGATTGTTTTTCTCTAATCTGCACTGCATCGAGTAATCGCGCGATGTATTTCGCCGTAGCCCGAAAAGTGTGATACGCTGCCGGTAATGCAGGCGCGCCAATTGTTATTTACTGTTTTTTGTCTTTTAAGTTATAAATAAAAACATGCATTAAATTACTTCCTTATTGCTTAGTGCAGTGGGGATTGTTCAGAATGAAATAAAAATGATTGGGGTTCCGTACTCAAAGGGTAAATCCTTATTACTAAACCTCCGCTCTCCGTCTGCCTGCCTGTCTGTCCATCAGACACCAGGATGTACTCATGAATCGTGATAGTTAGACAGTTGAACTTTTCACAGATGATATATTTCTGTTGCCACTATAACAACCGTGATCCGTATTCAAAGGGACAGATAAACAGACAAATAAAAAAAATTGGTTTTACTTCATATTGATAAGGAATTATAAATTAAAACTATTAATATTTATTTTTGTAATCGCAAATAATACTCTCACAGTTTGTAAAACATATTTATTCGCCGACATGCAATATAACGCTACCATAACATCAAGGATAGTCAACAGAGATGTTTTTGCGCGCCAACTCAACAGCGAAGGTTCGGGCATATATAAAGCTGCGCCATAATAGTAACAGAGTTTTTTTTTCTTTAATCTGTGCATATAAACCCGAGATAATATTACCGTCAGTAGCACAGAGCTCATTTTTTTTCTCTCATCTATGATTAGTAGCCAAAATAAAACTTACTTTTTGACACTGGCTAAATACCTACACTATGTGTGGACCAAAATATAAGAAAAAAAAACTTACCTTGAAGCCTTGAAGCGGCCATCTTGTGAAAATCCCGTTCCGTTTCATAATGAAATCTTAATCATTTTCACCAAAAAAAAATTTACAATATTTAAAATTTAATATATCCTATGTTGTGCGCCGGGTTTTTCTAAGCTTATTAGTGAAAACCGCATGAAAATCCGTTCAGTATTTTCGGAGTTGTGCCGTAACAAACAAACAAACAAACAAACAAACAAACAGACAAAATGTTTAAAAAGTAGCTTAACGTGATCAGCAAAAAATTTCAAGCTAACCTGTATCATTTTTTTTTCGATAGCTTGCATTTACAGATTTTTTTTATCTCTACAGTTTTATTATATGTATAGATAATACTTATGTATGCACGTTTGTGTTACTTCCTTAAAATGATAATTTTTATGTACAAACAAGAGACTATTGGTTTTATATAAAAACAGAAAAAAAAAACATTCATATATTCATAATTTGCTCAAAATATTAAAATAAACAAAAATAAAATAAATGTGTGTGTGTGTCTATAATGAATCAAATTTTATAATGACAGTCTTAACGCTGCATGTCGTGTTGCTGTCTTTACAAAGTTCTTTGATATATATTTGAATTTTTCATCAAAATGTTGTGTTTTATAATATTAGTCATCAGCTGTGCTGTTTTAGTCGATTAAGTACCTAATTCTTTTGTAAGAACAGAATAGTTTTTCGCGTGTCAAGCCTCGTAGCTAGAACACCTACTGGGAGTGAATGCAAACCCTAAGTCATGAAATCATGATTTCGCAATCTAGCGTTTGTCTATTTATATTCCACCTATTTCGGCCTGGGAGGAAGGTCAGGCACACAGACGGTGAAAGGAACAGATCCTATTTCAATGATGCAATCTCATTGTCCGTTTGTCTTCTAGACAATAATATTCTTGTGTAATTATTTATTATTGAAACGGTATCTGTCTATAATCATTATCTCCTTTCCAATATCTCATTTAGATGGCGAAGCTCTGTGAGCTTGTTACCTATTTGTTTAAAAACAACCAATACAATAACGTCAGTGTTTATTATTGAACATCTATTTATTTTCCATTTATATTAAACCAAGCCAGAAGTCATGTTTTCTATTGACAATTAGCTATTTTCAGCCAGCAACACGTATTTGGGACTGCTGTAATGTCTTCTTCATGATTGTTGATCCAAAACGTTTTGGATGCACAGTTTTCATTCATGAATCTAATAGAAGCGCGTCAACTCTCCAAGGACTGGTTAGTAATGACATTGATAACATTAGGAACAGCTTTTATTTTGAACGTAACTTTTCAGTAATCTTCATTAAGGGGAATCACAAAAATTCCACAATAACATGTCATCAGTGTATTTATGTTTTTCCTGCAAAATAATTAGGTAAAAACCAGTGTTCATTAGATAAAAATAAGGCATGACGTACCACCATAACAAAACAAATGATCAGCATAAGTCGCAAAACAATGCTCTGTTCTAAAAACCTACATTCCGAAGTCCAGTAGGCGGTACGCTATTCGATCAGTTTGATGTAATAATATACCTATGTATTATTAAATAATAATATTACATATCAGTTACATAAGTTTGTTTAGACTATAGGTAGTGCAGGCTGACACAGCACTATTTATTTATAACAAGCTTTTTTATTATCGCCGCAATATGAGAGCTCGTGGTCGTGGTACGTCAGCATCTGATGGGAAATGTGACTCTAACAGTAGCAATGTTTAACTTTTATATTATTCAATTTGATTACTTTTTTCGTCTTTAATTACCAATTACCAAACGCTAAAGTTATTTTTTTCCACATTCCAGAACTCTATACTTTTGGAATTCCTGAACTGACACTTTTTTTAAAACATATACTTGTAAATAAGTATTGTTTTTAAATAAGTGTCTGTTACGTGTTAGTACCACGACTTATTTTACTAACTATTTAAAAAAATGTAAAAATTCCCACGTTTCTGAAAACATGACACAAAAATAACGCACTTGACTACTGGTCTGCAACTGTTGGTATTCTTAATAATTTATCTAGGTTAATACACCTTATCAGTAAATTATTTATCATAGTTACTGAGAAAAATAAACTTAACACCATATATTATTAATAAAACCTAATTATTATGTAGTTCAAAGTGTGCGTGCATAACACTATCCATTAAATTGACAGCTATCTTTTTTTGTGACAGATGGAGACGTGTCAAGGGAGGTTTTCGCATTTAGCCGAACATTATCTACTTTGCATTGTAAATTATTGCAAACGTGAAATATTCGCTAAGTTTCTTGAAAATCCTTTCAAATGAAACAATGTGAGACTTGCCAATTCAATAAGCTCATCCTTGACTGTCTATCAAACGTTACTTGCATTCTCTTTAATTGTTTAAACTCATTTTATAAACAATTAACTTTCAGGGTTTTGTTTCTACAATAACGCTCTTAATTTTACGTTTTTAATAAGTACTTATTAATTAAGTCTTTTAAGTACTTAGCTAGGTGATTATAAGTACCTACTACCTAGGCCGTAATCAAATACGTGGAACTTCCTTGGCCGTAATATAAAACAGGCTTTTGGCGGACGGCTCTTAAAATATCCTGAAAGTTCTAAAATACCAACAATTCAATCTTAAGTAACCGCCATTTTATACTGAGAAATACTTTGATGATAATAATTATCATCATCATATATTTTTCCAGTTATGTAATTTCCAGTATGATGATGATGATGATGACATAGTGTATTTAACCAGTGTCAAGTTATATTTTCATCGTGTTATAAAATATTTCACGCAGTCATGTCCTAGTCATAGTCCAGTTTAAGTCAGGTAGTCATAGTCCAGCAAAGTAGTGGCAACTTTACTAGAAGCAACATGAAAAATCACGTTTCACCACATTATATCACTCATGCTCGTAATTCAGCGTAAAACGCCACCAATTTTAAACATTAACACTGGAAAAAGCAAAAGTTTTGAATAAAAAAACAATGCAACGACGTGAATATTTCTGCGTTCCCGCCAAAACTCCCTTAACGAAATTTTAGGTCTGTGTTTTATTCAAAAAAGGAACACGGTGAAAAAGAATCAGTGATGTAATAAGGAATAATATCAATGGGGCACTGGCGAATCATATTGTGTGTGGGTGGAGTGACGAGTCAATTGAATAAGTTTTAAATTTGTTCAGCTGTTTCTTTTAAATCCTTTATTAAAGAAATCTGATTAAATATGAAATTGAATTAATTAGGTTTTCATTATTGTGTAAAGTACCTGTAATTGTAAAATAAGTTCATAAAAATATGATTTAAACGAGAATTTTCTGCAATATGTCTTACTTATGAATAGTAAAAAGTAATGTAATGTGGAGCAAGCACTGTAGCAGTTGCAGACAAATCGCTCTACAAGGAATGATTTTGAAATAAGCTGAAAAAAGTAGTCCTCTCTCATAAAATTATAAATATTACTCGTTCTATAAAAAAATACAAGGGCGGGAGTGTAAAAATAAGGTGTTTTCGTAACTATGTATTGCTCTACATTTACATAATAGTAGCAGTAATAGTAAATGCATAATTATTTTAGTGTACCTACCAAGTACCTCCTATTATGGTAAAATGACTAGGTCAAATTATTTTCCAAATCACTTGTCAAAGAATGTATAACAATGAATAACAAAAATATTAACACAAATAAGAAAAGCTTGATTAAACTGTAAACAGAACTGAAATACATTTTTTAAATAATTATCTAAATAAAATCTAACTTCGGTTTTAACTTTGATTTGACTAATCGTGTCCTATGCAGGTAGGTACTTAACCCACACTACGAAGTACGCTTAACTTTTTAGTGCGTACAAAGGTACCAACATAACGACAACAAATGTCTTTGTTGTCTAACCATACGTTTCAGTCTATCTGTTTCTTTGTTATATTACGTACCTATAAATGTTTACTTCGCAATGTATGCAATTTATAACGAGGAAGCGTAGACAATTCCTGGTCAGACAGAGCGTCGTGCGAATATTTTACGTGGTTGCCTTTCGTGATAAAGCAAATTAGTAGTTATTGCTGAGCTAGTCTGCTTACTGCGGCTTCACACGCATTAATTGAGATAAAAATTAAAAATATCGTGTTCTGAAGGCACAGAGAAGAATAAAACAGATACTTAATAAGTAGAAGGTAACCATAGCCTCAATGATGATTATGTCTCTGCGGAGATAAGTAAGATTACATTGTTTAATCATTAACAAAAATTAAACATAACATTGCGCAGTCTTCGGCGACAATCAGAGTAGGTTGTAGGTTCAGTATTCGACCGAGCAACCACCACATCCTCACGGACAAATCGACTATTTTGAACGTGATTATCTCAAAACGTATACCATTTACAGGATTGAAAAAATGCACGTTAATACTGGTCATATCTTCTTTCCATCTGCCCAAACTGAAAAGTTTTCTCGATAGAAAAAATTCGTGAAGTGACCTCTAAAAAATCATGCAAACGTCCTAAAACGTTACATTATAATAAGACACCCCATTGAAATAAATCATAGAGATGAGTTATGTTTCAATGCATCCGTCTATAAGCTTTTTTTTATAACAATAAGCGTTTCTTTTATAACTAATTTTTTGTACCGAATAATGGAAAGTCGAAGTGCAACGCAACGTAATCGCCATATTTTTGCTATGCATAAAGCGACCCTATTAACTACAAAATAAGTTTCAAGGTCGTCTGCTGTAATAAACGTGCTCGCATTGGGTCCTGTCAGCGCCTTAAGACAGTTGGGAAAATAAGAACTAGTTTGTAATTATTATAGTTCCAATTATTCAAACTGTAACTGACATCACTACGCCCGGCCCGAGTGATGTTAATTGTTACGCATTCTAAATGCATGTAGTTATGTAACTCGCTATGATACTTGCATTCGCTACGTTCTGTTGCCAAACCACTAATTGGATTTCCGACCATTTGGGAATAGGAGCTCGGAGTTGCGTTAGTGGGAATTGCTGGCATGCAAAATGAGAAAACTTACACCTTTTTACACATTTTCAAATAAAACTAAGACCACAGATTTAGTTGTCATAATTCATAAGACTTAGCATGTGGGTAGCATTGTGATATATTCTGTTCCAGTGGGTACAGCTATCGAAAGAAAACGCGCTACACCATTCATAAAGCACTTTAATTATACGTACTAGATAGAAATTCCGTTAATTGCAACCAGTTGGATTTGCTTTCTAGGGCTTTGGAAAGGCGACTCGATCATTTGCTGGTTGAACTGACGCAAAATGAAACGATTACTCTTTTTCAAAAACCGAATAAGAACGGTAAGTTCTGATCACCTTTGCTCAAAGTTTGTAAAGCCTGCCTTCAAATGACACCTGAAAATTAAATAGTCGATGTTTTGCCATCCCTAGTAGTGCATGCGATTGCACTGCTGATTAGCTGTGGGCAGTGTTGCCACCTGCTAATCGTGAAAATCTGGATTGAAATGTCTAGAAATCTGTATAAAATCTGTATGCTATAAATAGGCGAAAATCTGTATGAAATCTGTATATTAAAAATTTTAAGCCTTAAATTCCTTTAGTTTATTGAAAACAAAATTGTGGAAAGCTTGAATTAAAGTAATATTTATTTATTTTTATACATGTCTTTGTTTATTTTACAAATTAATATTGGTTCTACATTTTTTTTCAACACTGATTAAAACTTTGCGTGATCCGCGCGTTTCTTAGCTAAAATGATAGAAAAAAAATCCCTCAATGATTCCCAACTGAATCACAGAAAAAGAATTATATCAGTCTTTCACTGGCATACTGACAATACCTAGCACAAACTAGCCGGCAACTTAAGTAGTTCTAGTGTAACCCGACTGAGCAAAGTAGATGAACAGAATTTACAGCTCTCTTGCGCTCCACCCATCCTCATAACTTGCTCGGGTAGTATTATACCGCAAACGGACTTATCTCAGGAAATCCCCGCTGGTACGCTGCCATGACAAGAAAATCTAAAGTAGGTACCCAACACAATATACTAAAATATGCACTACATAATACTTACTTACATATTTTTTTACTAGATGTGAATCATGCATGAATAAGTATATATATATATAAAATAATATTGTGTATTTAAATATTGTGTGCTTTTTTATTAGATACTATGTACAATTCAAAAAATCTGTATAAAAGTAGAGGCAAATCTGTCATCTGTATCGGTGGCCCAAAATCTGTATACATACAGATAAATCTGTATATATGGCAACGCTGGCTGTGGGCCACAACTATGACCTCTCGAAGCGAGTCACAAATGTGACAGAAGCACTTCACCGGCTATAAAGCTTAGCTTAAAAAATATTTCGCTGATTTACTTTTTCAAAGGTAGTTGTCGAACGCATCTCCATCGGCTAAAGTTTGATGCTAGTCATTAAAACAGTTTGTAAGTATGTAACTAAGTGGCTAGGCTTAATGAATATGATGTTTAGTTAATTTAATCTATCTTATCATTATCAGCCTCTGTGTAACAATAAACATTGCAGTGAAAACAAACAAGCGGTAAAACTCAAATAACGCAGGTAATTACAGAAAGTCTCTCAGTTTTTTACTAAAAATTATGTTTTAGTTTTATTCTTTTGCAAGAAGTAACAATCAATGTGGGTAGGTACTGTGGGTAGGTAGGGCCCCTAATTATTTTTCTTAAGTTATAGCTGAAATAACCTTCCAAGATGTTAACCGTTATCGTAACGGCGTTACCCATTATAAATATTTATTTTAGGCTGTAGGTTTTCCCGAGTAATAATGATAAAATTATCATTATATTCAATAGGTATCTACTTAGTAAGTTAGTTAGTTACTAAGTAGATACCTAGGTACTTAATAGATATTGACAATAGTTATTATTTACCTAGGTAAAGATGAGGCTTGTCAATTTTTAAAGTAAAGAACTGAGACACACATTGACAAAGCAAAGTAATCACAACTTGCAAAATGAATTATATCGCATTATCTACTAACAAATTCAACTCAGACCTCAGTGAGGTAAAGTAACCTAGAAAAAAGGTTTCATGCACAGAAAAAAGTAAGCATTTAACGCAATCTAGGTATTCCGTGCACGATCCAGATAATTGTTCAACGACAATTCTCATGAACGGAACACAATGGTAGGCGTGATCTCTTTCACTTTTAACCTCAAACGATTTGCCATTTTCGCGCCACTGGCAGCCATCTTGGAATAGTTAACCTTTTTGCGCGGGTGAATTGAATATTATCTTTTTAATCTTTTCAAAATGAAGTTAATAGATTAATAGATCAGTTTCACGTAATGACTGTTAACTTAGGTTTAGTAAAACAGAACCACTAGTCTAATTATGATCAATCTAAACCCTTTGAAAACTACCCATACCATAAATAAATAAAAAGAATGTAAATTGTTTAGTCACAAAACTGACGAACATAGAACTGTAGGTACCTAGTATTAGAACTCTTTCCCTCAGTCACTTAATACTTATACCTACTTAGCATAGCTCGTGTTACATTTTACGAAATTAAAGAAGACCCACCGATACCGACGTGTTTTAATAGGAAATAGTTATATCGCTATTTGATATTAAATAACAGGAGTATCGGGTATCTAACTTTAAAATAAATTTAAATGCTTGTGCTAACATAATTATTTATATTTAAGTACCTACCTACTCACTTACTTTACAAAAAAAGTCAATCATAATCATACAAGGAACTTATACGTATACTGTATATATAAGGTCCTTGTAACCATACTACTAATTTGTTTACTAAGTACCAACATAAACAATCAACATAGCTTATTAAACCTCATTCAAGATCGGAACTGGTTTTCCTTGATATTTTTTCATTGTCACAAATAAGCATGTTACAGCACTGTTATTTTGGTCATCATTTATTTATCTCTTTAGCACCTCGCTCTAATAGTTAGCGGATGACCTAGCCAGTAGCCACATCATTAGATCAGCACTCAGGCTAGGCTCCTCGACGCAGTACACTATCGACATAGAATCAGAATCAGAATACTCCATGTCGTTATACACCTACGTGTAGGTCAAGTGCACCGAACGCCAGTTACCAACCTGAAAAAAAGAAGTAAAAAATGCGCGCGAATTTGGTATGACGTTTGCGTTTTATTCTATTAATAGTGCTGGCTGCCAATAAACTGAAAATTTATCGGTAAAAATATCGAGTTATTCTCTGTTGCGATGTTTTAAACAGAGTAATTATATTCACCATCAATGATTAAGACTTTAAAATTCTATATTTAAATTCTTTCTAAATCTCGGTAGTATAACATGCGATCTGGCTTGTTTTTGTTGTGGAATCCATTATTATTTTCATACAATACACTGGCCTTGAGTCATCGCCCATGCTATGTTGGTCATTGTCGCATCTACCAGTTAAAATGCCGCTAGCATTAATCATGTAGATATAAGTATTACCGTTTGATGAATGAATTAACTTTATGATAGTGGCATGTTAGGTGAAGTAGATCTAATTGATTAGCTTTGAAGAAGTAGGAATAGGTTATTCGTATATGGTGCTGCATGAAATGTCCACGAATAATATACCTACTTAAATACCTATGCCAGTGTGCACTAAAGTCAATTTTTTTTTAATTTTTTTTTTTCTTAAACCAATTAGCGTTCAGTATTTGTGTAACTTTTGTGCAGACAGACATTCACCAGTTGAATTTACAAACTGAGAAATCGTTTAAAATACTGGCTTTCCATACGCAATAATATGCAATTATAAAAATATGTCCTTAGAAGGAAGGAAAAACGTTTAGTTCTGAGAAGACGCTATTAGTACTTCAGAACTTTTTGCACTCCTCAAGATCTTGCAAAAAATAAATGATAGGTACATACCTAGTGTTTTTTATTTCAACGTGACTTCCTAATGAATTTTTCGAACGTTTGCCTCTGCAATTAAAAGATATTTTATTGTTGTTCAAAATTAGTAAGGTTGTGAATAGAACTAATTGAGATTTTTATCTCTTTGTATGCAATGCAGCTAATTTATATATTATGTACCTACCTACTACTACCAACATTCGAGCATACCAAAACGTTGGTATTACTTGGTATTAATTACTAAAGGAATTTATTTTAAGACTTATCAAAAAATTATAGTGCATTGATTTTATTTATTTTATTTTTTTATTTTATTTATGGGTCTGATTTTTTGTCTATTGCCTAAACTAAATTATATTTATTAATTATTATTTTATTTATTGACTTTTGCCTAAATTATAGACACAAAATAAATGTATAATTGTAGGTGGGGTACTTAACTAATAATTAATAGGTATTACCTATTATAAAAAGTTAAAATATAATAGCTAAATTCTTCACAACATGCATCATGAATTTTATCATAAATAAATAAATAAATAAATAACGCCCAACGATCACATACATAGATCCTGGACCCTAACTAGGATTCCCTGTATCTAGGGACCCAGGAACTACGAGGACCATGGTCCCACAACACCCAGACACAGAACAAGTATTTGCGCTTTTTTTTTTTCGGGCACAAATACTTGTCCTGTCGCGGGAATCGAACCCGCCACCTCCGGGTTATGAGCCGAACTGCTCAACCACCACACCACGGAGGCTGTCATATCATCATAGTATGAATGAATTAATTATCCTAGGGATTTATACTATTATTTGTACTGGATCATTCAGTGAATTTCTCCATATATCTCTAATAATGAGGGGGGTCAGTTGGTAGTATCCCTGCCTTCTGAACTGAGGGCTGTGGGTTCGATTCCTACCCAGGACAAACATTTGTGTGATAAGCATAGATGTTTGTTCTGCGTCTGGGTGTTATATTGTATTCTATGTATATTATTTATTTATTTATTTATTTATATGTATACAACCAAAAAAGTATTTATAAGAATTGTATCAGTTATCTAGTTCCCATAGTACAAGCTATGCTTCGTTTGGGGCTGGATGGTGTTGTGTGAAATGTCCACACATATTTAATTTACAATAAAAAATTAAAAAGGTAGTAAGGATTGTAATTTCATTGATTATAAAATAATTAGTATACGTATATTTTTGTATTTAAACATAGCTAATACCATACTTATATCCATTTGATATGCAGTGTGAAAATAATATTCTATTAATACCACTGATGATTACATTTCACCCGTGAGAACATCGCTTTGCCGATAAACTTTAATTGCATCTGGCAACACCAGCCAGTGTACCATAAACCCGAGATTGTATTGTTTTTATGAGTGAAGTGGCCGTGTTAACGCAATTGGTTATGGAACTTTTAAGCTTAGCCAAGAAAGTTACTATCTCTGAGTAGCTATTCTACTGTTATGTTATGCAGTGTTTTTTATGAGGCGGATTTGTTTTAATCTTATTACTTGAACAAAGTAAGGAAAAATAGTACAAAGAACAACGAGTTTGCAATCCGACTCATTACAAATCAAGAAATAAAAATTATATAGTTTTCTTAAAAATTAATCTAAAAAACTAGGTAATGCGTTTTTGCATAAAATTTGCGTCTTTTATTTCTAGCATGATTTATCGATAAAACTTGTAGATGAACTAGGATACACTAGGATTGATTTATCGATAAACTTTTTAGACGAAAGTTCCTACAATGAGCATGATTTATCGATAGAACAACGAAACGAAGCATCTACACTATAGTATTCTATGAAAGAGTAACGAATATCCTAGATCTTTGCTATGAAAATAAATGACCACAAACTATATAGATAGAGTTTCGACCATGTATTCGCAGGTCGGAGTATAGAGATAATACGTATGAAATGACCCACATCTGTACAATGGTATCCAAATATAAGTCCCCTTCGGTGTCGCAAGCCAGAGGTCAAACCATTGTACCCAAACATTCGGGAGTTGAAGCAAATTGGCACAATTGTTTGATCAAACGGATGGTGACTGGCACGATTCGATTCAAGAACGAAGAGGTTAGAGGTTAAGGAACATGAGATTGAGCTAATATCTCTTGACACATCACGTCATCAGAACACGTCCCCTGTTTAATATTTCAACTCTGTCATATGGGTCTTCCGCAGACAGCTAAAAAACAGGCATCTCATAATCATTACGTTCTGTTTTTCTAAAATAAGTACCTTTTCTAGGTGGTATGACTTTTCTGCAAATTTCGTGTAGGTAGGTACCACCGCTTTGCCAGCTATTCTACCGCCAAGCAGTAGTGTGCCAGCACTACTGAGTTCCGGCTTGAAGGGCATTGTAGCTAGTGAAATTGCTGGGTAAATGAGACTTCGTGACCTGATTACACAGTCTATAATCTGATTACTAGACTGTGTGATGTCTCAGGATGACGTGCGCAGTGCAGTGTCACGCAAATCTTTGTTATTTTAAAGTTCTGAGTGACACTGCATCTGTTATGGGCAGCCGTGTCACTTAACATCAGGTGAAAGACTGGCTCGCCGCTCGTCACGTACTCGCATTAAAAATTAAATAACCTACATGATACCCAGTAAAAATAAAGGAAGAGATGACCATATTCTGTATCATTCTCATACGTGGTATAGTACGACTCAAACTGAATGGCGGCTGTGAAATCGGCGCGAAACGCTGTGCACGCTCACACGCTGTAGCAAAAATTAGAAGTGCGCGGGCAGAGGTAAAGGCGAAAATACACGGTTCACTTTTGCCTTTCAATTTGGATGAAGCAACCAAATTGATCCATGTAAACATGAAAGTGAATCATTCAATGCCATTGAAGGTCATCTTTTCTTTTCATTTCTGCTCCGTTAAACCAAAGTGATTCAATTTGGTTGAGCCGTGTATTTTCGGCTTAAACATAAATATGAATCATTCAATGTCATTGAAGGTCAGCTTTTCCTTTCTGCTCCGTTCTACCAAAGTGATTCAATTTGGTTGAACCGTGTGAACCTATATAATATTTAAGTGATGATGATGAGCGCACCGTGCGCGGGGGTTTGTAGTGCACTTCACAGCCGCCAATGATTTGAATCACACTTGACCTACGTAGGTATAACCACAGATACATTTTTCAATTTTTTTTCAATTCAATTCAATTCAATTCAATTGTTTATTTGCATAAAAACATGGTTAAATATACTACAAACAGCAGGTCTTCGGTATGCCGTCGTATAACTTACATTTAAATAAGGTTAAAATCTGCGATGAATTTCTCTTTATGGTGGTACCTAATATTGGTAGTTAGTTAGGTAGTTTACGTAGCTAATCATAATTAAACACAATAATAATTCACTTTGATCAACTGCGTATTCGTAATCCAATACGATTTATAACGTAGGTACCTAGTTTAAAATGTAATTAATTGTTCGTTGTTTATTAACATATTATTACGTTATTGCAAATTTCTACAACGCAATACAACTAGTGATGCGCCATTCACCACGCGGCGTAGTTTATCGATAAAGCGTAATAGACAATGCACGTGTTTGGTGGAGATATTCATTTGTTTAGTTATCGATAGAATAGGGTCGGATGTCAGATGTTTGGCCTCGTTTTGAGGATTTAGGTTATCATGGTGCTAAATATAAGTTTGGTCTGGTTTTAGTATTTTACTCAATGATATAAATTATGAAACCTAAAATATTTTAAGTGCAATTTAAAATAATTAGACGAATTATCTAAATAAAAATAATTATAAATTATAATAATTTTTAACGTCCTTTTTTTAAATGGGCATGTTGTATGAGTGGGTTCTTTAAACTACAAATGTTTAAATACTTTGCGAATGAATAAAAAAGTAAAAACGTATGACAAAATACATAAGAATTATGGCTTAAAAATTAGAAGCAATAAACTTAGTTTTCAAAACTATACTAAGACAAAGACATAAATAAGACTATATCTTAAAAAACTCTAAATCCTGTATTGGTCGTCTCCATTTACGCCGCTGCCCCACTTTTTCTGCAGTTAAACTTACAACGGTCGTTAAATGTGACGCAACCGTTTACTCATACGTTCAAGTACAAACAGAAATAGAACATTTCAAACATGTAACTAACGCGGACCAATCTGAAGCCACCAAAAGTACTCTAAACTGGAATATATGTTACATTATCGGTGTAGTTACTGCACGCATTTCGTGTCAGAGGCCTGGAACTTCATTTAAAACATGTAGGGGTTTAAAATTACCGTTTGAAAATGGGTTTAAATCGAGGTCAACCGCCTTAATTTTACATTGAAAAATACTTACATTATAATTATTATTGTCCAGTTATTCCATTCCAGTTATTTTGATTGAAAACCGAACTAAACCGATTTTGATGAAATTTCTATGGGACCATTCTGAAAGTAGGTATATCTGATACACTTTTAATCCCATTCGTTTATAAATGACTGAGATCACAAAAAAGAAGAAAAATACAAACGAATTGAGAACCTCTTCCATTTTATGTCGGTTGAATGAAACGATTATATTGTATTCATCATCAACAGCCTGAAGGCGTCAACTACTGAACATAGGCCTCCATAAACCGCCACTTTGAGCGGCTGCTTGCCTTCTGCATCCATCGGCTCCACGCGATTCTGACCCACATCAGTCCACCTAGCGGGGGCCTGTCGGTAAATTGCATTATGGGTAATAAATACTGAGAAGAGGTTGGTGCTACACTTTAAAACAGAGATGCGTCCCTTCTGGTTTGTTCTTACATCGATGTTTTTACATAACTTTGGTTTACTGGAGTTAGCCGTTTAAAAGTTATTTGAATTTGTTGAGTAAGGCCCTTTCGGTTACGTGTGGGTTTTATCGCCGGAAATGACGTTTGAAATTACATTAGTTAAATAATAATATTATGACTGTATTAGGGCTTTGTAGCTAGTGAAATTACTGGGCAAATGAGACTATGGTCTGATTACAGAGTGTAGTAATCTTATTACTAGACTGTGTGATGTCTCAGGATGACGTGCGCAGTGCAGTGTCACGCGAAACTTTATTATGTTAAAGTTCCGAGTGACACTGCAACTGTTATGGACGGCCGTGCCGCTTAACATCAGGTGAACGACTAGCTTGTCACATCATCCAATCTCATAAGAAAATGAAAAACAAAATTATATTAACTATAATATTATGAATATAATCGGTATTAGAATGCGGAAATAGAAGGGAGGCGAAGCCGGCCTTCTTCATCAATTTCCCTAACACATTTTCCCTCTCGCTTGGCTTTTCCCTTCCCTTAGACAGGGTTAGGGCCTAAAACTAATTGACCTGTGCGAAGCCGGGGTGGGTCTCCTCACCTAGGATCATAATAATAAAGTTATTCCATGGATATTTTATTGATTTTTAGATCGTGTGGTATCGATGGGACTATAATTAATTGATATTTGGGATTGGACGACAATTTTTGAAAAATGCGATCCGTTGTTGTATCGTTTGGGACCTACCCTATTTTAATGTTCCTTACAATTTATTAATAGTCCCACAAGCTTTATCCTTATATCCTATAGGCCTATACTATAGCCACACCTACAACAAGACGAAATTTTCCCTGACTGCACACTTCTAATCTAAGTTTATCCTTAAAGCAAACATAGCCAAGATGCACTAACATAAATATAAAATCAACAAGCAAGATGCATTGCCCCACGATGACTCACTGTCCCCTCCCTACCTACAGTCACAGAATACATAGTACAATCTACTAGAAGTCAGTACCTCTACTTGACGAAATGCCAAATATTTCAACCACCATTGCTGTATATGTACGACTTTGAATAATAGTTTACAGCATAAAGGCAACATAAAGGCATTATTTGCAACGGTCACGTTGCAAATTAAATCAGAAAATGCGAAGCAATGTACGACTTTCATCGTGTTCTACTAATTTCTCAGTCCTTTCTCTCGAATGCAGCAGCCATGTTACTCTATGGCGGCAGTGTTTGCTTTGAACTTCGAATTCAAACCTTAGATATCGATTTGCGTGAAATAGTGATGTTAGATTTTGCTAAACGTTTTTATCGATTTTCAATATTAGACTAGCAGACTAGATGTCGGGTTTATCGCTTTTCTATGCTAATAAGACCTCTAATTCAATTTTATTTTCTGTCTGGTGTTTAGGTGTAGGTATTTTTGCTTTAACGGAACTCTTATGATCTAGACTTGACCGAATGACCACCAATGATGATGTCAAAATGAATAATAAGTGTCTATAAATAATAGAAATACAAAATTTAGAATTGAATTATCATTAATGATAATCGCTTACAGATTTATATTGTTTATCGATTATGTCGCAATGGCCGGCAATTTTACATTACAATATTTTAAGTTTAAACAAAAATAAATCATACAGTCATCAACTCATATTCTTCAATGAAATAACGGCTTTACACAATGTTACGCAAGTCGAACGTAGGTACTTACGTTCATTAATAAATATTGAATTGATTGTGGCAGGATATTGTACTGGAGCTTGTAAGTGGGAGTACGTATCAGCAATCAGCATCCTGAAAGTGCAATAACTGTAGTGCGGCTGCTCAAGAATGAAATTTTAATGAATTGCAAACTATCCTATGACGTAGTAACCATAATGTCATCAATATACAACATAATATCTACTTTGTAATTATTCATTTTTCCTATAAAGGAGTATAAATATTTTGTAGAGTGTCGGAGAACTGCATCTATCAATTTATCAATGAAAACAGTACGTCTGACATGCCGAGTATTACATGCCGCGACAGGACAAGTATTTGTGCACAGAAAAAAAGCGCAAATACTTGTTCTGTGTCTGGGTGTTGTGGGACCATGGTCCTCGTAGTTCTTGGGTCCCTAGATACAGGGAATCCTAGTTAGGGTCCAGGATCTATGTATGTGATCGTTGGGTGTTGTTGTTGTTGTTGTTGTTGTTGTTGATTTAGTGAGGTCCTAAATATTGTACGAACTAGTACGAAGTAACACATGGGTGAATTCGCTAGGTGCATCTAAATTGAATAAATATAAAAAAAATATGATTTTTAAATTGTAAGATGAAGTCAAAGTTGAAGTGAAGTAATTTCAATTTGACTATTTTAGGTGTTAACAAGGCAAAATCAGTATTGAAGATAAATTAAATTGATGTTCTATAACAATAAAACTACGAAGTGTCCAAAAAAGCTAGTTTATTATTAAAACGTTAGGAAGAATGTCCGCTTTTCTACTACTAGTGCAAGCATTCCGGCACAAATGAAAAGAAACCTAGATTACACCTGTAAAGAGGAAGCATCAAGAAACTTTACATAATATTATAGGGATGTCATTTCTCTTTTTTGTATTCGTACATTTTTTATAAGTTAAGTTCAGTTATTGTTGTTCAAGCATGTAAAAAATCCCTCAATCATAAAATGAACGTAAATACTGGTAATTATAATAATATGAACGTCATTTTGAATGATTTTATTGAGTTCTCAGTATTTAGACATCTTGATATGTACCTACTAAACTTAATAGTTCTGACGTGATTGATTACAAGTTTCGATAGATTACGCAATCGATTCTTTAAACGATAAGCTTACTTTTTTACTGACTCCAAACTAGCTGATATTTCATCTTTAATACGATAAAATAATTGTTTAATTTTAGTACCTACCTATACTATGATTCCGTTTACAATAATTTTCCAAGACGCTAAATACTAAGCAGTGAAGTTTAAAGTAAACAAATTTTATAATTCTAACCGATCGTCGATTGCTAAAAACTGCATTGCTATTTGCAAATCGCAACCCAGGACGTTGCGTCTGCAGTGCAGTGGCCTGCTTAACTCTATAGTTGACCATTAGATTGTCTGTGACGGCTCAAATATTATGTCACTCACTTTAACTAATAAAGATTATGAATAAGTGAAAAATAAAAATAAATACTTAACCGTAGTGCAGTTGCATTGCTGCAGACTGAATGCTATTCATGGGCTCTGTCGCGGGTATCATTTGTTTTCATATGTTTCAAAGACCTTATGAAAATGGTTACTTATTAACTTATTGCATATTTGCATTTGTAGTGATATAGCAGGTTAGCGAATCAAATGTAATTTAAAATTCAGATGTTGACTCAGCTTTGAACATGCATGACAAAAGTATACTAATTTATATTGTATATTTTATCGTCATTCAATCTCATGAATAGAATACCGTAATGCTAATGACAGCTGTTTTTAATTTATTATTATTATTATTTTATTTATTTAAGCCAAACTCATTTTTCGAACTAGCAAGAGAACTAATTTGCAGAAAAAGTCTTCGAAAAGTGGCAGGCTTCATGTCTTTAAAATTATTATTGCGGTGTAGTTTCAAAAAGAGTTGAGTCATAGCATTATCGTGAATTACGGTTCTAATGTAGGTACAGGTATCTATTAGCAAAAGACACAATCTGTTACAGACATAACGAGGTTATGCCTGGCTGAACCTTTCCGTATTTATTTATCATTTTTAAATCATACGTCTGTCTATGTCGGTATAATTATGCTAAATATCGATGCATCCCAAAATACCGTTTGAATTTTCTAATTTGCTAATCAAATTATTAAAATCTATAGATGTTTTAAATAAAAAATTGCCAGTTTTATCCGCTAGTTGTTCTATTTCCAGAGAAACCTCTTAATATCATTGAATATCCGGGATTAAATTCATTTTTGTAACCTGTCTAGAATAATGGGTTTTGATTTGATTTAGGTAGTGTCAGGCTGTCAGCAATCTGTGTACAAAACAGCAAAAGCAGTGCAGCCGTTTAAAAGTTTAAAGGGGTTCATATTCTAACACAAATCAACTCTTGCATTTAATATTTATTCGTATCATTCAAACCAGAAGTTATCGTTGTATCATTAATATTAATAAAGAGACCTTGACCATTTATATACGAACTGTAGCTAGGTTAGGTGCCTACTTCGTTAAGACGAGGACACAATTTATCCGGGTCTGGAACCACAGTCTGGAACACGACTGTGAACTGCCTAACTCTAGTTTTTCCTGAACAAGCCAAAGGATAGCGCTCAGCTGGTTCAAATTTGTATGAAAGAAGACTTGCACGTGTGCGTGAACTTTACGCAACAATCAACAATCATTTCGAACTCATGTTTTTATATCGATAAACTCGTTTCCTCGTTATTTATAATGACAATTTCTTCAATCGCATATAATTATAAAAGGAATTGAAAAACAGTATTATTTTATAGAGATAATAAAATGAATATAACTGGTTAACTAACTGCGAATCCCTGTTGCAAAAACGTAAATGGTATAAAATATTTCAATCAATACAAAGTTCATCGACCCGTCTACCAGTCTCATTGCGCGTCGTCATCTAGAAATAACCATACTAGCAATTGCTTGAGGGCTTTAACTTTGTTATGATAAAATAATAAAACATAAACTCTTATTTTATAAATGTTTGAGTGTCATGTTAGTATGTCAGCTCTATTACTAAACTAACTCTTAAAATTACTGTGAAACCTGTTCTAATATAATAAATAATATTAAAAATAAAGCGTAGGTATAGGTTAACGATTCATACCTATAATTTATACTGCAAACGTGAATTGAAATTTTAATTTTTGATGATTTTTATGTCTAAGGTTTACTTTTTTAAATGTTATTGGTACTGAGATATTATTTTATTTTGCGATTAAAAGTGTATACCTACTTTACAAGTTCTTTCCTTCCAAAACAACTATTATTAAACAAATATGCATAGAACAAAAAGAGTTGTACGAAAAAATCAATTAATCGATATCGATTTAAATAAATCTGTTTTTCTCTTCCCTAGTCCATACAAGTGTGAATGAACATTGCATCAGTGTGCCGCGCACAGCCCGTGTCAGTCTGTACTTAGTACCAAAGTCACCCAGTCTAAAACGACACTACTTCTCCACTTCACATTCTAATTTCAACCATAACCTCTACGTGGTAAAGTATAAATTTGCTTGAGGTAATTTTAATCCAGGTTACTAATTTCGAATGCAATCAGATATGTGACGTATTCCGTTCATAGTAAAGGTTGTTTTGGTTTTTGTGGTAAGATCAAAATTATATATGTAGTTAGATGAGTAGTACAAATATTTCTTGAAAGCAATGCAGTTCATATTGATTAAATATTAAATAAAACATTAATTTTAATAATATGTACCTTATTTTAAATCATATCATTGAATGGGTGTTTAATTTTGGTTATTTGCAAATATACGGGGTTAATTTTTACAGGGGCGTAGTCAGGAAACAAGGTGGGGCAACTGCTTGGTATTTTTGCCGCGCAGGTAGCGCCATCTGGACGTTTATTCGATGAAGTAGAAATCTAAATTTAGAATGAATACAGGATTGGCATAATTGGCAAAGGCCGTATCTAATTAGTTAATAACCGAATGTCATTTTTATGAATTATTTCTCTGAGTAAAATAAAATTATTATTGAGGAAAATAAAAGCGTTTCTTATTATAACGGATAGGCATGTTACATACATTATTAGGTAGGCACTATTTTTAACGGTATAAATTATGTGGGAAACCCAGGAATATAGCAAATAATTAGGTATGATGAACGTGATCTTGAATTCACCCATATTTTACGAATTAATTGATATGACGCAAACAGCTGCATTATGAGATTTTCGCAAGATAACACAAGGTAGCTCAAATTACAGATGAGTTCCTTAGCTACAATTGCTTTGCCCTTGAGTACTTGTATTAATAATACGCGTCAGTGTAAGACACCTTGAAATTAAAATTAAAATTGTAGGAAATGTGAAACGTTGCAATAAAGAAAAAATCTGAAAAAGCAGTCACTTAAATAAAACACAATAAACATAATGGTCGAAGTGCGAAAACGATATAATTATGTTTCAGAATTGTTATTAATAATTACACAGGTACTAATAAATTAATTTAGTAAAATTTGTTGTAAGAGAATAATATTTTATATCTGAAAAAATTATAAAAACAGACTGTAACACTTACGGTTTAAAAACTCGGATGTGAATAAAAATTGCGGATTAAAAAGTTATTTTTAAATGGTATGCCCCGGTAACTGAGAATATTTTGTTCTGAAGCGATTTGCGTAATTCATTTTTTATTCGCCTCGCTGCATTTGAAGCGCCTAGCCCCATTAAAAATTTAATATCTTTGGTCAGTTTTTTCATTTAGCTTATCGTTTTATTACAAAACACGTAAAAAAACTAGAGATTCATCGCGGGTCCACCAGTTTTCTCGCAGAAACTTCTGGAATTGTTGTAAGGATCTACCTTATTTGTTCTTTCTTTGTATCTCTACTACTTGTTCTGTTGTGGTTTATTCTGCGTCTGCTAAAGTCTTCTTTGCTTATTATTTTCTGCACGTAGCTAGCTAGCTACCTACTTAATTTTTTACCCGTTATCATTTTTAAAATGTTTTCATCACTTGTAGTGTTACTACGTAGTTTTCTGTGGTGATGCTCTGATACTGCGTATGTACTGGTTTATTTGAAGCCATTTGTTTTGGCTACCTATTCAACGCAGCAGAATAAGCATAAATCAAACTGATGTATAGCGTAGTTACTTTAAATTGTAGATTGGAGTTCTTATTTGTGTATATTTAGCGCGATACACATACAAGTTCGTCGCACTGAGGTCAACCGTTAGCCTTGACTCGATCTGGTATGTTTACATTGGGTACTTTATTGATGAGTGTTTATTTGCCAATATCGATAGGTATCCTTGATTACTTCCGTGCAGTTCTGAAGACGATTTGTATGTTTTTTTTGTAAGTATTAATTTGTTTTTTTTTTAGTATTCCGTATGCGTTTCGTAAAGATGGAATGGAACCCCTATACTGTACCTACCTATGTGCCAGGCTGACTGTTTTTTTGTAATGTTCTGAGGGCCAATATTGGCGTGAACAAGGAAGTTCTATAGAATATTCTATATTAACAGGATATAAGTTACAAGAGTACCTAACTACTTACCTACTAAAGCAATCATTGGTCGTGAATTTACACATTAAATTTTAATTTTTAAAATGGAGTTGCTATACCTATCATCTATGGGTGGAATGTTAAAAAATACTGAGCTGCTTTGGTTGGAAAAACTGACGGAAGGGTGGTTCAACCAATGATTGTGGCTGTCGGATAGTTCTGACACAATAATATTAAGTTTTGGGGGAGTTTGAGCTGAAAAGTCGAACAGCAGTCAGTTCCATAGAGTAACTTTTTATACTGGAGGATCAGTTCCCGGTGGTCGGCAGAGGCGTTTAGAGTCAAGACACATTTCCTAGTTGACTAGTGTTTAGATGTAGGTACTGGAAAGTAGAAGAAACAAGAAATATAGAAAAAGGTCTTTGTGTTATTAATTTCATTAATCTATGAAACTTTTCATAAGCGGTTGACTTGCGCCACTTAAGACCCTGCGCCCGGGTGCCCCACACCCCTTGAACCCCCGGGTAAAGACAGCCCTGTCTACATCTAGCTCAAACAAATCAACATTAATATTCTTGTATCGTGCTCTAAGTAGGTAGGATACCTACATTTAATTATTGTGATGTATATCTGAGTTCTAAGCACACGAAGTACTATTCATTATTCAGTTAAATTAATCGTTCATTCTGAGTTATCAATAGATCGGTCACGACGTATCAAGGACGTATGGGCACGTATCAGTACCTAGATGTAGATAAAGTATGGTATTAGTAAAATTGAGCTTATAAATTGCATGCACTTTAGACACGGAAGGTACAGAAGATTCAATTCGCGAAGTCGCTCAAATGAACAGCGACTCTCGGTCCACCAAATACAGTGCAGTTTAGCTCGCAGCACTTCAAGCCTACCTAAGTAGGTACCTGCTCTAGGTGTCTCTCTTTCTATGGCTATAGCTGTGCTCTTCTGGCACTTTCATAATAACTGACCCAGTAGTTGGGGCCAGGTAGCTAAGTAGAGTGTGATTCAAATTCAATGGCGGCTGTGAAGTGCGGTGTGCGCTACAAGCCCCGCTTAATCTAACGTTTGCTACTGCGCAGCGTTTCGGGCCGACCTCACTAACAGCCGCCATTAAGTTTGAATCGCACTATACCTATAGTGCTAAATGTGCCAGGCCAGCTATCTATAAGTCTTAGCTGGCGGAGTGCTCATTTTATCCTTTCAATAAATCGAGCATCCATCTCAACATTTTCAATACACAAGTTTAAAGTAGGTAAACTACCTACATAGATCTACACGAGTAATGTCATCCTTAGTTTGTAATCAAGTAGGTACAAAAAATATGCACGTCCATTCAGGAATTCAATGTAATTATTATAATAATTATGCCACGTGTGAGCTTAATGGGCTGATTCGCTTTCCGTATAATGGAAATTTTATGTTATTGATGTCTACCTACTATTACCTACGTCTCTAGTGTTATTCCTTCATATATTAGGTACATTTGACGGACCCGATAGCTCAATACTCAATACTCAATTATTTATTGCAACATATGTACATATTTTTAATACAGGTGGCTCAGTTGGTAGTAGCCCTGCCTTCTGAACTGAGGACTGTGGGTTCGATTCCTACCCGGGACAAACATTTGTGTGATGAACATAGATGTTTGTTCTGCGTCTGGGTGTTATATTGTATTCTATGTGTGTATTTACAAACAAAAGTATATGAGCATTGCATCAGTCATCTGGTTCCCATAGTACAAGCTATGCTTAGTTTGGGGCTAGATGGCGCTGTGTGAAATGTCCACACATATTTATTTATTATTATTATATTATTATTATGTCTTTAGACTCTCGGGTCCAGCCCGGACATTTGGAAGGCATTGGTGGGGCCGAAGCTAACACCAAGAGGCCCTTTTGAATACATGATTAATTATTACAACAGACAAGGCATGGTTTGGCGTTATTATAGACTATTTTCGTATAGGTATAAAATAAATCTGGGCTATTATGTTGAACTTTTGGATGGATGGTGACATTGGGTTATGGAAAGAGAGAACGCCACCTGCCTGCCAATTTTGTCTCATATCAAAATGTTTGAGGCAGGTGATGACTTGCCACCCACTAAATGGGCCTCCTGTAGTGGCTACCGCATATTGGTGCCGAGGAAGCAACATTGGTGTGGGTGGCTTAGGGTGTCGAGAGGTGTGCTGCACTTTCACTGAACGCTACTCGCGGCGTTATGCCCTTTAACACTTCCACCCTGGAGCTTAGGTTTTTAGCTCTTGCGATTTCCACCCCCAGACAGCCGGTTAAGGCAAGCCGGGGGGCAGGGGTCTCACTTAGCCCCTTGGAATCAGGGTACGCGGTGTCGCCACTCACCGACGGCTCGCCACAAAGCCGCCCCTGCGTTATTATTATTATTATTATTATTATTTATACAGGGTTACAGGAAAAATTGTGCTAGATCCGTTAAGGGCGTGGAGTACCCATCATTTCTGACTTATTTCACTATGAAACAACCTAGCCTCAACTTAATATTTTATTTAGATATTCCTTAGAGAAAAATACCTGTTTCTAATATTTTTTGTATTTCTTAACTTTCACTTGTCTACTACGGTCTATTCAATTAACTTATGTACTATTTTAATGATTGACGTCCTAAAACATCTTAATACACATGTAAAAATGCAATAATCATAATAATAAGACACACAAAATAAACAAAATTAAATTTTGTAGCCTAAAAATCGGCAATTTTCACAAAAAATATTAAAAGTCGAATATCTCGAAAAGGGTTAAGTTTAGGCTAGGGTGTTACATAGTGAAATAAGTCGGAAATGATGGGTACTCCACGCCCTAAACGGATCTAGCACGATTTTCCCTGTAACCCTGTATATGTTGCAATCGCAATGTCTAAAGCTTGATTTTGACTTAGACGTGACTTAACTTTGAATAACACTCAGATCTTATAATAATAATAATAATAATAATAATGTAATTGGACATTATTATTGGCTAAATACCCAATCTAATTGCGTAAAGCCAAGTTAAAAATAGTAGATTGTGTCATGGTGTCATATCATATCATAAGAAGTTCGTATCCTCTACTTAGTTTGTGTAAGAAGACAAGCCATAAGGAACCAAAATAATGCACCATTTTAGGGCTAGGGCGAAAGCGAATCCAGAGCCAGAGCAAAACGAGGGGTTCTAGAAAGGTTCTAGTCTAGAGTAGAATCCTAAGCGTGACGAAGGATTTAAAGTACGTCGCTTGAGGTTAAACAATTTTGGTACTATATGCATCCAAGGGGATAAAAAGCTGACTGTGCCTGCGTTTCATCCCCCTCTATGAGAAAAGTCATTTTATCACTGTTATTAATAAAATTATGTGTTTTTAATAGTACTTGCGGGATATTTACCGTGATTAGAATCATTTTGAGTTCCCGATATTTCGGCACAGTTACATGCACCATTTTCACGGGTAGACTGAAGATGCGGGTGGATGATAAAAAGTTCGAAATGTTAGGAGCAGACATAACGGTCTACCCACTTTCTTAGTCTTTTACTGCGGGTACCATTGGCATTCGTACTGGATCGTAACTCGCGACAATACACACTCACTGTATCACTGCATATGATCTTATCACATAACAAAAACAAAATTATGTGTACCTAAATTACCCAATTTAAAATTACCCTTACATCGAGAAACTCTTCGCCTCATTTTGAATAGATGGGATGAAAAGTTTTTGTTTTGTTTTTGCTATGCAAAAAAGTACGCGAAATAAATTGTCGATGGCCAAGCTTACTGCTAACATCCTATTCTGCTAAATAACATGAATGGCATGTTCATTATCCTCATACCTCGTCTGACTATGACCTACACTGCATTAGTGTATTAACACGGTAGTGTCAATTCTATTTGTGTTATGAGCATTATTATTACGTCAAAGATAAATAGAAGGGCAGACCCACTAAGGGAAACATCTATTGGTGGGTAAATAGGGGTTAGGCTCATAACTATAGACCCCACCCACCCCAAATAGGTAATTTTAAATATATATAATTATAACTATAAACCTTCCCATAAACAAATAATTTTTTTTTCTTTTTTTTCCCCTAGTCTGGGACTATTATACAGGGTTACAGGAAAAATTGTGCTAGATCCGTTAAGAGCGTGGAGTACCCATGATTTCTGACTTATTTCACTATGAAACACCCTAGGCTAAACTAATAATATTTTTGTAGATATCCCTTAGAAAACAATACAGTTTCTAATATTTTTTTTATATCTTAACTTTCACTTGTCTACTACGGTCTATTCAATTAACTTATGTACTATTTTAATGATTGACGTCCTAAAGCATCTTATTACACATGTAAAAATGCAATAATAATAATAATAAGAAGACACAAAATATTTCAATGAAAAAATTAAAAATTGAATATCTCGAAAAGGGTAAAGTTTAGCCTAGGGTGTTTCATAGTGAAATAAGTCAGAAGTGATGGGTACTCCACGCTCTTAACGGATCTAGCACGATTTTTCCTGTAACCCTGTATACAACAGAATTTTTAAGTATACATATACCTACTCTTATATTGATTTTCTTAATTGTCAAATAAATAAATATTTTTGTATTATTGCAATTTTTGTAGTGTACAAAGTAAACTTTTAGTTTGGTGCTGTTAAAATACATTGTAATAGTACCTAACTATTATGCAAACACATGGAAAACTCATAGCTTATAATTTTTTTTTTAATATATATTTTGGCTCCACACATTGTGTATTTAGCCAGTGTCAAGTATTGTATATTTTCATCGAGTTTTAGAATATTTTACGTAGTCAAGTCATAGTCATAGTCCAGTCTAAGTCGGATCATAGTCCAGTCTAGGTCATGCTCTAGTAAAGTGGTGGTAACTTTACTAGAAGCTTCTAGGGAATTTTGGAAGCAACACGAAAAACCACATTACACCACATTGTATCACTTGACCACACTTATGCTCGTAATTCAGCACTTAATGCGTAAAACGCCATCAATTTTAAACATTATCACTGGAAAAAGCACAATTTTTGAGAAATAATACGAAATGCAACGACGTGAACTTTTTCACGTTCCCGCCAAAAACCCTTAGTAATCCCAAAATCTTTAGTAGCTTATGTTTAGTAGGTACCTACAGACTAACACATTACCTAGCTACCTACTTTTCTAGTAGTAAGGTTTGTGGAAAAAAATAACTACGTATACTATTAGGTATAAACTCCGTGGTACCTATATCCTGGTCGTTACCGCTTGAATCGATAAGTTATTTATTTGTTCTATTTCTATACAATGAAACAATTTATATTTTATTATCTTAACTGCAGTGGAATGACACATAACCTGTAAACATAGGTAGTTTTCCTTACGGCCAGGGTCGTAATCAGGCATCAGTTGGACCAGTGAAAGCTATGGAAGAGTGCATATTATTGTAATTCTACTTTTTGTTTATTTATAAATGTTTAATCTTTAATCTCTTTTTATGGAGTTTAAAGTAAGGTTAAGGTAATTAATAATTACACAGTGTTTTTCAACTCTAAGAAGATACGAGATTTGGCTCTTGACAGCTGCTTAGCCGTCCAAGCTTATCAACAATAGTATTTTTGTGGCGTTAATAGAAGTTTACATAACCAGTAGGGCTCATGGTAAAAGAAGTACTTGATTATACCTTTGTCTACAGTAAAGATAAAAATCGAGAACCAGTAACAAAAAAACCATTTTTCAAATATTATTTTTTTAACCATTCGTTTGTGCTTGTTCCAGAATGTCAACCCTGCTGTTCTGGCAGGGTAAAGGCAAGACGAACGGTGCTCCCAACGGCAGAAACTGGATACATGCGCCTGATGCCCTCGTCAAAGGACACGTTGCTTATCTTGTAAAGGTAAGTTTTGAATGAAGCAAAGACTTCTATTATTGTGAAAATGTGTATTGTTTGGACTGACTGTGTCATGTTCTTTCAAAAATCAGTGAAGTACCATATTCCATGTGAGTATTTCAATATGGTTTTGATGCCCTCCTCTTTGACATATAAGGTGGCGATTCAAACTTTTTATCATAGACATGATTTATACTAGCAATTTTTTGTAGTCTAGAAGTTTAAAGAATTAGACAGCCTCCGTGGTGTGGTGGTTGAGCAGGTCGGCTCATAACCCGGAGGTGGCGGGTTCGATTCCCGCGACAGGACAAGTATTTGTGCCCGAAAAAAAAAGCGCAAATACTTGTCCTGTATCTGGGTGTTGTGGGACCATGGTCTTCGTAGTTCCTGGGTCCCTAGATACAGGGAATCCTAGTTAGGGTCCAGGATCTATGTATGTGATCGTTGGGCGTTATTTATTATTTATTATTTATTATTAAAAATTAGTTGAAAGGCTTTCAGGGCTTTGAGTATCCCTGTTAATTAAATACGGTGAAAACACTCCGCAAGGGCACAATGAATGACGACTTAATTGATTACATCTGAATCTCTTATCTTTTAACACCATTTCGTATACCTTACAACTTCGAGTTAGAGATCAAAATTGTATACCACTTCTCTTAGCAGTAGCTCTTGTAAGAGTTGATTGAAATGCCTAAACAATAGACAATGGGCTATTAAGTACATCAGCACACAATTAGGATGTAGGTATAATTGCTAGCTGCGTGTGATTAGCAAAACAAATAAAAAACAGGGTCAAGGGAGAGCCATGTGAAGCGCTCGCGTGTCTGGATACAGTCTAGATTTGTAGCTTTTTTATTTTTTAAAACTAAAAGTGAACCGTACCGATGCCTATTTTAGTATGAAAAATGTATTAACATGACTACGACAAAAAGGAAGCTGGAGTTGGCACAACTTGAAAGTTGGATACGCCGCGCCGCCGGTACGATAAAATATTACGAACTCAACGACTCAAAATGATACTCCAGTCAATTATTCGTGTAAGAAATGTGAGTAATTAAGCCTAATAAATAAATTAATAAATATTTGTGGACATTTCCAAACAGCGCCATACAGATCATAGACACTATACCATATATACAGATCAATTAGTGATTAGGTACATGAAAAGGCCAATTATCACTGACAGATTTTGAAGCAATAATTAGGTATAGTTACAATTTACTACTAAAATAGTTTACAAACACTACAGACAGACTGTTAGACGATAAAAGTACTTCATTCAAGACTCACAGTTTTGATTTGTATTCGACACTGATTGATAAATTAATTGTAATTAAGACTGTGATTGATGAACGATGACTACATACAATCGACTATAATGAAAAGGTTGGTACTCTTCGACATATTATGAGAAGATTAGTAGAAAGAAAACATAACTAACAATATTTATAGGTTATATAGCACAGACCGAGTTTAGAAGAAAAACATGCATAATTACATGTTCTGTCTATAATTCTATTATAGTCGAAAAAACCTACTGTTTGATTGTGACTTTTGATGCCTAGCCTTATCGTCTGAGGCCTCTTGCATATAATGCATATCCGCCCCTTCTGTGATATCCTGAATCAGCTTCCGATACGTAAGTAATGTCACTGTCAGAGTAATGTAGCTACCTACTGCTAGGCTAGCTAGGCGATTAGGAATAACTTACTTGAAATGATTACTACTCTCTGTATCGGTTTAAGTTTCAATTAGACTTTATATAGGTAAGTAGTAATCAATAAAGAAAAATCCTGCAGAGGAAGACATTTCTATTGCTATTGCACTGTTATTTTATTGCTTCTATTGGACCCGTTTTTATCAATATATAAGTCACTATACTTACTAACTTGTAATTATGGGAAAATAATAAGAGTTTAATATATTTCAATTAAAATAAATAACGCCCAATGATCACACATATAGATCCTGGACCCAAACTAGGTTTCCCTGTATCTAGGGAGGAATCCAGGAACTACGAGGACCTTGCCACTGCAACGCCCACACAGAACATGACAGTATTTGTGCTTTTTTTTGCACATAAAATTAGGTAAATACTTGTCCTGTCGAACCGCGCTCTACCACCGCAGCGCTTAGGTAGTAATAAGAAATTGCAATAAAATGTAGTATCTAACCTATAACCTATAACAAAACAAAACAATAATAAATATTTACACTACCAATCGCAAATAACGTTTGACAACGCCCCTAACACTTCTGCCATATGTCCCGGCACGTGTAGATACGGCTTTAAATAGCAAACTGTTGTCAGTTATCCGATACTTTATCACTAAAACAATACTTATAAGTAGTTACATACTCGTGTAAAAATAATAAGCGCATTGGTGTTGTTCGTTCAAGTTGAGGGCAACGATTTGTCTAGTTTATGGAGCACTTGTGGTAGACTCAATAGACTACCTATTTATTATATATATTACATTAAGTTCGTACTTGGCAGTAGCTTAGCGAATAGTAGTGAATAACTTAGTAGTAGTAAAGTATCCTTGCAATATCTAAACCTAAACGAGTTGTGGCTAAACGAAGTACGTAATTAATTTTGTGCAAGGAGGCCCGGCAACCACTTTGTTATTTTTAGTCCCCATCCTTCCTTCCCTTAGTACGTCACATTGGAAAAAAATATGCAAAGATCTAAATCGTTATTTTTCAAGTTTTTACAGCTTTTCTATGTATTTTGCTAAGTGAACACTTTTAAAAAAATATTCGTTGATAAATATTTATTTATAGACGCATTTATTTTTGGAGGAATGATTTGGGAAAGTGATGCTAAATTAATATTTTAGCTAAAAGCCAGGAAAAATCACCTTAGTTGAATTAGTAGGTTTGATATGTAAATTGATATTTATGAATAAATTGATTATGATTATAATTAATTTTGTACAATTTTTTTTCTCTATTCCAGTTCCTAGGCTGCACGCAAGTCGACCAGCCCAAAGGCATCGAAGTAGTCAAAGATGCGATCAAAAAGCTCCAATTCACGCAACAACTGAAGAAATCAGAAGCCAAAGATGGCGCCAAGTGCAAAAAGGTTGAAATTACGATCTCAGTCGACGGAGTGGCTATACAGGTTAGTTTATTCATATTACGTGGCTCTTCTATATCGACTTTTACAGCAAAAAGTTATTTCTGCTATAATATTTGAAGTGTCGCTGCCCTGGCATAATGCCGGACCATCTAAATTGTTTTTAAACGAAATAGGTAGGAAGTTTATGTGGGGCGAATATGTTATAAACTTTCATGGTCATTACGAAAATATTGTTTTTTTACGGGATATTCAGTATTCACCATGTAATTCATTTGTCTCGAGTTGCCCATAATTTGGTAAAGCACCCACCGTGATCACGGACGAACTGAAGATTTTGCGGGTAGATGTGTAATAAATAAGTTAGGGCAAACGTAGCGGCTTACCCTCCTTTGTAAACATTTATTACGCGTACAGAACAAAAATTAAAAAAAAAACAGAGTGAATTCAGCGATCGCTGTGATCTGTAATGAACATACTACTTAGGCACACTTACGACAAAAGGACTGCGGTAACTTAACTACGAACGTCGTAATGGATAATGGATATCGCTCAAGTTGGCCTCTTTGCCTCGAACCATATTTTATCCACCAACTTTTAACACAGCTTCCTATCCGACTTTTAACTTAAACGCTAGTTTCCTCAAATAATTCAAACTGAAGATTTAAAATTATATAATTTTTTTTTTATGAGAAGGAATGACGTGACGATCGTTCACCTGATGTTAAGCAATACGGCCGCCCATAACAGTTGCAGTGTCACTCGGAACTTTAAAATAATAAAGTTTTGCGTGACACAGCACTGCGCACGTCATCCTGAGACATCACACAGTCTAGTAATCAGATTACTACTACACTGTGTAATCAGGTCATAAAGTCTCATTTGCCCAGTAATTTCACTAGCTACAATACCCTTCAAACCGGAACACAGTAGTGCTTGCAAACTACTGCTTGGCGGCAGAATAACTGGCAGAGCGGTGGTACCTACCTAGACGAACTTTGCAGAAAAGTTCTACCACCTAGTAGTCGAATATCAATAAAAGGATGGGCACGGGCACACCCATCCAATGTTCACATTTCCCGCGCATTAAAAGTGAAATCATAAAATAGAAAACTCGTCGCCATGACGCCCGTGTGCGTGAGTTCCATAGCCAATAGAGTTATATCATAGACAACAGTTTAGTTTTAAAAGTAAAAGTGTCGAAGGATTCGAAATTAGAATTTGGCAGGGCCGGAGTAGGTGTGCCGTTGGGGGAAAGCGGTGTAAGATACATAATTATTACATCAGTGATATTCATTCACATATGCACACGCAACTATAATTTAATCATAATGGACTAAGACAACCTAATTAATAGGATATCTTTGTATATTTAATTATTATTTAACCACTGGTGTTTCTTTATCAGTTTTTCGCACAAATTCCTGTAAAGTTATAGGTAGGTTATAAAGTTAGTATTTAAATAATTTTTCTTTGAAACCATAAATTATATACGAAGTAATATATAATATGTCTATGTTTGAAAGAGATTATGTGTCTATATTTTATGTCATTCATACAAGGTAACTTTTTCTATGTTTATGTATGTAGGTCAAACTAAGACAAAACTTAATTTAGGTAGTAGTACCTATACACTTACCTATTCAAGTCAAATACATCCAATCATAGAAGAAATATCATCATCATTATCATCATCATCATCATCATCATCATCATCATTAGCAGCCCGAAGACGTCCACTGCTGAACATAGGCCTCCCCCAAAGAGCGCCACTTTGAGAAGAAATATACTATTTATGAAAAGAAATTATATATAATGGCATTCTTCTACAACGTGGATAGATATAAGTACTACTACTACAACCTACTACTAGTACAACTTAATAACATAGAAATAAACACGTTATAGAGCCCACATAATTATGAACTACCCGTATAAGCACCGATATAGTTTCATTAATGTCAACTAGCAACAATCGATTGCCTATTATCGCAATAATTCGCGTCATCGCCATTTATAGTTAGGCAGATACCTAAAGGATGATCAAGTTGGGTTAGGTCAACTTTTAATTAGAATAAGTTGCATCTTTAACTAGATAAATAAAACTTGGATTTCGGAAGAAATATATTGTTCCTAGAAAATGGATGACATTTCGTTGCTAGATATAGGTAATCCTACCTACCTAATCCTATTACACCCTGTTTCCTATTTATACCTACTTACGATCTTATTGTGGTTTCCATTATTTCCATTCATACCCTTGTCATTGCAGCGTTTATTGTCATTGTCAATAGACACAGATAACAGAGTTTCTGGGTATATTTAAGTTGTATCTTGAGTAATCAAATACATAGGGGTGTTATATTGTATTCTATGTATGTATTTACAAAACAAAAAAGTATCTAAGTGTTATATCCGTTATCTGGTTCCCATAGTACAAGCTATGCTTAGTTTGGGGCTAGATGGCGCTGTGTGAAATGTTCAGATGTGATTTAACATTTTTATACAGGATGTGATTTAATTCATTAGCATAAATTGAGCCCATGATAGTACATCATTTATAGATAATTATTAAAGAGTAAAGAGTGTAAATGAAAATATTTTTATTGAAAATTATGAAGATTGCCGCGGTGCCTAACGCAGTTGGCACGGATGATTTTGATACATTTTAACGTTTTTATACCTTGTATGTACTAATTAAAAACAGTACTCCATTATTCCAATTAAATTTTGTATTGTAGCATTGAATTAAGTAAGTTATTCAATTTTTTGGAGTTATTATTATGTTTGTTCTGCGTCTGGGTGTTATATTGTATTCTATATATGTATTTACAAACAAAAAAGTATATAAGTATTGTATCAGTTATCTGGTTCCCATAGTACAAGCTATGCTTAGTTTGGGGCTAGATGGCGCTGTATAATAAATATGTGTGGACATTTCACATGTCCACACATATTTATTTATTTATTTATTTATTTATTATTATTACCAAACCAATGTGTTAGAATTCAAAAATTTTGGTCCACACGTGACCGGTATCAGGAGTAGGTACCTAGTTTCAAAGGATGCTAATGGATTCAATTACACCTAGTATATATTTATTTATTTATTATATTATAGATATATATAACTTTCACCCTAGACTGTGTACCACAGTACTCAGCACGCAATACCTACTTTAAATAAGTAGGTACCTTCTTGTTGTGATTTGCAATCGTGTGGGTTTCTGGGTTGAGTTTACCCCGCCCTTACTACGCCTCTGCTCTGACTATCAAATTTCAAAAGAGGATTGGTGGAGGCGCATGGAGGTCACAAACGTAGATACTTGACCCTAACTAGGATCCCCTGTACCTAGGGACCCAGGAACTACGAGGACCATGCTCCCTCAACACCCAGACACAGAACAAGTACTTGCGCTTTTTTTTCTTTCCACAAATACTTGTCCTGTCGCGGGAATCGAACCCGCTGCCTCCGGGTTCTGAGCCGACCTGCTCAACCACCACACCACGGAGGCGGAGGGTGCGGGTGGGTGTGTGAATACGTTGTAGAGGTCAGAAAACACGAACCTAAAAAGAGAATAGATATTTGCACAGATCAATGGTAGTAATCTTATAAATAAGGAAGGTGTGCTTACTATTGTCTCTCTACTATAATAATAATTTAAACCTACGAAATGGAAAATACAATCTTTCCCATAATCGTCTAGTCGGTGGTTGATTCACACGGAGACAGCTACTTGAATGACAGTTTGCATAGACTGTAATAGCGACATAGACACTTTAAAATTAGGTATAGAGGGCAGCACTTTTATCTGAGTTTTCCACTTGTCCAAATGGGGTGTAATCATGTAATGTAATGTAAGAAAGTGATACGTAGTAAAGGTATATATACTAATTAGGTAATTATCTATTTAGCTTTGGTTTTCGCTACTAAATATTGTTCTAGACTCGACTGTAATCTAATAAAACCCGGCAGAGACCAAAACAGGTTTTTCAAACTAGTGTTTTCCATCGCTGAAATAGACGCTATTAGAATCAAAGAGTAGTAAGTCAGTCTGACTACTTGAACATGAAAGGTACTTATTTTGAAGGACTAGGTGGCAGGACTTTCCTACAAGGTTTGTCTAGGTGGGTATATTAACTAACCAGTATTGTGCAAGTACTACTGTGTTCCGGTTTGAAGAGCACTGTAGCTAGTAAAATTACTGGGCAAATGAGACTTTATGACCTGATATTACAATCTAGTAATCTTATTGCTAGACAGTGCTGATGTCTAAGGGTGACGTGCACAGTGCAGTGTCACGCGGAACTTGATATTTTGAAGTTCCCAGTAACTGTATGGGTGGCCGTGATACTTAACATCAGGTGAACAAGTAGCTTCCTTTCTAGTCTTTCTACTGACAGACTTGATATTCACAATAGAGAGCGACTAGTGCACTCAACTGAGCAGTTCATTTCACCGCTCGTGACCTTGCGCGCGTGCCGTGACGGGAAGTGGCGGATGCGTTGAGTCAATTGCATAGATAGATCCGGGGACATTGAGACGTGTATATAAAACTTAATTGCTAACAGTTAATTAACCCTGTTACTGTTAAAAGTCGCTATTGTTAGATGTTAGTCTGCCAATCACAACCTCGGGTTGAACATTTACAACTGCAAAATAGACCCATCAAACCAATGCACTGGCCAATTAGAGCAACCATTTTCCTCTGCCTCGGACCCAGACTAACAGCATTTATTTCTACACATTCAAGTACTGTATGTATTGTACCTACTACCTACTCTAATGCCCCACTGGTTTCCTACTTCCATCGTGTGTTATGTACGTGTAGCGTGTAGAAATTACATGTTACTCTAGTTTCTGTTTATTCTTCTGGGCATTTCTTTAGGGCGTGAATCATTACTTGTCAGTAATTCACGGTGACGGGTAACGTCGTAACAAACTCAGGTTAATAACTGCAAATCTTAATGTGACATCTAGGTACTAGCTAGGTACTAGGTAGTAGCTTGCACTGTATAAGCATAATCATTTTAGCCTATAGACTGACCGTTTCTTTAGGACAGTGGTAGCCAAAGCGTCGACCGCGCAAAGCCCGCCAGGCAAAAATTGGAATTCCATACTTTAGAGTCAATTCAAGTGCACTTTTACACAGAATAGGTGCTAAACCACCACACATTCGAGGATCACCTACAAAAGTTTCAAACTAGTATGTCTTATCCATTATATTGCAGTGAAATAAATTGCTATCGATCCTTATTGAATAATTACAAATCGATGGGTCAAATATAATTTCACGCGGTAGCTTTGCTGTTTGTTTTTGTATAAAGGCAAAATTATTACCCATACAAACTTATTTTTGGCGCTCGCTTCGCTCGCGCTGTTCATATTGATATGCTCCTCCTATTGCAGTGGCGTTCATTTCTACAGCCAAACGCCCTGATTTTTCGCGCTCGCTTCGCTCGCGCTTTTCTTATTGATTTACGTCCCTCCTGTTACGGTAGCGTTCATTTCTACAGTCCAAAACTCTGATTTTTCTAGGAGAGGAGAACAGTTGGGCTGTATAACTATATATTGAAGACACGACAAATTGGGTCATCAATGTACTATCTCAGAAGGTTATTAAGACTGTACTCTGTCGCTTGACATCATCAGCCTATACCTACATTGTGCCGGACGTAGGGCTTTCCAAGTATCAATTAGCGTGCCGGTCTCCTTCAGTTCAATTGGCATAAATTGGCATTCGTCTAGGTAGCATATATCATAACATACTTATACTTCCCAAGTCATTGTAGGGCCTTCATCGTCAGCTTGGCAGCAGCAGATTGTCTTCCACTTCAGCTCGGTGTGCATTACTTATTTACCACATCAACAAAATTATGCGTCCATTGCTGTAGGCCTCATTTATTTAGCAGGGGTTTGCCATGATTACCATTTACTACGCTTGGCAGGCGTCTTGGTGATGGCGAGTAGATTATAGTGTAGACCAAGAACTTGCTGCTACCGATTCCCTGGATATTCCCTTAGCCAGCTCTTACGGTATTCGTGGGAAGAGATGGATGGGAAGTTCGTATTCTTATGCCGGGACCACGCTGCAAATCAGGGCCGTTTATGCTTATGAACCTTAGAAGGAAGGAAGTTTTATGTCGTACCTAAAAAGTTCTTAAAAGGCACAATAGGTAGTTGTCACCAGCGTTTTGCCTTGAAGTATGATCATGCTGATCATCTAATATAATGTCAGTCAAGTTCAATGAAAGATGACAGAGTGAGGTCTATTTATATTCTCATCCGTACGTCGAGAGGACTTGAGATCTTTGTCAGAATTTGCTTTGTTGCATGGATATTTTGGGAAGAAAACAATATGTACATACTGCTGCGTATTTTGGTTTGACATTATATTGAAGCCTTGAGCGTCGTAATGGAAAATCTTTGAAGCCGACTCTATTAGCTATGAATTGTTATGCCATTGTCTGCAACACCAGGATGCGCAATATTTGTTTAAAAAGAGATGCCCCTTATTTTTTGAGCCAAGGCCCAGGACCAACACAAGACTACGTTAACTGCATGATCTTATTGAAACCCTGAGATTGCTAATAAGCGATAAAACTCTCACTAAAGTCATATTCTCATGTTCCTCTAATTTTGTTCTACGTTCATAGTTGTATACGCAGTAGATTATGATTGTGACAATCATAGCTTTTATTCTCGGTATTCTGTACCCAATAAGTCTATGTTCTGTTTCCAGGAACCGCGGTCCAACAACATAATGTACCAGTTTCCCCTACACCGGATATCATACTGTGCGGACGATAAAGGGGCCAAGAAATACTTCTCGTTCATCGCGAAAGGTAAATGAAAATAATTAAGTACCTACCTACTTTATTTTGTTTTGTCGAAAATGTGTATTTTTGTCTTTATTTCTATAATTGCAGGCAGCCTGATTCACAACCCATAGAAAACCTTATGAAGTGGAATTCACATTCTATTTTATCTTCATTCAGGATGTGTGTGGTAAATTTCGAATCGGAAGGTTTCCGAAGGATTGTAAATCGGGGCAGGCAGTCCCATTTTTTATGGGTGGCCGTGACGCTTAATATCAGGCGAACAACTAACTCATCATGAAGACGTCCACTGCTGAACATTGGCCTCTCCAGAGAGTGCCACTTTAAACGGCTGCTCGCCTCCTGAATCCATCGGCTGCCGGTGGTTTTCATCAGATCATCGGTCCACCTAGTAGGGGCCTGCCTATGCTGCGACTTAAGGTTCGTGGTCGCCACTCGAGAACCTTTCTTCCCCATCGGTTGTAAGTTCTGCGAGCGATGTGGCCAACTACTACCGTATATTTCTAGGTAAAAATGACCACCTTCGTTTTCCAGGTGGCAGCACCGTTGGTGTTAACGGCCACGCTGGCAACGCACCCATTCCAGAGAAGCACGAGTGCTTCGTGTTCATATCCACGAAGCTAGCGTCTGAGATTACGCTTACCATCGGCCAGGCCTTCGATTTAGCTTACAGGTTAGTAGGATAATAATGACATAGATAAATAAAATAGATACCTACCTACTTAATGAAAAAGAAATCAAAAATTGGAATCCCTAATCTATGGTGTATTGGTTGAGCAGCAGGCAGGACGGTTCATAACCTGGGGTGTGCGGGTTTGATTTTTGTCTGTGTCTGGGTATTGTGGGAGCATGGTGCTCATAGTTCCTGGGTCCCTAGATACAGGAAATCCTAGTTAGGGTCCAGGATCTATGTATGTGGGCGTTATTTAATATTTAGGTATTTACGTTGGCTTACCTTCATAGTAGCACTGTTTATGAGTAATAAATAAAGGTTTAGGATTAGCAAACAAAGATCAAGGGCCTAATCTCCACGCGGAATATTAATGGTATGACGTGTTTACTACTTGAGCCTAACAGGCTCAAGGTGAAAATAACATTGCTAGGATAGATTTTATTAGTTGTTTTTAATAAGTACAGTAAAATGAATAATAAAATCGATTCTGTACAACTACACGTACACGTTTTTATTTATGCTTTCTACTTACAACAATACAAACGTGAAAATTCACAATTTCCCAAACTTCCTTTTGTAAATAGTAAAATGTAAATGTACCTAAATAGGTACCTGTCATAATCATAAGTGATAATACTTGCTCACAGTTAAAATTAAATACTCTACACATACTTAGGTAAGTACTAGAAAATTCTTTGATTATAATTAAAGAAGTAGGTCACAAATTCGATGGCAAACTCGGACACTATTGTAGGACAGATGCAATGGTTTTTTAAGTTTTATTATAAAGTTCATTATTGTTTAGTGGGTTTGTCCACAACACATTTGATAAAATTACATATACTGTTCTGTGGCACTTAAACATGATAATAAGTGTCATCAGTGTAATATTGCAGTACTAAACTTGTTAAACGTAGATCGTCAACGTCGACATAAATATTAGTACATAGGTACGTAGGTACTTAAATTAAATTATTCACGTACGTACCTACATAATGAACTGTTATGTTTAATAATAAGCTTAGGTATGTAACTATAAGTTATAGAACTTCAATAATTTTCCTAAAAATGCGTTTTTTTAAATTACAGGCGGTTCCTAAACGACAATGGCAAGTACATCGAAATGCAGAAGCTGTCATTACAGAACAAGAAACTGGAGCTGCAGTGCAATACGTACAAAAACCGTTTACTGGTAAGGAAAAATGGAAAATATTGGCTACTTCCACACCATAATGGTCCACTTTAGTGGACTTTGCTTTCTTGATCCTTTTCTTCCTGGCAACGGCTTGATCTAGAAACCATTACTTAGGCATCATGGTCATCATTCAGTCTACCGTTGGTCAACAGCCCGAAGACGAACATTGCTGAACCTATCCTTTGATGCTTATCGTAACTACCTACATAATATTCCTATTCATAGCACTTTTACAAGTCAAATTAAATGTAATTATTATAATTACTAAGCAGATAAAATCACAAAGTGCACAATGTCAAATATTATTACTATATAATGGCAAGCCTATTACAATAAGTGTTTGAAAAAAGACAAGTTCTCTCTTCCAAGCATTCCCTTGGCCAGCTCTTACTGAAACTGATGGGGCCTTATTTTGCCTAAGTATTTATTTTAATTTTATTTTCATAATTCCAGGAGCTATCAAAGATAACTTACAAAGACGATCTCTCGGCATACCTCGCGCGCCACAGCCTTGCCGATATAGTGGAGTGGAAGCCCCCCACGGAGCTGCAGAAACAGATCTCCTCTCTCACTCTCACGAACGGACACGATTCACACTCACAGAGTGAGCAACAAGGTGAGGATACTGTTGAAATGAGGTTTTGATACATATGAGTAAATTGTTACAGGCAGTCTAGTGTCGGTTATTCGAGTTTTTGATAGATCTGTTTTTTTTGACGTTGTCTCATGTATTCTGTGGTTCCATTCTGTCTGCTGTAAAATAAATATCTTATTTTCTTTAAACGTTCTTATTGTTTATTCATTTAGCTTTCTATTGTGCGTATTTACACGCACAGGTTATGGGCGATTATTGGGAAGTTTTTCAAATGAATTAACGATGAATTATAACAGAGATGACAGCGCGAGGAATGCAGGGGGTAATTCTGAGGATTCGGCGAGAGTACCGAATTTTAGTGGATTGACGTCATTTGATAAACTAGATGGTCAAGCGAATTTCTCTTCTTGGAAATTTCAAATGGAACTGTATCTTATATGCGAAGACTTCTGGCAGTACGTGAGTAATACTCCACCCGTAACTGATACAACTAGTTGCAATAGAGATCAGCAGGCAAGAGCGAGGATATGTTTAATGATTAAACCACATTGCCTGGTGCACGTACGAAAAGCTGTTACAGCTAAAGAGACTTGGGAGGCCTTACGGGTCGCATATGAAGATCGAGGAATCAACAACCGGTGCAGGCTACTCGGAAAGCTCGTAAGCCTAAAACTAACCATGTTCAGTAATACAAGAGAATATGTTACTGCTATGATGATGACAGCGCAACAGTTGTCCGATATCGGCAAGGAGGTCGATGATGAGTTGTTAGCTGCACTGATGCTGCAAGGGTTACCGGAAGAATTTTCGCCGATGCGAATGGCAATTGAAAATTCAAACATAATACTGACAACTGATTACGTAAAGAACAAGCTGTTACAAGTAGAAGAATTGCCATCAACAAGCACAGCGTTGAGCTCAAATAGTCGCAAAACACGATTTAACCAAGCAGCTAAGCAGAAAGAAAAAAGAAAGTTTACCAAACCCATAAAATGTTTTGTTTGTGGAGGTCCTCACAAAGCTGTAGACTGTCCGAATAACCCAAATAAAAATTATGGAAAAGAGAAAGAGCAGGATAGACAGAAACTTTACACCGCCTTTGGAACCATGATAAACGAGAAGGAAGAGGAATGGTTTGTTGACTCTGGAGCGTCATCACACATGACAATGAAGAAAAATTGGTTGGAGAACTACAGAGAATTAAATAAACCAATAGAAATTGTTGTAGCGAATGGAGAGACGCTGCATGGAGTTGGATGTGGTGATGTGGAGAGTGAAAGGTTTGGAGTGAAAGGTGCAATGTATGTTCCTGGTCTGTCTGCAAACTTACTCAGTGTAAGTACATTGGTGAAGCGAAATTTTGTAGTTGTTTTTTCAGATAAAGGATGCGAGATCTATGACAAGTCTGATTGTGATGTAACTGGTGAAGTGATACTTCTATGCAAACCTGATAAGGGTATATACAAATTTAAACTGTTTTCAGACATCAATTCAGCACTTGCTACAAATGTCATTGATAAATATGAGCTGTGGCACAAACGACTGGCGCATCTGGGACTGAAAAACATGAAGATACTTCGAGATGGTATGGCTACTGGAGTATCTTTCGCTGATCCAACTGCACTTCAATGTGCACCATGTCTAAAAGGTAAGCAAACTAAATTACCTTTTAAGAAGACTGGAGGCACTAGGGCAAAGGATGTACTGGAGCTAGTACATTCCGATGTTTGTGGTCCTATGCCAGAGACATCGATTGGTGGTAATCGGTATTTTATGACTCTGATTGATGATTTTAGTAGAAAAACTTTTGTTTATTTTCTTAATCGCAAAAGCGAAGTTTACGATATTTTTAGAAATTTTAAAACTTTTGCCGAGACACAAACTGGTCGGAAATTAAAAGTTTTAAGAAGTGACAACGGTACCGAGTACGTTAATAAGCGGATGAGTTCGTTTATGAAAGACAATGGGATTCTTCATCAACTCACGGTTGAGTACACGCCAGAACAAAATGGTGTCGCGGAGCGTGCGAACAGAACCATTAATGAAAAAGCAAGAAGTATGCTTGAAGATTCAGGACTTAGCAGAGGCTACTGGGCGGAAGCTGTTAATACAGCGGTATTTTTGAAGAATAGATCACCCACGCTAGCAGTCAAGGGCATGACGCCGGAGGAAGCGTGGACTGGGCGTAAAGTTGATCTAAGCATGTTGCGAGTATTCGGATGCCAGGCATATATGCACATTCCAGATCAAAAACGCAAAAAATGGGATGCGAAGTGCAAAGAGCTAATATTTGTTGGATACTGTGAGGAGTCAAAAGCTTATAGGCTTTTAGATCCAACAACTAAGCATGTACATAAAGCCAAAGATGTGGTATTCTTTGAGAATAAGACACACACAAATAAGGCAAGTGTAGAAGAGTCTACGCCTATTACAATACTACCTTTGACAGGAACCGTTCCAACTGATACCGATGTTGCACCAACAAATGTTTTGGAACCTAGAGAAAGTGATGAGAGAGAAAACATTGTTCAGGAGATTGGATATTCTGAAACAGAACCAGAGGGTGATGTTCAAGGAGGAGACATATCTCAAGAGTGTGACATTCATGGAGGAGACATATCCCATGAAACACAAAATTTGGAATTGGAACCAGAGAGTGTAGACGAAACTGGAGATGTTTATGAAGGATGGATGGATGCTATCGAAGAGGCTGAACCTTCGATAGAACCTGTTGAGGTCGAAAGAAGATATCCATTGCGAAATAGAAAACCCAAAGAGTTTCCAGATTATGTTCTGTATGAGGCCATTGAAAATAAAATAAGTGAAGAACCATTGACTGTTCATGAAGCTTTGAATGGCAAATATAAAGAAGATTGGAAAAAGGCTATAGAAGAAGAATTAGAAGCCTTAAGAAAGAACAAAACATGGATTTTGGTGAAACCTGAGAAAGGACAAAATGTTATTGATTCAAAGTGGGTCCTTCGAATAAAAAACGAGGTGGGAAATAATAAACGTTTCAAGGCTCGCTTAGTCGCTAGAGGTTTCCGGCAAAAACGAGGCCAGGACTACAGTGAGACGTTTTCACCAGTAGTGCGACATGGGTCGCTACGACTGCTGTTAGCGTTAGCAGCAGAACATGGTCTTACTGTAGATCATATGGATGTAAAAACTGCCTTTTTAAACGGAGACTTAAACGAGAAGATATACATGTCTCAACCAGATGGATTTATTGAGAAAGGGAAAGAAGATTACGTGTGTCTTCTTCAAAAATCTTTGTATGGGTTGAAACAAGCTCCAAGGCAGTGGAACCTAAAGTTGGATGAAGTACTGAGGAAACATAACTTTAAGAGACTGGAGAATGAACCATGTGTTTATATGAAGAACTCTAGTGATACTTGGTTAATGATCGCTGTCTACGTGGATGATTTGTTAATATTCTGGAACAATGAAAAAGAGTTAATACAATTGAAGAAGCAGTTAATGAGAAGCTTTGAGATGAAAGATTTAGGCAAAGCAGAGCTAGTACTTGGCATGAGAGTCAAGCAAACTGCAACAGATGTTAAAATAGATCAAGAAGCATATATTGAGAAGCTTTTAAAGGAATATGAAATGGATGATTGCAAGACAGTGACCACACCTTTAGTGCCTGGTCAGCGTCTGATAAAACCGGAAGAGAAGGACTACAGTCCACCGGCAAATATTCCTTATCAACAGCTGATTGGATCATTGATGTTCTTGGCAGTGTGCACTCGAGGAGACATTGCTTACGCAGTTAGTTTTTTGAGCCAATTCAACAACTGCTTTAAGGAGGAGCACTGGCAAGCAGCCAAGAGAGTACTAAGGTACTTAAAAGGGACCAAGAGCCGTGGTTTATGTTACCGAAAAACTGGAAGAGATATAGAAGGTTTTGCTGATGCAGATCATGGTGGAGATCAAGATCGTAAATCATACTCGGGATGTATTTTCCGATTTGCTGGAGGAGAATTATCTTGGGAGAGCAAAAAGCAACAAGTTGTTGCTTTATCTAGTACTGAAGCTGAGTACATCAGTCTTACACAAGCTGCAAAGGAAGCAATATTCTTGAGAAGATTGATGTGTGAGATAACGGGTAAAAATACCAAGATCGTTATCTTTATTGACAGCCAATCGGCAATAGCAATTGCTGAAAATCCTGTCCACCATAGTCACACCAAGCATATAGATTTGAAGTATCACTTCATTAGAGAATGTTTGAGTACTGGAGTGATTCAGTTGAAATATTTAGAAAGCAAGCGAATGCCAGCAGATGCATTGACAAAGGCTTTACCAAAAGACAAGTTTGAATGGTGTGCTTCTTGGATGGTCAAGTAATGGTGAAGACAGATGAGTTTACTGCTGTTATGGATATGGATGCAGGAATGAATGAGACAGTGATTAGAGAATGTTGTGAACTGACTGTGGGACTGTTATCAATTTAAGGAGGAGTGTTGAAATGAGGTTTTGATACATATGAGTAAATTGTTACAGGCAGTCTAGTGTCGGTTATTCGAGTTTTTGATAGATCTGTTTTTTTTGACGTTGTCTCATGTATTCTGTGGTTCCATTCTGTCTGCTGTAAAATAAATATCTTATTTTCTTTAAACGTTCTTATTGTTTATTCATTTAGCTTTCTATTGTGCGTATTTACACGCACAGATACATTTCATCGCAATAAATTCGTGAGAAGCCGTGAGAAGAGCTATAGTTAAAACTAAACAATTATGCAAGCGCTTTCGAGTTTTCAAAATATTTTTGGCGTGATTTTATCCGTAGATAGAAGTGGTTATAATTTTTGGGTCTATTATAGGTGATAGTGGCGCCATCACTCGTTTCATTATTTTGTTTACTGGTGGCGATAGCTACTTTGTTACGAGTGTGTTCCCTACTATCCCTCTTGTAAACGCAGCTTGGCAGATGGCACAATGTAGGTAGTGATGCGACAAATATCTACATTTACCGATGTTTTCCGACTTTTTCAAACATGATATTTTACTAGAGTGGCAAAGCTAACTCTGCAGTGACATATTTTGGAACCCCCAAAAACTTTTTCATATAGCAATCAGTTTTTTATGTCATTACCTGTCAATTTCATAACATGTCAGTGTATTAATTTCCTGATTGGTTGTGTTTTTGAAAAGAAGTAATGGTTCAGCCAATTAAAAGCGTTCAAAGTTTTTTGAAGTATGCACTGTGCTACCATATACAAGATTTTATATTACACCAATTTTAAATCACTGCAGAGTTAGCTTTGCCAGACTATAGGAGATCGCACGATTTGTAGTGATGCACAAATATTTACCGATTTTTCCGAGTTTTCCAAACATGTTTTTTTTAAGTTAAATTAAGTTATAAAGTGTAAGTATTAATGGTTTTAACTTAAAATGATACAGAAAGTATCTAGTTTCATTCAGCCAAAATTAAAAAAAAAATTACTTATATTTGGCTGTTAGTACCACACGGCAACGCATAGAATCACTCAGATCCACTTAGAATCACACATAAATGTTTAATAAAGGTTTTAATTTTAATGCATACTTCAATTTAGTCTGATGAAATACTGCATACAACTAATAATAATTATGTTCTTGTGAACATTGTTACAGGTACAGATGCGACGTCAAACAACTCAACGGACACATTTAACTCGAGTAACGATAACAACTTGCTATTGGCGACGCCGCCGCCGACGCACAACGGCATACCATTCAACTCCGGGTGAGTGGATTATAGATATTTCTACGTTTTTAATAGTACTTACGGGATCTTTACCGTGATTAAAATCATTTTTCCCGATATAATCACAATCACGGTAAAGATCCCGTAAGTACCTACTATTAAAAACGTAGTGAACAACCGAGAACGTTAAAGATAGATATTTCTTTAAAGTTGATTATTTATAATCATAAACATGTACTGTTTGCTGTATTTTGTACTATTTTTGCAGTAGGTACATGATTATTATAATAAATTTATATTTTACTGACTACAAAACGTATTAAGCATTTTATTGCTCAAAATATGTAATTCATAATTCATAATTCATTCATTTATTGCTGCCACAGAGTTACAAAGCAGGTCTTATTGCTAAATTAAAATTAGTCCTATCTGTGACATGCCATTGTGGCATGCAAAATGTTGGGATGACTGGCTTGATTTTATTCAAGCCAGTATCGAACGTCATACATCGTTAATTAATAATTATGTCATTAGGTACTTAGGCTGAGTTGCACCAGCTTACTTTAACGCTAACTTTAACGCTAACTATAACCGTTCCACGCTTCGCAGGGCGGGCTAATGTCAAAATTTGACCGTAACTTTAACCGTGATCATGGTGCAACTCAGCCTTAATAGTCTAAAGCAATATATTTCTACGTTTATTTACATTGTTCTATTATTACCTATCCAAAATTAGTCAATGTCAGTCTATAATACGATTATTTAGTTCATTAGAATAATTATAATTGTACCTATATAAACTTACTATCAAAATATTCCTCCAGTGTATAAAAACAATTGTCAGTCAATAATTTAAATAAAAGTTTCTTAAAATGTTCATTTTGTACAGTTTTCATACGATTAGGCAAATGATTATATAATGTTGCTGGGACATACAAAGCGCTGTTAAGAAACTGTGTCGTTTTAGGTCGTTCCTTCCTAACATCACAAATAGCGGCGAGACAATGTTCTTTCCTTCTATTAACGCTACGTACAGGCCTATTATTGCTACAAATTACTGACTCGGTTCTATAATATTGCGGATTCTGCTTAATAAATATACAAGATTCATATACATATAGAGAGCACAAAGTCATTAACTTATGTTTTTTGAAATATGGGCGGCAACTGTCATCCATTTTTATACCCGTTATAGCCCTTATGATTTTTTTTGGTACGTGAAACATTTCTTTTTGTCTGTTGAATTGCCCCAGTACATTAGCCCATATCGGAGATTGGAATGTACATACGCATGATAAGCGGAGATAGCAGTCTTAATTGAAGTTACTTGTCTAAGTTTTTTAAGTGCGTATACGAATCTACTGATTTTGCTTATTACATGATCTATATGAGCCTTCCAATTGCAATGACAGTCAACTAAGATTCCGAGGAATTTATGATCTTGGACTTCTTCTATTGGAGTACCAAATATAGAAATGTTAAGTGGACTAAGTTTCTTTTGAGGAAAGTGAAAGTTAATTATTTTAGTTTTTTCTAGATTCAGTACAAGTTCATTGCTATTCATCCATGTGCTAATTGCCTGGAGAGTTTTTTCTACCTCTTTCTTAATAATAAATTGACTATCTGCTTTTATTAGAACTGTGCTATCATCCGCGAATAAAACAATTTGATGATTAGTGCAGTGTGGCAGATCGTTAATATATATCAAGAATAGCAGAGGGCCCAAGATACTACCTTGGACCACTCCAGCTCTTACGGTTTTAGTTTTTGACCTGAAAATACATTTAAGCCTTGATTTGAAGTTGGTGCTACATACTTCAACATATTGCTTTCTATCTGTCAAGTATGATTCCAACCAATAATAAGCGTTGCCTCTAATACCATTTTGATAAAGTTTATTTAATAGAATACCATGGGAAACAAGATCGAAGGCCTTGGTCATGTCCGTAAAAATTGCTGATACATATACTCTGTCATTTAAGCATTCATAAATAGTTTTTAATAATTCATAAGCTGCTATTGATGTCGACTTATTTTTCCTAAACCCACACTGCTCAGGCGTAAGAATGGATTTTGCTTCTAAAAACTTCGTTAAACGGTTGTGCATCAACTTCTCAAAAATCTTAGACAATATCGGTATTAACGCTATGGGCCTATAGTTTTCTACAGAAGTACGCTTACCCTTTTTATAAAGTGGTTTAACAATTGTAAGTTTAAGTTTATCGGGAAATTTACCTTCACTGAAAGATTTATTAATAATGTAGGCTAACGGCGATGAGATAATATGAGCAACTTTTTTCAAGACTTGTGTTTGTATGTTGTCGTAGCCTACAGAGGTTCTATTCTTCAAACATATTATGGTTTTAGTTACTTCGTCCACTGATGTAGGATTGAGAAATATTGTATCATTAATTATTTGTGAATTTTTGTTATCAAGCTGTGACACGTTCTTCCCCAATCCCTTAGAATTTGAATTACTTCGTGATTTACATAGTTTTGGGATATTTATATAATAATCATTGAACAAGTTTGCGATCTTATTCGGATTGATGCAACATCCTGACTATTGCTGTTTTTACGTATATTATTGTGGATAATATTCCACGTTGCTTTAGTTTTGTTGTCGGAATTAGTTACTTGTTTAATGTTGCTTTGTTTCTTCGATTCAAGCAAACACCTCTTCAGTAACTTTCTGTACTGAACATAGCTTTTGCTTCACTTTTTGGAGATTTTCTATATGCTAGATACATAGTTCTTTTACGTTTTGTAGATACTTTTAACCCCTTCGTGATCCATTTATTACTCCTAGGGGATATTTTAACTTTTAATATCGGGAAGCAGAGATTATAAAGGAGTAGAAAACTATTGATGAACTCATTAAAAGCTTCATTGCTGGTACTTTGATTGTAAATATTTTCGAAACTAAGACTTTTTAATGACTCAACAAATTTATCCACATTACTTTTGGCATATATTCTTTTATTAACATAGTGATAAGGTAACTCAATTATTTTTGCGGGGACAGTAAGAACCTGAGCCGTGTGATCTGACAGTGTTAAATTATGAACACTGCCTTTTGAACTTTTAATATTCGTGGCAAAACCTTCAATGCAGGTTTCCGTGGTCGCAGTTATGCGCGTAGGGGCTGTGATTATCCGTTTTATGTTATACAATGACAGCATCCGGTCAAATTCCATGGATATTTTATTCTTTTTTAAGCTATTAATATTAAAATTTCCGCATATAACGATTTGCTTAGATTTATTTAGCAGATGTTCTAACAGCTGTTCCAGTTTTCTTGTGAATATAACAGCGCTTGAATCTGGGGTTCGATATACTCCTACTACTATAGTATTGGATTCTGAAAGTTTTAAAGCACAACATTCAAATTCTTTTTCTGTTGCAAATTTATTTTTTATATCTATCAGCTCATTGTATTTAATACCTTGCTTTACCATTATACAGACGCCACCCCTCGAAATGGTTTTGCGTGAAAAAATTGTTGCAGTTTCATAACCCTGCACGTGTAAATTACTAATGTTGTCAGTTTTAATCAGATGTTCAGTAAAACAAAGCAAATCTAAGTTTATATTTGATTCACGTAATAGTTCAATATTTGTTTCTACCTTTTCAGTTTTACTAAGGAGACCAGCAATGTTCTGGTGTAATATATTTATATTTCTACTAGGTACGGAAATACTGACTTTCAGCTACAGCCTGTGCCTGTGGTTTCCCTTCGACCGGGGCACATGTCTCATTCATGGAACCACAGCCCAAAGCAGGCCCACTATTCATGTAATATTTGCTATAGTCTGTAACATCCATAGTGCCATTCACAAGGCCATGCTTTTGATATCTGTATATATTAACGAAATGACAATTTTCGAAAGTGCTTACAATGTTCTTATAAGTACCATTCAGTTTAGTTTCATTGAGATAACGATTTCTAATAATACTTGTAATAATTATTTTTGGTTTTGTCAAATTCTTGAGCAGTGCAGAGATTTCTATAAAGAACTCGGTTGGATTTTGTTCATTTGCTCCAACACAAAGAATAAGCCAGTCATCACTGTCAAGGCTATTATACAACTGTTCAGACTTTTCAAGAATATGGCAGGTTTTGGCATTAGCATATGTGCAACCCAATATAGAATAATCTCTGGCGTTATATTGAGATCGGGATTCAATCAAAGACGGCGCAAGTCCAACAGAGTTTTGATCACCTATGACTAGAATTTTACTCTTTTTTTCTAATTGGTTATATACTTTGGACTTGGGAATTGTATCCGAGCTTTGGTTATTTGTTACGCAATGGCTGTCATTACTGTCTTGATATTTACGGTTCTTAATTTGATCACTACGGTCACGATCCGTAAATTCTGTTGTCCTGATTTCTTCCGATGTTGTTATGCCAAGTAAAGTTTCTAAATTATTATTGTTGTTTTCATTCATAATAACGCTGTCAATTGGCACTGACATTTCTATGTTTTCTTTCTTCTTTACTTCTATTCCTTTTTTATTTTTACGCTTTTTTATAGATCTTGAAGGTGTATTTTCTGTGTTGAGTAATTATAATATATAAAGTTCGTTACCCACTCACTCACTCACTCACTCATGATTGACATTTTTGTTCCCGAACTCCTGGAAGTGGTGGAGAAAAACCGAGTATGAGGTTGTATAGAGATTGGTCACGTGACAACCAGAAAAATCTGACATCAGCAAAAAATCGTCTCCTTGATGGAACCGGTCAACGGCTCTCGGAAACTACAAGTCGGATGGGTGACCTGTTCTAACTAAAGTTGTAGTAAACCCTGGGACGCTTGGAGAGAAATAAAAAAAAATAGGGGTTGCCATACAAAAAAATAAAAATTCCATACAAAATTGAAACGCTAATAAATCGGAAACGGTAAGAGGTAGGTGGGGTGTGTTCGACCAAATGTCATAGAGGAGGATGGGCGCTTTCGGATGGTCGTCATGAAAATCCAAGATGGCGGATCCAAGATGGCGGCCATTTTGAAAGTTGGTCCGATCGGGCTGATTTTTTGCATCGGGGGGTTTTTGGGGTCCCTGATTTGATATTTGAAAAAATATTTTGGATCCCGCCATTTTTAAAGATGGCTGCCATACAAATTTTTTTTTTCATTTTTGGCTCATTGTTTCTCGATACCTATGGGAAATTTTGAACTTTTTTTTTTAAATTTGTATGAAATTGGACAATCGAAATTTAAAATATTTCATGAACTGGTCTTCCGACCTTCCATCATCGTGACCATCAACTGCCTGGCTAAACGATGTGAGATGGGTCATATGCGTTCTCAGGAATGTCATAGCAAACCCTGGGACGATTTTAGAGAAAATAAAAAAAAATCAAAATGGTGGAAAAAAAAATCACCCATACAAATTTAAACCGGAAATGACGTCGAAACCATGATACTTTAGTATAAAGAGCTCGAACTAATATTGTTTGGAGGCCAAAAGGGAAAAGAACACCAAATTTTTTTTTTCAAAATGGCGGAAATTTTGGTCATAGCGGAAAAAAAAAATTCTCCGATCCGGATCAAAATCGATATCTGACGGTCCCCAAGGATGCTGATCAACATTCTAAAATCAAATTTTGACATGCGCCATTTTTCAATAGGGTTGCCATACAAAGGTGATTTTAACGAAATATGAACTTTCCTTTTTTACGCCTCCAATATGAATGTAATAGAAAAGTTGTTTCTGGGGATCGAGTAAAGATGTATAAAGGAACAAAACAGAACACAAATGAAATTGATTTTTTCAAGATGGCGGATGGAGACGTATCGACTCATAGAAAAAGTTATCCGATCCGGATGAAAATCGATATCTAAGACTCCCCCTAGATACTTAGCAAGAATATGGGGAAAAAATTTTGATTCCGCCATTTTGAAAAATTTCATTCATTTTACCGAACTTTTTTATGGATCTCCAATCCGTATGAAAATTGTTATCTGAGTGTCCCCAAGGATACTGATTAACATGCTTTAGCTTCTTTTAGACATCCACCGTTTTTCAAAATGGCTGCCATACATATTTTCAAAACCACCAATGCGACGACGAGCGAAGCGAGGAGGAGCTTCAAACTACCTATCGCGACGACGAGCGAAGCGAGGAGGAGCTTCAAACTACCTACCGCGACGACGAGCGAAGCGAGGAGGAGCTTCAAACTACCTACCGCGACGACGAGCGAAGCGAGGAGGAGCTTCAAACTACCTACCGCGACGACGAGCGAAGCGAGGAGGAGCTTCAAACTACCTATCGCGACGACGAGCGAAGCGAGGAGGAGCTTCAATCTACCTACCGCGACGACGAGCGTAGCGAGGAGGAGCTTCAAACTACCTATCGCGACGACGAGCGAAGCGAGGAGGAGCTACAAACTACCTATTGCGATGACGAGTGAAGCGAGGAGGAGCTTCAAACTCCCTATCGCGACGACGATCAAACTACCCATTGCTACGTTTACAATGTTATACTAATGCGACGTTTTTTAATTGGCTTTAGCTAATCTAACCTAACTTCAACACCACTAACCTTTTTTTACCTAACAACTGAATATTTTCGGGAACCTTGAATAAAATAGACACTCTTTGAAGAAATATAACAAAATGGCCGCCATGCAAAATTAAAAGGCGCACACTATCGAAACTAATAGAGGCAAGCATAGCGTGTTTGGACTCATGTTACAGAGAACAACGGAGGCTTTCTTACAGTCTTAAAATAATTCAAAGATGGCGGATTCAAAATGGCGCCCGATTTTATAGTAACTCGGATTCGGCTGATATTTTATATTTGGGGGTTTTAAAGGATGCTGATTTCAAATTTTGACCTTTTACTTGACTGACAGCATTTTTCAAGATGGCCGCCATGCAAAGTCAAGCGCATTATCATTTTCTTTGAAAAATACCGCTGTTTTGTACTAATACTTGCATAATTACAAGTTTAAACTAAAGTATAACATTTTTATAAATACAACAGCCACGAAAACGTCCTCGCGGGCCGCACGCGGCCCGCGCACGGAGGAAAATACTAGTCATAATATATAAAGTTCGTTACCCACTCACTCACTCACTCACTGACTGACATTTTTGATCTCAGCTCCTGGAAGTGGTGGAAAAAAACCGAGTATGAGGTTGTATAGAGATGGGTCACGTGACCACCAGAAAAAGCTGACATCAGCAAAAAGTCGTCTCCTTGATGGAACTGGTCAACGGCTCTCGGAAACTATAAGTCGGATGGGTGACCTGTTCTAACTAAAGTTGTAGTAAACCTTGGGACGCTTGGAGAGAAATAAAAAAAAATGGGGGTTGCCATACAAAAAAATAAAAATTCCATACAAAATTGAAACGCTTATAAATCGGAAACGGTAAGAGGTAGGTGGGGTGTGTTCGACCAAATGTCATAGAGGAGGATAGGCGCTTTCGGATGGTCGTCATGAAAATCCAAGATGGCGGATCCAAGATGGCGGCCATTTTGAAAGTTGGTCCGATCCGGCTGATTTTTTGCATCGGGGGGTTTTTGGGGTCCCTGATTCGATATTTGAAAAAATATTTTGGATCCCGCCATTTTTAAAGATGGCTGCCATACAAATTTTTTTTTTCATTTTTGGCTCATTGTTTCTCGATACCTATGGGAAATTTTGAACTTTTTTTTTTAAATTTGTATGAATGTGGACAATCGAAATTCAAAACATTTCATGACCTGGTCTTCCGACCTTCCATCATCGTGACCATCAACTGCCTGGCTAAACGATGTGAGATGGGTCATATGCGTTCTCAGGAATGTCATAGCAAACCCTGGGACGATTTTAGAGAAAATAAAAAAAATTCAAAATGGCGGAAAAAAAAATCACCCATACAAATTTAAACCGGAAATGACGCCGAAACCATGATACTTTAGTATAAAGAGCTCGAACTAATATTGTTTGGAGGCCGGAAGGGAAGATATCAAAAAAAAATTTTTTTCAAAATGGCGGAAATTTCGGTCATGGCGGAAAAAAAAGTTTCTCCGATCCGGATGAAAATCGATATCTGAGGGTCCCCAAGGATGCTGATCAACATTCTAAAATCAAATTTTGACATTCGCCATTTTTCAATAGGGTTGCCATACAAAGGTGATTTTATCGAAATATGAACTTTCCTTTTTTACGCCTCCAATATGAATGTCATAAAAAAGTTGTTTCTAGGGATAGAGTAACGATGTACAAAGGAACAAAACAGTATACTAATGAAATTGTTTTTTTTGAAGATGGCGGATGGAGATGTATTGACTTACAGAAAAAGTTATCCGATCCGGATGAAAATCGATATCTAAGACTCCCCTTAGATACTCAGTAAGAATATGGGAAAAAATTTTGATTCCGCCATTTTGAAAAATTTCATACATTTTACCGAACTTTTTTATGGATCTCCAATCCGTATGAAAATTGATATCTGAGTGTCCCCAAGGATACTGATTAACATGCTTTAGATTCTTTTAGAAATCCACCGTTTTTCAAAATGGCTGCCATACATATTGTCAAAACCACCAATGCGACGACGAGCGAAGCGAGGAGGAGCTTCAAACTACCTATCGCGACGACGAGCGAAGCGAGGAGGAGCTTCAAACTATCTACCGCGACGACGAGCGAAGCGAGGAGGAGCTTCAAACTACCTATCGCGACGACGAGCGAAGCGAGGAGGAGCTTCAAACTACCTACAGCGACGACGAGCGAAGCGAGGAGGAGCTTCAAACTACCTACTGCGACGACGAGCGAAGCGAGGAGGAGCTTCAAACTACCTATCGCGACGACGAGCGAAGCGAGGAGGAGCTTCTTTACGCGACGACGAGCGAAGCGAAAGGAGCTTCAAACTACCTATTGCGATGACGAGTGAAGCGAGGAGGAGCTTCAAACTACCTATCGCGACGACGGTCAAACTACCCATTGCTACGTTTACAATGTTTTACTAATGCGACGTTTTTTAATTGGCTTTAGCTAATCTAACCTAACTTCAACACTAACCTTTTTTTACCTAACAACTGAATATTTTCGGGAACCTTGAATAAAATAGACACTCTTTGAAGAAACATAACAAAATGGCCGCCATGCAAAATTAAAAGGCGCACACTATCGAAACTAATAGAGGCAAGCATAGCGTGTTTGGACTCATGTTACAGAGAACAACGGAGGCTTTCTTACAGTCTTAAAATAATTCAAAGATGGCGGATTCAAAATGGCGCCCGATTTTATAGTAACTCGGATTCGGCTGATATTTTATATTTGGGGGTTTTAAAGGATGCTGATTTCAAATTTTGACCTTTTACTTGACTGACAGCATTTTTCAAGATGGCCGCCATGCAAAGTCAAGCGCATTATCATTTTCTTTGAAAAATACCGTCGTTTTGTACTTGTACTTGCAAAATTTAAAGTTTAGCACAAAGTATAACATTTTTATAAATACAACAGCCACGAAAACGTCCTCGCGGGCCGCACGCGGCCCGCGCACGGAGGAAAATACTAGTTTATGGTATACACTTGCATTCTTTTTCAGCTCGGATATAGTATTATTAAGGGACTGGTTTTCTATATTCAAATTTGCAATTTCACCGTGTGCGCATTCCAATTGTGCTTTTAGCAATTCATTTTCAGCCCTAAGGTTAGATTCAACCGAGTTGTCCATATTTGAAATGTTTGGGAGGTTTCTCCTACTTTCATCTCTGAGTGTGGTTCCGAGTATATCCTCACTGCATGTCGTAGAGGTTAGATCAGTAAGAGATCTTGGCTTTCGTAGAGAGAATAATGCCTGTTGTGACACAGTTTGCGAGTTTGAAGTCTTTGCTATAGGGCTTATGTCAGCTTGAGGTGGGCTATTCAATGGTATTTTTGGATTATGAATTTTTCGTTGTACGGGTTTGTCCTTTGGAGAGCTTGTTTTGCATTGAATTGCTTGAGGCTTAATACACTGCATGCATATCCATTGATCTTTCCTATGCTTTTCCATCATTCGGTAACGGGTTGTACTTACGTTTGCGCATTCTAGATCGTAAGTTTTGTGACATAATGAGCATTTCATAGTCTCCGTTCTTCTTTTGAGCTCAATTTTGCATTTTCCGCACCTAATTTGATATTTAGATGTATTTGTGGTTGACATTATTTCGTTTAACCGTCGCACGGGTACGGGCAGGTAACAGCGAACAACGGACAGTGTATTGAGAAATAAGATGGGGATTTTTTCCTGTAGTTTTAATTGTTTAATATTATAGAAGGTAACGTAAGTGGAACTCATAACAGCACGTAATCCGGGTAATTTAATTGAAGTTTGTACAATATATTTCGTAAACTCTTAACTCTGTTATATTTCTAAGTTCATATTAATTTGTTGTTATATTAAATAACTAAAATAGGACGTTTCCTCGATTTTTAGGTTTTGGGCAGCGTCTTAAATTTACATAACCCTATAATTTCAGTAACTAGTTTTGTTGTTGAATTAATTTTGAAATGTTTTTCATTTCAGAAAACTGATGAGCTCTAACAAGAACCCCTCAGTAGGCACGAGACTTGAAGGAGTTATTTTCAATTCAGACTCTGATAGCGGTAAGTTTATTACATTCCACTTTTTTATTATTTCCAGCAATTAAGTGTACACCAATATTAGAGTAATGATATTTTACACAAATTAAATATGGAATATGGCTTTTTTGTGTTGTTATGGCTTTTTCCCTACACCATTTTAAATAATGTAGGTAAGAAATAAAACAGAAATTGGAGATATTCGGAAAAAATGTGGAAAAGAACGTTGCATAATTTTTTATTTGTGGTAAATCAAATTTTGTTTGCTTAATTCAAAGAAAAGAGGTTCTACCAATAAGTAATTTAAGTCATTATGTTTTATTGTTCAGATTTCGACCCCCGTGCTTACGAAGCAGAGTCTGCCTCTCGCTACGTAGCACCAGTTGAAAATGCCATGACACCCACACTACGCTGTAAGTATAAAATATATAATAAGCCGTAGTAAGCACTACTGTGTTCCGGTTTGAAGGGCATTGTAGCTAGTGAAATTACTGGGCAAATGAGACTTTATGACCTGATTACACAGTGTGGTAATCTGATTACTAGACTGTGTGTTGTCTCAGGATGACGTGCGCAGTGCAGTGTCACGTTAAACTTTGCTATTTTAAAGTTCCGACACTGCAACTGTTATGGGCGGCCGTGTCGCTTAATATCAGGTGAACGACTAGCTCGTCACGTCATTCATTCTCATAAAAAAAGTACCTATGTGTTGCCTGTTAACGATTGTACTGATCTATTTTCGCATCTCAAATTCCTATCGATTTATAATTTTATAATACTGCCTTTCTATTGTTCCAGTGGCACCACCCCCAAACGGCCCCAAAGTATCTAAACGCCAATCCATACCCCAGTCAAACCAACCAACAACACCTCAACCCTCTCAACCACCCTCCCAACCCCCGCCAACCCTAAATGGCAGTGACCTATTTGGCTCTACCCCCTTCTCTATCCAACCGAACTTAAACCAGTCTTTTGCACCCAACAACAAACCTAACTATGATATCAGTGACTTCAACCTACAAACTTCGGTATTCAACGCTAACACATCCTTCACAAACGGACTGAGTGGCTACGACCCGTTCGATACCCAGAAAAATAATAACATCTTCGGGAATGGATATGGCAACACTTTTAATGGATTTGGTAATTTGAGCGAAAAGCAAACTGTCGAGCTTGACAGCAGCTTCAACGGGTTTCTTGATAAGACTATTTCGGAGATGAAGGTTGGTGGTACTGTTTTCTATCCCTTTTGTGGCATAATCATATTTTTAGGGTTTTGGGAAAATGAGCTTAATTGCTAAGTCACTCTCATTTTTTATTAATTTATAAGTGGCATTGCATTAAATTGGGACTCAAAATTACATTTTTGGTTTGGGACTTACCCAAAAAGGAGCAACATAATTATAACAAATAGTTCAGCTTTTTTAGCTTTGCCACACATTTTGTTCGCATTTTTTTTTTATCCTATACTCAATTATTATAAATCTATTTTGTTTATTTTGAACAGCTCAATGATTGGTAAGTTTCTAAAATAAATATAAAGTAAATCCAAAATTTCAAAGTAGCTGATCTGGCAGATTTTGCCCTGTCCATGTAAAATTCCTATGGGAAATAGCTCACTTATTCTCGTATCAGCACATTGTTCTTTCTTTAAGAACTTAATTCGGGCTATTAGGAACATTATACTTAATATACAAAAAAGAAATTGGCAGATCGTGCCATCCTGAAGCGCTGGCTGTATGACTCCTATAACTTTTATATTACTGTAGATTATTAAACATAATAAAATGCTAATTTTCCCTAATTTTTGTTCACAGGATGGATTCAGCAGAGGGATCACCTTTGGAAACGATGATTTTTCAATAGACAACCTCGATCCCCTCAAGAAGAACTAAACATTTTATTATTTTGGCAAATAATTAAAATAAATAGGTAATTATTTAGTTAATAACATTGTTTTCGTTCATACGACTACTTATAAAAAATAAAGAAAAAAATGAACGTTGTGTGAGCTAAAATAAAAAAATAACAGAAAGTGATGTGTTGCCATGTTATTGGTTATTTTAATCGATTTTATTCAGTGATAGTAGTTAGGTAGAATCTGTTTAAGTAACAACTAAAGCCTTTCTTGAATTAATAAGAATCTCAGAATCTATAACCAGTAATGTGACATTACATCTCGAAATAATATTTTATTTAAATCAACTAAGTGATAGAAATTAGAACATAATGTTTGAGGATTATGTATTGTATTCGCTCAATGTCAATCCTTAGTGCCGTAAAGACAATAAAATGTATCATAAAAGACATTACTGTGTAATCTAAGAATATTATCTAATTATATTTAATATTCAAAGTATATTGAAAATATTAATATCTCCGGCGGACGTTTTGAGTGTTTGTGAGAGAAAAAATGTTTTGTTAGATAATGACAATAAACTTGAGGACCAAAATTTTATCAAATCAAATGAATTTATTTGAAGATCACCTCAAATTATTCTGTGATAATTCTTTTCATGTTGAGGGACTTCAAATTTGTATATTTTCAACGTCCAAACGACTGAACCCAAGATTGTATTTAGCTTTTTAACAAAATGTAAATAAAAACTAACAACAAATATAATTATTATGTATCGAACTATTTTTAAATGGATGGCATTGCAGCTTTTAAGGGTCAACACATTCCATGCTATTTTATTAAAATGATTACTATTTTACTCTTGATTTAAAATAAAAATAATGTTATTCTTAGTATTGTATGATAGTTTTCGTAATTAAAACTGTTGTATCGCAATATCTCATTAGTGGAATATTGTTATAGTATTGTGTACACTAATGTTACTATATAAGGCCAAAAGATATACATATTTGTGTATTTTCAAAAATAAATTTATGTTTATACATTTTGGTTTCATTGAATATGAATAGTCACCTGATTTATGCTTAACCAATATTCAACCATACCTATGATTTTGGTTTGAAATACTCTAGGTACTTAATACAATAAATTAAAAAGAACATAAAACATAAAGTTGTTAAAAGTATTTTGATGACTCAAAAGATATTTTTAATCAATTTGAATAAAAGTTAGCAAATAGGACGAATTCTGCGAAATAAACCTTATGTCTGTGGGTTTATTTTATTTCATTGATGAAGTACGAATATTTCTATAATAGAAAAATATTAAATAATTTTAACGCAAAACTTCTTTTTCTTTCAAAACAAAAATCTCATCAACAAAAACCGGTATTTGTGACGAAGAAAACTACGTCTACGATGAATTATGGACATCCTTACAACTGTCAGATCAGCTGTGACATTGTCATAAAGGTCAATGGGCCTGACATCTGTCATATCATAATTAAAAAATTGTTTTGTTTTGTCGGTCGACGACTCGACGCTTTTGGATTTCTGGTTTGAATTTAATATTGTCACCATATTTTCAAATAAAATATGAATCTCTGCGGATGATGTTGTTGCTACTTTAGATCTAAACAAGCTAGTTAAATTTTAGACCAGTATTGTAGTGTAATCTTTCAGTATTAAAATGGTAGACATGGCGAATAACATTGGCGGTTCGGACGGCTCCTACGAATTTGCGGTTTCAAACACTGTTTTTATTGTTCCTGGCATTATTGTCGTCAGTTTATCTGGTAAGTATTTAACTAGTGCAGTTCTGTCATATATACCAAATGCCTATTTTTTGCTTAGGTATCTACACTTAAGGATAAGAATAAATAAATAATTATTATTATGGTTTTAGGAAGGAAAAATGCCGCAAAATATACTGCCAAATTCTTGTTTCATTTACCACAGTAAACTGCTACCGCCGAAGTGTAGGTTTTGCTATTATTGTTTTGGTTTTGTTTACATTAGGGTTTTTGATTAGAATATAAAATTATCCCCATGTGTAAGTATTAAGCACATTAAGTAATATAAAAATTTACTTTAGTTTAGTGGCAAATTCACTCTAAACATCATATTAGTAATATGAAGACTACATACTTAATAAAACTGGTAGAAATGGTCCAACAAACAAAACCAACAACTCAATAAGAAAAGCAGAGATCCTAGTTTTCTGAATAGCTAGGTCTACCATAGATATAAATAAAAGAGGAAACAAGACAGGGCTCTCAAAAGTGGACAGCTGAAATTAGGTGCAACTCACACCATTTGCTGTGTATAGAAAAAGATATGGGTCTTGAGCAACATGCAGGTGATGTTTTCAGGATTTGATCCTGACATAGGTCACAATTTTAGTTGAGCTGGAACATCTGTGCTTAATATATTAAAAAACCTCCAAAATCAGTCAATTCGTGTGTTGTTTTAGTTATAAGCTCCACAAGGAAGTTCAGTCTGAATTAATATTTAAGCCTATGATGTTAAGGTTGATGTTTCTTCGAATGAATTTTGTCCTGCTCATCTGGCCCTACCCTTTGCCTTAAGTTGAAAGAATTATTTTCACAGACTACAAAAGTATCAGTACTTACGGATCACAGACCTAGAACTTTTTCGTTACTGGCCATTCTGCCAGTAGCTGTAGGTATAATAATATATGTACTGATGCAAAGCGGAACTACCGGGAACGCGGAAAAGTTGACGTTGTTGTTGTTGCATTGTATTATTTTATGAAACTTGTGCTTTTCCCAGTGTTAATGTTTAAAATTGGTGGCGTTTTACACATTAAGTGCTGAATTACGAGCATGAGTGTGGGCAAGTGATATAATGTGGTGAAACATGGTTTTTCATGTTACTTCCAAAATTCCCTAGAAGCTTTTAGTAATGTTGCCACCACTTTACTAGAGCATGATTTAGACTGGACTATATAATTATATATAACTAAGACTTGACTGTACGTGAAATATCCACGAAACGGTATAAAATTGTAATACTGTACTTGACACTGGTTAAATACACTATGTGTGGAGCCAAAATATAAGAAAAAAAACTGCAAACAAATCAGAATTAATACAAACTAAATGTACCTTACAGTCAGCGCTACAAGGTTCCCTTTTGTAGGCTAATTCAAAACTCCAAAACAGTGATTATCATAATCAAACTTTAATTTTAAGTCACCTTGGCATATGTTATGCTTCAAGTCTTTATTATTATTGAATTATGTGTGTCTAATGACACTTTAATACAGCTACGATTACAGTATCTAATAGCGTGTGGTACAAGTTATAAGAAAAGAGGCTAAGTTATGCAACTTGGTATGCTTCCTTAGTTACGGTCAGATTTAAATTGCCGCGTAACAGATGTGAAAGGAATTGTACATAGAATAATGTCATCATCATCAACCTGAAGAAGTCGACTGCTGAACATAAGCCTCCCCGTAGAGGGTGGCTAGCATCACTCTAGCATCCAATGGCGCCCCGTGGTACCAATTTGTTGGTTCACGTAGTGGTGGCGTAGCTGCGTCTTCTGGCTCGTGACTAGTAACACTACACACCACAATACACACCACTCCACAACATTTCTTCGCCATCGCATCAGTACTGCGAGTGACGCATCGCTCAGGGCAGGCCGTAATCCTCATCACGGTTTAGGTTGTGACCTGCTTGTTGCCATTTCAACTGGCCTTTTTTCTATATTAATATAGGTATTAATCCTATAGATCCACTAAAATTCAAGTCACATCAAAATGCCTGAACCAATCTTGGTGAAAAGCTCACAGATCGCATACACTACAGTTGTTTCTTACTCTCCTCTAGTTCTTGGTTGGTGGCATCTAAGGACTGAAATGAAATGATTTATTTGTTCGAAACACGGTTAGATAATAAGCATGATAACTAAAAGATTTTTATTGGATAAATTAATTATATTCCTCAAAAGATAAACATTTGTGAAAACAAAAATTAAATATCTCAATAAATGGCCAAGTTGCAAGCATTTTAAAAACCGGAATAGAAAGAGATAGCTCTAACGGCCAGTGACGTCAAAGGTCGTTATAGTACCTCATTACTAAGCTGTGGTAGCTTTTCATACAATCTCTTTGGCATGTGACGTCACGAGCGCTCTGTTTCGCGAGAAAGGGACAGGAGATGCCTTCTGTAGAAACTTTAAAAGCTTACTTACTTGTTCATTTTTAATAGTAGTCCTCATGCCTATTATGCAGGTTGAAAGCAATCAGCATTAGAAAGACCAATAGGACAAGTCCGTCTGAATATCCATCAATCGCTTTCCGCTCCTAACTTATACCACACCACATATCTCAACGTGGAGCCGTGCCGTTACACGTTGCACAAACATAGATAATAAATTCCACTGAAAGCAATCGCGATTCCGTAAAAACAGTAGCTATAAATATAAATAAATTTAAAAAAGTTCACGAAATAGTTTCAAAAATGGCGGATATGCACTTGGAAGGATTGCAAAAGCTTGAAGAGCTGTTAAAAGCCAGTGATGTTCAAAACCCCTCCAGGAAACAGCTGATAGATATGATTGATTCGGCTGACTTCGCCGATGAGATGAAAGAAAGTTTGAGGGCCATGGTCAGGGGGGATGTCCCTCAAGTGTTCGGGAGCTATGGCTCTGGTGCCATAATGGGAGTCATTTTTGTGGCGATCATCTTCGCCGTTCTCAGTAAGTTGGCTCTCGATTTTATAATCAAAGTCATCATCATCATCATCATCAACAGCCTGAAGACGTCCACTGTTGAACATAGGCCTCCCCCAGGGAACGCCACTTAGAGCGGCTGCTCGCCTCCTGCATCCATCGGCTCCCCGCGGCTTTCACCAGGTCGTCGGTCCACCTTGTGGGGGGCCGGCCTACGCTGCGTCTTCCAGTTCGTGGTCGCCACTCGAGAACCTTTCTTCCCCATCGGTTGTCAGTTCTACGAGCGATGTGACCTGCCCATTGCCATTTCAACTTGCTAATCCTAAGAGCTACATCGGTCACTTTAGTTCTCCTGCGGATCTCCTCATTTCGGATCCTATCTCGCAGGGAAACACCGAGCATTGCTCTCTCCATAGCTCGTTGCGCGACTTTGAGCTTATAATCAAAGTACCTAGGTAGTTTATTGCAAATAGGCCAAAAGGTATAGGCCTTACCTTACTACACTAATAAGCCTAAGCCTAGAAGGTACTTATTCTAAGCTTTAGCCCAGATAATACCTACAGTAGCTTTAGCATTAGCATTATTACATTTTAAAACCCAGAATATTACTTAAAACTACTATAAATACGTATTAAAATTATTGTCGTAAGCAAATTAAATTACAAAGTGTTTAATGTTTAATCTGTAAAGGAAAAATTTGAACCACAAACGGGACTTGAACCCGCATCCATTCATCCCTAAAGCAGTGACAAGTGGTCTCATGTCCGAATTTTTCCTTCACCTTTCACAACCAACTTACAGGGTTGGTAGGGCCATCTATTGAGTAATTCTTGAGAATCATCCCAACCAGCGTGGTCAAGTTACATCAAAACAAATGCTGTAAAGATAACGCCTCCCAATTCTCCCAAACCAATATTTATAATTTTTCTAGCAGTATCGACTGCTCAGCGTAATCTGTAGATTACGTATAAGGCGATACTGCTATAATAACCAGCTAAGTGCGATTCGAACTCGCGCACTAAGGGTTCCGTACCATAATATATAAAAACGAGCAATAAAATTCACATTTGTTGTATGGGAGCCCCCTTAAATATTTATTTTATCCTGTTTTTTAGTTGTTGTTGTTATCGCGGCAACAGAAATACATCATCTGTGAAAATTTCAACTGTCTAACTATCACGGTTCATGAGATACAGCCTTGATTTCATAAAAAGACAGATCATAATAAACCCTACAATTTGTCAGTAAATTTAACCGACAATCATCACTCCCGTATAGTGTTTTTGTTATATGAAACGCATTTGACTGACAATTGTAGGTTTATTATGATTTGTATTTTTATGAAATAGGGCCCTGGTGACAGACGGACAGCGGAGCCTTAGTAATATTTTGGTTACGGAACCCTAATAAATCATAGATATCTTTTCTCAAACTAGGTCGTCTAACTTATCTAAGTCAAAGATAAAGAAAATTAGTAGATATTGCATTGTATAATTGTTATCGAAAGCCACGTCAATACCTACTACTTTAATTACGCAAACATATTGATGTAAATGATAACCAACCTCTGTTTATACACGACTTTTGTTTATTCAATAATTTATCGGCTTACACACACATAAACTTTCTTTTATGAAAATAAAATAAATAATAAGTTAGTTTAAGTTGTTTTTAGGGTTCTGTACCCAAAGGGTAAAGGGAACCCTAATAACTATTACTATAAGGCTCCGCTGTCTGTCTGTCTGTATATCTGTTTGTTTGTCAGTCTGTCCGTCTGTCACCAGGCTGTATCTCATGAACTTTTGCTAATAAAACAATAAGTATAATAAATATTTAAGGGAGCTCCCATACAACAAAAATGATTTTTTGCTCGTTTTTATAGATAATCGTACGGAACCCTTCGTGCGCAAGTCCGTATCGTACATAGCCGGTTATTTTTTTTTAAGTTAAGTATTAGTTTTGTTAAGTAACTTTTAACTCGGTCATTATGTTATGTTGTGTTTTATGTTATGAATCTATTTGGATTATTTTGTTTGATAAAACATTATCTTCAGTTATAAATTCACAATAACCACTAAACAAATCTTGAGGAAAAAATCAAAATAACTGGAATCTGTTACGGGCGGCCGTGTCGCTTAACATCAGGTGAACGACTGGCACGTCGTTCATTCTCATAAAAAAAATCGGTCAATTACTCAGTACGGGTGGAGTTGAGTTTTTTCAATGCCCACTGTAATTTATTTAAATTTTTGGAGCGACAGACTCCGTTTCAGCAGTATTATTTTTATTTAAAAAAAAACTATTGTAAATTGACTTAAGTATCATAACTCACACGTTTTTTAAATTAAAAACAATTCTATCCTTATCGTTCCCAATCGAGTAGCAACACGTAATACGATCGCTAAAATGTTGCACTGGGCCAGTCTATCAGTGTCACAGTACATTAAAAGACAGAAGGTCAACTTCAACAAAAAAATAATTAAATTAAGTATGGAGTACTATGGACTTCATTTCATAGATTTTTCCTATTTAATTAAAGACGGTAGGATCCACATCTGTTAGCACGGAATCGTATTTTTCCGTGCTTTACGATGCGAAAACAGTTGCGCTATCTTTCTCGCTCTAGGAAGTGGCCCTAAAAGATTTTCATAACGTTTGCCTTCAATTGAAATACTGCAGATCACCTTTCGTTTTGGGCACCTAAGTTAACGAAGATGACTGTTTTTAATTTAATTGATAACGGAAAGGAGAATTTAAATAATGGATTTTAGAAAAAAAAAGATACATAAAAGTTAAGGAAGCTTGCTATAAAAAGCAATCTGCAAGACCAGAATAAAAGAGAGCGAATGTCATGTCATAGCATACCTATACATAGCAGCTTAGCAGCTAGCAGAAAAGTAGAAAGAAAGAGATGAAACTCCCGCTGAGCACAGAACAATGCGCATCTCTGATTAGTTGGCCAGCAAAATAAATGAAAATCGTCACTTACGGAATTTACATAAATTTTGGATTTTTAATCATGAACTTCAGCTTTTACTTTTTTGTAATCTTATTTCAATGCGAAGATGCTCTTCATTTGAAAACTATGTGATAAAAATTAGTAAATTTTCGTAACCGTCTCTCATAACCATAAAGCACGTAACATGAGTTACTGACTATATTTTCCGCTGTGTCCGGCGCGATAATTCTTTGCGTCCTCCTTCAAAGATAAATATTAGTTTATCGGTGCCCGCTATTGTAAGCTGTGAGTTATTAAGTTTTTAATATTTTAATATAATTTTTCTCTTTGTTTACGGTTGTGTTTGCGTGAAAGATATTTTCATTATAACTTCTACCTTACTTCTATTATCAATTCCGTTCTTATAGGTAACTGAAATATGAAAATCTTAAAATCTAGAAAATCTATCTGCTACCCCAGATAATATAATACCTACAGTACAGATGCCTCATCCCATACAGCGGAATAACGCGGGCTATTTTACGGTTTTTTTTTTTTCTGCATAACGCAAGATTATCTAGCGACATTTATTGCGTGTTGGCAAAGTATTGGGCCAAATAAATACACTGGACACTAACTAATAACTCTCTAAACACATTTTTTTCAAGTTCGGGCTATTTTTATTTATTTATTTATTTATTATTACTGCATTCATGTACATCATTAAAATAGGTAACATACAATAACAAGTATTATATAATACACAAGATCTTAAATAATTAGGTTGGTAGGTTGACATGAGCCCTGGAAGGGCGTTTGCAAGTAAGTATGTGAGTCAAACCAAAACAATGGGACCCCATGCTCCTACATTAGTCAGTTCGGTGTGTTTTTCTTGGGGTTTTTTTATGTCATCATCAGCCTGAAGACGTCCACTGCTGAACATAGGCCTCCGCCAAAGAGCGCCACTTTGAGCGGCTACTTGCCTCTTGCATCCATCGGCTCCCCACGGTTTCTGACCAGGTCGTCGGTCCACCAAGTAAGGGGCCGGCCTACGCTGCGTCTTCCAGTTCGTGGTCGCCATCTCGAGAACCTTTCTTCCAAGCGATGTGGCCCTCCCACTGCCACTTCAACTTGCTGATTCTGAAAGCTATATCGGTTACTTTAGTTCTCTTGCGGATCTCCTCATTTCGGATCTTGTCTCGCTTATTTTTTATGTAGGTACGTACAACTCGACTTGTGATTGTGTTTTAAACCTACCAGTACTTTACAATGTAGAAACCCCGATGATGCAAGATATTCTGGCGCCACTCCAAAATAGATAAAGGGCAGCCCAAAAATATATATTGCAAGGAAGATCTGAATTTTCGTATCAAAGCTCAGTCTATCGCGGTTTCTATGTGATTTCGAACGCATTTGCTGAATCGTTTTCGGTCTTGTTTTATTAAAATTTATTGGATGTTCTACCTAACCTAAGAGTTCTGATTGTCGAAAATATATCCCAAATTATTGTTCTATCTTTTAATATAGGTTAAACATAGTTCACAAAAAATTAGCATTTAATATTTTTATCATTTACTAACTAAATATTCAGATATTATGTTATGCAGCAAAATATCTTCCTAAGAGCCTAGAAAAGTTTACCTACATGACTACGACTCGACAGGACTACTCACAGTAGTACCTACTTAATTCAAAAGTAGATAAAATTGCCAATTTTTGCTTAAAACACGCAAACGCAAACCGTAAACAAAAATCTACAACAAACATAAATCTCGTCACCAATATTTAATTTCCCGCCAAAACAGTCCAAGATGGCGGACGACGCGCCAGAACCAACCTCGGGTCCTTCAGGCATGAACCTCGGAGGCGTCATCTCGGAAAAACTGACAGAGCAGATCAAAAACATGGACGTTATGACCGTAATACAAAACATGATTGCTTCGGCACCCGGAGATGAAGAATCTGAACAAGTTAGACAGAAACTGAAAGGAGTCATGGCCCAGTTCAACTCAATGAGTGAAGAGGACAAAGCGACTTTTACCGCTAAAATAAAAGAGGGACTAGCGAGTAAAATTTCAGCAAAATTAGCTGATCCTAATAAGAATTATCTGGGTGGGATTGAGGAGGCGATACAGACCGCTGTTATGAATCAAATTTATATAGCAGGAGCGGTCATTCTAGTGATTGTTATTCTTATTGGTATGTTCTTTGAACCTAACCAGACTTACCCCTGTATTCTAAAACATATCACCATAAATCCTTCACTCGACTTCCACTTAACTTTGAGGGAAACTCAAAGTACATCGCGACGTACCTTGAGTTGACAGTTGTTTCGTTTCTCTCGTTTAAGAAAAATTGACGCAGAAATGTCAAGTTGATTATATATTGTCAATTAAAAATACCAAACACACAAAAATGAGGTTAAGTCGACATTGAGTTGAGTGGAGTAAACTCGTGGTAACAATAATTTAATAGGGGGTTAATTTTTGTTAACTTCTTGTACATTATTATTGATGTTATGCGCACATCAGACCTTTGCCCAGTACCCCTAGTACCAGTTTTCCAATACGTGAATACGCGCAAATCCATTTAAAATTTGTACTGCCATTTTTAGTTCTTCAACGTGTCCGCTAGGGGCGCTGCAGAGAAATGTATGGGAGAAAAAGGAGAAAACTTAAACGAATCAAGTTTTAGTAAACTATCGAAACTCGTATTAGGGGTACAGACGTGGGACACAAACGGTTAGGACAAAAGAAATACATTAGCGTTTTGACGTTCATGATGCCGGATATAGTACGCCGGAAATATTTGCGGCAATTTTACATTGATCTTGTACTTTTTAGTCTGTAACTCATAGAGAACTATTAAAATGAATAAGTTATCTTTTTGCCCTAGGTCTCATTTTATCGTACTAATATTAAAAGGCGAAAATACCTTTTTAGATGTGAATATAAATGATTATACATACAAATAGGAGTAAAACACAATATTCCTTAAATTATATTATATAGATTAGATAGGCATCTTAATTAGCTGCTATGTAGTATATGAAGATAATAAAAAGATTATAAAGTAACACTAAAAACCTTGTGAATTTGCCACCGAATTATTAGTACCTAATTCATTATTTATTTATTTAACGGTCAAGTCCAGCAAAATACAGACTCATTCATATTATTTTTATAGAGAACAAATAATCAGCCAAATGCGAGTCGGACTCGCGCACGAAGGGTTCCGTACCATTATCTATAAAAACGTGCAAAAAATCACGTTTGTTGTATGGGAGTCCCCTCAAATATTTATTTTATTCTGTTTTTTAGTATTTGTTGTTATAGTGGCAATACACATTGTCACATTGTCTGTGAAAATTTCAACTGTCTTAACTATCACGGCCTTGGTAACAGGGTTCGCTTTGCCCTTTGGGTACGGAACCCTAGAAATACGGACCTTGTTTTACCTAATTTTGTGAACTCCTGTTAGCCGGTTAGCTATAGGTATGTCATCGTGATCAACATCCACAGCTGAACATAGGCCTCCCCCAGAGAGCGCCACTGAGCGGCTGCTTGGCTCCTGCATCGGCTCCTCGCGGTTTCCACCAGTAGGGTTACTTTTAAATCCAATCACAATTTCACTCAAATTCTAATCCGAATCAGTCATCAATTCCAATGTTAAATAATTTCGTAACAATGCGGTTGGTGTAGAAATTAGTCGATTACATGTTCCATAAAATTCCATGGACAAAGATTCCAATTTGGCACTAGTATCGGGTTTAAGAGTGCCAAATGCCACGATTTCGTCCCAAATTGCCATTTCAACTTGCTAATCTAAGAGCTATATCGGTCACATTAGTTCTTCTGTGGATCTCCTCATTTCGAATCTTTTCTCGCAGGGAAACATCGAGAATAGCTCTCTCCATAGCCGCGACTTTGAGCTACCTATAGGTGCCAAAGATAAATAAAAATCTCAAGAATATTTTTCTGTTTTTTCAGTATTCTTCGGCTACAAATTATACAAATCTATAAAGGAGAAGGAAGTAAAGAAAGAAGAGAAAAAGAAGTTGAAACAAATGAAGAAGAAGAAGTGAATCAATCTTTGTAAATGGAACACACAAAAATGGCGGCCGAGGCATAGAATAACGGTTCTGTCTTAGAAATTATGTATTTGTTACTACTAAATAGATTTTAACGGAGGCTCTCTGAATATTATGTAGCTCCTGACCTATGATTAGTGGAAACGTATTTCACTTTAAATTGCATGAAATGGCAGCTATTTCGACAAGTCTGAAATGTAGTTTTAAAATTTTGCCCAATAGATGTCACTGTTAACAACTACCACTACCCATAATTCAAGGTGACCTTGAAATGGTATGTTATCCCGAAATGGGGGGACTGGGACCATGATACTCTACAAGTTATGAAAGTCTTACATGAAACTGCGTGTTTCCGAACCTCAATGGTAAAAAATAAATCCACTCGCAAAATTGCACGTGCGATCGCTACAAGAGTTAACAAGATAATATCAATTCATATCTAAATTCTAAACACAGGTCGTTAAACAGCGCTGGGTCATTTTCGAACGTAAACTTTACATGGCATTTCTTCAATGAAAAACTATTAATTTAGTAGTCGTAGAAGTAACATTGTCTACCTTGGGGTGTAGATTTACCCCCTTTCGGGATAACATACTAATTCAAGGTCACCTTGTATATTACTTTACCTATTGTAAAATAAAATATTAATACTTTAATAGATGATTAACAATGTTAATGTAGGGCAAATATTAAAATTGTGAATTGGGTATGACATACTTAACTTCTTTACTAAAAAAAAATACATAATTTGTAGGGCATTGATTCAAACAAATGACTGATTTGAAAGAAAATAGAATTATTAAGAATGTTTTTATTAATTTATTTTTGTTGTGGAATCGCGTGTCGGTATATTTTCCAATTTTAACTAATACTAAAATGTACATAATTATATTTTATGAAATGTAAAAAACTATGGTACTGAACCACTAAATAATTGCGATTAGATTTCTCGCAGTCTTTAATAATAAATATGTGTGGACATTTGACACAGCGCCATCTAGCCCCAAACTAATACAAATCGTACAAATACTTTACGATACTTTGGTAATGTAGGTGTACATTCGAATAAACTCGTTCTGTCAATTTCTTGCTAACGTCACATACAACGTGCGAAAACGAGACAGGGCATTTAAACCGTTGATTAAGTTTACTAGATGTTTATATCTTAGGCCTACAATGTTCTTGCTCAATACAATTTTAATGTAAATTAATGATATTTTATATATTATTATGTTGTAAACATTTATGATTCATAACAGTTATCACATGATATAATCAATCAACAAATTAAATTAGCACTAAAATATTGTTTCTAAATAGTTGTTAATAACAAATAAAATTTGTTAATAATATTCGGTTATAACAGCATATTTATTTACATTCGAGTTGCCAAAAAAATATTTAATGTAAATGCCCGTGGAAGTTCAATAAATTACAGATTAATTTGTAAAGGAAAAATTAGAATCACGAGCGGGGATTGAACCCGCATCCATCCATCCCTCAAGCCGGGATATGCTTTACTTAAGGTACCGTGACAAGTGGTCTCATGTCCGAATTTTTCCTTCACCTTTTATACAACCAACTTATGGGGTTGGTTTAATCTGTTGATTACGCTGAGCAGCCGATACTGCTATCAAAGTCATAAATATTTTTCAATAAATTAATTTAGTACTTAAATTAAATTAAATATGTGTGGACATTTCACACAGCGACATCTAGCCCCAAACTAAGCATAGCTTGTACTTTGGGAACCAGATAACGGATATAATACTTAGATACTTTTTTGTTTAAATACATACATAGAATACAATACCTAATTAATTAAAATATAATCAGGAAAACTAGTTTCAACAAATTATTTTATGAACCGTATTGCGCAAGAGCATCTCCATTTTATTTAAACGTCACATTTTATATTTATGGATGGACATTATTATATATTAAATATACTTTTTCTTGACATTCCTCTATTAATATTAAGTGTAAATTACAGTAATTTATATAATATACGTTGTTATTCGTCTATATTAATTGTTTTATTAACCCTTTCAAATATCAGAGGGAATAAGTTTTCAACAGCCTTCAAAAAAGGCGGTGTTCTTTTTTTTATATTTGTTATCTCATCGTTCATATCCATACCGATTCGGGTTTTTTATCCGATTCGTTATACTTTGAGATTGATCCCATAAAAATTTTATCAAAATCGGCCCAGTAGTTTGGTTTTAAAGCCATACCTGTAAAATACCTGGTATTAATACTCGTCCATCAGATTCTCGGAGATGCGATCCAAAGCGGGGGGCCTATGCATGTAGGTACTCTGTATGAACCTTATCAAAGGATACCTAGGGGGAATTCTGTGCAGGTACCTATTCTAAGACCCAGATATTTTAATCTGACGCTAATTTAGAATCTACTTATATTCTATAGCAATGCCGATATGTACCTACATTCATCATCATCAGCAGCCTGAAGACGTCCACTACTGAACATAGGCCTCTCCCAGCAGCGCCACCTTGAGCGGCTGCTTGGCTCCTGCATCGGCTCCTCGCGGTTTCCACCAGTAATTCTAATCGGAATCAGTCATCAATTCCAATGTTAAATAATTTCGTAACAATGCGGATGGTGTAGAAATTAGTCGATTACATGTTCCATAAAATTCCATGAACAAAGATTCCAATTTGGCACTAGTATCGGGTTTAAGAGTGCCAAATGCCACGATTTCGTCCCAAATTACGATTGAAATCAAGTGTCAAGAGTAACCCTGCAGGGCGGTTATTATCTATGGAGACACAGATTCCACAAGATTCGAAACCACGTCGTTATCGTGTCGTGTTCAAATCGTGCCACTGCGTTAGATACACCTATGCAAGCAATTCGTTTTTGATTTCAACTGTCTAGTTTTTACTATAGTGTAAGAAAACTGACTCTTGCTACCCATGCAAAAAAGTGCAATTCAGCGTGCACACCATTGCAAACCTTCAAAAACGACTAATCACCTCTTCCTACCGCAATGGGCAGTCTTACCGGTAAAAACCGCAACTGTATTACGTAAAAATTGCAACAGCAGTAGCAATGCGACGCCTAACACCTAGCAGTCGGTCGCAAGATGTCCGCCGTTTGCACACTTGTCGCTGAATGTACTTTGGCCTGATTCTATGTTGATGACTGGCTTTAGACACTAGCGCCACTAGCAACAGAACAGGGCGGTTATTCTCTATGGAAACACAGATTCCACACGATACGAAACCACGTCGTTATCGTGTCTTGTTCAAATCGTGTCACAGCGTCAGATATACCTTCACTTTACATGAAAGTTATCATTATTTTGAATAAAATATATTGACATAAGTGGTCATATTTTTTGATGTGTGGATGTTTCGGAACGCATCTCAGTAAAACATATGATTTTTGACAGTTCAAATCGCGCCAATTCCAAATTCATTTCGCGCGGTTTTGTTTTCGTTTCATAGAGAATACAGTTTCGAAGATTTCTTATGTAAGACAAGGAATTCGCGTGGTTTCGAAGTAAGGAATCGATACGGAATAATGGCCCAGCAATAAATGGAAACCGACAGTGAAATCTAGCGCTCGATCTCTTTCTGCTCTGTCAGTGACGTTTGACAGCGGCGATTGCGCAATTTGCGCCTATTGTAAATTGATTGCGAGTTACGTAATAACCCAGCCGATCTCTTACAATCATCTTTTGGGTGGACAGAGATGGAGGTGGTTAATTAGAGCTAGGGCAAGGGAGAAAGAACAGAAAAACAAGTTTATTTCGAGAAAGAATGCTTTATTTCCGATTAAACCTATATATACAACATTATTATCAGCATCCCTCCTGAGGTTTTCTAAAAAAAATAAATTCAGAACATACATCTTTGGGTGAACGTACAGAATTTCAAATTACTTCGATTGCAAATAAAATGTAAAGGTATCATTGTTGCTACCTTTGTCGGTTAGTTTTTGTAATTATTGCTATATTCACAACTTTCGCGAATTATGATTTGCTAATAACTAAAATTTGTTATTATAACTAACACTAATGATCTAATAATAAAAAAATTGGACTATTTAACATAAAAAATATGAAATCGCCATACCGTGTTGAATCCCAGCTTATCAGAATCCAACTACTCAAGAAATAAATTATTATTTCCAATGGTACATTAGATTTTAAATGCAATTTATTTTTTTCCTATTGAAGATTATCAAAATGCCACTAACAGGCCAAAAAAATATTACCAATTCCAATTCAATTTCGTATACCCACCATACATATCCGTCAAAAAATATAGCACAACAAAGATGTTTAACAGTTGCTGAATTTTGGACAAGAGATGGCGCTGGACATTAATAATTTCATATATACTTAAGTAACCATTATACCAAATATTTTCAGTTTAAGCTTAAATCGTCAAAGACAAACACACTGACAAAACAAACTAATTTTTTGACAGATATATCTCCCTCTCTCTAACTAAACCGGACCAATCACTCCCTAATTCACTTTTCAAACTTTATCCAAGATTTCACTATAACTAATGCAAAATATCTAAAATTACGCACGCAACTTTTTTTGTATATTTTTTCGTACAAAAAGGAACCGTTCTTAAATCAGGCAATGGAAAAAGCTCAAAACCTAATAGATAAGAAAAACCTTGAAAAAACGCATAAAATACTTCTGAATTGAAATGTAAAGAGAAAGAATAATGTTAATGAATAGGTACATAAATAAATGTACTAAAGAAATTAATATAAGTCACAGTAAAATGCAATAATTAAACTGACGCATTTAGTTTTTGTGAAACTCAGTACATACAGCCTTCGTTTTAATAATCATAATATTTACCAAACATTATTTATATCCATTGAGAAAACTGTTTTCGTTTTATAATTCACAGATGGCGTTGTAAGTAATAAATTGTCTGTCAATTTCATGGTAAGTATTCCACCATTTTTTCTGTCTTAGACGCCATTATCTACTTTCTTTTCTAAATAAAAGTAGTAAAATTATTACGTACTTCAACGGGGTTTAACATTATGTTTCGAAATAACGATTAATTGTAAGCTTCGGGATTATATAAATATAATATAATTATGCCTAAGCATTCGAACAAGTTATAGATATTATATACAGTCATTCTTAGCCACATGTACAGTGTGTTATATATACTGTGCAAGGATAAAAGGGGTATAAAGAAAAAATAACGTTTATGTATTATAGGTACATACGCACACATACAACCTCTATATACCTGATTCGAACCATTTATATCACATTTTTTTAAGAATCCTGGCCGACATTGTTTAGACAATAAATTCACTCACAAATACTTTTTTCAGACTGGCTTCACGCGGTTATCGAATTAAGCCAGTGTCAAGTTAATATAATATAAAACAATAATGTATTATGTATACCTACTGTCTGTCGAGAGCAATAAATAAAAAATCTAACCGATTTTTAAAGCCCCCTGATTAAAATTTTATTTTGTATAATACAAAATAAAATTTTGAAAAAGTTTTTTATAGTTTTTGCTATTTGCTTTACACTCGTGCATGTTCACAAGCCAAAATTAAAACTCAAAAATACACAGGTTTTAAGAAATAATACAAAATCAACATGTTTTCAATTTCCCAAAAAAAATCTGTATTTGACTTAGCGACTAATGGTGAACGTCTATGCATGGAGTGAAAATATTGTCTACGATAATTTTTTTTATTCGCATTTAAAACGGTCAAGCATCCTGACAAACAAACCTTGCTATTTGAATATAACGAATAAATATTGTCTAAACATGCTAACTTTGTTCAAGTGGCGAATTTATTCCTTTTTTTTCGGAATAAGGCGTAGGTGCGAAAAGCCAGCTACATTCAACTTTTACATATTTACAATAATTATTAATAATAGTTTAGGAAGAACGTAACATTATTTTTAATAACAGAATTATTACGCTTTTTTAATAATAGAAACTTACCATTACTCGCATTAAAGTTATCATTGGATAGTACTTCGCAGCTACATAACACTTTAAAATTATACTTTGTTATTTGTTATTTTTCATTTTTATTAATTTTTTAGAAATAATAGTATTTTGTTCATTCACTCAACGCTACGTCAATTTTTTAGGTTTTTTAACGACTAATAATCTAATTTAGATATAATCATAAGAATTATCGTTATTCAGTTTTTTTTTGTGATCTTATTCGGTGATTCCTAAAATATGCCAAATATAACTTAAAAACTATGAAACTTTGTTTTAACACTACGCAGGCTCGTTTTAATAATCCGCAAAATTATTTAAAACCTAACTTAAAACACTGTTTTAAACTTTCGCAGTTGTTCACTATGTTTTTAATAGTACTTACGGGATCTGTACCGTGATTAGAATAATTTCTGAGTTCCCGATATTTCGGCGCAGGTATATGCACCATGTTCACAGGTAGACCGTAATATCGGTTTTCAAAGATGACTAACCTTCGGTCTTCAAAAAAATCACGGCAAAGACCCCTAAAGTACTGTTAAACTCTCAGAAAACCAAACAAGCTTAGCTTTAAAACTATCTAAAATAATTTTAAAACATGTCATGGTTTTAAAACTATGCAAGTCAGTCTTAAAACTAAGCAAGTCTGTTTTAAGATTGCGATACGGTTTTAATACTATGCAAGACCGTTTTAAAACTATACAGGGCAGTTTTAAAACTATGCAAGGCAGTTTTAAAACTTCCCAAGTCAGTTTTAAAACTTTCCAAGTCAGTTTTAAAACTTTCCAAGTCAGTTTTAAAACTATACAAGTCAGTTTTAAGACAACCCAGGTAATTTTCAAACCATCCAAGTGTATTATAATGCCTTTCTTAGGTGTTTAGTTTTGTGCTACTGCTAGAACTGTGGCATATCAAAATCACCTTTAAAGTTCCGTATGTGTAACGTAAAGAGAAACGAATCAGAAATAAACCCCATTCAAATATTTTTAATAAGACCTATATTAAAATTTAAACAACACAATACCGATAAATAGATGACCAGTTGTTTTTTTAGTATTGGTAAAATAGAAATCCCTCGTGTGTTAGGATTTAAAGTGCCTATCGGAATAGTTGCTAAGATGATTTCTATGACAGGTACGTGGTTTTTGCTCAAGTGTAGAACACTATTATTGAAATTATGTGATTTTTTTTATTGCCTCAGCGCAGTGCCTTCGTTGTCCTGAAATTCCTATCAGGGTGCAGCTTTGTTCATTTCTGATTCGTTCCCAACTGATTAACTAACCAAAACGTTGGGCCAGCCAGATAATTAGAAAAAAATATGTATACATCCGGACAGGCCCCATCACTAAACATTAAATATACTTACATTAAAAACGATAATTAAAGAAAAAAATCTCACTGTTACAGATTAAAGAACAGTCCGTTTACATTTACACCGTTTGCAAATCGGAAAATAACGATTTTATGGTTTTTTCTCTCTTTTTGTTGCGATATTTTCCGATTTGCTTGCTATTGCCGATTCGTTACCTCATATTCATAAATAACGACGTAATATTTAAAGCGTATATGTGTCGCGTAACTTCAAACTCAGATAAATCCACATCTGACAATTTTTGAGATTTTGGTACCAAACGAATGAGTAAAAATAAAGCTTTTAGACAATTTTATCAGTTGTGTATAAATCCACGTGGTTCTTGAGAAATAAGCCGTTAAGTCAAGATACTTTATCAAAGCTAGATAGATCCATGAGACCGATTTTTTCAAATATGGCTATATCCATCACAGCCAATCAGCGATATGGTTTTTTCAACGCGGCCGTCAGATGATGTAAGCTTTGCATGTTCAAATTCAATTAAATCTACATCTATTATATCAAAACTCTATAAATCCCTTCGGAGTTGCACTCCATTAAATCAAACGAAGATAAATCCAAACTAAATATAGAAATATTGAAAGAATAAATGGTTTCTAAATTGAATTAGCTTAACGGGATCGATTTTTTAAATACTGTTGACATGCTAAAAAAAACTTCCTTTTAAATGATGAAATTGAGCTTGTTATCAGTTTTTCTTAAATATCTCAAAAAAGGTAGAGTGGATTTATCCGAGTTTAAGTTAAGCGACACATATCAGAAAACAGTTATAGTTTATGAATAAGAGTGTAAAGAAACGTATAAACCAGTAGAGAACCAGCAAGAAAAAAGAACGTCAAACGTAAAATTAAAATGGCAACTTAACTATAATATGTTGCCAGAACATAAAAACTCTTTTTTTTTAATAACTTTACTGGCTTATGCGTGTTCCGTCTGTGCTTAGTTTTCCCGCCATTAAGCTAGCGTCCCCGCACCTTTTCCCGCCAATATACACAATCCGGATCGATTTTGGCTCCACAATAATTATGTAGCATTTTCTTAGGTATTCGCGCTGCAATTAAACTACTTTTAACCAATTTTAGATGGCTTATTTTTTGCAATGTAGCAACAATTTTTAAAGTTGCCAGGATAAAATTTATAAATAAAAAATTCGCGTGTACGTAAGTATGCACGAAGAGACTAAAGAGTAGAACTAGCTTTTTTCTCTTCGCTTGTTTCACTATAACAGTAATACTGAAAGATAATACATAACAGTGGGATGTTATACTACAAAAAAATTCAAGCTGTTTGTTAAGTGAATTGTTTATACTTCAATATTTCAGCCACTTTTTGGAGCATTGATAATATTAGCAGTTAAAAAAATATCACCTTTTTAACTAAGGAGGTTCGATAAGTATCAATTTTAAACCACATTTAGAACTAATTTGTTAAAAGTAGTTTAACTGCAACTTGGAAGTGTTTAATTTAAATCAGTCTATTAATTAACAATCAGTTTTTGTAGCACTGGTTTGAATTGGTTAATTTTTTTGTATTTTGTATTTTTGTTTAATTGTACTAGGATTTTCTATTTTTTTAACTATCTAATTAAATAATAAAAATATCGCTGGGTTTAGGACTTACGACTATAATGGTTTTTATAAGAGGGAAAGAGAAAAAAATATGTACTTACGTTTTTCCAAATCAACTTTGTTTTTTAATGCGTAGGGGTGAAAATTGTACAAATATAAAAAACAGAATGTCTAATTGCACATGTCAATATTGTAACAATTAAGGATATTTTTAAGTTTATGGTCGTAAGTCCCAGCTTTATTATAACCAAAGAGGTATTAAAAATTCTCTCATTGAAGACCAAGGCACAAAACTTTAATATTTTACAGTCGTAATAACATTACACGAAGCATTTTATTATTTACACTTAATTAACGCGTTCAACTTCATTAGGTAATTTCCAACGGGAATAATTTTGTGATACATACTTCAGAAATTATTTTCTGCATAATCATTCAATCATTAGGCATATCGATAATTTTAAAAGCTTTGTCAAATGATTTAACTTTTTTTACCTATTTAGAACAGATTTCGTAATCTATAATACCTACTACAATGTCATAGACACAGCAATGAGCCAAAACCGTCCCGACAAAACAATATGTCAGGGCACACTGCATAGATATTAATTTAAAAACATTGTTTATATAAAACAGCAAAATATTCAAACAAAAGTATCGAAAAATACACAGAATCATGAACAGTGCTCTTCCAGCTACTGCCCACTATTTGTATTCAGAATTGTTTTTTTTTTAGTATAAGTTATCGGTTCTGAATAAAGTTCATTTCGCTATGCAATAATTGCGAGTTACAATGGAAGTAGTTGAAAAAGTTGCCTTAATATTGCAGCAATTGGGTTGATTTTACCGTGTAATAGTTTTAGTGGCCATTAAGACACTTTTTTAAAGTGCAATCTTCGGGCATAATCATATAAACTTAATTTTTGAATTCTTTTACAATACGTATGCAATGTGCTTTGACTCAACATTGAAGGAAAACATGAACAAGATTAGTGAGCATTTGAATATTTTATTGCTTTTATGCTCAGCTCTCCCTATTCTCTAATTTTGACAACTCAACTTAGCGTGGTCAACCTATATCTTGCATCATAGACCAAACACTGTCACTTGATTGGCCCATTTGGCGTCTTGTAAAATGAGCAGACGATTTGAGCCAATGAAAAGAATTTATAGAATTTAGACCGTAATATACAAGGAAAAAGGTTCAGTACTCTTGGCTAGTTAGATCTTTAATTAAACGGCATCATTGTCTAAAAGAAAGACCAACAAAGTCAATACAGAATAGGGAGAAACAAGATTGCTCAACAAGAAAAACAATGACAAAAAGTGAAAAAAAAAAAACACCATTACACTAAACTAGTGAGGTCCGTAAGTTGTTGAGAAACGTCGACACACGTTTCGCTTGGGCTTGTCGTGACGTCATTATGGGGGGTTGGGTGACGTCACTTGCCCGTATGCCCGTTCCCCATCGGTGTCTCGACCTGCAAACCGTTAGGACGTGAGCTCGCGCGCTGCCGTGTGTCGGCGTTCCTAATGAGGCCAGGGTTGGACGCGGGCGGTGGCTACCCCTTTTTATTAAAAAAAAAGAGGGATGTTTAAGAAGTATCTTTGGTTTTTTTCTATCAAATTGTTACCAGGTGTAAAAAGATTTTGCATTTAACGAGAAATATAATATGACATATTTACCCTTATTTTTTAATTATATATTATATGTGGTGAATTTTGTAATAATTAACTTCACAATAAAAATAATGTATTTATATTCATAAAAGTTTATTTAGATTATTGATCAAACAAAATAAATTATTAAAAAAAATTTACTGAATTTCTGATTATTTGCATATAACGTAAATACATATTTAATTATTTTTTATCAAATAACGACGTTAAGAACTTTTCATTAATTAACTTTAGAAATCTGTTGACACAAAATCAACCAAAACTACCAAATCAAAACAAAAAACCACAAATTAGCTTTTACCATGATCTCGAAATAAATTAGGTAACCACCGCCGCACGAGAAAATTTAACACATCCACTGATCGGTTATGCTTATCGTTATTTCAATTATCATAACCGAACCAGCGATGTATGCCCGCCACCAGGGTTTTTAAACAAGCGAAAAGGAGACCCAGCGAGTAATGTGCGAATTGTCACCCAGTTTTAGACCATTCCAAAACGAATTAGTACCGAAACTGGTTATTGTGTTTGGAATAGTTTTAGCCCCAAAAGGTACGATATACACAGCTGCGCGCAAGCTATAATTTAGCTGTTACATTCTTTTCGCAATCGCTTGTCATTTAGGCCTAGTTTCCACTGGGAAGAAGACTTCTGGAAGAAGTGGCCGATCGTCGATCACACTGTAGCTTGCAGAAATGTAAACATTTTCTACAATAAACGTAGAGTAGTTTTGGATTAGTTGGTCTTTTTCGATCGAGATCGATATTCCAATGACAAACAAAGACAATAGTTGCGAGTAACTAATCAAAAGCTACGCGTTTAATAAGGCCGTAATAGTTTACTTTCAAGCTGCAGTCTGGTGATTCGGACACTTCTTAGACAAGTTCTCTTGCCAGTGAACATCCAGCCATACTTTGTATTTGTTTCATGACAAACGTTGCGGACATTGCTTTTGTAGGTCACATTACGAAAGATTTCGTGCTTTGTTTGAAACCTATACGAATAATTTTTTTAATAATGTGTCCAACTCAGATTTTATCCATAAAAATAGATGAACAATTAAATATGTACGACTGTCGTACAAATTACATTGATTTATAATTTAAAGTGTCGGCTGCTTCAGACTAATATTAATGAAAAATGAACTTGTTTATTACAGTTTTTATTTTATAAAAAAATTACTCTCTTCGTAAAGTGACCTGAACAAAAAAATCAGTAACCTAATAGAAGTCACCGATATAAGACATAATAAAAAAATGCTAACGAACACGACGCAGACACACGGCGTCATTCACAATGATGTGAAACGCCTGCTGAATGATTCTGTACCACTAGTAAGAGTTATATGCAATACTGCACCCTGATTTCCTATACCATCGAAAACGTTTCAAATCGAAATAAACACTGTCCGTCTCCTTCATCCTGAACGTAGATACTAGATAGACGTAGACTGAGAACGATCGATTTGAAACATTTTCTATGAGTTGGGAATCAGGGCGCTGTACTCGATATCAAGTATCGTAAAAGAGACGTTCCGAAATGAGCCACACATATGTACAATGCCTCAAAAAATACACAGAAGAAAATTTTGACTAATTAAAAAAAATAACGATAATTACCACTGTTGTACACTGTTATCAATTACTACCATGGCCGCCATCTTTGATGCTCGTGCCCGCCATGATGGTTTAGTTTAGTGTTGCCAACATTCAATCAAATTTTTTTAAGCCAAAAAACTAAGTATTCTATAAAAATTGGATAGTACAACACGTTTTAACATATCAGCAGATTTTATAGAATAAATAAATAACGCCCAACGATTACATCCGGACCATCTGGACCCTAACTAGGATTCCCTGTACTCAAGAACTATGAGAACCATGGTTCCAAAATAAGGTACATATAGGTGGCCCAGGCTCCATACATATCTGGAACGTCTTTAAATCCAAGCATAACGCCTCTAGCGGTAAGACGTAAGAATTCCATACGAATATTTTACGATACTCAATACAGAGTACAATACACATCCCAATACTCGAACTAGGGTTGTCCTCAAAACTACCATAGAATCAAACAGAAATAATTGGTGTCAGGGTAATTAAGTCACACAATATGATTTCCTTTAATATGACAATAACGAGACCGGATAATAAATTATACACATAAAGCCAACATAACAGCTAAATAATAGTGAATTAAAAAAATAGGTGCCGTCACAGTGCGTTGGTGTGAAAGCGAAATATTACATGCATGGGTCGGACCGCACTAGTGCAACTTGATTATGATAGCAAATTAAAATCGTTAGATCAAATGTTTACGTTTTCAAGCTGCCCTGCAGCCCTACCGCGTAAGCACTCTGGTAATGAACATCGCCTGCCATCCTGCTTGCGCCAATGTACAAGCCCTTGAGTGCGAGCAAGAGAGCACACGATTACGATTGCCACCGGGCTTACGAGTTAAGGCCACTGATCTAGTGTGGTCAGACCTTAGTATTATTGAGTTATTGTAATGTATAGAAGTGTTGATACCATAACATGTAGGGAATTAATAAATTGACTAACCTTAATTAAATATAGAAAAATTTAAACATCTTTTTTTTAGAAGTATATTTGTACTTTTTAGTTACAATACCAAACACCAACGAGTGTGTATAAGAATTAATTTACAATTTTATAAAGAAAAACGAACGTAAATAAAAAGAATGACTTCACATTTGAAATCGTTTTAATGATCAGTGAATTATCAAAAAAGGTACAATAAATTCGACAGTATTATACACAAATTATGAGTTACATTGTAACATTTAGAAAAACTTAACATATTTAATATAGATGATAAAAATATGAAATTCGTAATCGTAATCTCATCTTTTTATTCATTTATTTCACAACTTGACATAAATATTTATTGATAACGAGTAAGTAACTAACCCCCGGTTTCTGGCACGTTTGTTATAGTTAAGCTCTTGTCAACTTTGAAATAATGAACGCTCATTGGTTGCCTGTCTGTCATCGGCATTTTTCAACCAATCAGCGTTCAGTATTTCAAAATAGACAAGAGGTTAACTTTAACAAACGTACCAGAAACCGAGGGGTAAGTATATTATTATAAATTCTTAAGAACCTTTATTCAAAATGTAAAATACTTTATTACAAAAAGTTTATTAACGAATTAGTCATCCATTACAAAAATAGATAGTTCTTGAATTGATTAATTTATTAAAAATATAAAACAATAAAAAAAAAGTTATAAAGTAAAATAATTTTAATATTACGTTTTATCACACATGAAAGCAAAAAATTAATTAAATTGAAATAATTTATGTCAAGTAATGAAAAAAAATATACACAATAAAACAAACAAATAAGTCAAACAGACAATATATGTCAATTAAAATTTAAAAACATATCTACTTATAACTACCATTATAGCTACCTATTTATATCCAACATTTTTTTATGTAAACAAGAAACAAATTAATTAATCCTTAAATAAACACTAATAGTAAGTACAAATTGAAAAACCATGTCAAAAAATATTTTGATATTACAGTTAAATGGTAACAGCAATGGCACCAATGGTATTAACGGTTTTTTATTTTTAAGAATTTATTTACAAAATTGTAGTTTTTGTAAAGTAAGAAAAAGGTTGACCAAGTTAAGCCAGCTTACAGGTTTTTGTTAGATTTAAAATAGTAAACGATATTTCTTTTTTTTTTCATGTTAGAACACTCCAAACTACATTTGAACTTCTTTACAGTTCTCGTTAAAAGCAACATTAGAATAGACCCTGTATTTTTTTTAGTTTTTGATCATTATTTCCATTGAGCAAGAGTTTATAATAAGTAACAATATATAACAGGTTGTACTATATAGAATGGATGATAGTGAAAGCAGTCAGTTATTTAATGTGAATTTACAAAGAAATAAGTTTTCAATTTAATTGAGCATCAATCAATTCAATTTCATTTCAATTTGATTGAGTTTGTGTCACAATAAACAATTATTTTTTGGTTTAAAATGTGTATAGTGCTTTTAAAATGGTCCCAAAGTACATGTAAACTGACACGATAATAGTGTTTTATAATTTTTATGTATTTATAAACTGATAATTTATAAAATATAAATAGAATATTATAAAATTTTAATAGACATTTAACGGTAAATTAAAATAACAGAAAACTTAATAAAGTTATAATAGGTTTGAGTCCTGCTATTAAAAATTAACAGGTTAATATTATTTAAATAAAGTAGGTTAAAGATTAATTGAAAGAATTAGTAAAATCGGTAAATAAAACACGGAGTAATAAAACTTATAAAGTTTCATCGCCTGTCCCTTTTTCGCAGAACAGAGCATACCCACAGCTACTATGTAACTTTAGGATATGACGTCACATGCCAAAGAGATTGTATGTGAATCTACCACAGCTTAGTAATAAGGTACTGTGAAGGTGGAAGAAGTGACGTCACTGCGCGTTTGAACTGTCTCTTTCTATTCCTGTATTTTAAAATGCTTGTAACTTTGTCATTTTTTTGAGATATTTAATTTTTGTTTTCACGACTGTTCATTTTTTGAGGAATATTATTAATTTATGCAATAAAAAACAGCAGGTCACAAGCCTATTATGAAAAATATTTACACAGACATTGTGATGGAATGTGATGATGATAACAATAACAACAATAATAAATATCTTGTGATAAACAAACATATTATGGAATGTAATAAACGTAATATAATAAATATTACGTTTATTGTAGGAAAATTTTGAATGTGATGGTAAATACAACTTTTTTATAATAATTTAAAGTAATTGTATAAATGCAAGATCTTATTTAATTATCTGTATTTGATTTTAATATTTTGATTATATATGATATAAAATATAATTTGAATCATTATAAGTTATAATGTCCAAATATAATATATCATAGGTTCTAATCTGTTACAAATAAACACTTTTTCTTTATAACAAATATTTCAATTGAATGAGAATCATGGAAAAATAATTTTTGGAATATTATATTTCTTTACAGAGATATTAATAATAACTACTGAACACAATTTAATAATTATAAAACTTGTGATGAAAAACTAAATATCCAAGTGTATGTGTGATGAAACAATGATTGTGTTTTGTATTTAATAAACAAGCAAAACAAATTTATTATACATTAAATCATCAGTCCAACCGATTAGTAAAGTTCAAGTTTATTGACACACACAGGTACAGAAGAATTATTATAATTATTATTTTGTATATAATAATAATATGTGTCTAATTGTATAAATATTTGTATAATATAATAATATAATTATGGTATCTAATATATTTAGTCATTTTCAATATAATTCATTTTAATATAAAATGTTATATTTTTAATATTTAATAAATACCTCGCTTAATTATGTGGTTTTTATTGTAGACAGTAAAGTTACATGCTATTCTATCAACTCATTATACCGGGTGACACGTTGAACAGAAAACATGTGCCCAGTACTTGATTCTATAAGTAAAAAATATCTGCTTAGTATTTGAGCACTGAAGTTTGTCAACTAAGTTAGCACTAATGCCTCTGTGACATACCTACTGCAACGCATTTGGGCATGTCCTAGAGCAGTGGTGGCCCGTGTCGACCGCGGAGGCCCAGGTAGCCCACGACGCAAAAATGAGAATTCCACACGTTCGAGGTGCTGCTACAAAAGGTTCAAACTAGTATCTATTATATTACAGTGGAATTAATTTCTTGCTATCGATCCTTATTGAATAATTACAAATCGATGGGTCCAAGATAATTTCACGCGGTAGCTTTGCTCGTTTATTTTGTATAAAGGCAAAATTACTATCAATTACAAACTTATTTTTCGCGCTCGCTTCGCTCGCGCTATTCTGATTAGTGTCCTCTTATTACAGTGGCGTTCATTTCTACAGTCCAAGCGCTCTGATTTTTCTGCTCGCTGCGCTCTTGTCTTTGTTTTCTTTTCTTTTCTTATTTTTCTGATTGAGATAAATTATAGATAGATAGATAGATAGAAAATGCTTTATTGCACAAGAGTAAATCAAGTACATAGGCATAATAGGTATAATTATACTATCCATTATGAACTTATTTTTCTGAAATCAGCCAGGACATGTCTAAAAAATTTTTGCGCTTGCTTCGCTCGCGCATTTCTTATTAATTTACGTTCCTCCTACGTATTTCAGCAGTCCAAAAGGTCAGATTTTTCGCACTCGCCGCGCTTGCGCTTTTGTAATGCACCCTTTTAATGTTTTTTCTGTTAGTTTTGCTCGCCAATATATACCCAAGTATGAACTACCTCCGAATCTTGAATCTTTCAGAATGCCCCTCCAAAATGAAGACCTGGATCCGCCCCTAAGTGAGTGCGTGTTCGAAGGGAAAGAGAAGTAGAAACAAATTAAGTGAAAAATTGTTTTACTCCTACTTACATCAGTAAAAACAGTACCACTATTAAAATCTTTATAAATAAAATCAATTGCTGGGGGGTATTGGTAGACCTTTGGGCTATTTTGAATCATAAAGTAGACCGTATACTTCAAAAGTTTGGCCACCCCTGTCCTGTGTGATAGGAGCGAACTTAAAAGCTTTCAAACGTTAGTACAAACAAGCATTAAGACTTAGCACAGGTTTTCTTTGTAGTTTATTGATATTTTCTTGATTTAATATTTTTGCATTACGTATGCAATTGTATTTATTATTTTATTAGTCAGCCGGTATAATTATTTAGCTATTTTATTTATAAATATATTAAATAGAATAGAAAAACTATTTCGTATATAGACAACAACTTTACATTTTAATATGTAAATAACACCTTCTTATATATAACTCATTGTTATTCCAATATAGAACAGAGCATAAATATATTGCCTTCTCGCTCCCACTACACTGAAAAAACTAGCTTTTTAAAATTTCTTCTCTTTGTTGGATAAATATGTAATTCTTTGTAGATTTTTAATATAATATTAAATAATCAATCATTACAAGAATATATTGACTATAATAGTGATGTATCCAAGTATTTGTACCATACATTAAGAAATAACATTTATAGAAAAAAATAATCTTTATATCGGGTGTTCATAAACTCATTATCAACTAAAAATATTTAACTTTTTTTTAACCTAACCATAGGCTGTGACTTTTTCCGCATATGACGGGATTTGCACAGCCTGTATCTCAATTTTTTATTCAGTTATTAAATATGAAAGTAAAATTTGTCATACTGTTAGTTGTTTTTTTGTATATATACATAAGTTTTATATGATTTCAACCAATATGCAACGTGAGAAATAGTGACTATGAGTTAAATGACACCCACGTACAAACATGTACTTTGTAAATAAAATATATAAATTCATGAAAAATTATATCTCTAGCGATTCTAATATTATATTATATAAAAAAGCAAACTAAAGCAGTACCATTCATATATAACTATTTACAAGTTTAACTAACACTTTAAATAGTAAAAACTAAAAACTCAAGAATATCATAGTCTGATCCAAATGGCTTTGGCATTCTAATTTTTAGGGCTCCGCTGTTCGTCAGTGTGTTCATCAGTCCGTCTGTCGCTAGGCTGTATCGCATGAACCGTCATAGTTAGACAGTTGAAATTTTCAAAGACTGTGTATTTCTGTTGCCGCTGTAACAACAAATACTAAAAAGCAGAATAAAACAAAATATTTAAGGAGGCTCCCATACAACAAAAGTGATTTTTTGCTCGTTTTTATAGATAATGGTAAAGAACCCATCGTGCGCGTATCCGACTCGCACTTGGCCGGTTATTTTCAATAGTTTACCAAAACCTTTTGGACCATACGTAAAAAAACGTAGGTAATGACTAAAGGAAAATTATTTTCAAACGATTTCCAAAAACGCCTAAAAATGCTTCATTTGTTTTCAATTTTTTCTGCATTATTTTTTTCGCTTGCGTTTCAGTGCCTATTCTGCCACTTATGTAAATACGTTTAAAAAAATTGCTACACCTAACAGAACTCAGTATGAGTTTTTTTTTTTTATCAACTTGTATAATAAATATACATGCTGAGTTTATTTAATAAATAAAATTAATTAAGTAGAATATAATATTCCATAAAATAGCAAAACAGTTGGATATTACGCCAAGACCCTGTTTCACCATTTAATAGTACAGATAATCAATAAAAATAATCATGTGTTGTTTACCGTGCATAATTAGATGATTTTTAATATTTTTTTCTAAACATACTATTTTTTTTTATTATTATAAACAACATTACTAGAGTCAAATAAAGTAAAATCTATTAAACTGTGAATGGGGATCACGTTAAGTCATAACCTACTTTAAATCTAAAATGTTCAATAAGACCCATATCAATTCTAAAACCATGCTCAGTCGCGAATCAGCGTTTAAGATTCTGTATTTAAAAAACTACAAATACGGGTCTTAAAAGTTCCTAATAATACTGGCTTATCTAGTGGATACCCTATTTACTAAAAAGTGGTGAAACAAGGGCTAAGAGAAATCCCTCTATCGGATTCGGAAGACAATTTTATAGGAAGCTTTGTATCATAGACACGTTTCAACATACAATGCCATTAATTTACCAAAGTGATTCTACCAGCGATTTACTAAGTGATTTTATCAAATTGATTTTACTAAAGTGATTTTACCAAAGTGGTTTCACCAAAGTGATTATATTAAAATGATTTTACGAAAGTGGTTTTACCAAAATGTAAAAGCCTACATATTTAGGCCAACCGTAACTTCACTTAGATAAATAACTGGCGTCAGCTCACTTAAATAACAATTCACCACAATAGACGAAAAGGCACCAACTAAACCTTTAAATCCTAAGTTTACGAGTAACAAAAATATACACATATACTTATGCATTTTTTTATATACAACTTTGTAAATATATTAACGAAATTCCACCACTTTTATAAGTTACATTGACGAATTATTAGTTAGCAGAAAGGTTATCTTTACCCTGAATGCTTAGCGTTTAGATATGAAATGGAATACCTTACACCCCTGGTTTTCTGTACATTAACATTTAACTTGTATGCCTTACAAAAACAAGGTACGCCATTGCAACTTATATCAGTGGTAGCATGACGAGTCTAATTTATAATTTTTCTATTTTTTTTTTATTCGGGTGGTGGCGGTGGCAAAGGCGGTGGCGGCATCGCCGGCAACGGTGGCTGCTGCGGCGGCGGTGGCTGATGCGTCGGCGGTGGGAACATATACCCTTCCATATTAGGCATATTGTGCGGCATGTTAGGGTAGTAATACCCATCCATCATATGGTAGTACATAGGGGGTGGTTGCATCATATAATACGGTACAGGGGGTCGATATGGGGGTGGAATAGGCCAACCTACCTTAGGGTGCGGTGCTCCGTTTTGTCGCGGCATCTTCTGAGGAGGCCCTTGTTCAGGGCCGCCCGTCCTTTTCCGCGATGTTTCAAGCACGTCTTTTGAGATCTTGATTTTGAGTCCGGACGATTGCGGCGGTGGCGGTGGCGCCGCTAATCGCTCCTTCGGTATTTTAATCTTCAGTCCCGGGCTGGTGGATAACTTATCTCGAGGTATTGTTATTCTAAGACCGTCTTGAGCTTGTTCCGGTTGAACCGTCGGCGGTTCGACTTTCTCCTCTCTCTTTTTATCCTTATCCTTTTTGTGTTTTTTTCTGTCCTCTTTGCTCTTATCGCGGTCCTTGTGTTTGTGTTTTTCCTTCTTTTTCTTTTCCTTCTTGTGTTTGTGTTCGGTTTCTTCCGTTGGTTGCGGAGGAGGTTGTTGGATTTCTGGTTGCGAGACGGGTGGGGCGGGTTCGGCTTTGATTTCGGGCTTGATTTCTACTTCTTTTTTAATTTCTACAGGCTTTTTCTCTGTTGGCACTTGTATTGGTGCGGGTTTAGCCAAGCTCTCTTTTAGGAGGTTCGATACCAAAGTAGGATCGGTTTCGATACCGTTTAGCGGCCTGATCGGTGCGATATCCGGTTTTTTCTCCTGTTTCACTTTAGTCGTACTGACCCTCTGCGATTCTCTTATTAGATTCTCGTAACCGGGCGTTTCGTCTAACTTTTTAACGACCGGCACTAATTCTGGCTCGGAACTGGATTGCTGTCTTTGCCTCGGCTTGTGAGGTTCTTTTATGCTAGGCGGGGAATTGAAAGGTGATAAAATGGCCGGCGGTTGCATTTCCCTGATGGCTGTTGACGCATCAGGCCTCTTTTTAGGACTAGGCGGCTTTTGCTCCTGCGTTACGGGCGTTGGTTGTGGACGGATTTCCTTCGGCCTGTGTTGTGGTTGCGACTGAGGTTGCGGTTGCGGTCGCCTTGGCGCCGCTTGCGCAGCCGCGGTCGGTGTTGTCGCATTTTCAGGCGAAAACAAAGATGGCGGCCGCGTCCTTTGCACTTCCGGTTGCGGTTGTGGCGGTGGTTGCGACTGTGGTTGCGGTTGTGGTTGACTTGGCGCACTCGGCGGTCTATGATGCCTGTGATCGTGCGGTGGTTTAGGGTGATGAGCTTTATGCGGCCAGTTATGATGCGGTTTGTTGTGGTGTTGCGGTCGATGGTGCGGTTGTGCGGTCGGTCTCGGTTGCGGTTGTCCGGGCGTCGCGTGCCTTTGTTGTATCGCCGCCTGTCGTTGTCTCTCTCGCTCCTCGCGCCTTTCCCTTTCCTCTCGCTCTCTCTTTTCTCTGTATAGGTTGTAGTCTATTTTCTGTGGTGGTGGTTGCGAAGGTGGTGCGGTTGTGGCTGGTACGTAACCGCCCGGGACTGGTTGCCTAACGCGCGCTCTTTCGCGTTCGTATTCTGTGGAGGAGATTAGTTGTTAACGAATTTAAATAATATATCAAATAAATATGTGTCGAGTGGATCATTGACTATAAATCTAGTTGACCAATGATACAACTTCCGCCTCATACGAAACTAGTGGTGTATTTCAACCGCTAATCCCATGATAGGAAACGGGATACCCAATGTGTCTTTAGTTCCATCCTGCTCTGTTCTTTATAATTTCATACGAGTTTGTCTCGTTTTGTTACTTCAACCCCTGCCCGCGTGAGTCGTGTTTGTAAGAGAAATGTATGTTCACGGGCTATCAACGGGCTTTAATCTTTGATAGAGAAACTTTTAATTTGTAAACATAATACATAAAGAACAATATAGCACCATACACAGAATAACACTTATGTTCATCACACAATGATTGATGTTTTTTTTTTTTTTGTTTTTTAAATCTGCTTTACCACAGACACCTGGGTCCGTGCTCTTTGTTAGTTAATCATTTATTGTTATTTATTTTTTATTTTATTGAACAAAATATCATACAAGAGAGGACAATTAAGTACTTAACCAATTTTTTTTTGTTTTTTTTTTTTTTTGATTTGTGCATACACCGCGAGCAGCGCCCGTTCACAAGCTTGACGCATGCGCCAGCCATCGCCCTCCTCAACCATTTTTGAGGATAGTCATGATTGATGTTTGTCCTAGGTGGGAATTGAAGCCACAGCTTTAAATAAATTCCCCGCCCTCAGTTCAGAAGGCAGGGGTGCTACCAACTGAACTATCGAGCCCGTCAACGTTCACCTTAGCATGGCTGACTATACTATTTACTATCAATTAACATTTCTAACTGTACAAACACTAAATAAATTAAGAATCTTTTAAAATTTTAAGCTTCTCAGTTAATCTTACCATACTATTTATGTACATTACCTTTATCAAATGCCTTGTCAAAGTCATCAGTGCTGGGCGGTGCGGGATGTTTAGCCGAGGTTGTGGGAAGCGATGCCGATGTGTGCGCCGCGCTCGAATGTGGACTGCCATCTGTGGATAATGTTCGTGGATAGAATATGTGTAGCAATGCACTCATATCAATAACAACATGGAAAACCCTTCCTATGATGAGCATCCAAACTGAACATTTTATGGAGGAAGCCTGTGTTCAGCAGCGACACTCCCAACGATTGATGGGGAAAAATAACCGGCCAACTGCGATTCGGAACGCTCGAACGGTTCCGTTAAATTATCTATAAAAACGAGCAAGAAAATCACGTAAAGTAGATCCTATACATTGTTGTATAGGATCTCCTTTAAATATTTATATCATTGATTTTTTAGTATTTGTTGTTATAGTAGCAACAGATACATCATCTGTGAAAATTTCAACCGTCTATCATGGTTCATGGGATACAGTCAGGCCCCTATTTCATGAAAAGACAAATCATAATAAACCTACAATGAGACGATTTATTTAAAAAAAAAAACTAATTCCGCTTCTGTCACTAGATGGCGTAGTAACGTCGTATTTCAAACATACCACGGAGTACAAGGAAAAGTCAAATTCAGTTGAGTGGATAGTGGATTACAGAGTACGTTGTCGATTTGTCGATAGAAAGCCATTAGAGTACATGCCTTCCATAAAATAAGGATAGAATACTAAACTCGATACATAAATATCTTATTCTTAACAATGAAAGAACGTAAAACCCCTATTTTACCGCCATCTATCGGGTCTTTATAAAATTACAGTTTTTTTTAATAAAACGCCTCATTGTCAGTAAATATGACAAAACAAATGTAGGTTTATTATGATTTATATTGTTATGAAATAGGGGCCTGGTGACAGACAGACAGACAAGACAGTGGAGCCTTAGGAATAGGGTTTGCCCTTTGGGTATGGAACCCTAAAAAGTGATGATGATGATGATGATGATGATGATGAAGTTTATTCAGTAGATGCTTACCTGCCGCTCGAACGTTCATCATTTTCCTCTTGAGCCTCGACGGACACTTCTCGAATATGAGCAGGAACTCCGAAGTAAGCTTCTCCAGTAATTCAACGGTCACACTTCGGTCCACATAGGAAAACCAGTGCCTGCCCTCGTTCGACTGTGGTATCTGTATGGATATATTTGCTACTTTCAGTTTTTTGGATGTTTCTCTCATCCTGTAATCACTGTAAAATCTTTTATTAATTATCAGCTTCTACCCGCGACTGCATAAAAATCAATAATGCCCAATGATAGATCCTGGACCCTAAGTAGGATTCTGTTTATCTAGAGAACTAGGAACTACGAGAACCATGCTCCCACAACACACGCACATTGAACAAGTATCTGTAGGCCTAGCACGAATATTTACGCGCGCGTTAACGTAAGGCAGTAATGTATGGCATTTGATCAGCGCGCCATAAAACTGCAACGTTACACTTACGCGCGCGTAAATATTCGTGCTAGGCACACAACCCTTTTTTCTGTGCACAAATACTCGTCCTATCGCGGGAATCGAACCCACCGCCTCCGGGTTATAAGCCGACCTGCACAACCACCACGGAGGCTGTCTCTCTCTAAATCACGGCCTTCGGAAAGAAATTGATACATCCAATATTTGAACACTTGATTGCAAATTTAATAATCAAGAAACTTCAAAGGAATACAATAATAATTATAAATGGACATACCTGAAAGGATGGCAGGAAATGTGTGAGGCCTATGTCCAAAAATGGACCAAAGGGCTTATGAAAATGATACCTATTTACATATATAATAAACTCACTCAATTTCGTGTTGATGGTTCAAGCTAATAATCTAACATAGACGATTTCAATCACTCCAAATAAAATGCAATATCAATTTAAGACTTACATGACAACTTGATCTTCGCACAGCTATTTTTTCACAGTTCCTTTTAGCATTAATTTTTTTTTCCTAGCTACTCACCGCCCAGTTGCTCCATTTCGACGCTAAATGTATGCAAAAGCACGCGACGACTGTCGGTCTGTATTGGAGACACATCGTGGTCAAGTGCAGGCTGTTTGATGCCATGAAATATGACGTCTGGGCGAGATCCTTTGGTGCTGTGAACAAATTAGGTAGCATGGTATACAAAGTTTTCATCTTGTCTTTACAATCTGAATGGGGAGCAGTTTAGTAATAAATAAATATGTGTGGACATTTCACATAACGCCATCTAGCCCCAAACTAAGCATAGCTTGTACTATGGGAACCAACTGGTACAATACTTAAGATACTTTTTGTTTGTAAATACAATATAACACCCCGACACAGAACAAACATCGATATTCATCACACAAATGTTTGTCCCGGGTGGGTATCGAACCCACAACCTTTAATTCAGAAGGCAGAACTAATATGAACTATGTTGATTAAAAATTTAATATCGATTATTAGTTTGTAGGGACTAGAAATACGTGTTTAGTGTGACTTAATAAGCGGTATTATCAATACATTTTAAAATTGCACTGTCCAGTGTCCAACCGGTTTCATTTGGTGTTTTTGGACTTTTCTATGTTTTAAAAAGTCAGTCAGGGAGCTTTAGGCCGTCTTGGCAACTAGTTGCAAGAGTGTAGTGCCTCTTTCTTGGAAGTAGTTGCGATAGAATGGGGCATGTTTTGTATAAAATTGGGTGAAATAAGACAAAAATAAATGGTTTATTTCTGAGTATGATACGATCGAATTATATTTTTTTTACGCCCAACGATCACATACATAGATCCTGGACCCTAACTAGGATTCCCAGTATCTAGGGACCCAGGAACTACGAGGACCATGGTCCCACAACACTCAGGCACAGAACAAGTATTTGCGCTTTTTTTTTTCGGGCACAAATACTTGTCCTGTAGCAGGAATCGAACCCGCCACCTCCGGTTCATGAGCCGACCTGCTCAACCACACCGCGGAGGCTGTCAATTATGTTACTATAATGAATTTAAACCCTCTCTAAGGCTGCTTTTACAACCTCAAAAATGCAAGCTAGTCATAAATTAATAACAAAATGATCCTAATGATATTTAGATAGATGATGATGATTTTTTTTTACTTTTGATTTTTTTTTATCTTCGGTTTTTACCAAATGCAAAATGAGTTCATCAAAATATTATTTTAAGTAACTTTAATCTTTTCAAAATGGATTTGCTATTAGAATGAAGCAGACATACAAACAAGCAGACCGCTTGACTAATGGTTAGCGGTCACTGTAGTAAGGCGCTACTATAATTTTTTTTGTTTTATAAGCTTGCACTTGACCAGTTTGGGACATTACTCATGGCTTTATACAGGGTTACAGGAAAAATTGTGCTAGATCCGTTAAGGGCGTGGAGTACCCATCATTTCTGACTTATTTCACTATGAAACACCCTAGCCTAAACTTAACCCTTTTCGAGATATTCGACTTTTAATATTTTTATTGAAAATTGCCAATTTTTAGGCTACAAAATTTAATTTTGTTTATTTTGTGTGTCTTATTATTATTATTATTGCATTTTTACGTGTGTAATAAGATGCTTTAGGATGTCAATCATTAAAATAGTACATAAGTTAACTGAATAGACCGTAGTAGACAAGTGAAAGTTAAGAATTAAAAATAAATATTAGAAACTGTATTTTTCTCTAAGGGATATCTAAAAAAAATATTATGGCAGTTGTTCGGCAGATGTGTTTTAAAATATCTACGTTTCATTAGCTATCTAACGAGGTATAATAATCTAGAATTTTATTCAAATGCATTGAAAATAATTTAGTTTCATAGGCGACAGTGGAGAAGAAAATGTATACTTAGCCCTATAAAGCAAAATAAAACAATAGGTAAGCATGCAATGTCATTTTTTAAAGGTTTTCACACTTCAAACTTTTTCTTATTTTACAGTTCATGTTCAACATGGCCGCCTCTATTTCTGATACATTGTCGCATTCTTCTACGGAGACCAGTCTTCACTACTCCAGTGGTCAACGTGGTCCTCATTTTATTTCCTGCATTCACAATCCTTTCTCTTAAGTCTTCCACAGACGAAACTGGATTTGGCTCGCTGTACACTAGACTTTTCATGAGCCCCCACACATGAAAATCCATGGGGGTTAGGACCGGACTCCTTGCTGGCCATGGCAACGGCCCACCTCGTCCTATCCATTTGTTTTGGTAATTTGTGTCCAGCCAGTCTCTGACACTTCTTCTGAAATGGGCAGGGCAGCCATCGTGTTGGAACCACATGTCCCTGATCAGGTTGAGTGGCAGATCATCCAGCATATCACTCAAGTCTATTCTCAGGAAATTTTCGTAGCTTTCCCCATTTAGATTATCCGGGAGAAAGTAAGGTCCAATCAAATGATTGGATATAATGCCCATCCACACATTCACGCTGAATCTTCGTTGGGACCCTTTCACTCTTTTCTTATTGGGATTCCTTAGTTCTTTTGGGGCCCAGTAATGGGCGTTGTGATAGTTGGTTATGCCATCTTTATCAAATTTGGACTCATCCGTCCACAAGATATTTCTTAGGAAATCTGGGTCTTCTACGTCAGCATTTAGCATAAATCTGCAAAAGTCCAGTCTTCTCGCAGGGTCTCCTTCTTCAATAACGTGTACCGGCGTGTAATGGTACGGGTATAGGCCAGCAGTATGCACTGTAAACCACACTCTCCATTGCGAAAGTCCCAGATCACGGGCAACAATATTAGTGGAAGTAGTCGGATCCGTTCGAAAGCGTTGCACTATCTCATTGTCCTGGTCTTCGTCGTCAATTCGTGGTATTCCCATGTCTGTATTTCGTCTCAAAACAGAGCCAGTTTCTCGAAGTCTTCGATAAGCTCTGTCAAAAACGGCCACATCCGGCACTCGACGACCGGGGTAGCGAGTTATGTATTCGTTGCGAGCTTGCGCAGACACACAATCGCAGTATCCGTAACAAATAAGCATATCAGCATATTCCTCAGGTGTGTAGGACGTCATCTTCAACACTTCCGTATCACAGGTACAAATCAGAGTCCGGTTAACAAGCACAGTAATCACAACAATCAGAAGAAAACATCCAGAATCACAGCCAAGTCGAGAAATAAAGCAAAACGATAACACATCTACTATGTACGAAGCACAAAAGCAGACTGACTACCAAAACAATACCCCCTGTTGCATTCCCAGCCCTAACCAGTCTCTACACATTTTTTCTTTCATTCGCACCCACATAAAACGTCACTTGTCTTGCTCGCACGGTGCGTCTTAACTTGAAGGACAATAGGCGCGAGACCATTAGAACTGCTACCTGGAGCGTCCCAATTATTTTTTTTCCATGAAATGTAATACAAACCCTAGATTATTGTACCTCGTTAGATAGCTGATGAAACGTAGATATTTTAAAACACATCTGCCGAACAACTGCCATAATATTTTTTTTAGATATCCCTCAGAGAAAATTACAGTTTCTAATATTTTTTTTAGTTCTTAACTTTCACTTGTCTACTACGGTCTATTCAGTTAACTTTTGTACTATTTTAATGATTGACGTCCTAAAGCATCTTGTTACACATGTAAAAATGCAATAATAATAATAATAAGACACACAAAATAAACAAAATTAAATTTTGTAGCCTAAAAATCGGCAATTTTCATTAAAAATATTAAAAGTCGAATATCTCGAAAAGGGTTAAGTTTAGGCTAGGGTGTTTCATAGTGAAATAAGTCAGAAATGATGGGTACTCCACGCCCTTAACGGATCTAGCACAATTTTTCCTGTAACCCTGTATATTTAAATGGAATTTGTGTCAATTTTGTGAATATTAAGAATCAATAAGGCCCACCTGCACCAAACACTATAAAGTTTAGGTAAAAGATGCCTGGTTGATATCTTTTTTTTAGGGTTCTGTTCCCAAAGGGTTAAAACGGACCCTATTACTAAGGCTCCACTGTCCATCCAACTGTCTGTCTGTCACCAGGTGTCTCATGAATCACGATAGTAAGACAGTTGAAATTTTCACAGATGATGTATTTCTGTTGCCGCTACAACAAATACTATAAAAACAAAATAAACTAAATATTTAAGGCGGCTTCCATACAACAAACTTGGATTTTTTTGCTCGTAGAACATAGATGATGGTACGAAACCCTTCGTATGCGAGTCCGACTCGCATTCGGCCGGTTTTTTTTTTATATTTATCGACAGAGATTGTTAGTTGTAAGGTACGTTACAGCTAAACTCTGGTGCAAGTGACCCTAATCAGGACAAAATAGGAATGTATGCAGGTGATTCGTGAGTAGGGTGACACACAATACTCAAAGTTCTAGGATAGAAACATACCTTATCCGACTTGCGAGCGAAAATGTGGTCATACATTGCCTGTTGTATTTTTCGTCGTACTTTTTTCGTAAATCGCAATTGGCCTAGTCGAGAGCGGTTTAGGTGCGGTACGCTTTGTCTCATTAAAAACAAAAATTAAGGATTTCTATAGAAAATTGATTGATAGAATGATTTTTCAATGGACTTTTGAAAGTTTTGAATAAAGTAGTGGTTTTTAATTATGTAACAGCTAATTGTAAATTAGGAGGATGCTAATGACTATCAGAATAAATATAATTAGGGAAACCTAACATATTATGGAGTAAGACAACTATTTCATAGAAATAATAGAAAAATATTGTATGTCCGGACAAACATAATATTGTATTGCGTTTTAACAGATTTGATGGACGGTAAAAGCCATCTATTCATCCGAATTCATTTATTTACTTACTATCATTACGAAATGATTTTATTAGGTGGAAGTAAGTCAGATATTTTATAGGTTTACAGCAATTTTACTAGCTCTGAAGCTGGTTCCATTGCTTTATCTTTGATTAAGTCTTTTAGTGAATATAATCAAAGTGTATTTTATGATTTAATTTTAACTTACAACGAACTTATTTTAGTTCTTAAGTTAAGTTACATTGGTTAAGTCTTGAAGTAAAATCTAGCAAGTATTGAATAAATGTTATTCTATTCTATTCTTAGTACATTTTTATTTAGTTTGTGGTTCGTAAATATTAAAATAAATATGTGTGGACATTCCACACATCGCCATCTAGGCCCAACTAAGCGAAGCTTGTACTATGAGAACCAGATAACTGATATACTTTTTTGTTGTAAAGATGAACCATTAAAAAATTCGACCATAATCTACGTAAAACGACTGGGAGACGAAACAAAACGCCGCACCCAACCCAACCGCAAAGAAACAATCTCGGACCGGCCGCTGCGTTACGTGCGCACAGAATGGCGCGCTATCAAACCCGCGGCGCGACAATACGCTCGCCTCACCTTTGACAAGGTGACACGTGCGAACCACGTGCGTGTGCGGGTGATCGATCGCCACATCGAAACCTAACGTCTGGAGTAATACGTTCTCGTTGAAAACCAGGTCCTGGGCCTGGAACAAAAATGACAAATAAATTTAATATTTGTGGACATTTCGCACAGCGCCAAACTAAGCATAGGTTGTACTATGAGAACTAGGTAATTGATACAATACGTATATACTTTGTCATTATCCGCGTCATAGAATATCAAGAATTCTTCATGTCACACATGCTAAAACAAACTTAGCTTATAACTTTCCTTTACCAAGATTATGCCGTACGTACAATGAAGTCAATAAAACCGTGACTGATTTTGATATCTTTCACGACACATTGAACGTATTCAAGAATAAACTAGCAAAGTCCTTAAATGGAAACAACTAAATTAAACAATAACATGCACATTAAACATGCTAATATTAAACGATTTTTTTTTGATGCCTAAACTAAAGTTAATTTTTTCTTTTTATCTTACTACATTACTATAAATTTTTTCTATTGTTAGATTATAATTAGGTATGTATATTTTTGAAACTATGTATAGAATTATGTATTATTTTATCTATTCTGTTGTAATATTTATCTTTACTTTTTAATTTTTTGTCTTACCACTATATATGCGAATGTTGTAAACACCTGTTAAGGGTATATGTATCAGAATAATTATATTAAGATGTATATTCACAATTGATAATATTTAATACATGTACTGTTGGTGTTTCTATATAAATTAATAAATAAATAAATAAATATACTTTTTTGTTTGTAAATACATACATAGGATACCATATAACACCCTTTACAGTCTGGATAGGGAGCAGTTGCGTAATAAATAAATAGGTGTGGACATTTCTCATAACGCTATCTAGCCCCAAACTGAGCATAGCTTGTACTATGGGAGCCAGATAACTGGTACAATACATAAATACTTTTTTTGTTTGAAAATACAATATAACACCCAGACACAGAACAAACATCTATGTTCATCATACAAAATGTTTGTCCCGAGTGGGAATCGAACCCACAACCTATACTTCAGAAGGTAGCGCTACTTCTGAGCTATCAGGCCTGTCAAAACACTAGTTATAATAACCGATGGAGGAAGGTTTTCGAGTGGCGACCACGATCCGGAAGACGCAGCGTAGGCCCCCTAGGTGGACCGACGATGTAGTGAAAATCACGGGAAGCCGATGGATGCAAGATGAGAGCAGTCGCTCAAAGTGGCGCTCTCTAGGGGAGGCCTATGTTCAGCTGTGGACGTCTTCAGACTGATTATGATGATTGTTTTTTTTGTAGGCAAATTCTTTCAAATCCTATACCACCACTTGACAAGTGAGCAAGTATGAAGAAACTGACATAAAACCAGGGGGTCTAGCAAAGATCACAATCGCTAACGCTAACGCCTCACGCTAACTCCAAAATGTACTAGGATGACATTTCGGAAATCGCTAACTTTTCCGCAGCGAATGTCATTTCAATACATTTTTGGAGTTAGCGTTTGTGGTTGGTATCTTTGGCTAGCCCCCCAGGGCCCTTATGCCGTATCGATTCCTTACTTCGAAACCACGCGAATTCCTTGTCTTACATACGAAATCTGCAAAACTCTATTCTCTGTGAAACGAAAACAAAACCGTGCGAAATAAATTTGGAATTGGCGCGATTTGAACTGTCAAAAATCATATGTTTTACCGCGACGCGTTCCGAAACATCAACACATCAAAAGATATGACCACTTATGTCAATATATTTTATTCAAAATAAAAATAACTTTAATGTAAAGTGAAGGTATATCTAACGCTGTGACACGATTTGAACAAGACACGATAACGACGTGGTTTCGTATCGTGTGGAATCCGTGTTTCCATAGAGAATAACCGCCCTGGAAAGACAAATTGTCTGCACGTGGTCTAAAGCCTAAGTCACAACTCACGCCAATCGCTACGCTCCGTCAAGCAGCCTTCCGTGTATTCAGAGGCCCACAAAAGCCTCCACTTTCACTTACTTACTTTGTAAGGCTAGATCTTATCTAGAAACGGCGCGAAGTCTTGAAAGTCAATGTTGTTACCAACGGAAAATTGCGTAACGACTATAACGAGCTAGTTTTGAGAATCGAGTTTCTATGCTTCGTTATGTCATGGGCTACTCGATTTTGTACTTTTTTAATCGTACTCCAATTCAGATTTTCTGCCCTCTGTTCTATTATTTTTTTTTGCAGGCAGCCTGATCATAAACATTCGGAACTGGTTGGCAAGTAACGTCATTAGTATAATTATTATCCTTAGATAATTATTTAATATCTTCTATATTTTTCTAGTTATTTTGACTAAATAAATAATCAAACTACTGAAACGATCTTAATAAATTTCTGTGAGACTGGGAATAATATAATTATCTTTTCAACAGAACCTTTAGGACATTCTAGCAACAAATTAGATATGTTAGCGTTCAATTAAGATATTCTAGCATTCAATTAAGACATTCTAGCATTCAATTAAGATATTATAGCATTGAATTAAGACATTCTAGCATTCAATTAAGATATTATAGCATTGAATTAAGACATTCTAACATTAAATTAATATAAAACCCTGTTTTAAACTTTCACTTTCTTAAACATCAATTAATATAGTCTAGCATTCAATTAAGACATTCTAGCATTCAATTAAGATATTCTAGAATTCAATTAAGACATTCTGGCATTCAATTAAAACATTCTGGCATTTAATTAAGACATTCTAGCTTTGAATCAAGACTTTCTAGGATTAAATTAAGACACTCACCTGTTCTTGGTAGTGTTCGGGCGCGATATTGTTGACGCCCTCGCCCCTGTGGAGGCAGACATGCGCCACTTTTATAACATATTCTAATTTTCGTGGTTGTTCCTCTACCTGAAATAATAATGGACGATTGTAGATAATTATTTCAAAAATAAAAATAAATACTAAAATTCAAGTTGCTAGTACTTTTCTGCAGTTCTTTTAGATAGGTACCACCACCTTGCCAGATATTCTGCTGTGAAGCAGTAGTGTGCATTACTGTGTTTCGGTTCGAAGGGCACTGTAGCTAGTGAAATTACTGGGCAAATTAGGCTGTATGACTCGATCTTACAGTCCAGTCAAGTAAGCAGAAATCAGTACCAAACATTACCTCAATTAAAAACTCAATGATTTTTAGGATGACTGACTTATTAGAAGAAATAAAATGTTAATTTTTAAATATTCATAAATAAAAATGCAAGGCTTTTTCATATAAAAAAAACATGTATTGTGTTTTCTCTTAATATAACATAGTTCCAAACTAAAAATTGGTGCAAAAAAAACAGATTTAAATCAATTAGTAAATCCAATTCTTCTACCATGATTTTTATCAAGCCTTTTATTTCGCTGGTTCAGCGGTTAATTTGTTCTAGGCACAGAATTCACCCTATCTAGACTAGTCGAGTCACAACTAAATATTCATGTAACATTTAAATATACTAGGTGGTAGGACTTTTCTGCAAAGTTCATCTAGGTAGGTTTGCCAGTTATTCTGCCGCCAAGCAGTAGTGTGCAAGCACTACTGTGTTCCGGTTTGAAGGGGATTGTAGCTAGTGAAATTACTGGGCAAATGAGACTTTATGATCTGATCACACAGTCTAGTAATCTGATTACAAGACTGTGTGATGTCTCAGGATGACGTGCGCAGTGCAGTGTCACGGGAAACTTTATTATTTTAAAGTTCCGAGTGACACTGCAACTGTTATGGGCGGCCGTGTCGCTTAACATCAGGCGAATGACAAGCTCGCCACGTCATTCATTCTCATGAAAAAAAAAATTCAGTACTATTTTCTTACCTTTGCGGCGAGGAAAAGCGCGGCGGCAGCAATAGCGTTCCTGTGGAACTGCGTGAAGGAATGGAACGCGTAGAATCGGTGCATGTACACAATCGCCGTGTTGATACATAATTGCGAGCTGTTGGGTGGCTGGTTAAGGAATCATTCTGGCATTTTTGACACAATATTAAATGTATTAAAACAATCAATTGACTTCTCAAACGTGTTTAAAACATGTTTTATAGATTAAACACAATCCTGCGCACAAGTTGTCCTCTCGCGGGGATCGAACCCGATGCCTCCAGGTTATGGGCCGACCTGCTCAACCACCACACCACGGAGGCTGTCGGAAATGTGAACTAGTAACCATTGGATGAATGAATAAAATCTTTATTTGCTCGAATATAGGTTACATAGACGGCCACAAATTATTCACGTTTCTCTATACACAACTTTTCAGTTATGCAAATATTTGCGGTTTATTTTATATTATTTATTAAACATGCCAAATATAACGTTGTAGGTACTACAATATAATTTTCTCCCCGGATATTAAGTTCTCACGTGTTTCCACGAATGCGGGAGAAACCACGGGCGTCTCTATGTACTAATATTTAGTACTATTTATATATTCTGTGGTACTTAAAACTGTACTTTACTGTACATTTCGCACGGTGCCCAAAACATTGACCCAGTTTGGTAACTCGCAAAAACGGTGAAAGCGTCAGGTCGCTTGCAAAAAGCTGACGTGCGACTGTGCGTAAATACGTACGTAATAACTTGCTTCGCCATTGCTGTGGTCATCTAATTAATCAATTTTATATTTTACAAGGTTCTAGAATTCTATTAGCTTGCCAATGTCTTTTTAATGCATAACAGTGGTTTATTCCGGTTTAATACCTGAAAATGATCCACTCACTGCTATTCATTGCTATTACTTAACCATTGGAATACCAGCATTGATGACAATTGAATAACAATGCACGCATGACCGCGGGATCGTTTGCAATCGGTCTCCAAGTCACCATCTAATGTAACATCACTGGAACAGTTGTGCCAGCAACCCAGAGCCGTGCTCCGATACATAAAGGAGCTAGGCTTGGGTGAATGCTGGCAGGCGGAAATGTACAATACACCCCATGCGGGATGTCAGTGCAGGCCTCACCGCCCCCAAATAGAATAAGAATGCATGTTTGATATTGGGTCGCTGGGAGTTTAGAGTTATGGCTTCACTGTCCGCCTGTCTGTCCATTTGTCACCAGGCTGAATCTCATGAACCGTGATAGACAGTTGAAATTTTCACAGGTGATGTATTTCTGTTGCCGCTATAAAAGTAATATACTAAAAGACAGATAAAAATAAATATTTAAGGGGCCTGCCATACAACCAACTTGTTTGTTTTGGTTGTTTTTATAGATAATGGAATGGAACCCTTCATGAGTGAGCCCGACTCGCACTTAATACTCGCCGGTAATTTAAAATAAAATTACTGTTGAGCCCTCAATAATTTTCTGTCCCAGTTTCATCCACTGCGGTCAGCAGCAATAATTTGGTGTATTTTATATCTTTTCTCTCGTTTTATCCTCAACTATTTCAAACTCAATAGAGAGAAACTGGCCCAACAGCTCAGTTGGTAGTAGCCCTGCCTTCTGAACTGAGGGCTGTGGGTTCAATTCCTACCCAGGACAAACAATTTGTGTGATGAACATTAGATGTTTGTTCTGCGTCTGGGTGTTATATTGTATTCTATGTATGTATTTAAAAACAAAAAGTATATAAGTATTGTATCAGTAATCTGGTCCCCAAAGTATGCTTATGTTATGTATAAAGCTATGCTTAGTTTGGGGCTAGATGGCGCTGTGTGAAATGTCCACAAATATTAAAAAAAAAAAAAAAAAGAAACAATACTCTAATAACTAACCCATGCTCTTACAAATCCCAGAGACAGAACAATTTGTTTTAACTTTTCTCCGAACACAAATACCTACCAGTTCTGTTGCGGAATGAGGAAAAATATACAAAACAAACAAGAAGTAGCTCTGTATTAAGTGATAACGCAATTTGCAAACTGGAAACTCCCAATGACATATTAATTTTATTAATAAACCATTGTTCAACCACTGTCTGGTTCAGTGTTCAGTGTTCATAGTTCAGTGTTTGTTTTTGAACTACAGTTACATTTTACACAAGTGCATAACTAATTGAACTCAATGACTCATTGAACTATCGAGACAAAAAAGTTTTAGCAGTATGGACAATTGCCTTGATACCATTTTCTTACAAAAATTAATTTTGTCAGTACTTACAAAAGTAGCTGTGTCTCTTTCACATTTAAATTCACCTACATCGTAAAATGAAAACCTAATCCAAATATTTTCTTAATTATGGGTTTTAATACTACCTACTCGGACACTGGCAGAATAATACCAAACAGTGTTTGAAACCCACTAATCAAAAAAAATGAATGATTAACATTTGGGAGCTCTTCACACAGGTATGACCATGCGAACATTCATACGGTGGCATATTTGGCACCAAAAATATGACTTAAATCTTGGCGCGTATAAACCTTATACCCACTCATCATCGTCATCATCTTGGACGCCAACACTGGAGCAGTTGTGCCAGCACCCCAAAGCCGCATTCCGTTACTTTAAGGAGCTAGGCTGGCTTGGGTAGATGCTGGAGGGGGAAATGCACAATGCCAAGCAGGACGTCAGTGCAGGTCTTACCGCCCCATTCCAAATTGGAATGGCTTAGATTTTGCAAACATATTGGGATTCTATAGATAGGTACTTATTCTTAGCCTACACTATGTTAACAAAATTTTCGACATAAGAACGATGTCATATAATGTCCATACTGATTATTAGGTGTTTGCATAGAGCCATGAGCAGGTGACTCATAAAAACAGTTTATTTTTCAAGCTGATAATGAATCGCAAATTCTTTGAATGTTGCACAATGTTTTTGTTTTGTTGATTATACTTTGTTATGGTCCTACAACAGGAGCATAACATGTAGATAAGATCAAAGATAGAAGAGCAATACTGTTTTTCATAACAAACACTAAAATATGTGTTGTTTATTAATTTACAGTGCTGGCGATTTAGCAGATAGTTTTTTCACAATATCTTTCTAAACAATGCAAGGAATGGCTTCATTATCATCACTAATAATAAATCCATTCAATAATAACATCCTTTAATACACAGTTCAATTATATGTTCAATTTCATGTAAAAAACAAGTACTTGGATAACATTTTTTTTCCAAAAATTTATTAAATATCAAAACTTTGATTTAAATTAAATCGTAGTGGCTTTTGTGGAAATTTCGCCAATGTCATGTACTAAGATAGACCATCAAACAACAGAGATAGTACGGTAATTTAAAAAAAAACACCCAGTGGTAATGAGTAGGTACATACATAGGGGGTGGTGGCGTAGTAAGAACTGATTTTAATAAAATTTTTAGGGACCTAAACTGATCATAAAGATTAAAATGAAAAAAAAGTAAATTTTTCAAATGAGTTTGTAAATCACTACATTCTGAAGTAACAAACATAACTTACGCATGGAAAGAGGATGCTTTTCAAAAAATATGCATTTTAGAAACAGGTTTCTGCAAAATTTGCTCTAAGTGATTATAAAAGAGTCCTAACATAACCAGCCTTGTCCAAGGTTAGTGCTTTAAAAACATTATGATAGTAGGTACATAACATGGCTGTAGGAACAGGAAAATATGCGCAGACCCACCCCGTACCTCTAGAGTAGAAAATTAGTTTCATTTATTAAGACAGATTTGAGTAGGTACCTAATACCAAAATCTAATCGAATGAGAAGTACAATTGGCAAAAATAGCCTATTTGCAATAAAATTGACTTCAGACTATTGAAGGGATATTGCGATGAAGGTTCAATAATTTTATTTATTTATATTTATTACATTAACAACTTTTTTATAAATTACGCAACTGTACAAGGAAACTTGCTGTACATAATTAAAGATCATAAAAACACCAAGCAGGATATAAAAAGGTATGAATCACACTGAATGCAAACTTATAGAAGGTAATCCTTGGCAGTTAAAAGGGTGTTCAGTCAGGCATGACTTTACGAAGGGTTAAAAGTAAAGTTTAATAACCTAAAGGTTTATTGCACTTTGTCTGAGGTTTGTCTGGTCATACAAGGCCAATGCAATGCCCTTGCTTACCAAGATCATGCACTACATAACAACAAGTTAGGTACCTATTTAAGTGATATTTTGACAAGTTTTTATCAGTTTCTGAATGAAACAACTGCTGTAATCATGTTTTTCATCAAGTACATGACTATTACTGCGAAATAGACGTGCTAATCAGCTCGAATTGCACCCAATATCGATGTTTATATAGTAGTAACAGGAAAACGTGATAGCATGAGAGGTCGGCTGTTTTCCGAGAATCGCACGTTTCGATCGTACCGCGCAAAAAGGCGGTTATTAACGGGTAAATTTAGCGCGGGCAGACAGGTCGATCACCAATGTAGCCCTACGTCACCCGCGCAGGCGTCCCGTCAATGCTCAGCTGTCGTGGAGCAGTGACCTCGAAAACACCACGCGTGCTATCTTGACCATAACCTATATCCAAACAATGATCCTAGCTCACAGCTTCAATATGAATGAGGGGTCTTACCTTTAGAAAACAGGGTATTACTCACTGCCAGCGGGAAATCCCAGAAATCGAAGCGAAAGTGGGCTCAAGTGACGCCGTAGTCACTACGAAATTTCGTCATCTTTAGACCACTACACACTATCACAAAGCACTTTTTTACATTCCATGTATGTTTAGACTATTTTCGATTGGATTTTCTATAGAAAAACACGATATCGGAGCATGTTTTACGCGTTTCACACACATGACTCGACAAAAACATTGCACTAAAATCACCACTTTTGTGAAAAAGGATACACTTGAAGCCTTTGTCCCATATCCTGGATGAGGTTGGCGGCTTGCTGCCGATAAGCTAGTTCTTTATCTGCATCTAAACCGCATTTTCTGCTTGGTGAATTCTGCAATTGTTCTTTTGTAAAATACCATTTTTCTTGCCCTCCAGCCATTGAACGGATGTTCCGACTGCGCGCGAGAAAGCACGACGGAAAGCAATGCTCCGTCTACGTGCTTGAGTGGGAAAAGGACAGCGCTATGACAGCGACAACAGGATGCAGACCACATTAACATTTGAGTGTTTTATAAACTAAAAATCCAACATTTTAAGTAGAAAAGCCATTGCTAAACACTAAATAAAGTCTTAATTTTGTCTAAGTAATTCAAACCTAATAATTCAATGGAATTTAACGTTATAAAAATACGTCACGAAATTTTATTTTGATAGGTATTTTAGACAGACGCCATTGCTGAATTATGTGGATAACGTTGTGAGGTCTTCGGTGGCAGAATGATGATCTGCAACAAGCACAGGTACGTTTCACTTTAACACTATGTTTATTTATGTAGTGTAGATAATTAGCTTCATTTTGTGCATATTTTTATGATGATTCATTAACTTTTGAAAGAAACAAAAGCATTTTAAAATTACGGACCTAGGGACTCTGTCACACCGTGCAAATGGCCGACCACCACTGTTTACAATAGATTTACTTTTTCTTTCCTCGAAATTCATTAGTTTATCACATAATCGCCTATGTTTATTACCATAATTAGTTAATTGATTTTATATATTATGTGTTATTACTAGTAATTGCTTTGGGTGGCTGCATACTCATTTTTTAATATTTAACAGAATTCTGCATGACTTACAAGTACATAATATGAAAATTTTTCGCGGCTACGTGGATTATTTGATGAAAATACAATATAAAATAAAAATTGAGTTTCTGATTGCATATTATTGCGTAATTGAAATTCTCAAACGTATACATATTTGGCAAAGTTATAGTATTCTTAATTTTGACTTTTTAGTGATATCCCCCAAGTTAAAGCGACAAATATGTTATCCTTTGCAAGTGAAAATATTTCCCAGCTGGGTGCACATAACATTAAAATTTCTGAATACAAATGTATGTATTTTTACAGCTTTTATTATACATAATAATTATGCCTATTGCCTAATGAGACTGTACTTTAAACATTTGGCAATAGAGTCTCCCTGCGTTTTATTCAGCTATTTACCTACCTATTTTCCACATAATTATTATTCTCAGATAATAACTATTATGTTGGTCTCCAGCAAAACTTTACGCCATTTGTTTCAGCCTTTTTAACTTGAAAGCCATTCCAACAGCAAAATAACCAACTTAAACAACATATCTCAAATGAAATTTAAAATCTTTCTATTTTTGACATCAAATAGATAGTCATAGAATCGGAATTTTCTAATGCGTACCTGTTGTACCTATTTTGTTTATTTTTGACGTGTATTTCTTATATGAATAAATGACTATGACTATGACTAAAATCAAATTAATTTAATCAAAAAATATTCTGTTTTTTCCAGTTAAACATCCATCAGTCATGTCAGCCCCACAACCGAGGAAGGTGCTCCACCTGCCCAAAATTCGGATGCTGTCCAGGAGTGTTCGTCTCACAACCCCAACACTCCCATCTGGCATTCGGATCACAAATGTGAAGTCGATCCGACCACCCACCCCGAACCCAGAGGTTGTAAAACAGCAGGAGGAGGATAAACTGAGGGCACAGGTAAAGACTTTGGCTTTGTTGATAAGTTTAGTTATTTATAAAAGAAGTAGATTTTTAAATAATAACCAGCTAATTCAGACACACACGAAGGGTTTTGTACCATTATCTACAAAAACATGCCAAATAATCAAGTTTATTGTATGGGAGCCCCTTTAAATATTTAGTTTATTTTGTTTTAGTACATATCTGTTGTTATGTAGCAACAAAAATATATCATCTGTGAAAATTTCAAGTGTCTAACTATCATGGTTCATGACGACTGACGGACAGACAGACAGATGTACTGCGGAGCCTTAGCCCTTTGGGTACAGAATCCTAAAATTAGTCTATATTTTATTTTTCTTTACGCAGCATAGGCTTCCCCATACTAGGTGGACCAAAAATCTGGTTAAAACCGCAAAGACGTGATGGATGCAGGAGGCGAGCAGCTTAAAGTAGCGCTTTCTGGGGGAGGCCTATGTTCAGCAGCAGTCTTGTTGTTCATGATGTCAAAGTTAATTTTATAATTTGGTCATCCAGGTCCAACAAGAGATAGCATCCAGGGTACAGACATGTCCGTACTCAGGGTACGAGTGTTGGGCTCCGGTGCCGGCGGGGCGCCGGTACTGCGCCGCGCATGCGCTGCAGGACCCCACGGCGCCCTTCGTGCCGTGTACCCACGTGCCGGGGCAGGGGCAGGGGGGCCACGGGGGCGGGGGCGAGCGGTGCGGCGCCCCCGCGCCCGCGCCCCAACCCGGGGCTAAGGGGCAGCCGTGAGTAATGTAGTCTTATAGATCATTAGTGGTTTCACCAGCGACGTTGACACAGACCAGGATACATTTTTGTGGTCCAAAAAATGTATCTTGATTTTGTGCGTGCCTATCTGGTTTATCGTATCTTATGGTGCAGGTAAAAAAAAACAATATGTGTGAAACAGCCAGTAAACGTCCACTGCTGAATATAGGCCTCCCCCAGCGAGCGCCACTTTGAGCGCTCGCCTTATCCATCGGCTCCCTGCGGCTTTCACCAGATCGTCGGTCCACCTAGTGAGGGGCCTTCCGGTTCGTGGTCACCCCTTGACAACTTTTCTTCCCCATCGGAGTGAACACATATTTTTGCATACAACAAACACACGCACATTTGTATTTATATGCAAAGATACTTGCCCTGTCGCGGGAATCGAACCCCTCTTCCGGGTTATGAGCCAACTCAACCACCTCACCACATGCTGTCAAAAATGACTAAAGTTTTTCATCCTATAATTATGTATAACTAACCAGACTACCTATAATAGGAATGATGGCTAAAATTTTGTTTTTGAATAAATTAATTATATTCCTCAAAAATAAACATTTGCGAAATCAAAAATTAAATATCTCAAAAAATGACCGAGTTACATACACCGAGATAGCTCAAACGGCCAGTGACGTCAGAGGAAGGTCGTTCTTAGTATCTCATTACTAAGCTGTGGTAGCTTTTCATACAATCTCTTTGAAATGTGACGTCACGAGTGGATTTTTCATAGTAACTGTGGGGGCGCTCTGTTTCGCGAGAAAGGAACAGAAGATGCCTCCTGTAGAAACTTTAAAAGTTTATTACTCCGTCATTTATTTACCGATTTTACTTAATTTTTCAATTATTGCATTTATTTTTAATCTTATTTGTGAAAGTAATATTTAATTGTTTATTTTTAATAGTAGTCATCATCCCTATTCCAGACTATGCTTCGAGCACGCCCGCGCGGCCCTACTGGCGCGACAGCGGAGCGCGGCGCCTCCGCCCCCCGTCGTCAGCACCGAGACTCTACTCACGCAGCTACAGCACTATGTCAAGTAACTATTAGATAGTAAAAATGGACTAAGACAGGGATGTATTAGAGAGAGCAAGAAAAGCATCAGCAAGCTACATAAGTATGCATCGGACAAAACTACCTCAAATATGCATTACATAGTACTTCGTTAAGTGTGCGTTAGATCGCACTACGTCGATTAAGCGCTTATAAATAACCATACAAGGTGACCTTGAATTGATATGTTAACCCGAAAGGGGGGGACTGGCACCATGATACCCTACAAGTTGTGAGGGTAAAAAAGAAATCCGCTCGCGAAATTTCACGTGCGATCGCTACGAGAGTTAACAAGATACTATAAATTCATTTCTAAATACAGGTCGTTAAACTCACTTATGTGCACTCGGTCAAGGACGAATTTCAACCACCCAGCTGCGCCAAGTTTTCGAACGATGGCATTTTTTCAATGAAAAACTATTAATTTAGTAAAGTCGTAGAAGAAACATTGTCTACCTTGGGGTGTAGATTTACCCCCTTTCGGGATAACATACCAATTCAAAGTCACCTTGTATAGTAGAAAAACTACTTAAAATATTATTTTCAAGTAGTTTTTATTTATTTTTTAGTTTATTTTTACACGGTTTTGTGTGATGCAATCTTGGTGTCTATCCCCCAGGATAGAGAGACCACGCACCACATCTTGTGCGTCCTCCGTGTCGGTAGTGAGCGACCCGGCTGAACCAGAACAACAATCGCCCGGTGCTATTGACCCTTTCAGTAAGTTTTTTTTCAACTAATTATTTTTTTATCCCTAACTGTTTTGTGAACTTACAGCTAAAATGATGACAATTTTTGACACCAATAATATGGAGTCTACAAACTATAAGTAGACTACCATTAGTGTCAAAATCTGTCATTATGACACCCCATTCATGAACAATTATAACACAATTGAAATAGCAGACTTCAGGCCCGGGGAACATTTGCAAATTGTTTAAAAAACTCTACAAGGTGACCTTGAGTTGATATGTTATCCCGAAAGGGGGTAAATCTACACCCCAAGATAGACAATGTTTCTTCTACGACTTTACTAAATTAATAGTTTTTCATTGAAGAATTGCCATGTAAAGTTTACGTTCGAAAATGGCCTTAGCGCAGCTGGGTGGTTGAACTTCGTCCTTGACCGAGTGCACATAAATGAGTCTAACGACCTGTGTTTAGAAATGAATTTATAGTATCTTGTTAATTGTCGTAGCAATCGCACGTGCAATTTTGCGAGTGGGTTTTTTTTTACCATGGAAGTTTGGAAACACCCAGTTTCAAGTAAGACTCACAACTTGTAGGGTATCATGGTCCCAGTCCCCCCCTTTTCGGGATAACATATCAATTCAAGGTCACCTTGTATACATAGGGTGATAAATACATTGAAAAATAGATTTCTGGTTTCTGAGCTGTATATTGACCCAGTGAACGAAATGAGCTAAATTCTCTGTGCTTCTACTCCTTTTGTCGTGTCGTTTGTCCGGATGCTGTACGTCCATGACTGTGTCTATTTTTGTCGCCCATTTTTAATTGATTGTGTAATGAACAGCCTGAAGACGTCCACTGCTGAACATAGTCCTCCCCGCAGTGCCACTTTGTAGCTGCTCTCCCCCTGCACCCATCGGCTCCTCGTGGTTTTAACCAGTAGGCCACTTGGTTATCAAATAAATTATATAATTATACATTTTACAGAACAAATGGACGCAACAGCTATCAACGCTGCCTATTCTTCATCGATCCTGGAATGCGCTAGTGGAAGCTCGAGCGACGCGGAAAGTGTAACTCTGGGGCCAGATGGGACTTGTCGACTTCCGGGGGGTGAATGTGACACTGATGAGGAGACGCCAGCTGAAACGGCACCATTGTGGTGAGTGTATAGGATCAAATGGGAATTTTCAATGCTATAACTGCAACACTGGTGAGTCAAGGGGGATCAAACGGGAATTTTGGTGGCTTGAACTGCACCGCTGTTGTTAGTGTACTGGATCAAAACAGAATTTTCAGAATATTTAATAGTGGATAAAACGATAAAATGGTGGAAGAAATGGCATTGATGGTGGATAAAATGGGTTGGGAATTATCAGAAACTTTAGTGGTGGATAAAATGATAAAATGGTGGGAGAAATGGCATTAATGGTGGATAAAATATAATGTGAATTATCTGTGGTTGAAACTGCACTACTGCTGTGTTAATTCCGTCAATGGGAAATTTTGAGTAGTTAAAACGGCATCTACGATGTGTCAAAAGGGGTCAACAGGGAATTTTAAAACTGCACCACTGTTGAGTCAAGCAGGATCAAATGGGAATATCCAGTAGCTGGAATGGTGTTTAAACGCTAACGTACCCAATTTTTTTTATTAGGCGAGCAGGCGTGTTTACTGCTGAGGAAGCTGTGTCGGAAACCAAGTCGGTGTTGCGATCGTTGCAAGCTGCATATATAAGGCAGATGGATCGACTCAAAGTGCTGCTTCAGACGTCACGGCTGCAGTATCTTAGGGCTTTGAAGAACGAGAAGGAACAATACTGTGAGTTTTGGAATATAGATAAATATTCAAATACACATGGGTGGACATTTTCACACAGCGCCATCTAATCCTAAACCACAGATTATATAATACTATGTATAGGTACTAGCACAACTGAGCTATTAAGCCAGTCAAATACCCTTGACGGGCCCGATAGCTCAGTTGGTAGTATCCCTGCCTTCTGAACTGAGGGCCGTGGATTCGATTCCTACCCGGGACAAACATTTGTGTGATGAACATAGATGTTTGTTCTGCGTCTGGATGTTATATTGTATTCTATGTATGTATTTACAAACAAAAAGTATATAAGTATTGTTTCAGTTATCTGGTTCCCATAGTACAAGCTATGCTTAGTTTGGGGCTAGATGGCGCTGTGTAAAATGTCCACACACACAAAAAAAAAATTTAGTTAATATTTCTTTATTACCGATTTCAAAAGCAGGAGGTTCTCAATTTCTCAGTTATTTTATTTTTACTTTTGCCTCCGATCTCCGTCGTTATGAACCGATTTGGATTTTTTTTTTTCGAAAAACGTTTTCTGATTGGTTAACATCTAAATTTAAGCAAAATCAGTTAAGTAATTTGGTTTTTTAATCAAAATAACTGAAAAAAGATATAGATAATTGTATCACCCATGTACTTCTCGGTATCAACATAAGGCAATTGTAGTCGATTCAACCATTTTTGAAATTTTTTTTATTCTAGGTAGTATAAACTCCCAAGCTAGGAACGGCCCTCTTTCCGTTCGAGAGAGACGACAACTTCGGAAACTGAAGGCATACGCCGGTTACCACAGGAAACATGGCGTCGACGCCGTACTTGCCAGGAAATTACACCATAAGAGGGCTAAGGTAATTAAAGAAATAACTAGAAATGGCAATGGGCAGGCCACATCGCTCGTAGAACTGACAACCGATGGGGAAGAAAGGTTCTCGAGTGGCGACCACGAACCGGAAGCAGCGTAGGCCCCCCACTAAGCGGACCGACGGTCTGGTGAAAGCCGCGGGGAGCCGATGGATGCAGGAGGCGAGCAGCCGCTCAAAGTGACGCTCTTTAGGGGAAACCTATGTTCAGCAGTGGACTTCTTCGGGCTGTTGACGATGAGAAAGTAGGAAAAGATTGGCTGTGTTGGTTACTGGCCTGATAGCTCAGTTGGTAGTAGCTCTGACTTCTGAACTGTAGGCTCTGTGTTCGATTCCCACCCGGAATAAATATTTGTGTGGTGAACATAGGTGGTTGTGTCTGGGTGTTATATTGTATTCTATGTATGTATTTACAAACAAAAAGTATATAAGTATTGTATCAGTTATCTGGTTCCCATAGTACAAGCTATGCTTAGTTTGAGGCTAGATGGCGATGTGTGAAGTAGCCTAAATACCCCTATATAGAATACAATATAACAGCCAGACAGAACTAAATATCGATGTTCGTCACACAATGATTTGTCCTGAGTGGGAATCGAACCCACGACCTATAGTTTTTTTAACGATCACATACATAGATCCTGGACCCTAACTAGGATTCCCTGTATCTAGGGACCCAGGAACTACTAGGACCATGATCCCACAACACCCAGACACAGAACAAGTATATGCGCTTTTTCCTGTAATACTTGTCCTACCGCGGGAATCGAACCCGCTGCCTTCGAGTCATAAGCCGCTCACCACACTTAGGAGACAGAGCTGCTACCAACTGAGCTATCATGCCAGTGAAGTATATCAATCTAACTATAACTTTTCCTCTATTTTATAATATGGTACTTAGGCCGTATTCCGATTCACGCTGTAATTGATAATATTTTATATTTTATTTTATTTATGAGTTTTTGGAAAAGTTACAGTTCATTACATGAATAAATATAACAATATAAAGTTATATCTCTATTATCGCGCTAAATTTGTGTTCTGAATGATCGTGAGCGGTATAAAAATACAAAAACGTGAGCGCTGTCAGCGATTATCGCCCAGAATCGGAATACAAATTTATATTGTACCGTATTGTAAAATAGAGGAATAAAAAAATACCAAAAATAAACAACAACTCATTAATAACTCATTTCGTTTTTAGGTGTTTTAAGTAAATTAATAAATAAATATGTGTGGTCATTTCACACAGCGCCATCTAGCCCCAAACTAAGCAATAGCTCGTACTATAGAAACCGATAACTAATACAATACTTATACCCCTTGACCCCTTGTGGTAGTACCCCTGCCTTCGGAATAAGGGTTGTGGGTTCGATACCCACGCGGGACAAACATTTGTGTGATATACATAAATGTTTGTTCTGTGTCTGGGTGTTATATTGTATTCTATGTATGTATTTACAAACAAAAAGTATATATATATATATATATATATATATTTTTTTTATGGGAATTAATGACGTGACGATCTGGTCGTTTACCTGATGTTAAGCAATACGGCCGCCCATAACAGTTGCAGTGTCACTCGGAACTTTAAAATAATAAAGTTTCGCGTGACACTGCACTGCGCACGTCATCCTGAGACATCACACAGTCTAGTAATCAGATTACTACACTGTGTAATCAGGTCATAGTCTCATTTGCCCAGTAATTTCACTAGCTACAATGCCCTTCAAACCGGAACACAGTAGTGCTTGCACACTACTGCTTGGCGGCAGAATAACTGGCAAAGCGGTGGTACCTACCTAGACGAACTTTGCAGAAAAGCTCTACCACCTAGTATTATATAATATAAGTTTTTTTTTTTATTTTATTTTTTAACGCCCAACGATCACCCTAACTAGGATTCCCTGTATCTAGGGACCCAGGAACTACGAGGACCATGGTCCCACAACACCCAGACACAGAACAAGTATATGCGCTTTTTTTTTCGGGCACAAATACTTGTCTTGTCGCGGGAATCGAACCCGCCACCTTCGGGTTATGAGCCGACCTGCTCAACCACCGCACCACGAAGGCTGTCTTGTATCAGTATTGTATCAGTTATCTGGTTCCCATAGTACAAGATATGCTTAGGGCTAGATGGCGATGTGTGAAATGTCCACACGTATTTATTTGTTTAGTTACACCCGGTGTAAAAAGTATGTGTGTGGTCCAGTGTGGCGAGCGCGCGGCGGGCGGGCGCTGCACGTTCGCGGAGGGCGGCGCGCGGTGCCCCGCGGGCGGGCTGCCCGCCGCCCGGCACTGCGCGCGGCACGTGCTGCTCGACCCGCACCAGGTCACTCCACCGATAAATAGTTAAAAAAAAAAAAAAAAAAAAAAAAGCGATGACAATTAATGCTATTTTGCGTAAATTTCACAAACATGCTAATCCACGAGTCTTAGCATGCTAACTGCTATTGCTATGCTATTTGAAATGAAATTTTATATTTCATAGGATTTCGCAACTACATTTCATTTGCTAATGCTAATTGAGTTTTCGCATGCTAAAAATTAATGCGAATGCTAATTAATACATCACTAGGTCACACTGACGTAACCGGCCAAGTTCGACTCCCGCTCGTGCACGATCATCTACAGGATGTCATTTAATTCATTAACATAAATTGAGCACATGGTAGTACATCATTTATAGATGATTATTAAAGAGTGTAAATGAAAATGTTTTTGAAAATTATGAAGATTGCCGCGCTAACGCGGTTGGCGCGGATGATTTTGATACATTTAAACGTTTTTATACCTTGTATGTGCTAATTAAAAACAGTACTACATTATTTTAATTAAATTTTGTATTGTAGCATTTGATTAAGTAAGTTATTCCATTTTTTGGAGTTATTATTATTACTAAACCAATTTGTTAGAATTCAAAAATCATGGTCCAGACGTAACCGGTATCAGGAGTAGATACCTGGTTTCAAAGGATGCTAATGAATTCAATTACACCCGGTATAAAAACGAGGAAGAAAATTACGTTTATTGTATGGGAGCCCTTTAAATATTTATTTTAAGCTGTTATTATGTATTTGTTGTTATAATGGCAACAGAAGTACATCATCTGTGAAAATTTCAACAGTCTAACTATCACGATTCATGAGATACAGCCTGGTGACAACTGGACAGACAGACAGAGAGACAGACAGGTAGATGGACAGCGGAGCCTTAGTAATAGGATTCGCTTTACCCTTTCGGTACGGAACCTTAAAGTCGGATAAAATAAAATATTTAAGAAGGCTCCCATACAACAAAACGTAAAATTTCGCTCATTTTCATTGATAAATAGTACGGAACCCTTCGTAAGCGCGACTAACTCGCATTTGACCGGTTGTTATTTATTTGGTATTATAGTGGCAACGGAAATAAAATATATCTGAAAACTTCAACTGTCTAACTATCACGGTTCATGAGATACAGCCTGGTGACAGACAGACAGACAGATGGATAGCGGAGCCTTAGTAATAGGATTCGCTTTACCCTTTGGATACGGAACATCGATGTTCATCACACAGAGTTGTGCAAGAGCAAATGCTATTACAGTTTGACAGATTTCTTGAATGATAAAAGTAAGCCATTTTAGTAAAAACATTGCCCAAAGATTTTTTGTAGATTTATTTAACGAATCGGCCAGGGCGGTTATTCTCTATGGAAACACAGATTCCACACGATACGAAACCATGTCGTTATCGTGTCTTGTTCAAATCGTGTCACAGTGTCAGATATATCTTCACTTTGTGTTAAAGTTTTCTTTAAAATATATTGACATAAGTGGTTATATCATCCGATGTGTTGATGTTTCGGACCGCGTCTCGGTAAAACGTATGATTTTTGACAGTTCAAATCGCGCCAATTCCAAATTCATTTCGCGCGGTTTTGTTTTCGTTTCATAAAGAATAGACTTGCAGATTTCTTATGTAAGACAAGGAATTCGCGTGGTTTCGAAGTAAGGAATCGATACGGAATAAAGGCCCTGGTCGTGGCCCTAACTGTTGCTATACCCTAATGGGGTCATATGTCCTGCACACTCATACATACCACCTGTATCAAAAATATGTACATATGTTGCAATAAATAATTGAGTATTAAGTTTGTCCTGTGTGGGAATCGAACCCACAACCTACAGTTCAGAAGTCAGAGCTACTACCAACTGAGCTATCAGGCCAGTCTTAAATTTATAATTGTTAATTTGCAGGTGTTATTCCGTCCGTGCGGCGACCTTAGAGGCGTGGAAGCATGTAAAGAGCCGGTCCCATACTTGCCTCTACCATCGCATTCCTGTCGGTACCACACTGATCCGCCTACTTATAGCGTCTTCACACTCAAGGTATGGCCAGTCCCTTTATCTATACATATAAGCAGTTTAATTAGAAATATATATGTATATATTTCTAATTAAACTGCAACAGGTTCAATAGACATGATGACTACTATTAAAAATGAACAATAAATATTATCATCATATAGTAGATTAAAAATGAATGCAATAATTGAATATTTTTTTTATGTTAATAAATGACGTAACGAGTTACTCGTTCACCTGATGTTAAGCGACACGGCCGCCCGTAACAGTTGCAGTGTCACCCGGAACTTTAAAATAATAAAGTTTTGTGTGACACTGCACTGCGCATGTCATCCTGAGACATCACACAGTCTAGTAATTAGATTACTACACTGTGTAATCAGGTCATAAAGTCTCATTTGCCCAGTAATTTCACTAGCTACAATGCCCTTCAAACCGGAACACAGTAGTGGTTGCACACTACTGCTTGGCGGCACAATAACTGGCAGAGCGGTGGTACCTACCTAGACGAACTTTGCAGAAAAGTCCTACCACCTAGTAATATCGGTAAATAATCTCCACAGTTACTATGAAGACACCATTTGTGATGTCGCATGCCAGTTTTTTTTATTATAAGCGTCCAATGGGGAGGTCTATCTTGAGCAGTATAAGTCTTCCGACTGTTGATGTACAAGTTATCATATTTTTACCATGTATATTAATATTCACCGTCCATCAGCCTGAAGACGTTCACTGCTGAAAATAGGTCTCCTCCAGAGAGCGGCACTTTGAGCGGCTGCTCGCCTCCTGCATCCATCGGCTCCCCGCAGCCTTCACCAGATCATCGGTCCACCGAGTGTGGCTTACGCTGCATCTTCCGGTTCGTGGTCGCCACTCGAGAACCTTTCTTCCCCATCGGCTGTTAGTTCTACGATGTGGTCTGCCCATTGCCATTTCAACTTGCTAATTTTAATCGCTACATCGGTCACTAGTCCTGCGGATTTCCTCATTCCAGATTTTATATCGCAGGGCACATCGAGCATGCTCTCTTCATAGCTCGTATATTAATATTACCATTATATTATTACAGAAGGACGATTCAGAAACGGAAACCGACACTGACACTCGTACCGACTCCATGGCCGAGGAGCAAGACCAACCGACAGAATCACAAACGCTCAAATTGGAGACATTCGACCCGCCGAGTGTCGGCGACGAAGAAACCTACACGTGACACCTGGAGGACAACCTGATGGCGTGTTTCGATCTGTTCCAAGATTAAAAATACGTGTGGACATTCACACAGCGCCATCTAGCCCCAAACTAAGCAAAGCTTGTACTATGGGAACCAGATAACTCGATAGATCGATGAGCATCACACAAATGTTTGTCCTGAGTGGGAATCGAACAATCTATAATAGTTCAGAAGGCAGAGCTACTACCAACTGAGCCATCAGGCCAGTCAACTAGTTCTGCAGATGATAAGGTGTCGCTCAGTCGGAAACTGTGATATAGTGAACAAGTGATGTTATAGAAACGGTGAATTTTTGAAGAGGTGAAAGTGTTGAGTGTTATTATATGTAGTTAAAATAAGGAGAAGGATATCGAAACAGTTTTATTTATGCACGTTTCATGGCGGAAACATTGTAAAGCTTTGAATATAATATGTCATATCTATATTCAATTCATATCTTGACTTTATCTGTGTATTTCGCAGGTACTAGAAGAAATTTGCTCCATAATTTTTTTTTACGAATAGCTTTTTTTTGTTCTTTTGTCATCTGCGATCAGTGGCATCACTTTTAGCAGATTTGGTGGATGTTGTTTTATTCTTACTAATAGCTATTATAATATCTGTGCTAATAGTTTATCTGAAAAAAAAATGATTTCGCGAATGATCCCAACCTAGATTCAAATATGTAAAATTCAGTGTTCTGAAAAAATAGAATGTACCTAAAAATAAAATTTATTATAAACCATCAAAATTAGTCTTTGCGCTTATTGTCTCTGCCGTAAGCGCCGCGCTGATGGTCAGACTGAATTGATGTTTGAATTTACGACATCAAGATCGATTTTTCTCTAAAAAGATTTTGACTAGATTATTCGGCCATACCCTTCGCCTTAAGAGAACTTGTAAACTCTTGATAAATCAAACGTTATTGTAAGAATCAATCTGATTAGAAATTAGTTCCATACTGGAATAAAATTTCTCTTGACCAATGTACTAACAAAATCCATAAAGGGGATTTTGAAACTTTTATTCATCGTGTACGGGTAAAGGAAAAAAATAGGATTGTTAATTTGTTACCATGTTATAATTCTTGCAGAACCAATGAACCAAATTGGAAACTCTAGGGCTTTCTCATTGAACATATTTTTATAGGATATAATAATTTCAAAGATAACCTTTGCAACATACCAACTTATCTTACCTCATTATTATATTATTAGTGTAAAATCCAAATATGTAGATACTAATATTTACCAAATAACTTAGTGTAGCATAAAGCTTATATGTGAATTGATTGAATACTAGTTTGCTAAAAAACGATATGTTACTGTTCGGAGCATGATGGTAAATAATGGTATGTGATAAATATGTTAGAAATTGCAATTGAGAATGTTATTGCATTTGTATGGGCTAGTTCTCCGCCGCTGAACCTTTAAGATCTAGTAAAATTTAAGATTTACCAACTCTTTATGGTTATAGTCTGAAATGATCTGTGAACATTGATAGTTTTGGACTTTTACAAGCATTTATTTCGGTATCGATACGAGACCAAATTGGACTCTGCCCTGACTAGTTGGTTTGAATGTTAAAATAATGTGGGTTTTATATTATATATATATGTTTTTTTGCTAGTACATGTACTATTAAAAATTATATAAAGTGAATTTGAAATGAAAAAAAGTGAAATCTTCGTGTTTTTACCATCAGAATTTGGTACATGTACTACCAAAAAAACTAAATATAATTTCATGCATTTACTAACTCATATTTTTACAGTAACATATGTATTGAGTCCTAGATATGTTAAAGTTTATAGGAACTGAAATACAAACTGATTAGTGCTATGATAATTATACCACCTACCCATAAAATAACCTTTTAACAAGGGTAAAATTAGTTTTGAGTAAAGTGTAGTGTTTAACTATTAAGTGAATTTCGACCAACATACTAGGTAAAGGTATACTTGCACTTGTAAAAATTGCACCGCCATATCTTTTAGCTTCTGCGCATTGCTTTCCTTTTGAAACATATTGATTCATGAATAAAAAACATATTAAACCATTTGATGTGTGAAAAAAAAATTACTTCGATTGGCTCTTGTAAGTTACTGTGAATACAAAGTTCTAAAAGTGTCTATGTAAATAATGTTACTTGCAAATTATGAAAAACTTATAGCATTAGAGTTGTAAAAATGTATTTCCTGTTGCAAATTGCGATCTCTGATTAATAATAAAAATCAACATTCGTAGTGCATCTTTTCTTTTATTCACTTACCAGCCCTATTATAAATAATTCTCGAGAATATATAGGCCGCACTTAACTTTTCATGAAAGTAGTGTCATCACAACAACATAAGAAAAAGAAATTCATTTTTTATTGAGGAGAAAGCAATGGCATGAGATACCTACCTAAAACTCCGATTTTTTAAAGTAATAAACCTGTGTTTTCCGCGACTGTATTATCAGTATTTTATCAAGAATGACTAGGACCCAGCTCTTCCAGAGATTAGTGAAAATAAGTGGTAAATACTTGCCTTCATCTTCATTTAGGACAGATTCTCACGATATTAAGATAATGTTATAACGCCCAACGATCACATACATAGAACCTGGCCCCTAACTAGGATTCCCCGTATCTAGGGACCCAAGGACTACGAGGACCATGCTCCCACAACACCTAGACAGAACAAGTATTTGCGCTTTTTTTTCTGTGCACAAATACTTATCCCGTCGCGGGAATCGAACCCGCTACCTCCGGGTTATGAGCCAACCTGCTCAACCACCACACCATGGAGGCTGTCAAATGAGTTCTCATGTTCCCCAGAGAGCGCCACTTTGAGCGGCTGCACCTATATCCATCGGCTCGCCGTGGCTTTCTTCCCCATCAGTTGTCAGTTCTACGAGCGATGTGACCTGCCCATTACCATTTCAATTTGCTAATTATAAGGGCTATTATACCTTACCAAAACCTTGCAGATTAGGGAACTGCGACAAACTACAAATAAAACGAGCAAGTGAAACAGAATCGTCGCTTTATTCAGCAATTTCCGGTTGAAAAAATTAATCAACAAAACTACACTGAAATTCTGAACATGACTATTTTACAAACAATTTACAGCGATTTTTTTATTTATACACGAGCGCGATTTTTGAATGCCCACCGAAACGTACCCGAGCGAAGCGTGGCAAAACGATTAATTAACTAAAGAAATAAAAAAATATTTACAAGAAAAATTAGGTACAGAATATACGCGTAGTTAGCTCGTACAGGCTAAGAGAAAAAATATAATAAAATACAACGCGTTCAATAGAGGCAGGCATTCAAAACTCGCGATTATCTAGATTACTATATCAAGAAACTTATGGGGTACACCATCCGAACCACTTTACTAAGCGTATGATAACGGCCTCAATAAACAGAGGCCAATTTTTTTTTTACATTTTTTCCCGAATTTGCAGCCTTTTGTACAGTATATGATACTTACTAATAATATATGTATAGACATAGTTAAAACCATTACATTTTTTTGGTTGCAAGCTGTGCTTCTAACCAGATCTGCGGATTGAGGTGCGAACCACAGCTTGCTGAGTTTTTTAAGAGATAGTTCTAACAGGACACTTGCAACGACTCGGTATAGATTCCGCATAGCTATATTAATCCCCAATGTTTAGTTACATTAAAATACATTCAGGAATCACGATATTTTATGAACATTTTTTTTCGCTTTTCTGTAGATTATTTATCTAAGAAATGACTCGATTGGGCTAAAGTTTGAAAATGTATGCCGCAAAAGACTTTACCTATAATGGTAAACCAATAAAAAAGAAACTGCATTATATAACATTGAAATGTTAAGACCATTTAGTTCTTGCGTCTGCGGCGCCGCGCCAAGAACTTCTTTTTTTCAGATCATAACCAACTTTTATATCTAGGCTATCTGATTGACTTGAAATGTTCTCGCAATCTTTGTAACAGAAAGTTGTACATAGCTGAAACACTAAAACGTAAATTCTCAAACAAAAATATGTTAAAATTAAGATACTTTTTCTTTGAGAATATAACGCTTCCCTAAGTTGACCGAACATTTTTCGTGTCAATTATGTATGATTGTTAAGCATGACCACTTCAAATAATAGTAAACTAAAATATATGTGAACGTCATTCAATGTTTATTTTGGTTTTTTTTATTATTTATCATAATATCTACATAGTACTGTGTCATTCTACACACGTATCTCTAATTTAGTGGACACACTCCCTCCTATTATTACCAATTAAATATTACAATAATAGATATTGTTAATTATGTGGTTCTTGCATTTATAGATTATACGAAATACTAGAAAATAAAGATTTGATTGAAAAATTAAGTGCTAAATAAAATCACGTTATTATCTATTGGAAGGTATAATTTCAACACGTAATTTATTCCGGTCAATCCTAATTTTCCAATCAAACCATTTCACATACATATTAATGGTTATTAAATATTAATACAACGATTAAAATATATAATACGACAATAAGCGGGGAAAAAGTAATGAAAAATGTTTCTAAAAATACTCGGTAATATTTTTTTTTTGAAATCTCACTTCTGTGTCATTTTTCAACAATTTTTTTCTTATTTATTTACGATTACTTATATACTGTAGGTATTATATTATGTGGGCTTATATCAATAAAGGTTTCGCGTTCCTTGCGTTTCTGATCGCTGTTGTGATGAAGAGAATGTATACCGTTTTGTACAATAGTTCGACCAAGAACGGAAGAAATCACGAACGAAGATATTATATGGGAAAATATTAAAATCTCCGAATTTCCGAGAAATAATGTTAATTGTAGTTTCTTTTATCAGTATTTAATAAATGTAACTGCAGAGACATAAACGCGAGAATACCGCAATTTTTTTTTTATTTTTTTAATATTACTATGCCTTCTATGGAAAGCGGGCTAATATTTTTTCGTTTAGCCACTTCAATCAAATTATTTTTATAATTCCTGGCAACACCATTACTTTACACTGGAAATGCTAATCTGTGAAAATTTCTTTCAAGTAGCAATACCATTTTTATAGCAACAAAGTTCACAATTTTTTTTATTAAGTGTTGCCTTTGGACAAATTCCTTAAATGTAGCCATTTCAATCGACACATATTTTGGTCGATTGAACACAATCTTAGTAATTAATTTTTTTCTTCTTGAATCGTTACAAATTTATCATTTTTATAAATCACACAAAATGTGACATATATTGAGGCGTACAGTAGAAAATACCTTAAAACATAATTAGACCAGAAAAATCATGACCAAGACCAAAAGAAACTTCTAAATTCATCATCAATCACTTTAGATTATAGCTTTAAAACAAAAAAATCTGCTGAAGTGTGGTTATTTACTGCCGTCTCACTCCCACTTCACTTCAGAAATCGCCGAATAGAATACTTGACATAGATTTGTTTTAATTAAACGATTTTTTACCGGACGTTGAAAAAACGCTGGCGCGAATGGAGTCTGCTGACAATTTAGATTAAATTGACTGAAGTAAACGACATTAAAAAGCTTATATGCTAGACGATCAGACAAAAAGAAAATGACAGATACCAACAATATCAAATGAATTTTAACAAAGATAAACGAGTCATTTTGTGAACCTTAAAACTAATTTGAATGCAGGATTCACATAGATAAATACTGGAGACAAGACTTGATTGCTGCGAATTCCTATAGTGTTTATTATACATTACAATTTATAAAATAATCACTGGTCCTGCCAGCCATTGCAGTTCTAAATTAATTAATTAATTATAATACACATAAAACTATATAATACAATGACGCTTGGTTATTTATTTATACATATTTTTCGTACATCATTAAATATACAAACACTCAAGTTTTTTTTAACTCGTTTTTTTATTTACTAGGTGAATGTTTTGCTAAGTATTTTATATGCCTATTTTATAGCTGATTCACAGAACGTGAGTAGTTAATACGCGAATGGTGTAACTTAGGCCGAGTTGCACCATAACCACAGTAGGTGCAACCCACCGGGTTGGGTGGGGTGTCGGGTGGGTTGCACCAGCTTACTTTAGCAATAACAATCATACATACATGCATTTCAGTGAAAGTACCGGTTAGGCAAAAAATTTGTTATATGACGTCATAACTTTAACTGTGGGCCTAGCACGAATATTTACGCGCGCGTAACGTAAGCCAATTGTATGGCATTTGATCTGCCCCCCTATTACGATTGAGCTAGCAGCGTTGCTGACGCGCGTCTGCCGCTCAACTGCTGTCAAAATTGTACGAACTTTGACAGCAGTTGAGCGGCAGACGCAATCGTAATAGGGGGGTTTTACGTTAACGTTACACTTACGCGCGCGTAAATATTCGTGCTAGGCCTACTGGTAACCTTAACTGTCATTATGGTGCAACTCAGCCTTAGTATTTCATAATTAATATGAATATACTTTGTTTAAATTTAAATATAATATAAGATGGCAGTATTTTAGTATTTTTTAATTAATCTTATGGTCAATATTTGTGGCAAAACAAAATAGTTTTAAGCTTTTTTAGGTGAAAACAGTTGATAAAAACCAAAAGTAATCAAATTAATTTTAGCCATACAATAAAATATATGAACTTTATTATACTGTTGTTTTTGTTTTTAACATAATATCTTACAAAAGAAGATATTCGTACTCGTCATCGAAATTACAGGTATTATTTTTTTGTTTTTGCCACTATTGTACCTTCGAAGATTGTTCAAAGAGAGTTCCCACAGACTCAGCGTATCTTACCATTGGAGCTAGTAAATTATAATTTGTAACAATCTGTTTCAAATAAATAACTTTTTCTTTTACTATCAGCATAAATTTTAACAGACATCGTTCAGTGTATCAGCTATATTGCGTATGCCAGCTTATAAACTAAGTGATAGATTATTCATTTTAACTAAACATGAAGCCAATACAACGACTTTATTGAGATATGTGCAAAGAAACGATAAGCCACATGTCCTGTGATAGAGACGGCAATAGTAATAGTGACGTCATAGCATGTTAATGCACATACGAAAGAAAGAGCCCGCTAGAATTTAGCAAAAGACTAAAATTACAACATTTTTACATCCCATCTATTCGACAACAAGCAGTTCCTTGATAAGTGCGCCTAAATGATGATTTTTCTCATAGGGGGATGAAATGCAGAGTATGCCACAGGGTGCCAAAATTATTTACGACAACGTACTTTGAATCCCTCGCTACGTTTAGGATTCTACTCTAGAATCCTATGCTTCGCTCTGGATTCAAACAATCTCTCTCGCTCTAAATACATTACTTTCGTCCCTTGTGACATAATCTACTATTACTGCATTCAAAGGCTAAAGATATTTGAAGGCGATCTCTAATTGTATAGAAGGATGATTAGGTCCACATTAAAAAGTATTTTATACTTTTTTCAAGTAGAAACAGCTGGCGTACGCTTATAATAGGCATTTCTGTATCAACTATGTCACAGCCACTTAAATATAAACATTAGAAGCGTGTTACATAAAAAAATCTTGCCCTAAAGAACCCTCACTCATGAAAATTACGCCTGAAACTTATTTCACGTCTTCTTCTCGCTTACGTAAACCGACACGCGCCGAAAAGAGTCAAACTACATTTTAACCCAGAGATTTATCCATTTTAATGATTGTAGGGATATGTGCGCGTATTTGATGCTTGCATGGATGTAGCATTTTATTCGAAGTAGTAGTATTTTCAGTATTTTGCTTTATCAGGATGAATTTCATTAAGGCTACTGAACACGAAAAAAAGGGTGAGAAACGTCATTTTTATTAATGCTCTGTGGTTGAGGAGACTGGCATGTGCCATATAATTGCTAAAAATGTGGTTTTGAATGATGTCAAAGAAATCTTACCGCTCTAAAGTTGGTAGTGATGGCAGCACAGTAGCATTTTTTCTGTAAAACTACCCTCTTACTTATAAACACTAAATTCCGTTTCATCTTTGGCCATTTCGAATTCGATAGACAGAGACAAAACGCAAAATAACTATTCCTCTGCTACACAATGTTTATTGGCAAGAGGGTTGTACAGATACCGGCGGTAAATAATGGACTAAGAGCTAAAAATAGAGATAATCGGCTAGTGTCTGCTTCTTAGCGTCGTCTCTGTCACTGAAAAGGAGAGGAAGAAAATCGGCCAGTTTGGTAACATCGCATATACTTCCTTACCATTTCCAATTATAAGCTATCCTTGATAAAGTCTACTTCGATTTTTTTACCATCTCCTAGGTGTTTTCGAAATTATATGGACAATTCTCCATTTGCTTTTGTGTCCATTTCAATATTTGTATTGAAATTACAACAAAGACGGAATAACTACAAGTCTCTGGATATTTAATTGAAATCATTAAATTTTGGTTAAAGAACGATCTTTCGCTTTCTATCCATGGTCAAGATTCATTAGTTAATTTTACTTATTTTAGGGGAAATCCTATTTTGAGATTGCCAAATTTTCTTTATAAGCAATTTAAAATAAAACTTAATTTAGATTAACTTTGTAATTTTTGTTACTGGTGTACTATAAAACAAAATTACGCGAGATAACTAGCTTAATTCCTTGTATTTTCACGGTTTTTAAGCCCCGAATTTTAATGGCCTTTTAAATATTAAACTAAAAACGAAATTAAAAATACCTACTTAACATTAAGAATTCTATTATAACACCAATTTCTCCCCAATGAATCTTTTGACTCGGTTTTCAAGTAGTGTTTCCCGCCTAACCATCCGCCATTTTGTTTTATATTTGTGTAAACAAAATGGCCGCCCTTGATACTTCATGAATTAATAAGTATAGGATATAAATTAAATGTAGTTCGAACGAAATTAGAAAGTTTTGGTAAGATTAAAATAAAAACTATAATAATGCTGATACAATAATTTAATATCACACATTTTGCTACATAAATCATAGTAACACTAAATATTAACAAGACACTAAAGTAAATGAGACAAAAGAAAAAGCATACGCACAGATTTGCGAATCACTTTTTTTAAATAAGTTAAAATTGATGAAAATATGCGGCTGTTGATGAAAACGCGGGAAACACCACGCAGTTTTTAAGACATCAATCATTGAGCCGTTTTTAAAATACAATGATACCCTAACCGCAAGAACAACATTAAAGAAATTAAAATTAGCAAATTTGATTAAATTATTTTCGAACCACAAATTTATCTACGATATTTTAAAGTTGATATCTGACGTTATAGGTTCCAAGCCTAGTTTACAGTTTAAAATCTATTGCCGTCCTTGTCATTTCAACATACATGTAAAGGACAAAATATTTTATAGAACTTTGTGTCAGGATGTTGCGAAATTGAAACGAAATTTTACATTTTAAAATTTCCTATAAAAAATTAAGACAGGAGCATTTACTCAAAACCGAAACCTATTATCGATACACAAGACTACAATGTATTGCCATACTTTGTTTAAGAAAAACAATTTCATACCGTTTTAAATACTAAACAAAAAAAAGTTATATTTGAACAGATATTTCTTTATTACACAACATCTTGCAGTCGCAAGGTTATGATTTTCGTCCATTCCAAACTTTAAACTTCTTATTTAACCTTTTTTCTTTTATTATTGAAACTATATTTTTCTACATCATCGGTGGGCGTTCTGTCTTTATCATTTAAAGTCTCTTTCGAAAGATCCAAGTCAGATTTCCCCTTTTCTTTAACCTTATCAATATTTTCAACATATTTATTTATTTCATTTAATTTTCTATCTGGTTTTGAGTGATTTCGATAATTGTTATGGTTATGTTTCTTAGAATTTGACGTGATTCTTACAACGGGAATGTTTTGACCGTCTGTATCGTTGTTTTTTATTACTTTGTTTGTTATGCCTTCTGCGGAAGGTTCGTACATTTCATTGATTAATACAGTTTTATCCACAGATTCAATGATTAAAGATCTTAAAATTGGACTGTCGCTATCGGGGGTATCTGAATCGTACGAATTAAAATTATTCGTACCATTTTGACTGTTGTTGTTAACTTTATCAATCTCGGTTTCTCCTTCGTACACGTCCGAATCGTTAAATATATCATTGTAAGTTACATATTCGTTCTTTTCGTGTACGAATTCGAATCCCTCATCAGTTGTTGAAGTATTGCGCGATATGCTTCTATCTTTGTAATCTTCATCGGAAATTTCGTTAGCTTGTTCACTGATATACAATGGATCATCTGTTACCTCAACGTCATCGTAATCATCAATTTTCAGAGCATCCTCTATGATCTTTTCGCTGATATCAATTCTATTAGCTAAATTAGTGTCTGCTAAATTTTTAGCATTGGAAACATTTTCACTAGAGCAAGACCAGTCATTGCTTCCATGAAAACCTGTTAATTTTTTATCTAACGTTAAACTATCCCTAATAACGACATTCGTGAGACATTTACCGGAATCGCTTACAGTGGCGATCTTAACTTTTTTACATTTCAACGGATCTGACGCGTGTTTTTTGCACGTGATTATATGAGTCGGATCCTCGTCCGATCTACAAATTTTTCTTTTACATTTGTCTTGGCTAATATTAGTTCTATCTGTACAGAGTTGGGTACCTTTGCGGGATTGCGTCGGTACGGCAGCAGTGAGGGAGCCAGTAGTAGTGCGGGTGCCGGCGCCGGCCGCGGGCGGTTGTCACGTGACCTCCATCAGCGTGTCCGCGGTGCGCCGGCGCACGGTTCCGTTCGTTTCCGTTTCCTCGCTCGCTTCCGTTTCCTGTTGCGATGTGGTGGGAACAGGCGCTGTTGACGCTTCCACGATTTCACTGTGGATAGAAGAAATATGGTTACAACATGTCTGATGTTAAAAAACTTCACCATGCTGGGCTCAGCAACACCATGTCATCAGCATAACTATCACCGTGAAACTAAATTTTTTCGACTTATTAAAATTTACTGTGTATAAAAATGTTGGATCAATCCGAATGTTTCATAAATCATAATCATCATTCCAGAGCTAACTTTTAGTAGTATGCAAGAGAACCTTGATTTCTCATTTATTATAACAGGATTTTTAATATTTGACTTTGTAATTTTATATGCTTAGAAATAGCAATAACTTCAATTGAGTAACTCAAGTATTTTTATTATGTCTTCGATAAAGATAACATGTTTGCAATAAATTATTATACTTGTGACTTGTTTAAGGTTGCATACCTATAGGGACAGACGGACAGTAGACCCAATTACTAAGGATCCGCTGTCTGTCTGTCTGTCCGTCTTTCACCAGGCTGTATCTTATGAACCGTGATTGTAGGCTGAAATTTGCACAGATGATGTATTTCTGTTGCCGCTATAACAACAAATGCTAATAAACAGAATATAATATGTAAATACATATTATATTCTGTTTATTAGTATTTGTTGTTAAAGGGGCTCCCATACAACAAAGGTGATTTTTTTTTGGCTCGTTTTTATAGATAAAATAAAGCCAAGCACTACAGTGTTCCGATTTGAAGGGCATTGTAGCTAGTGAAATTACTGGGCAAATGAGACTTTATGATCTGATTACACAGTGTAGTAATCTGATTACTAGACTGTGTGATGTCTCAGGATGACGTGCGCAGTGCAGTGTCACTCGGAACTTTATTATTTTAATGCTCCGAGTGACATTGCAACTGTTACGGGCGGCCGTGTCGCTTAACATCAGGTGTGACGAGACGAGCTAGTCTTGCTCGTCTCGTCATTCATCCTTATAAAATAATAAAAAATAATGGTACAGAACCCTTCGTGCGCGAGGCCGACTCGCACTTGGCCCGTTCTTATTACTATATAATGATGTATGTAAAGAGCACTCACGCAACAGGCGCCGGCCTCGGCTGAGCGATCAGCCTCGCTTGCCTCGCTTTAACATGCGCCGTGGAGAACGCTATCGCTTGTACATTGGCCGACAGCGCTTGCCCTCCCGGCCCGGAGATGGCAATCTTCTGCCCTCCTTTCGGCAACTGTATATTCTTCTGCAGCAGATTGGTAACCACCGAGCTGGGTATCGAGGCTGTTTTAGTCTGTGGCGCTATGGTGATCGACGTAGAGGGATCGGAGGAGCTTCTCGCCATATGCGGGGCTGCGACGACCGTGCGGTTTTTCAGTTGAAATTGCGTTCGGACGTTCGGTGCAGCCCTCACCGCTGGTATTGCAGTGACACCAGTTCTAACGATCTGTCGTCCATCCAAGCTGACGGAAACCCTGTGAGGCCGCGTCGCCGTCGCGATATTACCCTTCAAAGTGCCATCGAAAACGACCTGCCTTTTCTTGTCGTTCAAATCGAGCCGCGCTACTGTCGTTTTCCCCGGTTGCGGTTGTCGAACTACATTCACCAAATGGGGTCCTTTACCCAACTGCCCGCTTTTGATCTCGAATAACTGAGCTACGGAACCCGGCGCCGCTTTCAACAAAGCATTCGACCCTTTCCCTTCCCCCAAAGTAGCTAAAGAAACGACGGTAGGTAATTGCGAAACGCTTCGGTTTTGCGCTAGTAGCTGCGTCCTTTGCGATTGCGTTAAGGGATGAGCGTGAAGGACTTTGAGTTTGTTGGGTGCTACGTGGTGGATTGTATGGGATTGTGCGACGACGACTGGTGGGGATGAATGTTGTGGGTGGAGGAATTGTCGGTTTGTGATGGTGGCCGGCGCCAGGTGCACCAGTGGGGCGGAGACGCGGCGGGACGACGTCCCCGCCGCGGAAACCCCGCCCGGGCTCGTCGCGCTCGTCACGCCTGGAAAGAAAACTTTGGTGAAAATTGACGGGAAATATAGACGACAGACATGTTGAGAAAATTGAATGGCGCTTTTTAGAGTATGTCATCCATCATCAACAGCCTTTAGAGTAAGACGTTGGAATTGTAAACTTAGTATAATGCGTGCTGCTATATGTAGTCTGTGGTAAAGGTGACTTTCTATAATATATGCTCTAAGATTCTCGGCTCCACTCTATGGCCCGGTTAACTTTTTATTCTCTCTTGCATTTCTGAATGGTGGCTAGGCGAGTTTACTTTTTGTACTGTGTGCTATTTAAATATTAAATCCGTAGTTAAACTTATTAATCGTTTCCTTTTTGCCCATAACCCATATTAAGACGTCCACTGCTAAACATAGGCGAGTCGTTTTTAATGTCACCTTCGTGTCAAATTTGATTAGTCCAATTTTATTTAGTCGTCAATTCAACTATTTATGTAAAAAAGCTGATAGCGCTTACTACGAAGAATAACTAATATGTTGGTTACACAAATAGAAGAACTGTCGTCGAAAGGAATAAATAAAATTTGACACGAAGATGACGATGAGAATCTTGATAATAAGAACAATCCAGGCCTCTCCCATAAAGCGCCACTTTGAGCGGCTGCTTCCCTCCTGCATCCATCACGACCTCGTTTTCACCAGATCGCCGGTGTACCGAGTGGGAGGCCTACACCGCGTCTTCCGGTTCGTGGTCGCGATTCGAGAATCTTTCTTCCCCATCGGTTGTCAATTCTACGAGCGATGTGGCCTGCCCATTGCTATTTCAACTTGTGTATTCTAAGCGCTATATACAGTTTACATACATATTTGTTAATAAATACCAAAAATAATAATAAAACATACCACTGTCCCTCTGTTGTTGAACCGGTACAGCGACGACCGGTGGGAATGGTCCGTTTTGCACCAACACACCAGATTGCGTCGACAACAGGTGATTCTGTAGCCGAACCTATAACGATAAGTTGAGAATAAGATGATTGTCTTGAATACAAAAATTAAGTGTAGTGGGTGTACCTTACCTGAATAAATAAATAAAAAATAATAAATGTATTTTGTCACATCCAGCGTCATTGTTTCCTAACAAATATAATCTGGGAGTTTTTAAGGCTCGACCGACCGAAGACCGTCAAATGTTAGCCTATCGTTGATTAAAAAAAATCCTTTATACAACTGCAGGTGAGTGTAACCACCATTTATATTTTTACATAAAAAAAATATTGGGAATAATCCTTACAAACCATATTAAAACACGTTACCTTGAGACTGTCAGAGACGGCAACGGTGACAATCTGCGGTTGCGAGGTGACGTTCGGTGCCGATACCGGCTCACTGCGTACTACCCGAGCTCCCGATGTAATGATGTGCTTCTTCAGGGGCGAGTGCTTCGTTTGTACCGTCTTCAGTTGGACGCCGTGGGACACTTGCACCTGGGAATGGGAAACGGTTTTATATAGGGTAATATCCATCATCGGCTACATCGCTCGCAGAACTGACAGTCGATGAAGAAGAAAGGTTCTGAGTGGCTCAGCGTAGGTCCTTCACTAGGTGGACCGACGACCTGGTGATTGCTGCAGGGAGCCGATGGATGCAGGAGGCGAGCAGCCGCTCAAAATGGCGCTCCCTGGGGGGGGCTTCAGGCTGTTAATGATGATGATGATGAATCGGCCAAGTGCGAGTAGGACGCGCACGAAGGGTTCCGTACCAATAAAAACGCATTGTAATTACGTCCGCAAAATATCACTGTTGTATGGGAGCGTATTAAATATTATTTATTCTATTTTTTATTATTTGTTGTTATAGCGGAAACAGAAATACATCATCTGTGAAAATTTCACGGTTCACGAGATACGGCCTGATGGCATACAGGCAGATAAACAGACGGCTGGGCCTTAGTCCGTTTTGCCCTTTGGGTATGGAACCCTAAAAAGTCACGTGATTAACAGACCTCTTAATTATTGTGAGCGCTAACTGAGCTGTGTAATATCTTCCGGCTGTTGACCACGACGATGATGATGATGGATGATGATAAGCGTACCTCTTCAACGACATCGTCCTTCCGTTTGTTGTCGAAGTATTGCGGCAGGTCGTTGACCTCCTCCACAATAATGTGTGCGGGCGGCACCGGCGCGGGGCGGGGACTCCGCGCCGGGGCGGGCGCGGGGGGCGGGGATTTACTCTGAAGGCGGAACATACCAGTCATTTATACATTGGCTGTTGGATTGGTCTACCATTCCTGCTGGGCTAGCACGGACGGGACGGTAGACAAAATTGTCTCTCCCCGTTTAATAATAAATAAATAACGCCCAACGATCACATACATAAATCCTGGACCCTAACTAGGATCCCCAGTATCTAGGGACCCAGGAACTACGAGGACCATGCTCCCACAACACCCAGGCACAGAACAAGTATTTGCACTTTTTTTTCGGGCACAAATACTTGTCCCGTCGCGGGAATCGAACCCGCCACCTCCGGGTTATGAGCCGACCTGCTCAACCGCCACACCACAGAGGCTGTCAATGTTATGTCAAATTCTTCATACAATTTACACGTCAAGTGGAGTAAAACAGGGGAAAGATAATTTTGTCTATCGTCCGTGCTAACCCTGCAGAACTTGTACACAGGAAAAGAAAACGCAAATACTGTTCTGTTTGAGTGTTGTGGGAGCATGGTCCTACACCTATGTATTTTCAAAAATATGATTTGACTACTACAAAAACATGAAAAAATATATCACGTTCCGGTGGATGGACCACTTTAGGGTGGAACATAAATAAAAAATAAAATAAATATGTGTAGACAATTCACACAGCGCCATCTAGCCCCAAACTAAGCATAGCTTGTACTATGGGAACCAGATAACGGATACAATACTTATATACTTTTTTGTTTGTAAATACATACATAGAATACAATATAACACCCAGACACAGAACAAACATCTATGTTCATCACAATTCGAAGTGTTTGCATATTTTCGTTTGTGCTGCTCAGTGACGTGTATGAGAATGAAAATGGGTATAACGTGTGTCATTACAGAAACGAATCTGCCGCAAACATCAAACTCTTATTTTCTCTCTTCGACTAAAGTGTTAAAGCGCAAAGGGAGTGAGATAGCAATAGAAATGTTTACTCTTTTCAATTCTTTTCTTTATTGAATCGCGTTATAGTAGTGTTCTAGTGGTTAATGTGTACCCTGGCTAGAAGGATGTAGTTTGTAGTGGGTAGTGTGTTCCACTTCCCTAACTATTAGCGTATCCTGCCTGAGTACTATTGTCCTCTGGCTTATAACTGTGTTGTCCTTTGCCTAATAGTGTTTCCGGGCGTGTAATATATTGTGTCCCTTGGCTAATAATGTCCCTTGGCTAGTAGTGTCCCCTGGGTAGTGTCCCCTGGCTAGTGTCCCTTGGCTAGTAGTGTCCCCTGGCTACTATTATCCCCTAGCTACTAGTGTCCCCTGGCGGCGTACCTCAGGCGGCGCGGGCGGGGCGGGGACGCAGCAGTAGAGCGGCGAGCGCGGCGCCGCCTCCACGCGGACCACAGACGAACCAAACGACTCCGTCTGTCAACAAACATGCAATATATATTTATGAACATATAACAAAAAAAATGTCCATGCTGTTCACACAGTTGTGTCGACGACGTTTTAGCATGATACTACATCAGCATTACCATCATCAGCCTGAAGACGTCCACTGCTGAACGTAGGCCTCCCCTACAAAGCGCCACTTTGAGCAGCTCCTTCATTCATCGCCTCTCCACGGTTTCCACCTGGGCGGTTATTCTCTATGGAAACACAGATACGAAACCACGTCGTTATCGTGTCTTGTTCAAATCGTGTCACAGCGTCCGGGAACACCTTCACTTTACATTAAGTTATTTTTATTTTGCATAAAATATATTGACATAAGCAGTGGTAAATTTAGATGTATTGATGTTTCGGAACGCATCTCGGTAAAACATGTGGTTTTAGACAGTTCAAATCGCGCCAATTCCAAATTCATTTCGCGCGGTTTTGTTTTCGTTTCATAGAGAATAGTTTTGCAGATTTCTTATGTAAGACTAGGAATTCGCGTGGTTTCGAAGTAAGGAATCGATAGAGAATAACCGCCCAGGTTGTCCTAATGGGGAGGACTACCACACTCATACTACAGTATAGTGTGTGTGTGTGTACTATGGAGGGCAAACCATAGAACTACATGGGTAATAAAAAATGCACACAAGGCGGGCGGTAATTTTTCTTAAAAAAAAGGGCAAAAAGACGACTTTTTTATGTTATGAGTGGCAAACAAGCAGGCGGCCCACCAGGGCCATTATTCCGTATCGATTCCTTACTTCGAAACCACGCGAGTTCATTGTCTTACATACATAGGCATATATATAAGGACAGGCCTAATGACAGATTAAACCGTCGCTTCAAAGAGTGTGTCAATTTCACAGATTGACCATCCACTAGCGCCCAGTCTGTGTTGGAAGTGAGAAGATATCGGTCGTGTGTCTCAAAGAAAATATGCCAAGTTGTGTTGTGAAGGGTTGCACAAACTACACTCTAAAGTGCAATAAAAAGAAATACAAAGTTTCTTACCACAATTAAGTCAATATTTTCAATATTACACTCCGTTTTGTACGAAAATAATCGAATTTATATTTGGGATAATCATTGTAAACATAAACATTGACGGACATAATGGGAGCGATAGGACCGTTCTCATCGTAGTTCCTGAGTAATCTAAGAGATGGCGCTGACTTTTCCCCACACCATTTTGAGTAAATAAAATGTTCCTTCGGGCATATCCTGATATATAGATCTATGCTTACATAAGAAATCTACAAAACTGTATTCTCTATGAAACGAAAACAAAACCGCGCGAAATGAATTTGGAATTGGCGCGATTTGAACTGTCAAAAATCGTATGTTTTACCGAGACGCGTTCCGAAACATAAACACATCAAATGATTTGACCACTTATGTCAATATATTTTATTCAAAATAGACATAACTTTAATGTAAAGTAAAGGTATATCTGACACTGTGACACGATTTGAACAAGACACGATAACGACGTGGTTTGGTATCGTGTGGAATCTGTGTTTCCATAGAGAATAACCGCCCTGATGGTAAGTAGCTTTCGCCGCCTATGGATATTTGCAACACCAAGGGCATTGCCGGTGCATTGCCTAAATGTACGTTTGAAATGTGACTAGCTAGGCAGGTCGTGGTCCTGCCCCTCATGGTGTGACCTTTTTTTCGATTCCAGTGTGTTTTTAAGCAATATTAACCTTTTGCATTCACTACTGAATATAGAACGTAGGATTTGAAAGAGATTCCCATAATCCCAACGCTTGATAGTAGTCACCTTGATCATCATCATCATCATCATTAACAGCCTGAAGACGTCCACTGCTGAACATAGGCCTCCCCCAGGGAGCGCCACTTAGAGCGGCTGCTCGCCTCCTGCATCCATCGGCTCCCCGCGGCTTTCACCAGGTCGTCGGTCCACCTAGTGGGGGGCCGGCCTACGCTGCGTCTTCCAGTTCGTGGTCGCCACTCGAGAACCTTTCTTCCCCATCGGTTGTCAGTTCTACGAGCGATGTGGCCTGCCTATTGCCATTTCAACTTGCTAATCCAGAGCTACATCGGTCACTTTAGTTCTCCTGCGGATCTCCTCATTTCGGATCTTATCCCGCAGGGAAACACCGAGCATTGCTGATGACGACCAAGAAGCGAATATTCACCTTTATGATCGCAGTAAATTATAATGTGCAGGCTGAGAAAAGAATGGTGCTGTCCATTACTGGGATATTCCCTAAACCAACTCTTAGGGCGAATTTTTTCACCAATAATTAATGTAACCAATCGGTAAAAACTCTAACAACATCTAACCAATGGTCAAAATTCGTTAAGAGATTTTGGTGAAAACCCCACCCTTAGAGATGGGGTGTTCCTAGTCTAAGACCGGGACCACAAGCGCGAGTCAAAAAGAAAGATTACCTTTCTCTTCCTGGGGCCAGAGTCGCCACGCCCCTCTGCACTCTGGCCTTGCAATAAAAAAGGATCCTTGTCGTCGCCAACGAGATGATCTAGTAAGTCTTCTGCCAACGTTGCCTTCTTGCCGTCATCCGCCAACGATTTCAGATCGGTCTCCGATAGGATGCTCTCCATCTGGTCTTCCGTTAGTCCTGCCATACATAATAAAAATAAATAAATACAAAATCAATTAATATTTGTTACATTAGTGGATGAGACAATATGAGCCATAGGAACTAAACATAACATAACTGTATTCTGTAAACATAAGTCTAACAAAGTGAGGTTTCTGTACTAGGATAAACCTATGTCTCAGGTGGCACTAATATAATACCATGCTATTAGTCCTGGTCCATACTAGAAAGTCGTATCTATTTGTCAAATATTAACAACGTGTTTGAAATATTGCCTTTTTGCTTGTAGTTTTCCCGCAATATGTGTTTGAAATGTTATAGGAGTGGACAAATAACTAAGAGGACAATTTTGGAAATAGTCAATTTAGGTGGACCAAACAACCCGGATGGAGTACAAGCTATACTGAGTTTGGGGATAGATGGCGCTGTGTCCAAATAATCATCATCATCATCAACAGCTTGAAGACATCCATTGCTGAACATAGGCCTCCCCCAGAGAGCGCTACTTTAAGTGGCTGCTTGCCTCCTGCATCCATCGGCTTCCCACGGCTTTCACCAGATCATCGATCCACCTAGTGGGGGGTCTACGTTCTTCGGTCGCCACTCGAGAACCTTTCTTCCCCATCGGTTGTCAGTTCTATGAGCGATGTGGCCTGCCCATTGCCATTTCAACTTGCTAACTCCACCAAATATCCACTAATATTATATTTATCAGTTACCAGTAAAGTTATCTGCCAGCAGATCATCCCCGGATATCTCGAGACTGTTCCCGCTGGTATCACCGTCCTGTAGACCGGGATAGAGCTCGGATAGAGTGAACTCGTTGGTTGTGAAGGTGTCGAGAGTGTCCGAGGGCGGTCTCTCGGCCGCTCTCAGCTCTACCGAGATCGGTGTGTCTAGGGAGATCGGAAACTGATCCTCCTGTGGGTCTAGTAACGGTGGGGAGGCCGGGGTTTTAGGTCGAAAGTGTAACCTGGAATGGAGGAAATCTTTGTAAGCTAAGTAGTATCAAAGAGCTTTTTATTTTTTTGGTGTAATGTTATGCGCGCGAAGGGTTTATTATTCTGTTTTTTAGGTATTGGTTGTTATAGTGGCAAAAGAAATATATATCATCAGTGAAAATTTCAACTGTCTAACTATCACGGTTCATGAGATACAGGCTAGTGATAGACGGACAGACAAACAGACAGACAGACGAACAGCGGAGCCTTAGTGATAGGGTTTGCTTTACCCTTTGAGTATGGAACTCTAAAAAGGTCTGGGGCCGTACTGTGAGCTCCTAGCGCGATTCGAAACAGAGCCTATATTGGATCGCTTGTCAAAATCTTCATACAAAAAAAAAACAAGGCGATCCAATATAGGCTCTGTTTTGAATCGCGCTAAGAGCTCACAGTACGGCCCCTGGATATGCATGCAACAGAATTTCAGTTTTGTAAATGGGTATGAAACTATATCATAATATCTCAATGTATGAAACTGAAGCTATTATAACATAACGAATATAAAGTCCAAAAACACTCACCACTTTTTATTAACCTCATCGATAAACTTCTCAAACTCCTTCTCGACGGGCTGCAAGCTCTCATCTGAGTCGTAACTGCTATTACTGCAGTCACTCCATGACCGTTTCCTCTTCCCACCGTCAACTTTCATAGTCCTTACACTAATATCACTTTTAACACTGTCCTGAATCACGTCTGGTAAGTCCAGTTCCATTTTTATACCACTTTCACACTTCACGTCTTCAAGCTTGAGGTCTTCGAGTTTTGGTTCGGCCGTTGTCCAAAGGTCTGGGTTTCTGGAGAGGTGTTTCCGGAATGCGTGCCGCCACGGATACTTGCCGCTTGTGTGGTAATCGCGAGTGATTTCTTTTGGCGTCCGGTGGCGTTTCGTTTCCAATTCCAGCTGTGAAAAGAAAAACAACATGAATAAACATAACATTTAAAAAAAAAATGGTTTAAGACGAGTTCAATAGCCGTTTTTAACAATTTTTTCTGAGAAATACTTAGATGATATTATTTATAATTTTTTTTTTTCATTTACTTTGAGTTTAAGAACCAAATCGATTTCAATATTTCTGTGGGATCAATCTGTGTAATCAGTAGGGTTACCTTTGACACTCGATTTTAATCGGGATTTGGAACGAAATCGTGGCATTTGGTACTCTTAAATTCGATACTAGCGCACGATTGGAATCTTTATCCATGGAATGTTATGGAAACAAATGTAATCGACTCATTTCTACATCATCCGCATTTTTACCAAACTATTTAACATTGGGATTGGCGATTGATTCGGATTAGAATTTGAGTTTCAGATTCTTGCATCTAATTACGAACTACTGGAGTTTTTAAAATATGAAAATTTTCAGCGCTCGCCTCGCTTGCATTATGTTTACACATCTGGCATTCCTAATCAGATTTCTAAATCTGACTGTGAAGTACTGACGTTTTGTGCTCGATTAGCATACAAGTCATGTTAGTAATTAAAAATCGGGAGCTCTAATTTTAAAAAAAGGGAAAGTTTTATCTGAATTCATGTCCACTGAATTACTATTTTTTTTTACACTTGCAAAATTTTTGCGCTCGCTTCGCTCACACGATTAAGTGAAACTGTTTAAACACGCGCAGCACACAGCTATTTTTCTTTTGCCTTCCCCCACCCTCCTCCCACCAGTAAGGGACAACGGCAAGCCTACCTCCTGCTTGCAGTGGGCGGTCGAGCGATGCAAGGGGAGGGCGGGCCAGAGCCCGTCGAGCGGCGTGGCGCGCCGGTCCAGCACGAGCCGCCCGCCGCGCCCCACGCGCCGCCGCGCGAGCCCCACGCAGCTCGGGTGCGGCGCGAGGATCGACGTCAGGGTGTACCTGGAACAAATGTATAATAAACAACGACCATCACATACATCATTCCTAGATCCCTAACTAGCTTTCTTGTAGCATCTTCTTTACAGGTGTAATCGAAGCTACAGATCGGAAATGTCTATGCTGCATTGTGCCGGATTGCTTGCACCTGTAGTGGAATGAAAGAACTTCTATTTTTTTCAAACACTTATTATATTTATAATAGGCTTGCTTGATACGGTAATAACACACACACATTGTGCACTTTGTGTTTTTATCTGCTTATTAATTATAATAATTTAATTTAATTTAAGTTGTAAAATTGCTATGAATAGGCCGTTTGCGATAAAACACTTTGACTTTGATTCCCTGTATCTAGGGACCCAGGAACTACGAGGGCCATGCTCCCACGCAGGACCCAGACATAGAACAAGTATTTGGACTTTATTTTTCCTGTGCACATAGTCATAGTATTTTATTCTTAAACAATAACAGTTTACAAATGATAACTCAAAATACATAAAATAATAAAATCTATCTTAACTCGTATACAAATATATACAAAAATAAATAAATCAGTAGTCACAAATACTTTACTGTAGCGGAAATCGAACCTTCCTCCGATTCATGAGCCGACCTGCTCAACCACCACACCACGGAGGCTGTCGATATCATCAGCTCAATACGATGCCACTGCTAGAAAACCTTTTTAGTAGGTAGTAGAACGTTTCTACGAATTTCGTTCAGATAGGTACCACCACTTTGCCAGTTATTCTGCTGTCAAACAGTATTGAGCAAGCACTACTGTAGTTCCGGCTTAAAATACATAATAGCCAGCTTTCACCAGTGAAATTACTTGGTGATAAGATCGCAGTCTAATCTCTTTATTCACGTAGTAACAAGCTCGCCTTTGAGTCTCAACTCTCATCCTAACCAGATAACTGATAGAATGCATTTAGCTTGTAAATATACATACTAAGATTTCAATGTAACAAATAAAACTACATCGAAGAAGTCAGAGTTATCCTACTGCGCTGTAAGGTCAGTCAAACATTGCATTACATACCTATGCCTCGGGTCCAGTTCGTGCTGATACATGCCCTCTTTCGATGGACTGTCCGGGTCTACAGGATCACCGCATAGAGTTGACGTAGGCTAGAACAATGAAGCTGGATATTACACGCACATAGTTACAAGTTCAAACACAAAAATACTGGTTTCTGTATGTTTAGAGTTTAGAGAAAGACTTTCGCTCCGCTCACGCTTTTTAAAATTCTTGCATCTTTTCGTAATTCGATGGCAATTCAAGCAACTTTATCAAAATTTGTGCTACTTTAAACATTGACTGTTTTACAAAGCGAAACAAGCGAGAAAATTAAACTCGCTTCGCTCACACTTAATAAATTGTAACATTAATTTGACATAATTATAGTCGTTCCGATTAAACCGAGTTATACAAAAAGCAAAGTATATGAATGAAATCTAGACTTGAGTAAGCGTCATTCTGTAACACGCCTAAGTTCCCAAAAATTTGTCGAGAGAAATGTATTTTTTTTTCGTTCGCTCACTCCATTCGTCGATGTAAACAAATGTCAAGTTTTTTAGCTCACCATCTCATAATAACAGCCAGGTTTCCTCCTAAACGCAAACGGACCGTCATCGGGCGGCGAGGCCGGCTCCACGCGTGGGCTTTCCTCCTCCGACGATGTGTAAACGCCAGAATCTGGAATATGAGCGAAACTATATCAAAAGGAGCGAAATTAATAATCTTGTGAAGGCTTGCTCTCGGAGAGCCGTAGTTTCATATTGATAGTGTTAGGACGTTTAATATTCCACCATTATAAAAGGCTTACATTTGTTATGCTGTAAGTGTTTTTATACGAATTTTAATGACCCCGTAGGTTTTTTGTATGGTTCTCAACTCATAGTTTTCAATGAAACTGAAAGAATGTTATCTCTAAAACTTTTGCAGACGCGTTTTAGCTTTTTACATGAATTACTTTAAAAAACCAGCAATTTTTTATTATTCAAAATTTTGGATTGAGTGATTAAAATTCAGTTACTGTTTACATTCAGTTACAGTTAAAATACAGTACCTACATACTGCGTTTAGCTGTAGCACCTAGATACATTTCTCCTAAGTGGTTTGGTCTAGAGCGCACAGGTTCGTCAGAAAGCCACATAAGATAACACAGGGCACCATTGTATCACATAAAGGCACGAAGTCTCGGAATCATGCGAACAGGCAAGACTGGCAAATGGACAAGTCCAGAGTGAGTAGGCAAGCGTACTTCATAATCATCATCAACGCTTTCCTGATATGAATAAAAAAAATAGAAAGTATATAGAGTACCATCGCTAATGGATTATAAAAACAAAAATTATACAGATAAAAAAGCTACTATGACATTGCAGATCACAGTGAAGACGTCAGTGTACATAACTAAACTTTATGCTAAAACTGTTCTTTTTGTTTTTCAAATATTATTTACGCTCGCTTTGCTCACATCCTATTATTTTGTCCTGTTGTTTTTCCTTTTTTTAGTTGTTGATATTTTTTTTTATTTCTTGCAATGTTAAAGATCGCTTGGTAAAATGACTTTGGGGTTGGGTTTGGGTTATTACACGAGGACTTAATTTAGCAAAATAAATAATCAAAGCAATTTTAAACACAATAATATGGTATTGAATTTCTGAATACATGGCTGGGCCTTGGGTTTAAGTTCACACAGATGAATTAAATTAATTAATTTATTATTCATTAACAAAAAATGAGCCTGTTAATTATATTTCTTTATTTAGACAAATTCACGGTGTCATTGTCAGTATAGGATAAATGACATCATGCTGGCCAGGCCTAACTGATACCATCTGGAATCGGTTTTAACAGTAACCAGCAGTAGCTATAGATAGATAGATAGATAGATAGATAGATTAACTCTTTATTGTACACCTTAAGATAACAAAAATTACAAAAGAAGAAATCTTAATTAACTTATTCGTAAAATAGGCGGTCTTATCGCTTAGAGCGATCTCTTCCAGACAACCATTGCATTGGTAGGATATTAGTAGCAAAGAATTACTATAACTCATAGAAAAATCAGAGCGAATAAAATTTGCTTAACTCTGTGTAACAAAGAAGCTAATTTTTCCTAGGTTTTAAGGAAACGAGGCACTCTATATACTCTCATAAAAAAAAACTCGCAATGGTGAGTATGTGTGTGTGAGCACTCACCTCTCAGCCCGTGCGCGGATCCGACCGCAGCGTGCCTGTGTTTCCGTCTCTTGTACGTACGCTTCTCGCGCTGTAATCCAACCAATCACCACCATAATATTCACGCACACATACGTACAACGGCTGTCTTATCCGTTCACATCAGACGGTTTTGGAAAACCTTTACGTGTGTTTGCGATTTTATAGTTCGTGCGTTTGGATGTCATAATAATATGCACACAGAGAATGCAGCCTTTCTAGGTGAACTATCTTTTAGTTCAGTGTGATTTAATAGCAGTATAAGATTGCGCACAGAAGTGTGGTTGTGTTGGTGATGATAATATGACGCAAAATGGGTGTGAATGGTTAATTGGAAACAAATAGTTCAAATGTAAACATCTGGAGAATTTCTTCTCTTTGCCTCATAATATGTATGGCAGAGAGAAGCCCATTTATGCGATTTACTTAAATCACATAGCTTTGAAATTATAGTAATATGGTGGTGGTTTATTATTCATTTTTCAAATTCTTATTTGGGCTGGTGTTATAGTCGTGCAATTTAATTAAAAAAGTTTGAATCTCGTGCTCAGTTCTAAATTCATCTTCGGCTAGGCACCGATGAAAGCAATCCTGACGACTCATAAAACTCATTTATTCTCCCAATAACGTTCTGAAAATGTCATCTTTCTACATAATCTTATTGCATGACCGTAAAACGAGCGACGACAACAGAGAGTGGTACACAATGGAATAGGGTCAAAACTCACCTGTCTAGGTTGGTCGACGGGCGTGGGCGGTGGCCGTGGTGGGTAATGTGTTACGACGTTGGTGTATGTCTCTCGCCGGAAGTTCGTGGATGTTAGTTGCATGGGCGTGTATTGCGGCCTGATGGGGTAGAATGAGGAATTGATTTAGAGTCAAATTAAAGATAAAAATGGCCTAATAAAGTTTGGAATAACACACCTGTTTAACGAAGGTACCATTAAAATATAACAAATAGTTATGTTATGAATGGACTACTTATAATTCTCCATTTTGTGCAAACAGTAATAACTAACTCAGGTTTAAGAAAACTTTTATTTGATGAAGTCGTTCGAAAATGCTCGCTTCGCTCACACACATTAATTACTGTAAATATGGTTATTTACTGTTAATTAATGTGTTTTGATATTAAATATCTATCATGTTTGAAATAATTAAATTTCAATGTAATATAATGTTAATCTGTATATCATTCATACCTTGGCGGAGGATCCGGAAGCAGCTGGTTAGCGAAATCGCCTGCCGCGTATCGCCTTTCAGCTAGCAGAGCGGTGAGCTTCACAAGTTCCCGCTTCGCTCGCTCCCGCCTCGCGACCAACTCGAGCAGATTCAGAGCGCGGGCCAGATCCCGACGGAGCTTGAGCATCTTCTCATATGAGCTCTCGTCGTTTTTCCTGTAAAATATACGATAGTGGTAGCATGGGAATGTTTTACGGTCTTCGCAGATAGAAGGCGAGGAGGTCACGCACTCAAACGTACCACGTATTTGTTCTGCGTTTTATGTGCGTTCTGAACTTCTAACCATGTCTGATCAACCAGCACTGAACTCCATAGTTCGAACGCAGAATGTGACAAGTAAGAACGCGCGACTATTTCTGTCTGCGAAGTCATACAGAATACAAATTACATATTCTAAGTGTCTTAAAGTAATGAAATCTCTGCACAGAATCATTGAGTAGGCATTTTTTACTAGTAATACCTTGACCTTGAGCTCATGATGGTTACACAAAAATATGTCCTTCAAAGTGATACAATTAAATTATTTCAAATCGAAGCGAATTAAAGCAGTAAAGCCAACATTTTAAACTGACCAACGACCACCTTCACCCCTCGCGTTTGTTTTCGCTTCGCTCAAATCAGCTTCGCTCCCAAGTCCCAACCCAAATAACCATTAACTTACCTCCTGCCAACATTACTTCTTCCAAAATCTTCATTGCATCTAGAACCTTCTAATCTCTCACCTGTTCTTTCTCGTCTGCATCTTCTCTGTCCGCCGTCGGAATGCCAAGTACGGGTTGTTCGTCGATTGGCCCGGCCTGTTCTCGGTCTTGACTGACAGGATTAGCGGGTGTTGCTGCAAAATGCGGGCCTTGAATTAGCCAAAACAATTAAAACATCTCGAAATATAGTGTTAAACATTAAAATAAAAAAGTGTAAAAGCATATTAAGGAATTAAGGAAATGTAGACAGGTGGTACAATGACGGCCCGAGCTGTGGTGATTAAATTGTTCCCGTTTCATAAGGATTTCACTTCCTGATGAAAAAGTGGGACAAAAATACACAAGCGGGTATCGAGCATTCACTAATAAGGGCGTTAGTATAAAGGTGGTAACTTACAGTAGTAAGCCGTTTGTTGAGCCAATAATCGTACACAGCGATGACCAGGTCGTCATGACGTTCCAGGAGTAACTTGGCCTCGTTCAGCGTCACCACGGTCTGGCCTGAGCTCTTCTCTAGCTTATCCATCATCTGCTCGAACTTTAGCTCTGAAAATGTAAAAGGTATAAGTTGTGAAATGAATTGAAGGTTTGTAGGATAGACGAGGAATGTTGTTCGATTCCGACACTCCTGTTCTGATGCCTGTTCAGGTTGTTGTCATTCTATGTTTTTAATTTAATAGCGACCGTTCCGTTCCAGTTTCAAATGATCCCCCATTGGTGGGGGAGTGAAATGGTGAATAAGTGAGTCGGTGATTTGTAGAAAGGGCGAGGAGGCCTACTTTTCGAAAGTTTGAATATGGTGGATTCGCCCTTTGTACACACTAGCGATGGCAGTTAATGCGATTTTGCGTAAATTTCATAAACATGCTAATTTACGCGTCTTAGCAAGCTAATTGCTATTGCTATGCTATTTGCTTACATGAAATGAAATGGAAAATAAAAATGAAATGAAAATTGAAATGAAAAATTATATGAAATTTGAAGTGAAAAAGAAATGAAAAATGAAATGAAACATGAACAAAAAATGAAATTAAGCTCAATATTATTAACTATTAAATTCAAAATGAAGTAATTGAATTGAAATGAAATTTCATATTTCACAAAATTTCGCAACTACATTTCATTTCCGAAATGCTAATTGAGTTTTCACATGCTTAAAATCAATGCGAATGCCAATTAATCCATCACTAGTTCACACACAAATCATCGACTTGACCAATGTCTTTTGGAAGCTATTGGATGTAATTTTAGACGGGAACCACTATTATGCCTTTATTATGGCTTTTGATGAAGACGATAGATCTTATACCAGTAGCAAGCTGTTTTTTTTTCATGATAGATAGCTCGGAAGACAATAAAAACTTGAAAGTTATCTTCTTATTGGCGCTATTTTAGCCACGTATTCCAGTAAGCTATAGGTTACGTAAATAGGTGAACGGGAAAAACTTTATTCTCCAAACTTCCGCCTATAAAAGTCAAAGGGTTGTAACTTCTGTGGCTTCGTTAAAAGGGTTATAGCCAACCCTGTCGGGGATGTAAAATAAATACATTTTAAGTAACTTTTATTTAGTCTTAAAAAAGTTTAAGTGGCGGCTTCAACGTTGTTGTTTTTTCACTTTTTAATGAAAGTCTTAAAATTGTGAGTAGCTACATAAAAGGCGGTTTTAATTTTTTATATAACTGACCACGCGTAGCCAATTTTTAAATGTGTTGTTATATTCGTCTTAATGTAAGTAATGTCGCAGGGTACGGGCTAGCCAGTGGCGGAACTACACCATGACACCAACTGAGGCCCGTGACAAATTCACCAAAAGGGCACAGAGCAGGAATAAAATAAGGTTGACGTTGTAGTTTCATTTTCAAACGACTCCAAAAATGTAAGAGGTTTTCAATTCGGTTATAGATATGTTTATTTAATGTTTGCTAACTCAGAAATCCATTATGTAATAACCAATTCGCTAGCTATTTTTATAATAAAAAAAGTAACCAGCCAAGTGCCAGTAGGACTCGCACGAGAGGGGTTCCGTACCATTGAATATAAAATCATTTTTATTTTTATTTTTAGGGGTTTTGTTATAGCGGCAACAGAACTATATCATCTATGAAAATTTCAACTGTCCAACTATCACGGTTCATAGGATACAGCCTGGTGACAGACGGACGGGCAGCGGAGCCTCAGTAATAGGGTGCGGAACCTTAAAAAATAGTTGTAACAGAACGGAAAGTACAAACGCGATCTATCACCACTACTCGGTTTTGGGAGCATGTCAATGGGCGAACAGTTGGATTATTTATTTATTTACTCTACATTCTACTAGCTGGGTAATCCCGGCGTTAGAAGAGGACCACCCCATCTCTTCCCGTGGGTGCCGTAAGAGCCCAGCTAAGGGAATATCCAGAGAATAGGAGCAGCATTCTCTGCGGTTCGCATTATAATCTACTGTTATTATCACCTTATATTAATTTCCTAGTTGTACTTGTACATGGTTAGCCTAGTAGGCGGTTAGACACCGTGGGGATTACGGCAACTCTAAGACTGACATTCAGAGACAATGCATCGAATTTACTCCGATCGATCTCACGTGAGTTCAAACTCCGGACTCCGGACACGCGGAGTATACTCCGCGTTGTTAAATTCACAGTCGAGTTCCAACGTAAACTCCGCCCTCACTCCGCCGAGTAAACTCCGGCCATAGACAAGTGTAGTTTGACATTAGTGACTTACACTTTTTTTTTTATTTGGCAGTATTATGCTAAAAAGGGAGAAAAAATAGCAAATATTCTATGAACAACTGAAACAGGAGATCAAACTTACTGGTGATCACAGATTAGAAAAAAAAACTGGTAATAATTGTATACTCTTTGAAGGAAACTTTAAAAAGCGCGCCATTTCTGACATTTCTCCTTATTTGTTTTTTTAATTATTATGACTATTATGATATGAATGTTGTTATTTACCTAAATAATAACAAAAACGAGTGAAATTAAAACTTTCAATGGAAATGGAAATAGCAATGGAAAATAAATCGTCTCTATAGTGTTTGTTTACAGTATTTGTTCACAAAATCTAGAAACTAAATAAAAATAAATGCTTCACTTTAATAATAGAAAAGAAGAACTATGGAGCCAAATTGCAAAGCATTGATGATTTCTTCATATGTGCATGGCAATTCCTAAAAGGTATCATATGAATTGATTTTTATTTAATAAACCTAGACCTACCATTAATTTAAGATTAATGCTATATTATAGGTTAGGTACCTACTCACAAACAACTTAAAAAGGCATGGAATAACGTGAATGTGAAGACACAAGCCGGGGAAGCAAAATCTATAATACAACAAAGAAAAGAAAACACACAGGATCTGCCAGTAAATTACTATTAGAATTTTTTTATTGTTATTTTCATTATAAATAAATCTATGAAGTACCTAATTTTATTTCATAATTTATTCGGTTTATTCAATACAAAATACATTTCTTCACAAAAATCACATTAAAAATTGATTTTAAGCAGCATTGTTTTTAAAAACATGCGTGATAATAAAGATGGCGGTGTCATCGCACGGCTCGAGTCACCGATTTCGTGACTCAGCCCGTCTCATTCTCAGATGAGCATATACTCGTACTCCATTATGCTAAACTCGACTGTGAATGCCAATTCGACGAAGTCCGAGTCTAGACTCCAATTTTGACATAATGGAGTTTGAGTTCGAACTCGAACTCGTCTGTGAATGGCAGCCTAATAGGCGAAATCTATGTTCAGCAGTCGCCGCAAAAAGATCACCTGTGACCTGGGTTAACACGTACAGGTAAACAAATGGTATTTCCCCGTTTTATGTCGCATTCTTCATACTTACTCACTTGTCAAGTAGAGTAAAACAGGGGAAAGACAATCATGTCCACCGTCAAAGCTAATCCAGCTGATGTGATTCACTGGGTGTAATTAGTAACGAGGTCCCACCTGTGAGCTCTGGATGCCTCTGCTGTTTCAGCCACAGTTCGTCCTCCGAGTCCATGTCGTACTCCGGCGCCTCTTGTTCTTCCCATAACGCTGTAACAATTGAAATAATGGCTACGTTAAAAAACGTTGCTAGCTTCACAGCGCATTGGTAGTAGCAGCTTACAGGTGAGCAGAGGTTGTGGCTTAGGAGGAGTAGGAGTTATGCGTAGTGTCCGATGCTATTGTATACTTCTTCTGACACCGCATGGAAGGTGGATGGCAGTGGGAGTGAAGGAAAGGTGGGAATGAAAAAAACGGAAAGGATGGGGGGGATATCTGTGGTCAATCATATCAGTGTGAAGAGCTCCCAGAAAATGATTTTGAATCTGGTGTGACTTTCCACTGGTAAGCTATTCATTTTATTGCTTATATCGTCTAAAATACCAGAATGGTAGCGTTACGTTTTGAGCAGGCGTTTGTTTGGAAAGTTATCTTCTGTAGGTACTTATTCTAAGATGGATAGTTATAGCTTAGGTTACGATCATTATGATCTTTGAGCACATAATATCAAAGGTGATGAGGACAGGGATCAATGCGTCCAAGTCGCGGGCGACGGTCAGCAGCAAGTATCAAAATAACGAGGAGCTGTTGTAATTAGAGAGCCATGGATCAAATCACGTCGCTCTAAGTCCAAGCAACGCTTCTTCGCTTCGTTAGTTTTAAAAACATTTGTTTTTATTGTAGAGCTGACAAATGAAGATAATTGCGTCTGACGATGAGCCTATAATAATAGAAACGATTGATAATATGTAATGAGTAATGGCACAATCTTTCCTTTTGACTCCTTATAAAATCAGGTAATAATTCAAAAAGGGGCATTACATAGCAAGAGTTTTATGGAACTATTGATATAAATGTAAAATTACCCTGAGAAGGCAACGGTATTAAAATAGCAGCAATAACTGGACTTTGGGTAACCTATCTGTATTTGTATATTTATACGTACTTAAAAGTCGTAAAAGTATTATAACCTTTTAGAATAATCTATATCATTCGCAACAGTCCGTCCAGATGCGTAATATACGTACAAGTACACGTCGATTCCTCGATATCATTAAAAATAAAATGAACTGGCACGTTCGTCGCAGTCGACGGTCGGAGCCGATATGGCCGGCGAGGGCAGCGAGGCGAGACTGATAGTAGGTATAATCGAATAGCCAGAAACTGTACACAAGCGGTTGAAGGTTCGGGGATAGCTCGAGGGATATGTCGGCAGATATGTTATGGTGTTAGATTATTATTATGTAGTTCTTTGAATGTCAAGGGAATCGCTTATATATATTTATTTAGTGCATCTTAGTATTTGATACTAATTTATCTTATTATCGTTTATGGGTGAATTTTCGGTAATAATTATTTTATAAGGTTTTGTTTTTGCAGTCAAACAATTAAGCCCGAGATAAGACGAGTTGGAAAATCACCGTGGACGCCCTTTGGCCCACCCAAGAGACCTTTAAGTAAATCATCCAACCACTTTAAAAAAAACAGCTTGGCAACCTTGCGGTTCATCTCATTGCCAAAACGATCCGAAGATCTCACAGATCAGTAAATCATACATACAATGAATGATTAATTGATTAAGTACAGATATTTTATCAGCGCAGGCACGAATTATGTTAAAATTATTTATTATCATTCGGTAAGCTCTCACTAGGTGGTAGGACTTTTCTACTAAGTTCGTCTAGGTAGGTACCACCGCTTTGCCAGTTATTCTGCCGCTAAGCAGTAGTGTGCAATCACTACTGTGTTCCGATTTGAAGGGCATTGTAGCTAGTGAAATTACTGGGTAAATGAGACTTTATGACCTGATTAGTCTAGTAATCTGATTACTAGACTGTGTGATGTCTGAGGATGACGTGCGCAGTGCAGTGTCACTCGGAACTTCATTATTTTAAAGTTCCGAGTGACACAACTGTTAGGGGCGGTCGTGTCGCTTAACATCAGGTGAACGACTAGCTCGTCACGTCATTCATTCTCATAAAAAAACTGCATTCTCTACCTCTACGACTATCCGCCACGCCACGCCACACCGTTTCGCCTACAGAACTACAGAGCCACGACGAAATTACGTTTTATATTTAAACTCATTTTACGTTCAATTTCGAAACGTGACAAATTCGCCTGAGAATGAAAATTCTTTTTTGTGTGTAAGATGAATAGTAGATTACTTTGATTCTCTAAATATCTATATATAAAGTATATCTATAACAAGATGTGGTAAGGAAATGTAAGCATGTTAGGTTTACATCTAGAAGGGAATATGTCCACCGCATGATTTTAGTAGAGAGTTTAGTAGACGTTTCAATCAAAAAAAGTAGCAAAATATTATCAGTAATCGATATCTTCGGAAACTTCATCCGCGTGTATCCGCCCGGCGCACACAAGCTTACACGTTCACGCACACGAGCTTGACACATTCACGCACACATTCGTAAATCTCTTGTGAATACAAACCCGTGAGTAATGTATGAAGTATGGTTGGTATCGTATCGTATCACTGTAGTATCCTGTACCTTTGCTGATGGAAAAACACGCACCATTAAGCCTGTATTTTTTTACGTGAAATATAAACCTAGTTTATTAATACTTCGGCAGAAGTTAATTAATATCACAGTTATGGAATTAGATAACAAGTAGTTAAGTAAATGTAGAATCATAGAATTACTAGGTTTATTAATTATAAAACCTACCTAACTTATTCTAAGTGTAGAATGTAGAGAATGGATGAGACTAGAATTGAGAACCTGCTTGACTTGAAGTTGGTTAAAAACAAGTCACTGCTGACGCTGCACGCTGGTTCTCAGTCTGGACGACTCTCACTAATTCCTAGGGTTTTGTAGCGTTCTAAATACAGATAAAGTTCAGGGTCATTTATTACTCGCCACCAATATAATCAGATAAACGTGAGACCGTAACTAAATTTTCTCAGCAAATATTAGAAGTTGTGAGTCATGAATTCACGACATTTCCTTAGCATTAGCAGTATGTTTGCAATCTGACAAAGAGACCAGTATATCAGCAATTGGATATGCTTTAAGATTACGATAGTAATAAGGTTATATTGCGGGCAGTTTATAAATTATGTTGTTAATGTTATTACTCAGTGAATAAGTAACGCCAGCGATCACATACATAATCCTCGACCTTAACTAGGATTCCCTGTATTTAGGGACTCAGGAACTACGATGACCATGCTCCCACAACACCCACAGAACAAGTATCTGTGCTGTTCTTTTTCCTGTGCACAAATACTTGTCCTGTCACGAGAATCGAACCCACATCATCAGCCGGAAGACGTCGACTGCTGACCACAGGCCTCCTCCATAAAACGTAACCTTGGGGGGGCCTCCACTACAACCATCATGCTTGGCAGGAGGCTTGCTGATCGTAGATTTTAATGTACCGAGGATAATGCTTCTGCCCATTCCCTGGATATTCCCTTTGCCGGCTCTTACGGCACCCACGGGAAGAGATGGGGTGATCATATTCGCAAACCGGAACCACACGGAAAGGGTTGACATAAGTACCGTGAATATTAAAGCTTATTTACATGCTTACTTACATATACAGAACGGTCAAAATGTGCGTGGCCATTCAAGCCTCTCCCCATCCCTAACTAAATCAGTTCCCGACCCTCGCCAACTAAATAACATAATTATCACTGCATAATTAATTGGCTTTTAGTAATTCAATAGCACCGGTTCATTTTGCAGTTGATTGATTCTAATGCATTGTTCCTCGTTGTACAAAAGGATTTGAAACTGTCAGAGGAAATACTAATTAGTTTTGAGGGAGGGGCATTGAACGATGGAAGCGAGCTTTGAAGCTTTTATTTAGTTTGATCTTTTGTGTAAAAGATACTAGAAGCCTTTTCAGTAGCACGATTGCGATATGGCTACGTAGTAGGTTCACCTAGATATCTCAACGGAAGACCATGGCCCTGATTCAACACCAAGCAGTCTCAACGGAAGACCAGCACTGGTTCAACTACTTCCCTTACTACTAAATATTAACCCGGTTTCTCGTACGTTCGGCAAACTCATGTTACTTCAAATTAATAAATTAACTACTGAGCGTTGTGTATTTTATAGTGATATTTTATAGTTTAACTTTAACAAATTGTCAGGAACCAGGGGAACCAACTTCCTCGTGTCGTCGTGTGTCTGTGAAAACCTATTATTCTATTATTAAGTCTTCTGTCATACTGCGGAGTTGGTTTGAGGTTTTTTGTATCAGATTACAAAATACCTAAACCTAGAGTCCCGCCGGCAGCGGGATAGGGCCCAAGGTGTCGATGGTCAGGGCTGCAGAGCGAGGAACCTCCTGAGAATACGTACCGTGTCAAGGAGTACTGCCTTCTAAATCTGGCCCTTGATCCAACCGTCTAGCGAGAGCCTCTCGAGGTGTCGAGGCTGGCTTATTTTATTATTAGGGACAAATCGATTACACGTCGGTCCCATCATATTCACGACAACTATTTATATAATTAAGGTACGCCCCCATATTATATCCAAATTATAAAAAGGAGCAGCCACAAGAGCTTTCACAAAAACATTCACTAAAACATGCCGAAAAATGTTATTTTCTAGAAAAAATCACAGCAAAGTGGTGAACCATAAAAAAACACAGTTTCAACTTCCACCCTAAACGAAAGCAAAGCCACGGGGGGAGCTGCCTTTTAATTAAAAAATATAATTTTCGCATTGAGCCGGCTTCGCAAAAGGGTTACGCGTGTCTGGACCAATATCAATTTTGTATAAAACGAGATGATATTTACAATCCATTGGGAAATGAGTTTTATTTCAATCGTTGAAGGCATAATATTCCAGTTTGAGGGTTGAAAGTGGGTATATTTGTAGCTATATTTGTGATTTGATAGGCATGGAGTAGATTTATCAGGCATGTTTTGTAGCATACAGGTGTGGTTTGATATGTAGATTGGCGATATTGGCCTTTACACAGTGACTTTTTATTAGTGTTTTCTTTCTAAGTGGGCTTGATTATAAGGTGCGCTTTTTACATAATCGGATAAAAGTTCAAAAAGTTCAAGTTATTAAAACTAAATTCCCGATAAGATCTGAATCTTTGTTCGCATTAGCTGTCAGCCTTGTTAGTAAGCTCAAAGTCGTGCAAGGAGCTATGGAGCTATTGCTCGGTGTTTCCCTGCGAGATAAGAACCGGAATGAAGAGATCCGCAGGAGAACTAAGGTGACTTATAGAGCTCTTAGAATAAGCAAGTTGAGATGGCAATGGGCAGGCCACATCGCTCGCAGAACTGACAACCGATGGGGAAGAAAGGTTCTCGAGTGGCGACCACGAACCGGAAGACGCAGCGTAGGCCGGCTCTGCACTAGATGGACCAACGATCTGATTAAAACCGCAGGGGGCCGATGCAGGAGATAAGAAGCCGCTCCAAACAGCGCTCTAGGGAGGCCTATGTTCAGCAGTGGACGTCTTCAGGCTGACAATGTCGATACCGACTAATACTGCTATAACAGTTATTTTATAATAAATATACCTGACGGATGTTTGTCTAGTTCTAGATAAACATAGTAAAGTAGGCATTAAAAATAACGAACCGAGCCGTTCACTGTTCAACACGTTTTCCTGTTCCAATCAGGGAATCCTCAGTAATTGAAGTAAAGTACAATTAGGGACAACGAAACAATTTCGCTTAGTAAAACAATGTTTTTGTAAATGGGACAAACATACTTCTTTTTACATTTTGTAAAGGAAAAATTAAAATCACCAGCGGGAATCGCTATTTATTTTTGTTGTGTTTTGTAGTTTCGCCAACTAAAATATATAATATTTCTTTTTGCGGAAAAAACCGGCGGGAAGGACGCTTAGCTAACGGCACATCCGCCCACACTGCATGCATTCTGTATTGGTGCGTCATAATCATAATTCAATGAAAAACTATATATAAGGATAATCCAAGTTTAAGGAGCTTTAACGACCATCTGGTCGTGGGCAGTGCAAATGTTGGTGCGTTATATTTATAATATACGTGTGGACATTTCACACAGCGCCATCTAGCCCCAAACCAAGCATAGCTTGTACTATGGGAACCAGATAACTGATACAATACTTATATACTTTTTTGTTCGTAAATATATACATAGAATATAACACCCAGACGCAGAACAAGCATCCATGTTCATCACACAAATGTTTGTCCTGGGTAGGAATCGAACCCACAGCCCTCGGTTCAGAAGGCAGGTCTACTACCAACTGAACTATCGGGCCCGTCAATTAAGTATTTATCACAGAGCAAGAAAACAAATTACGCCCACGCCCTGATGAGACGAATGTAATAACAATACGCGCCAAAAGCATACAGCAAGCAGCCGGTCAAAGTGGCGCTCTGAGGGGGAGGCCTGTGTCCAGCAGTGGACGTCTTCAGGCTGTGATGATAATGTTGATGGCAATGACAAACCTGGACATATTTTACGTCATGTGCAGGTAAACCTAAGGCTTTATTCCAAAACATGACACGCTTAAATTTTATGAAACGTATTGAGAAAGGCATGAGTTTAATTTGTTTTCTAGTCTGTGCTCCTCCGTATTATTTCCATGAAAGTTTGCGGAAACGTTTGGTACCAATTTGAGATTTTGCTACTTTTATAAGCAGCTTGAAAATTTTAGAAGTGGGGTGGCTATCTAACGTAAAGGTAGCCCCGCGCCATTAGCCACCCCCTGAGTTATTTTTTAATTTGTTTGTACACAGATATTTTTAATTTATTTTTAAGGGAAATCAAAATTTTTCCGGAGCAATCATAAAATTAACAAATATTTTTAAATAAGAATTTTTTTTTCTTTAATTATTATAATCAGGCCCATAAAACATATTTTAATGACAAGTCCTATATAGCGTTCTAGAATAGTTTACCTAACCTAACTTCAGTTCTAGACTCTCTGACAACACCACCCACATAGTCCAATGTACAGTGCAGTGTGTTTAGGCCTGAGGGAAAATAACTAAATACTAACAAACACTAACTTGCTAATGAGGATAGCTCTGTATTTATTGAATCTTTTCTCGGAAGAGCTCGTTATTTCAATCGATTAAAGGAGCTTAAAAGCTCTTGAAGCAGCTACCGTCTAAAAATTAATTATCATATAGGTATTTATTATTATTACATCACCAGTATTTTTTCATAATACATTTATGTCATAATTTTATTAAAACTTTCCCATTTTTTTCGAAATTAAACATTTTTAAAAATCTTTTTGTTGCCTTAACTCTGACTGGAGTGATTGGAAGAGCGAGCGAGTCTAAAGGTGGACCAAAAAAGAAACAATCAGTCCCTTTGTTTTTGGTTTACTAATGAAAAGCTAAAAGACGAAAAGTACAAAAAATATAGTTTCGCCGATAAAACGTACCTACTTAAATAAAAGCTTACGTAGCACTCGGGCCGGGCTAAAAAGCTTTCAGTCGCCCATTAAAAATAACATTCATCGGCTTTCCAATTCAGAACAAGTTCACAGGCTCCCAAAATCTGTCTACGGCATTAGCTTTTTTGCCATCGTTAGCGAAAACACACAAATGCAAAAAGAGGTTTACACTATCCCTCACACGATAGCTACAAACATTTTTAGCGTTCCGTAACAAAAGAGTAAAGCGAACCCTATTACTAATTGCTCCGCTGTCCGTCTGTCACCAGTATCTCAGAAAACGTGATAGTGAGAAAGCTGAAATTTTCACAGATGATGTATTTCTGTTGCCGCTATAACAACAAATACTAAGAAGCAGAATAAAATAATGGTACGGAGCCCTTCATGCGCGAGTCCGACTCGCACATAGCCGGTTGGTTGTTCAAACATCCAAAAAGATAAATACCGCGTCAATATCAATGAGAACCTCTGTAGCAGACGAAAGTTTTCGTTCTCTAAATATTACGCATTTTATTTTGTCGCTTCAATTCCCGGGAGTCCGTTGTCTCCGGTGGAGTTTTAACTGAAGCGTGTCAATGAGAGAAGGATGCTTTAAGCGGTTTAAAAAAATAAAAACTAACTTTAAAACAATTTACAAAAAAATTATGAAAGAAAATCTTACAGCAACATTTTGCAGACATTTTACCAGCCAGACGATATGACCCTAGCCACCCGTAACTCCGTGGAAAGTCACGTGTTGATGAAAAATTTAATCCCGCGGGCACATTTTTAGAAATCGAAAACGGTGACGTAAAGCACGGAATATGTAGTACTACAGCACATTTTTTTGTTTACATCAGTGATTTTCACAAGAAAAACAAAAATAACCATAATAAAAACAAGTCTTTAGTCAACGTCGTCGGACCCATTCGATCTGTCTTATTCTGCAAATGCCCTTCTTGGCAAAACGGCAACTAAAACTTGATGACATATTTAGATGATGGCAATATAATAAAATTCTAAATTCTGTAACTTCAGAATAAATAGGTTGCTTAAAGATAATATAATTAATGAATGGATCCTTTCAAAAAGGTAAATATTATCATTCGGAACATTATTTACTTTAAGACTACCAGTTCGAATAGCAAAAGCATGAAGCTGTTTTGACTATTAAATGGAAAATTCCTAGAACCGAGAAATTAATTCAAAATACTCCATGAGTGGAGGAAAAGTAGCGTGGAGAATTTATTCGTATTATATATTTTTAACATAAGAACGAGCGGCTTGGCAACCAAGCTTCCTTGAGCTGCGCGGTAACGAATTGGTGTCAAATAGGACTTTGAGACTTGGAGACTGTGCCAACCCAAATCAATGTATTCCTTGATGCACAATCTAGAGGAACGTCCTGGCGTTTGAAAATGTTATTGCCGTCGCTCTGCTCTCCACACGTATGATAGAGACAATAGAGCCCATGAGCGAAGTTACCTACATTTTAGCGTTCCGTCCGGGCGCCATCGGTTTTCACCCTCTAAAAGTTAATATTTTGGTGTCAATAGTTTGGATAGATTTATAATATATGCTTGTACGTCTTGATTTTATTGTAAATACTAATGTTTCGTGTTCTAGTTACAACTAGAAGAAAAGTTTTCGGACTTGGTCATAACTTTGACGCCAAAAATTCGATACGAAGGTATTGTAAAAACTTAAAATAAGAAGACGTACAAGCATAGTTTTTATACTCGGTAGACAACATAATTATAAAAAAATTATCAAAATGAGATAATAACAAATGAATTGTTTATACAAAATTTAAAAGGTTATTGGCGTTATTTTGTGTTTAGAAAAAATCCTTACCATTATTTTTTAATATTATTTATCTCTAGAAGTAAAAAGAGTCAAAGACAACTAGCTCGTCTTGGCATTGACAAAAAATAAACAAAAGGCTTGTCTAGACAAGTCTTTTTTTAGGATTGACGTGACTTTTCTAGTTCCGATTCTAAACATTCCAATTTTATTGCTGTTTCCATTGTAATAATGATTCTTTCAGATTACGCCATAATCATCAAGCGGCATCATTCCACAGTAACGACTTATTCTTTTTATACGCGTTCATTACGCCCCAAAGCTCGGCGGAGACAAGACGCCGGATATTCCCCGACGCGTACCATAATAACTTCGCGTTTTATATAAATTACTTTATCCATCATACTTTGTGAGCGGCGCGTAGGTGTTTAGTATTCTAAGGAAGATTAATCTATGGGATCTTCTATTTCCTTAGTTGAGTGATGAGAGGTACCTCCAAGTTATTAAAGCTGGGTTACCCCACCATATTCCCGGTTTAAGTTACTGGTACGATTAAATTTTTTTTATTGTAGCTTAGTAGGAGTAGCTTTGGACTAGTTAAACCACAGATTAATTTGGCAGGCGATTCTGCTATAAAAATCATAAATATAGTTAAGCCACCTTTTGTTTTTTTCGATAAGGTCGATATTCGAATGACAAAAAAGACAAAAGTGGGAGTAACTAATCCAAAGCTACTCCATGGGGGCCGATGAAGTTTAAGCATATTCGTTGCGTATTATAAATAAATAATAATAAAATAAATATATAATCTTCATGCCATGTTTGACAGCTTATTAGCAATTTACTAATTTACGGTCTAAACCAGCACCAGCATCAGATGCAGGACTCTTTAAATTGCTAAAAAGCTGTCAAACATGGCATGAAGATTATATATTTATTTTATTATAGGTTTAGACCAGCACCAGCATCAGATGCACTTAATTGTAATAAAGCGGCAAGTAGGTATTTTCAGAAATTGACTGTCAGTTTTTATTTGTTTTACGAATACAATATTCATTCATATTGTAAATGTAGTATTGTGTTTCACAGAGGAATAAAACATATTAAATTAGACTTTTTCTTCATCATTATTATCATATTATATTACCATTTACCATAAATTACAATAATTATGTTTGGTAGAAAACTGCTTGTTTTTTCAGTAGTTTACGAAACAAAATTCTGCTCAATAAGTTTTTGTTTAATTATTTTCCTTGGAATCTCTTTGGTAATAATATCGAGTCATGTTTCGCGGTAAGCTGGGAAATGGTTTTTACTAAATAATAGGCCGTTATACGCCTAAAGGCTTTAGTAGACAGTCTTTGAAATATTTAAATATGTATATCCGTCTCTTACATTGCCATCTATTTGACAAGAAGGTGTTTTATCTGTCAACTAAAGCTTTTAAAATTGGCCCCATTATTTTTAGTAAGGTCCTTCATTAACCTAAAAAAGCAGTAGTTAAGTATTTTTCTGTTTACGTTCGTCAGCTCATCTTTACCCAAAAGCGTTCTAAGAAACGATACCATCACAGCACAACGTGTATGTAAATAGTGTTTTACCATATAAAATTCGTAGATTGTTGAACCTGAGCCCGAGACGACTATTAGGTATGGTAAAGCAGTACCCACTACCTACAAAGCTGGTAAGTAATATATTTTGTTGTCGTATGCAGTACACGATTTGGTGAGATTTTTTTATCTGACACGGCACGTCAATAACTAAACCCACAGAGCTATGAAACAAATGACGCTTCTGTAGAGAGAAAGAGTTTTTTTTGCTCTGTGACTAAACCGCTTAGAAGCTTATAATGTTTTATAAATTGTTGATTTGTTTGTCCTGAAGTTCGTGATGTCACGATGATGGGTTCCGACTGAAAATCAGTTATTGAGGTCGCAAGACCTTGATTGCATGCTGAGTCGGGACCTATATCATGACATCACGCAACATTACATATAGTACGATGGTACTTACTGCCTATTATTTTTGTTCTCTGTTTTATTTTCGCGTTGTATGTGATGTTGTGTGATGTCTTGAATAAATGTATTTTCTTTCTTTCTTTCTTTCTTTTAAATTCAATAGTGTATTATGCTAAAATGACGTGAAAATAAATAGCGGTACTCTTCTTATAAACGGGAAATGAAAAAGACGGAGAATCGGAGATAGGAATGGACAACATTTAATTTTAAGAAGGTACTGAACGTTACAACCATTTTCGAGATTATCCTCTAAACTCATTAAACTAAAACTATCAGGTTTTTATACTCGGCATTTCTCAAGTTATTAATATTATGAGGATTTATGATAACGAAGTGTAGAGTTTTAATTTATGACAAAATGACAGCTATAATAATAAAGACTGCCAGATGAAGTGCGAGATGCACCATCTAGGGCTTCATTTAAAGGCAAATTAAAGAAGTGGCTTGTTGAGCAGATATTTTATAAATATAGTGACTTAGGCCTTCGTTCTCTATATTCGAGTAAAGTTCCAAGTTGGCTAGCCACCACGTAATGTCACTTGTAACTGCAGTAACGAATTTCAGAATGTCCTAGTAGCGCTAGCCGACCCGTAAACCAGGCTGCTACTTACAGGACACATCAGCTGCCGATTAGTACGGTTAACCGACGGCTATAGCAAAACTTGTTGCAAGCTCGCATGTTTTTGTAATTTATTATTTTGAATGCCACAAATACTGAGATCTACGGAACTGTAAGCTACCAACCCTGCTGATGACGCTACTGCTATAAAAACATCGACTATTCCTGTTTCTATTTCGAGATCAGATAGTGATGAACATAGAAATCATTGTATCTAATTAGTAAAACAGTCCGCTCAGAACCGTGGAAAGCCGATGGATACTGGAGGCTAGCAGCCGCTCAAAGTGGTGCTCTTTGGAGGAGGCCTATGTTTAGCAGTGCACGTCTTCAGGCTGATGATTATGATGATGATGACTACTAAAAAGTTTTTGTTCAATTATAGTATGTTAAATACTTATATAATATTATGATATTTTTGTATTGTGTTGTTTTAATTATTATTATTCCGTCAAGATAAAACCATATTTCAGGTACCTATAGGTATTTCTTATTACATTTCCCGTTGAACTAAACAATGTAATCTAAATTCGTATTACATTCCTCATTACATTAATTTAATTAGTTGATACCCTTTTTTGTAAAGGTAAATCCTTACCTACTTACTGTTTTTAGGTAGGGAATAAATACTCTTTGAAGAGCATCTACCGCACCGCAGCATATAATAGCTGGCACATAAATATGTCAAAAAAAAATAAAAAACGAACCCAAAATGGCGTCACTGACAGCAGTCAGGGTAACTATTGAACGAACGAAATGAACAGTTGACGTTGCTACAGATCACCCTAAATTTTTACCCACTGAGTAGCTGATCGAAACTCTGTTTTCGTTTCTGAAACTGGGAAGAACTACTCAACGCCTTTACGTCCCGATCAGTATTACTCACTGGCCAGCCAACTCGGAAGTTTACTCGGATATAGAGAACGAAGGCCTTAGTTAAATACCTAATTAGACAATTTATTAATAATTAATAAATCGTTGTTATATTTTTATGTATTTGTGATACTTATTCATTTATAATTTGAATGCTGCGTTAAATAATTTTTTGTATGTTATTGTACAATAATATTATACCGTATGTGTTGTGTACCTATAACGTCTAATTAATTCTTGACATGTAACTTTATTGTTATCAATAAATGAATACGACTTTTTTTATGAGAATGAATGACGTGACGAGCTTGTCGTTCACCTGAAGTTATGCAATACGGCCGCCCATAACAGTTGCAGTGTCACTCGGAACTTTAAAATAATAAAGTTTCGCGTGACACTGCACTGCGCACGTCATTCTGAGACATCACACAGTCTAGTAAATTCAACACCAAGGCGTTTTTTTTTAATTTCTTTATCGCATCTTAATAAAATTTTAATTTATCCTTACTTCATACAACTACAACAAATGTATGATACCCAAAATAAGAATATGTCTGTCATATTTCAAATAACTTTTATTCGATTGAACCATTAAAATTAGGTGTCAAAAATGTGAAATGTTGGTGTGCATTGCGTTCAGCTTTTATGTAGAGAACGTGACACAAATTCGACACCGGTATACCTAGTTTACATTCATTCGGCGCTGAAACGGTTGGACGGCTTTTGATGAAAACTTTTGCGTTCCTGCTTGACATAAGACAAAACCTATTTTATTCTGGGTTTATTTTTATGTAGAATGAGGCTGCGTTTAACTGCATCTCACCTGATGGTAAGCGACGATGCAACCGAAGGTGTAGAACGCAGGCTCTTGAGGTACCTATTCACCCTTGTCTTAAAAAGACCCAGGTTGTTTTATAAGGTAACAAGAACGCCGGGAGCAAATTCCATTAGTTAGCAGTGCATAATAAAGGACTCCACGAAATGCTTGGTGCGACAAGTTGGCAAATTGTTCATAGAGAAACATAGAAACAGTAGTGTTGCGTCGCGTCGCTTGCTGCTACTGCGTGAAGTAGGTAGTAAGTGAAGTAGGTATGTTTGGTAGCTTAAAAGGTAGAAAATTAATTAAACGGCATTTCAGGGTCGGGTATCGCATAGACGCTTTAAGCCCAAGAGGTTTAAGCTTACACGAAACTCTAGAATAATACATAATTAATTTATACTGTTCCCGGTGGAGCCGGAGTGAGAATAGGATCCCATTTCTTCCCTCGGGTGCCGTAAGAGCCGGCTAAGGGAATATCCAGGGAATGGGCCGCAGCATACGCCTGGTGTTGACCAGTAGACGCCTTTCGGCTGTTGATGTGTAGATGTGAGGTAATTAACTAAATAGAACACCTTGCTTGATTCAACAGAATGTTGTTAACAACAAATCAACAATAGAATACACAATATAAATAATTTATTCAACCACTTATGTTGCCCTGATAAATGTTTAAAATACTGGGCTTGAAAAAAAAAGCTATATCAAAATGGGAAAAGAAAGAAAAGAAAGAAAGAAAGAAAATACATTTATTTCAGGACATCACACAACATTACATTCTAACATACAACATAAATAATATACTTAACAATAGAAAACATAATGCTACCGTATAAAATGTAATGTTGCGTGACGTCATGATAAAGGTCCCGACTCAGCATGTAATCAAGGGACACACGGGTGTTTAAATTTTAATAACATGAGTAACCTCGACATTCCGATAAAAGCATAAGTACTAAACGAGGTTTGAATGCTGGAAAAATTACTTGGGGCTTGGGGCTGCAGAGTTGATAAAAGTTTACGAGGTGTTTCTAGTAGAGCACCACCACCAGTGGAAACCAAAACTATATTCCCACAGTTTTTTTTTTTCTTATAATTAGCTCCACTCATCTCTATTTCTAAATAAAACGGCTTATCCAAAATCTCACACATTCGCGTCCTCGCATTCCGTATTCTACTAGCAGCCGTAAAGGAATTCAACGTTAATTTCAAACATTCGTCATTCCTTCGAAAACGACTGAGCTTTTGGGAGTTATTAGGTTCTTTGGAATTTCATTGAGGGCCGTCCTAGTAGCGAGTTTGTACTGTAGTTCTGGCATCAGATACTCGGACAGACGGCCAGACAGACAAGCGGAGCGACAATAAACAAGACGCTTGCGTTTTGGGTATACGAAAAGAGCAAAAAAAAAAAGAAAATCAAAAGAAATATCCTGTAAGTTTAATATAGCCAGCGACTAGAAACGTTCAAATCGTACTGAAGATGGTGCCTTGCCACGAGCGAGGCGTTACGTTATGGCCTTTTCATTTTTCTGGCGACTGGATTTCGACCCTGGACTGGGGTCTTCCTATACGAAAGTCATAGCTTCATTTTAAATTGATGATGATGATGACGACAGTTTTGAGTCTGTCAGCAATTACTGATGTTTTTCTGCCGCTCAACGCCGACGGTTGATACAACAAGCCAAATTCGCTACGAGCATCTATCTATACGCAACCGGTCGAAAGAGACTTGGTAAGAAAACAAAGGGGGGAAAACCCAAACCTAGCTTGTAAGAAAGTTAAGAAAACGTTTGCCGTGTACGTAATGGAAACAGTGAAACTTTTCCAACAAGAAGAGAACGAAGCTCAACTGCGAATGTCCTTGACCTTTCCGACTTATTTTGTACAAACCAAACTAATTTGAGAGTGCTGCGATGTTGACCAAGATGTGTGCAGCAACAAATTATACATATAAATAAATAAAATATGACCATATGCCACGCATCTGTCCGTCTCAGCTCGCTCTTTCTAGGAAATGCTTGTAACTGTAAAACAGAGATGCTTCATGCATTACAAACTACGTTTTGTAGTTTGTATGCAGATGCGGTCAATGCCGAGCATCTGTATTGAATTTCATTAATTTGGAACAGTCTAGTAAACCCGATACAGAAACCTCTTCGTAAACAAGTCACTTTTATTTCTTCCCCATCGGTTGTCAGTTTTACGAGCGATGTGGCCTGCTCATTGCCATTTCAACTTGCTAATTCTAAGAGCTATATCGGCAAAACTAATCAAAATACTAGGGTTTCTACTTTCTACATTTTTCATTCATACCTCAACTGTCGTTCACACTTATTTGTTGTCTTGTTCACACAATAATTCATGAATACTTTCCTTCGGTAGTCCTCTCTTCTCCCTCTCACTAGTCAACCTCCCATCACCAACTCCTAATTAGGACCATCATCTGCTTACTGTGGAAACATTAACTTTCATGCGAAGTGTGAAAGCAACGCGAACCCCCATAACCTTAATTTGATATAAACTTTTTACTGCTCTGTGTTGTTATTTTCATACAGTTTAATCCCTAAGGGTAGGTAATAGAGTTAAATTTTGTATAATTATGTGACTGCGGTTGCGGTAAAAAGAAGAAAAACAGTATAATTAACCAGATCGTAATTTTTTATCAGTAGCGTTGTTTTTGGCATTGTATCTACCGTAGAATAAATACACTTTATTCGTTTCAGAGTATATACTGGGAGTAATTGAATTCATTAGCATCCTTTGAAACTAGATACCTACTCCTGATACCGGTCACGTGTGGACCAAAATTTTTGAATTCTAACACATTGGTTTGGTAATAATAATACCTCCAAAAAGTGGAATAACTTACTTAATCAAATGCTTACTGTTTTTAATTAGGAGATACAAAGTGTAAAAACGTTTAAATGTATCAAAATCATCCGCGCCAACTGCGTTAGGCGCTGCGGCAATCTTCATAATTTTCAATAAAAATATTTTCATTTACACTTTTTACTCTTTAATAATCATCTATAAATGATGTACTGTAATGGGCTCAATTTATGCTAATGAATTAAATTACATCCTGTATATTGTATATATGGTTCCTAGCCGGTTTCGGCCACGGCGACCAGTATTTCTGCTTGACTAAGTCAAGGAAAGGCTTCGTTCGTGTGCCTTTATATGACTGACTATAGTACCCTATCTTGGCTTTGAAAGACGATATTAGAAGGCGGTCTGTTCTTAAGATCGTCACGATTGGAGTCAAGACCACGCCTTCTGTCGTCCTCAAAAGAGTAACTGCAATTCTACTGTACCAAGCTCCTCCACTCGTCCCCACGTTACAGAGTAAATAAGTGGTAAGTAAATTTCATGCGCCGCATTAGTTCCATTATTCCATCCATAGATGAATTTTCCATACTTTCCTATCCATCCCAAGGTTGTCTGGAACAGATCGCTGTATAGCGATAAGACCACCCGTTGTACTAAATCGTAATATTTTTTTGTTATTGTCTTTTATGTCCTAATTTGGTGTTGAATAAAGAGTTGTTGTATTGTATTGAAAGCCTACGGCAGCATTATTAGATTTTAGGTAATTTAAATTTTAATATGAGGCTATGTTTATTTTCAAAACGCGTCTGAAAAAGCTCCGAGCAGCTACAAATTTTTCCCACGGTATCTAAAAGTTAAATCATAATCTAAGTAGGCCATAGATACACCGAGGCATTTGATTTCTAAATAACTATAAAGTTAAGAGCAACTTAAATGCACTCGTGAAAGGGGTCTCACCCACTGGGTAATGGTATGTTTTGTTGTGTGTTTGTTTGTTGATGTATTCTTCTATTAAGGCCAGGATCTTCGTGAATCTTAAGGTATTAAATGGTAGAAATAGTTGCGGAAATTCTATCCGTTGAAAAACCCGCAAAATGACGAATATTTAACAAAAAAAAAACGGAGCACGGAGTTCCTGGCCTTAAAAACGAACTCTACAACTTATCTTTGGGAAATGGGAATAAGTGAAACAATGCTGACAAATATGGCAATGACAAAAACATTAGCAAAACTCAGTACCTACTAACTCTAATAAGTTACCGTATCAAAACCGTGACTAATAAAAGGCCAAGAACCATTTCTGAGAACGGTTCTCATGAGGAAGGCAGATTGCAAAAATAACGCCAATAAAACTGATGAAAGGCCGCGTCAGATCTATATTTTACCACACCTCTTCAATACTCTCTCTACCCGTGTTGCATTGTGTATGTCTCGAATAAATATATTTCATTTCATTTTTACCCCCATTACTAATAATAAACATGAAACAGGCAAAGATAACACAAGACAAAACGCTGAGTAGATAGGTACTGTTCCACTGTAATTTCATATTCACAAATAGCTATAGTGACTATTGTTCAATTCTACCAATTTCTACACCTTACACCAAATAAATTTCCTTCTATACTACCACCCTTTCCATCTAATCCAATATTTATAAGTGAGTTATCAAGTAAACCCGCCAGCCTATAGCTCCCAGTAGGTACCTATGAGCCCGACAGCATAGAATAAATAATAATACAACACCTGCATTATTATTATGTGTTAAGACCAGGATCTCCGTGCATCATCTATCTCGCTCGCGCATTTCGACCTTTTTGAAGGTATTAAATGGTAGAACTCGGTGTACTGAGCGCCCGCTCTGAGATCCTCAAGGAAAAGGTGGCTCAGTTCCCCTGCTAACACTGATTCTCCTGATACCTTGCTGATGATGGTGACTGTGTGTATGGCTGCTTGCTTCTGTATGATGTTAGTGTTGATGTGTAAGTCAAGTTTGTCGCAATAACTGTGTAGGCTCTTAGCAATTACTCCAGTGGCTCCAACTACTATTGGGATTACTTCAGTTTAACACCTGCATTATTGTAATATTGTATATTTTAAACGTAGTATTTTTATAAGTATGTTCTGTGACCTAGGTAAGGAGGTAAGCCTAATATCGCTAGAAAGAATAGATAAGGGTTACGCGATAGAAAGAAAGGCAACTTCCAGGTGATTATAAATGCTACCTGAATTGCACTTTATTGTGAACACAGGAGTTAATAAATGATAAATAAAAATAGATTTAAAATAATAAAATAAATGAATAAATGTTTAATGATTTTGCGGTGTGAACCTTCTGTACAAGTACGACTATCAACAGAACTACGCGATAAGTACTTAAACACACATTCGTTTGTTATTTAGTAGGTGCATAACAGGTTGACTCATCCAGACAAACTTTATGTCAAAGATCAAAACGCTTGATAATGCAAAGTTTAATAATAACAGTAAGGGAACTACTAATAGGAGGTCGCTGCACTGATAATAATCATAATCATAATTATTTATTCGTAACAATTTAAATTACATGTAATTATTCCAAGTAGTATAAAACCAAAATTCATTTGTATAATAAATAGTAAGTATTAAGTATTATATAATAATTAGTAAGTATTATAGATTGGAAAGGGTATAGTTATTTAATAAAATATATATTAATCTTTATTTAAAATACCTTATATACATACACTTAGGAACAATCGGTAATTAGAACCTTATAGGTAATGCCCATCTGGTCTAAAGTTTGACAACTCAGTTCGGACTTGTCTCTATCGTATAACGTATTTCGTGTGTTGCAGTTGGTAAATAAAAGAGGGATTAGTTAAGAGCTGTCAAAATGTGAAGACGAGCATTAGTGTCAGCAGCTTTGATGATGATGATGATGATGATGATTATTATTATTATTATTATTATTTCTTTAGACTCTCGGGTCTAGCCCGGACATTTGGAAAGCATTGGTGGGGCCCGAAGCTAACACCAAGAGGCCCTTTTGAATACATGATTAATTATTACAACAGACAAGGCATGGTTTGGCGTTATTATAGACTATTTTTCGTATAGGTATAAAATAAATCTGGGCTATTATGGTGAACTTTTGGATGGATGGTGACATTGGGTTATGGAATGAGAGAACGGCACCTGCCAATTTTGTCTCATATCAAAATGTTTGAGGCAGGTGATGACTTGCCACCCACTAAATGGGCCTCCTGTAGTGGCTACCGCATATTGGTGCCGAGGAAGCAAAATTGGTGTGGGTGGCTTAGGGTGTCGAGAGGTGTGCTGCACTTTCACTGAACGCTACTCGCGGCGTTATGCCCTTTAACACTTCCACCCTGGAGCTTAGGTTTTTAGCTCTTGCGACTTCCACCCCCAGACAGCCGGTTAAGGCAAGCCGGGGGCAGGGGTCTCACTTAGCCCCTTGGAATCAGGGTACGCGGTGTCGCCACTCACCGACGGCTCGCCACAAAGCCGCCCCTGCGTTATTATTATTATTATTATTCTTAGCCGTTAGCTACAGAGTCCTTTACTGTCATCAGCTACAGGTTTGACGAGTCCTTGCATGGCTAATGTAACCAATTTTAGCTGTAAACGTACGAGTATAGGTGCTACATGTGTGGACACCGTTTGCGTAGTTACACAAAATGTCAAAACATTATTTCTAGTGTGATAAATTAATGCATAGGGTGTTAGGGTGTTACACCCTAGTAACGTAAATTTCATAAACATGCTAGTTCACGAGTCTTAGCATGCTTATTGCTATTACTATGCTATTTGCTAAAATGAAATGAAAATTAAATGAAAAATGTAATAAAAATTGAAATGAAAAATTATATGAATAATGAAATGAAAAAGAAATGAATATTGAAATGAAACTGAATATTAAAAATTAAATTTAAAATGAACTAAATTAATTAAATTAAATTTCATATTTCAGAGAATTTCGCAACAACATTTCATTTGCGAAATGCTAATTGAGTTTTCACATGGTAAATATGAATGCGAATGCTAATAATCCATCACTACACCCTAGACTGTCAAACGCAAGCGTATCACATGTTGTTTTGTTTTAACAGTCCATACTGCTATACGATGCAAAACAACATTAACTTCATGGCGTAAGCGTAAACTCACGTGTGTTTGATGATTATGATACAGGTTTGGGGCACCGTGTGTGATAAATATTTCATAGAACAGCCTTCAAACGTACTCGGCTGGCGTATGCGGCACTGCGTAAACGCTAACCGCATGGCCAAATTACGTAAAGCAGCCGTTGATTTAGCAATTACAATATCTATATACTTCCCGCGATGGCAAAAAAAATGCGAGTAAGCTATAGTGTTGGCTCGGAATGCATCATGGTTTGACTCCCACAAACTTTCGTCAAAGTAACGTACGCAAAGTTAGCAACAGGAAACCGACATGTTTCTTTGTTCAAGATTCAAAAATCGCAAAAATCGAGGGCAATGTCTGTCATTCGCTGTGTTGTGTGGCGTGTGTGTGGTGTGTCTTGTGATTTTCGAAGCTTTACAGAGCCTAGTTAGCAAGGACCCGCAGCATTAGAGTGTAATCTGTGGCCGCGCGAGATAGTGTAGGAATTCAAGGTTACGATATCATACGAATCGATTTATACGTACTATCCCGTACACAGTACACACCTGTACAATTTAGAACTAGAGATCTTTTCCCAGAGCTACAACATGCAGCAATATTCGTTCAAGGTTTCAGGTTATTTCAGGTTATGGAAAATAGGTACATAATGTTATGTAGGTATGTAATGATTACTAGACTGTGTGATGTCTCAGGATGACGTGCGCAGTGCAGTGTCACGCGAAACTTTATTATTTTAAAGTTCCGAGTGACACTGCAATTGTTATGGGCGGACGTATTGCTTAACATCAGGTGAACGACCAGCCCGTCACGTCATTCATTCTCATAAAAAAAATGTAATTTTTCCACTACTGAAAATTACTATTACTCATACAGCGATTACAGTTCTGGTGGTCGCTTTATCTCAATGGTAACGGTAAAAATACGTAATTAATTAGAATGTAACCAAGATCATTAGTTGAACAGCGGTAAAGTGTGTGACTCAAGAAATAACCGCAAAGTTACTTTAAATTATAAAGTCTAATAATGGCACGACACATTTATTCACGAAAACCACAGACTATAAAAGACCAACATAGACGACGCGGCACAATCAAAAATAGAAAACAAAACCAAAAAGGAATACGAAATGCCACAAGACACACAGGACACATTTCGACGTTGCCCCTGATCCCTGCTCGAGAATATTAAAGGTGTAATAATATGATTTTAGGACTTCATTATTTTTACAGCTTAATTTATAAGTTGATTCCTGAGTCTATAAGTTTTTGTTTTCCTACTTCAAGAGCTGACCTGACAACATCGGATATTTGGCCGTTAACAATCTCGAGCCAATAAATCGACCCGGGATGGGACCAAACTCGATTAAGCCCGTTGCAGACCTGCATGAAAGGTCTCCTATACGATGCAATTAGCCAGTGCTAATTTATGTATGTCGAGCAGTGGAAACATGTTAATATCATTCATGAAACGGTGACTCATTCTCTGCAGTGACTCTTGATAATTTTGACCCAGCCTGGGATGTCATTAGCATTGGATTAATTAATATACTATAAACTCAGCTTAAATGTAAGAATATAACAAGTAAAAGTAATTCCAGATTGGTCAAATAATTATACTTTAAATTACAATAATAATAGTCAAATATCTTATTCTAAAACATCCAATAACCCACCCTTATTGTTCCCGGTGCAAGGGTGCCCATAACGCTTACTGCATCGCCAAGCTGCCTGGATGGCAATGGCCAACTTTTGCATCAGGAACGCATGAAGGAATGTACGAATGGCAATTCAGTATACAAAATCAATTTTGTTCAGTGCGCAACGTCCACTCGGTCTTCGATCGGTGCTCAAGTCGACATTTTCTCAACTTGAGCACCGATCGAAAACTGAGCGTAATTCTGTGGCCTTTAACTCAAGGTCCGTATTACAGAACTACGCTCTCAAATTGTGACGATAAGTTTTTACGGTCGATTCATCTTGGTAGAGACAGTTCAGATTCAGGACTTCAGTAAAATATGTTTATCAAAAACCTGTATTATCACAGAAGTTGAAAAGCTGTCTGCAAAATTTCATTTTTATACTTTCATTAGATTCTCAATTTTCTAATACCTTCTGATTCTGAACTATGAACTAAACTGCGACAAATCTAACTGGAGTACTTTGGTGGCACAACTGATGGATTAGCTGTTTTTCTTATTTTACAGGCGCATTATACGCGGAAGAAAAGATTGCGCGATTACCCATGTGAAGGAGTTCATTGTGCGCATCCCTATGACTGTACTTAAATAAACTTCCATGTGAAGTACTGCCAGGCAGAACCACGTTAGGTTTGTATTGTACCATAGAATTATATATATATATATACGACACAGAAGTCTTTGTATTGTACCTACCGGACAGTTTCCGGCAGGTGGAAAAATGAGTTCGCGCTTCTTCAAAACTAGCGAAAACGTTTCCACCCGATATTACAGTCAGATAAGTTTTTTTTAAATATAAACGAATGACGTGATGAACTATGTCACCTGACGTTAAGCGTCACGGCCCATAACAGCCTGCAGTATCACTCGGAGAGTTCCGACTATTGTGCACGTCATCCTGAGACATCACACAGTCTAGTAATAAGATTTTGTAGGCTTTGAGATCAGATCATAAAATCTCATTTGCTCAGTAATTGAACTAGCTATATTGCCTTTTCTGCCGCTACAGTAGTATTTGGATACAACTGCTTGGCGGCAGAATAACTGGCTACCTAGACGAACTTTGCTGAAAAGTCCTACCACCTAATTATATTAATAAATAAGATCTAGGTACCTTAATTGACAATTGCAAAGGCAACGCTTACAAACATTATAACCCATCTAATGAAAGTAATACATTACTCACGCTGCATATGTATGTGCTGTTTGGGCATTTTGTAGTCGGGCGGGTAGCATCTCTCGTAGAATTCGATGTCGCTGACCTGGCATACTTCTGGCGTTGGTATGATGAGCCCCGTGCCTGATATTGCCCTCTGGAGGTGGTGTTCCTGTTGGTAACGAAAGGGAAAATGTAAGACATAGCTCTGAAGAAGCCAGATAAACTAGTCTACAGTTAAAATTCGAACAGAACTTTGCCACGTTCACCCATCGTCAGTGGCGTTATATGGCCGGGCAACAAGAGAGACATACAAGTAAATAAAATGTCATTAGCTGCGGAAAAGTTAGCGATTTCCGAAATGTCATTCCAATACATTTTGTGGTTAGCGTTTGGGATCGTTGCTAGACCCCCAGAACAATGCCTTTCTAGCTAAATTACCATTTTCAACATACCGGTATACGATACCAAATCAACACAACATTATCGCATGTATTAGCAAAGCATTTGGAAACCCATTTGGTATATTGTAGTACTGATAAAAATTACATTGTAATTCCGGATAATGTATGCCTAAAGCTTTATCAGACACAAAACACGATTCATTTGATAAATATATTTTGGTGCCCATGCCGCCTAAAATAACCTTGACAAATATACCAAAGCCCTAAATCTATTAAATTATTCGGTAAGTCCAACCATAATCGAGTGGTCAAAGCTCATCATTTGAATGTACCAGCGTTTAACGTTTATCTTCCATGGAATACTGATGAGACGGCAAAGCGGCGACAGAGAATATTAAGTTGTTCAATGGTATTAACTTCGCAGCATGAGAGAGCATTGCTCTTTGAGCATAGTCATTTATAAAAGGTAGGAAGAAAACCATTAGCCATTCAAACTCATGCGATACACTTTTTGTGTTCTATAATACGTCAAAACTGTAACTGGGCTGATCTACACATTGAATACTTTTTAAAAATTTTGACTGTGTTACACTTCTTCGATATAAAAATAGAAAAAAAAATTGTTGAATTTTTGTCTGTCTGTCTAACCCTTCGAACACGCACCACGCTGGAACTAATGAACGGATTCGCTGAAATTAGGAATTGGTGTAGCTAATTTTTCAGAATAACTTTTTGTATTCTGAAACGGCCAAGTACGGGTTGCACGAAGCAATAAGGAAATATTTTATGCAAGTGTTTTTTGGTTGATTATTATTTATTCATACATACATAAATAAACAGGTTTAGGATGTAAAAACTAATTGACCCGTGTGAAGCCGGAGCGGGTCACCTAGTATTATATATTTTTATATCTGTCAAATACGTTTTAGTGATCTTTTAAATACAGGATAAGCCAAATCATTGTAGGAAACCTTCCTTACTGCCTTCTCATCATGCAGGCAGGCAAGTGGTTAGTCTCGGGGTCAGAATTTGTAGGCTATTTTCTTACTTTGATTAACTGTTTTGTCTTGCCCCGGGACAACACCCGGGACCTCAGTTGCAAATGCCAATTTTATAGTGGTCACCCATCTAGGTAGTGAACGCAGCTAATTTTACCGTATAGGAACAGCTAGTCGAGCTCCGCTATGAGTGCTTGTAGGATAGTAGATGGCAAAAAATCAGGTAAGGTTAGTAAGGCTAGAGTGAAGACTACATAGTACTTCGCCTTAGGGCCGATCTTTCAATAGCAAGTTAATAGTTACAGACCGGTTATTTGGTGATAATAAACGAAGTTTTTTATTATGGTACAAAATACCTTGTTTATTGTTTGTGCATATAACTTGAATATCCGCAGCGTTACGTCACTTCAAGATAAGAGCGGCATTGGAAGCGGTGACGTCATCGAGATAAATATTTTATCGATGATCGCAAGCGCCACAGAATAGGCAGCAGGATCGGCCATTATTTATGCCGAATGCCGATAGATAATAAGATAGCGGTTGTGTTTCAATAGGTTAACTGATGCCTGATATGGTTTGGAAAGGCCGTTTATTGCATTTAGCTCGTCATGTAAAAAAAAAACAATTTAAAACCAAATCCAGGATACATTAGGTTACATCAATATAAAATTACCGTATTTACAATGGGGAATGCTCTGAAGAATTATTCGACCTGATACCGGCATCGCGTTTTTACCATCGCACCTCTCGCCACCGTGAAAAAGCTTCCACACATTATTGAGTCGTGGAAGTAGCATACGACTCGGTTTATGCGCACTTTCTTACCGTACACCTGTAAGATGTGGAATGAGCTTCCACCAGCGGTCTTTCCCCAGAGCTACAACATGCAGCAATTTAAAAGGAGGGCCAAAAGAGTATTATCACAGGGTAAGCAACGCATCAGTGGCACGTCTAGTGTTACAGATGTCCATAGGCTACGGTGACCTCTTCCCACCAGGAGGGCCGTATGCTTGTTTGCTAAGTATAGCATAAAAAAAAATTGCACCTTGATCGGTGGTATTTTTTTTACTAATTATTTAAATAAATAAATATGTGTGGACATTTCACACAGCGCCATCTAACCCCAAACTAAGCATAGCTTGTACTATGGGAACCAGATAACTGATACAATACTTATATACTTTTTTTTTGTAAATACATACATAGAATACAATATAACACCCAGACGCAGAACAAACATATTGTTCATCACACAAATGTTTGTCCCGGGTAGGAATCGAACCCACAGCCCCCAGTTCAGAAGGCAGGGATACTACCAACTGAGCTATCGGGCCCGTCAAAATTTAAATGATTAATTTAAATAATTAGTTGAAAAACTGCTCGATCAACAATATCGCCCACCACAGTTAGCTATTTTAGCTCTTTTTCAGGGCTCTAGCTAGAGATCTAGCATATTATATTATGATTTTTTCATTTGAATAGGTTTTATTAATGACTCGTTTCCTGCACTTATGTTAATTTATGGTAATTGAGAATTAACGTTCTTATAAAATGTATTTTCTATGATCTTTTGTGTGCACCTGTAAATCTATATCTATATTTTCTATAAAACTGTAACAGGTCCGATTCTGTAAATTGAAGAAATTTTGAAAAAAAAAACCATTCGAAAAAGAGATATTCCTATTCGTATTTAAATTTTAATTCATTACATTGTTCTGTTTTCGTTGTCATCTTGGGTTAGGTCAACTCCACCTACACAATGACGTCATAACTTAGATACGAATAATCACATTAGGTAGGTAACTGATGTTATAAAGAATTAAATTAATCAAGATATCGCCGCAGATTAGTTTGCTAATGGACTTCATAAGATGGCAATATGTTATGTACTACGAACATGCTCGCGTTTGTGTATTGTAATGATAATTAATTGTAGATTATTCATGAATTTTTCATTTTAATTAGGATAAAACTATCCGCGTGATTGATAGTAACAGACCAAAAAAAGAAAGGACCAAAACTAGAAACCTCTTCGTGTATTCTGTACGTAAATATAAAATTTGTAACCTGCCTTTTGTTGTGCCATTTGTTTGACTGATTGTAACAAAAATTATTGAATTATAAACTTAATCTTGCCATTTATTTATTTTATTTAAACATGTACTTAATAATTTGTAATCAACAATAAGGTGCGACCATTTCTAAAAAAAAACTGTTTTCAGTCTATGGACCACATGTCAATCATATAATGTCAGTAGGTAAGGGTCGGTCTGAAATTTTTAACGACATTACTCAAAACTCATTTCAGTTTCCCCATTAGCCAAATTAAATTAAGATATTTATTATCCATTTCATGGTCATGTTTACTTACGAGTTACGAGCATTGGGTATGCGTTGTCTTATCATTATTGTAGGATTTCGTTTTGTTTTTACTACCTGTAAAAAAACATTGTCTATACTTAATTCTCGACTAACAATTTTACTGAATAGCTTTTATATTTTTGAAAACGACAAAGAGGGTTTTCCGTAGTCACAAGAACTTTTAAAACCTAAGTAACCTAATTTATTATTAATTTCCAATGTTTACAAGAATGCGATGAAGATACTTAGTAAAAACAGATGACTTTATTAGATAAAGCCGACACCACTCCACCGCCCAGGGGGTCTAGCAAAGATACCAACCACAAACGCTAACGCCTCACGCTAACTCCAAAATGCATTGAAATGACATTCGCTGCGGAAAAGTTAGCGTTTCAGAAATGTAATTCAGTACATTTTGGAGTTAGCGTTTGGCGTTAGCGTGAGTGGTTGGTATCTTTGCTAAACCCCCAGAGCAGAAAATTTATCACTGACGAACAAGTTGTCTGCGCCTTGAGAACTAAACAATTTATTAGCAACTTTAGGACCTAAGTTGGTTTGCTATTCTATGTCTAACTAAAGGAGCTGGCAGGCAGCCATTGGGTGATAATGGGAAGAGCCAAAGAGAAACCCGTGCTAAAGCCGCGCGTCCACTGGAACGGCATCGGAGCGTAGCGTACGGAGCGTACGGATCCTCGGTATTTACAAAATGAAGGCACGGTAATGCCGATACAGTGCATGCAGTCCCATACAAATCAATATACTAAACATAATAAAAAAAAAAATGCAAAGCAACAAATCCGTACGCTACGTAAGCTCCGAAACCGACCCGTTGGACGCGCGGCTTAAGGAATATGAAAAGTTTAGTACTTATCCCGCAGTAGACTATCAGAAGGAGAAACTGCTTATGACTGTTACATTTTACTCATTAGCAATTAGCAACAAATAATTACAAAAATATGTATGAAACCATTGATTAATATAGCAATATCGCTCGCTTGCTTAGCGTAATCTTCAACAGATTACTTTTTCATGTAGAGGATAAAATCCTTTTTGGTGAAATGTTACTTTAAATAGTAAATTTTAATCAAAATATAAAAAATTGGTTGTTTGTCTGTTTGTGTTTGTTTTGTGTGTTTTTTATGCTCACGATAAGTTGTCTCTATCTCTAATCTAATTCATTGAAGAAAATTATCTCAGGACTTTTTATAGTAGTAAGGTCGCCTCCATCTCCGTCCAGGCTATTTCTATCGCTTTTATGCCTTTGCGTAACTTTGGTATAGTGTGATTCAAACTTAATGGCGGCTGCGAAGTGAACTGCAAGCACGCTGTGCACTCCGCTCTTCCCGCACACACCAAATAATTTGCTACTGCACATGTTTCGCGTCGACTTCACAGCCGCCATTGAGGTTGAATCGCACTCTGCCATTGTCTCTTTACTTGAATCTGGTATCCTAGCTCTTGAATCTCCAAACATTTACAGTATACAAAAGTGATTCCCATTAAAGCTCTCCAAAAAAAGCCTTGCACGCATCAAGCTTAATCCACCTAGTCACGATGAAACAATAAAACACTCGAGAAAGCCTGGAGCGGTGGTTATCATGGGGTCTTATTACGTGACTTGCTGCACCTTGCTGCGTTATGAAAACGATATCACCGTAGCAGTAAGGATACGCTGCTAATCAGCGACACGATGAGATAACGGCGGGAGCAACTGTCAACTCGAAAAGTGGGCGAATTTACTACTTTTTGTAATACTCGGTCTACTGGCGCGAAAGCTTTTCATGATACTAGACTACTTGCAGAACAGGTAGAGTGTGATTCAAATTCAATGGCGGCTGTGAAGTGCGCTGCAAGCACGCTGCGCTCACCGCTTGCCTCTGACCGCGCATTTCATGTTTTGCTACTTTTGCGCCGACTTCACTGTCGCCATTGATTTTAAGTTGCACTATAGTGAGAATGTGGCTAACTGCACTCGTAAACATTTTTTAATAGTACTTTTACCCGCTTTAAAACACTATCTATTTCTTGGCTGACACCACCAGTAAACCGTATTATTATGTATTAGAATAGAAAGCAACAATATAATTATAACATAGTATATTATCTAGATCTGGTGTCCATACTGTTTTTGTAAGTATAGCTAGGATTTATCATGTAACAAAAATAGAACAAGTAAAAACGTTTCAAAGAGGGTTTCGCTCGGATGCGGCGCACCGCAACTCTTTGAGGAACACATCCCAAAAAGATATTACCTAAGTTCAAGACCGTAGTTAAATATTTATTACGAAGAACAGCCATGAATTTCTTGCAGAGGAAGCTATTAAATATCCAAAGCTCTAAGATGAGCCGCTCAAAGTCCTTTTCTAACTTTTTATTTTCAGCCGTAATCCGATTTGTAAAGAAGTATTTTGGGCACAAGAGAATTTGATTACTATTGGTATTTTATTACATAATAACTATGTTGCTAATCATCTGATATTTTTTCATCATTTTGGATTGACGTGAAGATATTCGTGAGTATGAGAAAAAACATTGTACCTCTACAAGAACTACCTAAGGAAGCTACGCCTTTCATAGCAATACTTTGTAACGGAACATCAGACGCAGACAGAAAAGAAATAAAAAAGGAATTTTATCAAATCGGTCAACAGTTAGCGGAAATATCGTATGACATACACAAAAACGTACAGAATTGTAACAGACTCCGTTTGTTGAAATCGCTCTAAAAACCACGAAATCGAGATCCATACCTTAGGAGCATTTAACCAATGGAGATGTTAACGTTATAATCCGCAAGCTTTATTTACTGCCGATTTTTACGCGGTACGAGGTAAACACGCATAGCACACGCGCAAACCGCGCGTCTAAACGCACGCCACACACCATCTTAAAAACACACACATAGTTATATAATCTGGCGTAGTTACGCAGTGTTTACACGCACACTATGATAATGTGTAAAACCAAATAGCGCCATATAACCGGCAGAGGGGTATGCCTTGCTTTGCCATCTCTATCTACAAATGCTCTAAGCATCGTACATTCCAAATCGAAACGAAACCACTTCAAAGCCGAATCGAGATTCCAGAATAGGTCTCCGGTCTCCCAGTTCCATCGTAACTTCACGGTTGGGCTGCTTCAAGTAACTTCTCCAGAGGGCTCCGGTATACGGTTACATTTGCCAAGTCCTCTTGCGTTGCGTTACCGAGCCACGAATACGAATTGGAACGAGTTATGAAATGCCGTGGGAAGAGAACTAATGGATTTTCTTTACATCTCATTTATTTTGTCAACCTGTTCGCATTTTTAAAGAGATGTGAAATCTGGAGAATGGTTTCTGGAAAATTGTCGGGAACTGGCGTCATCACTTTGGTGACTTAATGCTTGACATGACTAGTTCCCGGTTTTATCTATTTTTTGGAATACATGATACTTTCATTTATTTTACTACAATCAGCATTTTTTTGGGTTCCGTACCCAAAGGGTAAAGCGAACCCTATTACTATGGCTCCGCTGTCTGTCTGTCACCAGGCTGTATCTCATGAACCGTGACTGGTGATAGTTAGACAGTCAAAATTTTCACAGATGATGTATTTGGTGCCGCTATAACTAAAAATACTAAAAAACAGAATAAAATGAATATTTACAACAAACGTGTTTTTTTTTTGCTTGTTTTTATAGATAATCGTACGGAACCTTTCGTGCGCAAGTCCAACTCACACTTTGCCGGTTATAGTTAACGGTACGGAACCTTTCATGCGAAATTCCGACTCGCACTTGGGTGGTTATTGTATAATCGACAGGTTCATCATCGTGTAGATAGTGTAGACAAACGTTTTTAGCCGGTAGGAATGAGTTATAGTTTATTACAGTATTCCTCTATGATTACAGTATACCACTACGTATTTTGTGGTTACAGTTTTACACCATGTTTACGTATATTTCGTCGTTCAGAACCTCCCCTTTCCCATCTCTCAACCCTATAATATAATATCGCTATCAATCCACACCACGGAAGCAACCTTCAGGCACAGTTGGATCACGGTCGAGTAGGGACAGTACAATGGAAGCTGCCCCCCTACGTGCACCCCTACGTGATACCCTAGCCTTAGACGCTTCAGGCCTTTGATACGAAGTATTATGTATTCTCTGCCTTTGAGAATACGTCCTAAGATTTACAGTCAAAGGTTCAGACATCGATTAGAATAGTTATTAGGATTACAGTGAAACAAATCTGCCACTACAAGTGAGAATTGATACTGGCTAAGTTTATAGAACGTCAAGAGGCCCTCAATTCGCTGATAATTTGGAATTATTGCAAGATAAACCACGGAGTTAGAATTTGCTAAGTGTGGGGCAGGAAATCAAATCAATGTAGAAAATATATCGTATAATATCAATTTCCTGTCATATTAAAATTTAATTTTAGTGATATTTTAATTATGTACAACATCCATTTTTGATAAATTAAGCTCTAAGACCTAAATAATGAAAAGTTGCTGGAGCTGGTCTGCTTGCGGTGTATGCACAAATCAAAAACAAAAAAAAAAAACAAAAACAAAAAACAAACAAAAAATAGGTTAAGTATTTAATTGTCCTCTCGTGTATGAAATTTGTTCAATAATAAAAAAAATAAATAACAATAAATGATAAATTATGGACCCAGGTGTCTGTGGCACAGCAGATAAAAAAAAATGAAAAGTTCAAACGTGCCCTTGAGACAGCGAATTAAGATCTAATAATCCCTAATAAACAAGAATTTATAAAGTTTAAATAATAATAAAGTCTATATAGCTAGTCTTCAAATATGTACAACATCCATTTTTGATAAATTAAGCTCTAAGACCTAAATAATGAAAAGTTGCTGGAGCTGGTCTGCTTGCGGTGTATGCACAAATCAAAAACAAAAAAAAAAAACAAAAACAAAAAACAAACAAAAAATAGGTTTTAAAGTATTTAATTGTCCTCTCGTGTATGAAATTTGTTCAATAATAAAAAAAATAAATAACAATAAATGATAAATTATGGACCCAGGTGTCTGTGGCACAGCAGATAAAAAAAAATGAAAAGTTCAAACGTGCCCTTGAGACAGCGAATTAAGATCTAATAATCCCTAATAAACAAGAATTTATAAAGTTTAAATAATAATAAAGTCTATATAGCTAGTCTTCAAATACTTATATGCAAAACGGAAAAACATGATTAAGGAATCAAAGTGAGTTGTTCCAAGTTTTCTTCTTAGTTTGGGGCAGCCATGTTGATATTTTATAAATTTTCAACGCTTTTTCAGTCTCTACTTTCATTAGCCAAACTCTACAAGCTTTATTTTAGCTTGTATAACAGCAGCAACCTTTAGTGTCCTCTCGGGGCTAATGTAAAAAGTATTTTGTCTTTATATTACCAAGCCCATACTATTCTGTGATAGTATTTTTTTTAAACTTACCAGGTAGCGATGGCAATTAACGCGATTTTGTGTAAATTTCATAAACATGCTAATTCACGAGTCTTAGCATGCTAATTGCTATTGCTATGTTATTTGCTAAAATAAAATGAATTGGAAATGAAAACAAAATTAAATTAAAATTGAAATGAAAAATGAAACATTATATGAAAAATTAAATGAAAAATAAAACTTGAAATGAAACTTTATATTAAAAATTAAATTCATAATGAACTGAATTATTTGAAATGAAATTTCATATTTCACAGAATTTCACAACTACATTTCATTTGCGAAATGCTAATTGAGTTTTCACATGCTAAAAATGAATGCGAATGCTAATTAATCCATCACTATTACCAGGATCGCCGTTCGCGCATGTTTGAATGTATTAGTATATTATGTTACGCATCAGTGTGCGTGAGTGAAAGGCGAGCAGTGGAAATTCCCCAGGGCATCCCATACTGTTGTTTACTTGTAATATTGCTTTTGTTCCACGCCAGGCGAACAACATAATGCTGCGGAGATATGAAATAGCGTGGTTTGTGGTACAGAAATATATCTTTTCTATGCTTTTGTGTTAGCAATGTACGTTGTACAATGTAGTTTTGCATTAGTATGCTGCGTGACTAATGAAATAGCCGTACATTTAAAAAAGTCAGCTTCAGTTGGTAGTGCATTATTTTAGTAATATTTGGACTCACATATAATTGTAAGGTTGATACCGGATAAGGTTTCGTGAATAGAAATCGCATGACCTATCCCAACATGAGAAAAAAAGATTCATTGTTTCCCACGTTCTCAGTGTTCCTTTATGTCAACGGAATAATTTTGCTTATTAGCATGTAGTTAATACCTTAATTGTCGTTTTTATATCCACTACAGCAAATAATAAATAAATAAATAACACCCAACGATCGCATACATAGAATCCGGACCCTAACTAGGATTCCCTGTATCTAGGGACCCAACTACGAGGACAATGGGTAAATGAAAGGCTGAACGTAAACGTAGTTTATATGAAAAGTAAAACACGATCACGAAATGGGACTTGAAGTTACCGACTCTCTCGTGAATCGTGGGGTCAATTGGGGGTCAACAACCTTTGCGATCGTCTTTTGTCCTTTACGGTTCGTTGTACTTTCTAAATGTACAGAAAAACTAGACAAGAGCAAGCCAGACAAAGGTTCTATTTATCAAAATTGCCAGGTAAAACTAGCGGGCGCCCTCCATGCGTCCTCCAAAAGTCTCCGCGACCTACGCCAGACGTTACGTACAAAATCATTTCGGTAAACTAATTAGGTAGGCTTCGCTAGGGCTCTACCACACTTGGGATAGCAACGGGAAAAGTCTTTTTGCATTATTTTATTTAGTTTAGAAAAATGAACGTAGTATTAAAAAATTAAGCAGAAAAAAAGCTTAACTAACGATGTAAAATACTTAAGAAATAAATAATAAGAAATAATAAATTTCAATAACGTTATCAATGTCCAGATTATTCTGAGTTTACGCTACTGGAAATACTGGAATAGCCAGTACGACACCGCACCGGCTCAATTTATGATAATATGCATAAGTATTATAAAATGCATATTACCTAACATGCATAATAGTATTGTACCATAATGCATGTTATTTAGTAGGTATTTTGAGCCCTCTCAGTGTGAATTTTTCCTTACTTACATGTTACCGAGCCCAGATTCGTGTTTCTCTTGGGATAGAAATGAGTTTGTAAATAGGATACCCCTAAATCAGGTTTGGGGTTGTCTTGTTAATTTATATTTTATGTTTGGATAACGGACACAATGTTGTGCCTCTGTTTGCATGTAAAGGTTTCCATTTTTGTGTGTTGAATAAATATTTTTCTTTCTTTCTTTTCATATAAATGTTTTTGCGAAATGCACAATACAAGTGATGGAACATACTTTTATCAAGAATGTTCCATCACTCGTATTGTCATCTTATTTCATTTGTTTTGAAAGTTTATTAGAATAGATTATTTTATAGTTCTTACACCTAATTTGTCTTGCAAAAGTGCTAAAAATATAAAATTGGGTAGAATTCATGCCTAAATCACTAAGATAACAATCACCAAAAAAAAAAGAATTTTATCTTAGTAAAAGTAGTAGTAGTAGTTCGCAGTTCCTGGGTTCCTAGATACAGAGAATCCTAGTTAGGGTTCAGGATCTAAGTATGTGATTGTTGGACGTAATTTATATATTTTATTTATTTATCCTAGAAAATCTCTAAGGCGAGAACAAAAAGATAGGTTTAACGGGTTTTGACGGGCCCGATAGCTCAGTTGGTAGTGTCCCTGCCTTCTGAACTGAGGGCTGTGGGTTCGATCCTACCCAGGACAAACATTTGTGTGATGAACATAGATGTTTGTTCTGCGTCTGGGTGTTATATTGTATTCTATGTATGTATTTAAAAACAAAAAAAGTATCTAAGTATTATATCAGTAATCTGGTTCCCATAGTACAAGCTATGCTTAGTTTGGGGCTAGATGGCGCTGTGTGAAATGTCCACACATATATTTTTATTTTATTTTATTTATTTATTTATTTATAGCAGTAATGCTAAAAACTTGACTTTAGTACTGAAACCTTGATCATTAAACGTCATTCAAAGAATACAAAAAATAAAAGAGCAACCATGTTGGCTCACAACACGATTTATTTAATTGTACCTTAGCATTTTACTAAACAGTTCCAAACTGACTGACGGTTCCTTTTCAGTGTGAAAAATTCATTTTTACAATGATTGGCGGGTGGGAAACGTTGGGTACAAAGTAGCTTTATTTTGTCTCGTGCAATTAGACGGCAAAAGGTGATTCATAATGTTAAGAACGATGTTTTGTTCAGAATTCACATCCCAACGTATTTCATGAAATAAAAGCGAAAGAGTTCTTACAAGCAATTATATGACTTATAAAGACAAATTTTTAAGTGATACTGTTACGACAATAAGTTCTTTATTATGCCAATTTCATTAGCAATTCTTATAGCTTGTCTATAATAAAGTCACAGTAATTATCGCGTGGATAAGTATTATTCAGTTGCGGAAGTATTCAGCGCGCTTTTACTGAGTACGAGATCTGTGGTAAGCAAGTTACCTGTAAGCAAATAAAATTGAAAGCTGTCAAAATATTCTTTGCAATAAATAATCGTTAAAAAAAAAGACATTGTTCTGTTAAACATTACGCCTATGTTCTGCGATAAAATAATAATTAAAAATAGTGAGTAATAAAAATTTCATCGGTTGTAGCGTATGGCCTTGTCAGATAATTATTACATTAATGTAACAGTCATGGAATTAGCTATGTAAATAGGAAAGAGCCTGTGTTGTAGCTAGATCGTGGAAAGGAGCGCTAATTTTAGCTTAAGTACACTACAAGTTTAAATAATATAATAATGCTGGCTCGGATATGTTCCATTTTCTGTATGCGAAGTTTGTACTTGTGCTGCATATGGTAAACTTTTATTAATTAGGTTAGGTTTAAAGAAATTTATTCTCAAATAAGACAATGTCACTTCCATGAGAACATAGTTACACTTACAATTATTATACATACATACATTCGCCGTCACATAAAATAATGTAGGTAGGTAACAATATAAATACGTGCTAAGTAAAATTATATAAAGTACATTTATCATCGATATTTAATTTAGAATATTTACTTCGGCAGTGGATCCGCCATCATAAGGTATTGAGTCAACTTCCTCTTGAAAACGTTAAATGAATGTAACTTTTTAATATGTGAGGGTATTTTATTATAAAGTTGTGCTCCTTCAAAAGTAAGCATTGTTTTGCCATAATTCGTTCGAGGCTTCGGAAGTACAAGAAGGCTACCGCGACGGTTGCTGCGTTTGGAAACCTGTTTTACTTTGGTGAACGTTATGTTAGTGTGGACATCCCTGTTGAGTGTTTTGTGAATAAAAATGCAGATGTTATAATTATATAATTTTTTGATGTTCATTATTTTTGTTTCGGTGTAGATTGTTTTTGTTGGTGTTAAATAATGATAGTTAAAAAGCATTTTGACAATTTTGTTTTGCAAGACTTGAAGTTCGGCTAATTTTGTTTTGGTAGCACTTCCCCAAACTTCAATGAGGTAAAGTAGGTGTGGTTTTACCAGTGCATTATAAATTGTGAATCGTAATTTGCGGGGAACACATCGAACAATGTTACGAAGCGAACCGAGGAGTGTTACTAATTTTTGTTTTATATGTTCGATATGGATATTCCATGTCAGATGGGTGTTCATATGCCAACCAAGGTATTTTTCGTGTGATTTCTGCTGTAGGAGAACATTACTGATTGTCAAAGGTGCGTGTGGGGGTACAGGTTTGTTTTTGGCTTTAAATATTACGTAGCAAGTTTTGAACATATTAATAGTTAGTAAGTTGTATTGAAACCAATTGTGTAGGCTGTTTAGGTCTTTTTGAGCTTGTGAGACTATTTCATGTATGGATGAACCAAAGTAAAATAAGCAAGTGTCATCAGCATAGAGAGTTAAATGCCCTTTCAGGCCTATGTCATGAATATTATTAATATACGTCAGAAAGAGTAAAGGACCCAAAATAGAGCCTTGAGGGACTCCGCACGTTATTGATTTTGGACAACTTTGGAAGTTACGGTCTATCTTAACTACTTGCGATCTCTTTGTTAAGTAGGATTCAAACATCTGAAGGGCTTTGCCAGTGATACCAATGGTTTTTAATTTATTTAGAAGCAAATTGTGATTTACTGTATCAAAAGCTTTTTTTAAGTTTATAAAGATTCCAAGTACTACATTCTTTTTATCAATCATATGTTTGGTTTTAGTGATAAGATCAATTGTGGCCGTTAGTGTGTTACTTTTGGACCTAAACCCATATTGCCTTTCAGAAATGTAATGAAATGATTCTAAATATTTTACTAATCGTGTGTGCAAAATATTTTCTAGAATTTTTGATAATACTGGCAATACTGAGATAGGCCGATAGTTACCTGGGTCTGTTTTAGGCCCTGATTTGTAGATTGGAGTGACTTTCGCAATTTTTAATGTGTCCGGGAAATTACCATCAATTAACAGTTTATTAAAGCACTCGGTTAATTTACTTGTTATTAGATCTTTTATACACTTTATTACCTTCGTACTGATTCCGTCTAAACCAACACTACAATTGGAATCAAGACTATCAATAATTTTCATAATTTCTGTTTCGGTACATGGTTCTAAAGCTGACATTTGAGGGTTTGGCGTAGAAAGTAGTGGTAAAGCAGAAGTATAGTTGTCATGAAATTTTTTAGGTATTTCATCAGCTAAATGTGGACCTATGGTAGAGAAATAGTTATTAAATATTTGGCAAATATCATTTAGATCTGTTATTTCTTTAGAATCTATTACAAGTTTTGGAGGAATACAACCTTGTTTAATTTTGTTATTCGCTAAAGTGTTCACTAGGTTCCACATTTTTTTTGGCTTGTTGGTGTATTTGTTAAATTCTTTAAAGTAGTATGAATAATTAGTTGCTAAACGCTCTCAGAACTATAACATTGGTTTAATAAAACACACAATCATTATCATCATTATTATGATCATCATTAACAGCCTGAAGACGTCCACTGCTGAACATCACATAGTGTGTGGCCGACCTACGCTGCGTCTTCCGGTTTGTGGTCGCCACTCGAGAACCTTTCTTTCCCATTGGTTGTCAGTTCTACGAGCGATGTGGCCTGCCCATTGCCATTTCAACTTGCTAATCCTAAGAGCTATGTCCGTCACCTTAGTTTGCCTGCGGTATTATTATCAACTGTTATCATTTATAAATCAAATCAAATCATTTATTTGTAACATTCTCTTAGGTAAGAAAACACAAGGGAATTATAATTAGATAATTATCATGCAACAACAAATCAGCATCAATACTTTCATAAAAAGTGATAAGCCTCAGAACCCTATGCTAAGCTAAAAGCCTGTGTTATCATGATGAAGAAGTACCTTCCATTATAAAACCGCCAAGGATTGAGGACGTAGTTCGGCCAAATACTCGAAACGTAGGTGCACAAGTAACTAATTACACTGCCTTGAGGGAAGTTCATTCGAAATAGAGTATGCCATAAAATAAGTACAAATATACAAAAGCGTGTACAACTTAACTTGATGAAAGTTCTCCAGCATATGATTTACAAAGTTAACAAGACTACGCTGGTACATTATGTTTGTAGAATGTTGCATGGTTGAGTTGGCACTTTTTAATTTCAGTTGGAACTTACCATAATGAAATTGTATAAAAGTTTAATGCGTTCCCAACCTAAATGTAAAAGTGACACTTCATATGTTTGTTTTGCGTGGCTTTTGGCGGAAATTTTGCACTCAGATAGCTTTCACGATCATGATCAACATTATTTTTTTTAACTCGTGGAAAGTTCCCGCAGTTAATTCGCTGGTAAATGGTGGCCTCTAGTTTTGTGCCTAAAATTGTACCTTTACCACTGTATAAATAATAGTACCACCGTACCTTTACACTTTACAATAAATAATAAAAAATCTCACTCAAAACCTTTGACCTTGAAATAAAATCGTTCTCATTGGTTAAAAAAATCGTAATTACCTAAAACTTTTATCGCCGCATACCATCGCTTTAAAAGGTACGCAGATAAAAACCATTCGAAGCCATAACAGCTTCCTCCTTGAAATCCTTAATTTCGTACATTACGTAAACCGTGAGGTCAATGACACGAGGCCCGGCGAATACGACCGCCAGAACACTGTTATTTGGCGAAAGAAAGATTTATATGGACATGCGCAATTTTTTTTACTTTGCTAAGCTAATGCCTGTCTGGAATAAAGTTTGACAGCTCCTTAGTTCGCACTTATCCCTCTAAAACGTATAACTAAACACGTGTCTGTACTAAAGTTTGATGAAAATGAAATTTCTATACGTAGTACTGGTGATGATAAGAGAGTATGCTGCAGCTGCAGAGTATGACACAAATTCAAAGTTCGCCGCGCAGCACATCTAATTTTTGCTCCTGCGCAGCGTTTTGCGCCGACTTCCGCCATTGAGCTTGAATCGCACTAAGCATTATTGTGTCCGAGACTCCGAGTCCGACATACCGCAGTAGGCGCAGTAATGTACAGATTCCACAGGCTTGCAGATGGTATGGCTACTTCATGTTATGTCAGGTGCTAGTGTGTGTTTTAGCGATGGTGACTAAATGGTGTTTAGCATTTTAGCGATTTGAAACGTGACAAAACATAGGAAATGTTACTCGGTGGAGTTCAATATTTTTGTTTAGTGCTTCCTTAAATAGCACAGTAACAAAAACAAGTGAAGAACAATGTAGTTTGTTGACATAAGTAATGAATAACGTACAGGTTATTAATACAAATACATTTAAAATAGATCATAGTGAATTTGATGAAAATACGGCCAATGATGTCATACTTTTTAAATAAAATAATTTAATTCATTTAATTGTCGCATCCATAGTATTCTATCTTCAAAACCAGCTGACGCGAAAGACGGGTCGCACTCGGCCGGCTGTCAGCTTGATCGAATCCCCAAAACCAGATTAACGCGGACCCTTTTCCGTGAAACAATCATAAAGAGAGCAATGAAATGTGTCAGTTCAAGTTATATTGGACTCTGTGAAATGTGGTGTGAATCAATTATGGTGGTCTGTCACCTGCTACGTTTCACAAATTATAATTAAGTTGAAAGTACCCACTTTTGTTTAAACTGCCAAAGTAATTAATATGAAAGTGGTTACAATGATGGGAACCCTTCTTATAAATAAAGCAGTTATAAGAAGTAATGTCCTGCTTCTTATTTTTTTCAGTGGTACTGAAACGCGAAGATGTATTTGGTCTCAGTCGTCAGAAGCTGTGATAGAAATGAAATTCACGAGAAACTTTGTGATTTAAAACTTCAGATGGCAAGTAATAAACAGTAGGTGTTGAAACTGTCAAATCCATACAGATCATGATCGGTTCCAAGTCCAACCAAGTTACACAATAGCACCACTGAAATAATTTGAACAACTCAATACAAATGTGAAGTTAGTAAGACGCCAGACCCACCCATCACCCATAGACCTAGGGTACAGAAATATTCTAGATCTGTGGGCTCAACAATATTATAAATATGCAAATGATAAGTAATTTAAATTGAGCGCGCGCTGGTGATAATTTGTGTGTGATTAGGTCCTGGGATAGGACATTTTTAACCTGGGAAATTTGACATATATCCTGTGAAATAGATATTATGTTCTACACGGGTAAAACCTCGAGGCGCAGCCTATTACTTATACCTGTAACTTCTTCCATTACCTTAAATTACATGCCGTTTTCCACCGATTTTCCATATTACATACACCTCATAAAATACCTATTCCCTCTGTTTAAACCAGGTCACACGGCAACGTGTGTTACAATATTTTACAAGGGTTGCCACCCGAGCAACGTTGTTTACACCAATTTATTATCCCAGATGGTATTTGGAACGTTTTTGTAAGTTAAATACCCATTAATAAAGCTTTTTGTTAAGCCGGCCTTAGAGTTTAACAGTTCACAAAATCGGTATGATATTAGAGTGTTTTTATACTTGTGATTGGGTAAGGTTTTATTGAAATTAAAATAATTTTCGGACACTATTTGTTTGCTTGCGAATCACGGTATCTGTTAGCTCCCTCGACGCATATAATCTTTGCGTGAGATAAAAGTTATAACTATAATATACTTAAAATAAAGTTTTTAGATGTTTTCTCTGTCCACCTGACCAAATACATCAAAAATAAACCGCAGGATGAATTTTAAAGCCGTTTGTTGTAATGACTTTGGGAGTTCTGCCCGCCTAGCATGTTCACTGCGACAACATTTTCTTGTGAGAGAACGTAACAAGACTATGGTAGCGCCTAAGTGTGTCTCACTCTAGAAGTAGAAGTGACAAGTTTTCCCGTGGTGCGCATGCTAGGTGAGCTGGAGGTCTAGCAAGACGCCTTTCCAGGTTTAACGCCAAACGATAACTCAAAATGTATGGAAATGACATTTCTGAAATGACTTACTTTTCCGCAGCTAATGTCATTCCAATACATTTTGCAGCTAGCGTTTGGCGCTAACGCTAATGGAAAGGTATCTTTACTAGACCCCTCCGGGCCGGTTCTTACAACTAACTATTTATAGAGTTTCGTTGAATCTAGTAAAGTGATTGCAGGCAACCCTTGGCGGTTGTGTAACCTGCATGCATATTGAACAAGTTGAGGTCTAGCGCTTGAGAACAATTGATTTCAAGGTGCAAATAATGAATAATCCAATCGTCATTCAGATTGGACGTGTGCGTAGAGGCCTTATTTTATCTTCACCACGTATATTTATAGAAACGGACTTTGATAATACTAGTCATTTCTAATAGAATAGTCTCAATATATTGCGTACATTACAACAAATCTATATGGCAAGGCATGAAGTTCAATTGGTTCAAGGTCGTATTTTAATCTTTGGCACGCAAACTTAATTTAGTAATTACAACATTTACACATCGTAATCAGTCCAATATGTTTCCACAGCCGGGGCCTTCTCTCACAGGGAGAGAGAATAAGCCGCCACCTTGGTCAAGTGCGGGTTGGTGGATGGTACATGTTCTCGAATGTTGTGATCTTGAACATGCCGGTTCCCTCACGACGTTTTCCTTCACCGTTTTAAGAGGGACTGCAAATTCTGATCGTAGCTTAAAAAGTCATTGGCATCGGTGAAGGGCAGAAAGGCATTCGAACCAGGTGGCGTCGGTTAAAAAACACACGGGTTTCCGATACTAGACACTAATTTGATGAATGGTGCAACAAATTTAAAGCGAGTATCAAATGACGCTGGATTTGTATTTGTGCACAGCAATTTTAGTCATAAAATTATTTCCTTGCTGCGGGTAGCTAGCTAATACGGAACATGACTGAACGGCATGAACGGAAATGTCTAAAATGAAGCCAAGTAAGTTGAAGGTAAACGGGCCTCTAGTTTTCACATAAGCCGAAACAAACACACCATAAACTAATAATGTCAAAGGCAGCAAACAAGGTTTCGTAATACGGCCCACCTGATGGGAAGCGGTCACCGTAGCCTTAACACCCGAGGTGTCACCACCAATGCGTTGCTTACCTGTAGGACTCTTTAAACCCTCCTTTTAAACTGCTCCATGTAGCTATAGCTCTACACATAAACACGAAAAAGATAAAATATAAAAAACTGAACTTTGAACCGATCCAAAGAGTACGAGATAGATCCAAACCGACAAAAAATGACTGTACAAAGTATACGCCTACGATATTCCGCCAAAGGTAACCTTGAAAAGGCATCACCAGCCAGTCAACTACGAATTAATATATTTACACTGTATATTTCATTAAACAACACGAAGGCGACAGCCTACGTGTTGTGGCAGTTGAACAGGTCGGCTCATAACTCGGAGGCGGGAGGTTCAATTCCCGCGACAGGATAAGTATTTATCCACAAAAAAAAAAAGCGCAAATACTTGTTCTGTGTCTGGGTGTTGTGGGACCATGGTCCTCGTAGTTCCTGGACTAACGAAGCTAACTCGGATTCCCTGTATCTAGGGATAGATACAGGGAATCCGAGTTAGCTTCCAGGATCAATTATGAATGTGATCGTTGGGCGTTATTTATTATATTTTCATTTTTTTATACTTATATATCAGGACTTACTGTGTCATATTATAATGTTTATGGTTTTACTTAATGAAAGTGACAACTATAATTATTAATTATTGCGATAGAGTACGAGTAATAAGCAATTAAACTCCGTAGTATCGTCATGTTTTACGCGTTTATTTAACTTGGTATTAGTTACGTGTGATATTGCCGATAATTATGGCCGAGCGGTTTGATTATGATTTGCCATGAGTGGCGGTGCGATTTTAAACCTTATATCGTGGTAATAAGGTTTAGAATATAGGCATTTATGTACTTATTTAACCTTGTTGAAAATCCATGACATGTTAAATAAAAATTCTTACTTAATTTTACTATTTAAAATCTGCTGCAAAATCTACAGACCTTTACAATTTCTGTAAAAGAAGAAAATGGAAGAAAGAAGCTATTTATTTGTACAAATAAATGGTAACAAATTATAAGTCACTAGTTCAAGTTTATTTTTTCTCTGTGGAAACATCATTAGCCTCATTTGATATCGATTCATCTTTACTTCCCTTTCTATTTCGAAAGAGACACATACTATACGTCGGTATAACATTATTTAAAGTACCAATAACGCCCAAGCTAAAAGTTCATTCGACATAAATCGTTCCCGATCCGATCCTATGGAAACCCTCTAGAGAAATATTGGTACAGAAATGCTTTTTTACAGCGGAAAAGGCCTAAGTTTATCTAACAAGTAAAGAGAACCGTTATTCAATAGCGTAATACGTTATCCTTGTTGGAAACAGAATAAAGGGAAACACAAACAGGGCTCAGTGTTTTGTTGTAGATAGCGCGTGATGTAATGAAATACTCATTCCTTGAGCAGCGTGCAGAGCCGTTGGCTACATTTGTTGAAAAGTAGTTTTACGAGTGTGGGTGGTGCGAGAATAAAACGAAATAAACTACAGCTAAGTTCTACTTAATAAAAAATATTTTGCCAAATATACATAGCTTTAAAAACCCCGTCAAAAAGAATAACAAAGAAAATCTTTAGGAATATCGATCATGTAAAAATCAGCCGTATTTGTCTGTGCCCACAGACAATGATAGAAACACAAATTATTACACATGCATAGATCTATATATCAGGATATGCCCGAAGGAACATTTTATTTACTCAAAATGGTGTGGGGAAAAGTCAGCGCCATCTCTTAGATTACTCAGGAAATACGATGAGAACGGCCCTATCGCTGCCATTATGTCCGTCAATGTTTATGTTTACAATGATTATCCCAAATATAAATTCGATTATTTTCGTACAAAACGGAGTGTAATATTGAAAATATTGACTTACTTGTAGTTTGTGCAACCCTTCACAACACAACTTGGCATATTTTCTTTGAGACACACGACCGATATCTTCTCACTTCCAACACAGACTGGGCGCTAGTGGATGTCAATCTGTGAAATTGACACCCTCTTTGAAGCGACGGTTTAATCTGTCATTAGGCCTGTCCTTATATATATGTCTATGTACACATGTTAAACTTTGACTACTACACGACCGATATCTTCTCACTTCCAACACAGACTGGGCGCTAGTGGATGTCAATCTGTGAAATTGACACCCTCTTTGAAACGACGGTTTAATCTGTCATTAGGCCTGTCCTTATATATATGTCTATGTACACATGTTAAACTTTGACTACTACACTACTATGCGTGCGTCGGGCATTGATGTTTCTGTCAGATCGAATGGAATGTTATACTTTTTGGTAAAGAGTTAGTAAGTAAGTAGCTTTTGGTGGCAGAAATGAGACCCTTTATAAAAAATAAAGCTTTCAGTGCTAATCGGTGTATAACTTTTGGACTTCTGTTCAAAAGCTTACTACAGTCTCACTTCAAGGATTTGCCACGCAACATGAATTAAGATAAAATAGAATAAAATTCATTGAACTGCTTGATAAAACGGTTTGGTATTGATTTGTCAGGTCATGTACACTGTACACGAGTTTGGCAAAGGTCAATGATAAAGTGAAATTTTTGTACAAACCTACTGTACGATCAGTAAAACATTTCTTTTTTATTGCGACTTTCGATTCTGGGAACAACTACAATTAAAACGAAGGTCAATCTAAGTCATTCACCTTTCGTATTTAATTTATTGCTTATAAGTACTAAAATATGTATAATGTATAAATCATTAGTAAGAAAAATGCAACTTTGTTTTTATTAGCATGGAATAAACTCGCTACCGCATTATCAACCTCATGTACCAAGACATAAAGCTCAAAAAAGCTTGGGTACAAACACAACAAGTCAGACTCCTTTGAAGGGTGATTATCAAAAAGTGCCTAAAAAAACATAATTTCTTTGGCGCAGTTTTTTTTTACTTATTTTCAAAAATTAAATAACATACTTTGTAAAGGTCTCTAAGGCCTACATTTATGTGTTATTCGCCTCAAAATCTATCGAGCCGATTCGAAGTTTTAACGATTTTAAACCATAGAAATTAGACATGTACCAAAGAAATTAGAAAACGTACCAAACAAATTAGGAAACATGCCAAAGAACTTAGATTTGTTAACAATGGAATAAGAAATTACATTAAATACATTATTTTTCAGGTAAAAAAATATAGTAGGTGTACCTATTAAATAAAACAACTTATAATTTTTGTTTATTTGACATTATTTTAATTATCACATGTAATATCAATCCAGTATCACTTCGAGACGTTTATTATGCTGTTTCTATCTGTAGTAAAATTTCCAAAATGATTTCTGTTGCGTTTTCGTATTAATTTTTGATTTTTACCTGTCATCTTACTAACAGACAAAATTTTCTTCGCAGCTTTTCTTTTATGCTAACTCTCTCTGTTTTGCTTTAAAATCCTCATCTTCTGGGGCGCTCCTAATTCTTTCTAATCTCTTGTGCACAGCTAGTCTTTCTTTTCTTTTCCAACATTTTCTTTTTTGTTTTCTGCCTGTCTTCTCTCGTGTAGTTATATATTGCATCGTAATCACTAACTTTGACATTATGTTATTTTGTGTATTTTGTTAGCTGACTTCTTTTTACGTTTTGCCATAAGTAATTTTATATTTACCTTGTGCTCTGAATCAAGGGGAATTAATATAGTATAAAACAGTTCTACCAATATTTTATAGTCAGCCTGTACTTCCAGGTTTTATTATTTCACCAGCAGGATAGGTAAAGAAAGGCATAGCATAGCAATACATATGCATAATATACTATCTGACTTTGAATTGGTATATTATCCCGAAAGGGGGTAAATCTACACTCCAAGTTAGACAATGTATCTCCGACGACTTTTCTAAATTAATAGTTTTTCATTGAAGAAAAATGCCGTATATTGTTTACGATCGAAGATAGCCTTAGCGCAGCTGGGTGGTTGAACTTCGTCCTGGACCAAATGCATTATAAATGAATTTAATAACTAGTGTTTAGAAATGAATTTATAGTATTAGTAGTAGTCCATGGAGGTTTGAAACACGCAGTTTCAAGTAAGGCTGTCACAACTTTTTTTTTCTTATATTTTGGTTGCACACTTAGTGTATTTAGCTAGTGTCAAGTATTGTAATTTTTCATCAATGTTAATAGAATATTTTACGTGAAGTCAAGTCTTAGTCATAGTCATAGTCCAGTCTAAGTCAGGTAGTCATACTCCAGTCTCAGTCATGCTCCAGTAAAGCGGTGGCAACTTTACTAGAAGCTTCTATGGAATTTTGGAACCAACACCGAAAATCACGTTTCACCACATTATATCACTTGCCCACACTCATGCTCGTACTTCAGCACTTAATGCGTAAAACGCCACCAATTTTAAGCATTAACACTGGAAAAAGCACCAGTTTTGAGAAATAATACAATGCAACGACGTGAACTTTTCCGCGTTCCCGCCAAAACTCCCAAGTGTCACAACTTGTGGGATATCATGGTCCCTGCCCCCTCCCTTTTCGGGAAAACATACCAATCCAAGGTCACCTTGTATATTATAATTATCACAGTTAAATTGATTAATTTAGTTATTGTATATAATAATATATAATATGTGTGGACAATTCACACAGCGCCATCTAGCCCCAAACTAAGCATAGCTTGTACTATGGGAACCAGATAACTGATACAATACTTATATACTTTTTTGTTTGTAAATACATACATAATGGCACAATAAATTTAGTTGTCCAAAAAAATTACATATTAAATGGCGCCATTATACAAATTAGTGTCAGTTTAAAACAACATAAGCTTAGTGTAATAGACATTTGAATGCATTTAACGTTTTCTTAATGGTATTTACTATGTTATTGATCTTATTTCTAATTCCTTTGTACTAACGCTGATTTCATTGGCGCAATATGCCAAAGAAATCCAAAGAAATTAGGGCCAAAGAAATTAGAAATCATCAATGATTATTTATTTTCACAAACAGCTGATGTACGATTACAACCTTTTATTGCCATGTGCGCACTGTTTGACTGAGGAAATGTGCACAAAAATATGCAAGCATCAGAAACAAATAATAGCAAGACCATAACCATCGAAGAAATTAGGCACTTACCGGGCGAAACTCCGTTATGTGTTGGAAAAAAAAATATTTCTTCTCGCATTGTAACGAATGCGCACTTCTGCTCCTGGTGTTGAATAGCACGTGACTAAAGGGTGCGGGGAAGGTCGGCAATATGTCCCCGTGGTCCTTTTAAGCAGAGTAGTTACACAGTTTCTGTGCGCCAAAGATATTAGTATTTTTACCTCGGACAAAATTGTTTGTGTTATAATTTAAATACAAAACCTAATAATGAATATAAAACTTTTTTTTAAATACCGTAAGTATTTGTCATCAATATGACATATACATTTTATTCTTATTCTTCTTTTATAAGCGAGTTTTTTCTGATAAACAAATACAGGTAAGTAATGGACGCGCCAAAGAACTTAGGATATTCATCTTCAAATAAATATTATCTCTTTCTTTTATATAATTACACAGACTATTACTAATTCATTATAACACCTGTACGATACATTTTCGAATAAAAAATACACAACTGTGGAAATCAAATGTTTTAATAGATTTTCAGCCTTAGCCGCTCCTCAATTGCGACGTTTGATAATCACCCTGAAGAGGTTTTTAGATAAAATGACAAGTCAGTAATTCCTATACGGGACATGATGAATGCGTTCGCTGTAACGAACAATAAAAACAGGATTTAACGTAAAAGTGCAAGCTCGACTGATACTGACCGAGGACTAGTCATACAGGAAAGATTTAAAAAACCGGTCAAGTGCGAGTCGGACTCGCGCACGAAAGGTTCCGTACCATTACCTAATAAAAAAGTTTTTTTAGGATTTGTTGTTTTAGCAGCAAACGAATTGTATCATCTGTGAAAATTTCAACTATTTAATTAATTCCGTCCATCTGTCTCATAAAACACCGTTTATGAGACAGACGGACGGACAGCGGAGCCTTAGTAATAGTCCGATTTACCCTTTGCGTACGGAACCCTAAAAGTTTTATATGTACAAAAAAAGAACTTTAAGATGTATACTAGACAAGACATCCCTAACTGGCACTATCGACCACATCAAGTACGCCGACCAGCATACATTTCGCTCATCCGAAGCTGGACACGCAAAGCAACTGCACGTGTATTTCAATACAAATTATGATCACCGATAGACTGAGCATTGTTCTGTAATATGGGCCACAGAGTCCCAGAAGACAAGCCATGTCTTCCAGCCAAGTGGATGTACCTAGCTGGATACTTCTTTCCTGGCTGGTCCACTCGAAACGGACACAAAGAAAAGAGGCCTCTAAAAGAGGTCACTAAAAACGTACTACAAAATAGATAATATTTTATAACATCTTTTTTAAATAAAAATCGCGCACATGCAAAATTATCTAATTTGTACAGCTTTTATAATACTTTCTACATGTGTAGGCAACTTTAGCTAAGTAGATACTTAGTTGCCTAGCCTAGTCTGAGTGCTGGCTGAGGTCACCCAATGTTGTCATTGCTTTGCGCGAATTGTAACTATTCGTAGTCTATATGCAAATTTTTATTCCCTATTATTGTATATATATAATAGTGTCTAATTTAAAAGTCTACTGCGATGTCTACGACACTTTCCGATGAGGACATTTTAGCGACGGCGAATTCAGAAGAATAGCAGTAAGTTCTATAGAACTACCTATAGTGCTCTGAATGACGTCATACGTCGGGCCTTCGGAAACATTAACGTCGCAGCTGTCTTAGAGCCCAATGGCCTCATTCGCGACGACGGTAAAAGGCCCGATGGTATGACGCTCATCCCCTGGAAGATGGACCGGCCTTTAGTGTGGGACGCCACCTGTGTTGATACACTGGCACTGTCCCATCTTCCGGACACGTCATACCAGGTAGGCGGCGCTGCTACGGCTGCGGAATCCGCCAAGCGGCGCAAATATTCTAGCCTTGACAGAGGCTTCATATTTGTGCCGTTTGGCGTAAAGACACTGGGGCCGTGGGGACCGGGAGCCTTCGACATTTACAAGGATTTGGCGGGGCGTTTGGTTGAATCGGCACGTGACCAAAATGCTGGCATCTACTTCGGTCAAAGGATCAGCCTCGCTATACAGCGGGGCAACGCTGCCAGCATTATGGGTACGTTGCCCGATTCCATAGATTGCTTGAACTATCTATAGACCTTTTACAGACTGTAAATAACTATATATTTTAATTTAAAATTTCATGTGTCCAATAAAGAGACTACCTATAAGTTTAAAAAAGAAATCCGTAACTATCCCATTAATACTGACACTTTCATTATTAAGTTGTTATAAGAATATAATTTCACTCGGTGACGCTGTATCTTTATAGACGCTGTAGAGGTCGCGAGAGACCAACAGCTTAGCCAGTTCTAATCAACCAGCACAAATTGTACACTACGAAAATAAATATTATCTGGTCGTACAACTCTGAACTCCTATTAAGCGTAACTGATACTACGAGCCTAACAATGGCGTAGGTGCTCGGAAATCCCAACCTTATCAAAGGGCAGTGAATACGGGTACCTACTGTTACTTGTCTCTTTCACTCTTGTAGCGGGAGGAAGGGATGACTGACTGTTTCGATAAAAGTAGGGGCTTATGTATTATAATTATAATCTAATGATAATGACAGTGAGTTATTCATTAATCTATATAAAAGTATTCTATTTTGCAATTTAAATACTCTCAACGAGCTTGTAAAAGCATTTTAATTACGAAATAACTTTTTTTTAAAGTCTGAACTTGCGTTACACTAAAAAAAAAGAAACAAAATCATTAATTTTAAACTTGCTGTTAATAATTTTTTTATTTAACCTCGTACAATGCATAATGTAGAAAAAAAATAACCAGCACTTAGCAAAATTGTTTGAATTGAAATCTTCTTTCACAGTATCACAGTACCTTCTATTATAATTATTCTTAGTTTAACATTATTTGTAACAATAATTCTTCACACCACCGCGGCCTTAGCGGTCTAGTTTGCATTATCGAGTATATCGGTGTGGTCTGATTCCTATGATAAGCTTATGAGGTTTTCCCGGTATCATGTTATATATATTGCGACAGCTGTTGGTTAACGAGAAATGAATCGATTGAATTGTTTTCTGATGCATTGGGAAATTTAATACAATGTTCAAACGAAATTTTAATGTGAAAACTACTTGATGAATCGATCCAAAAGTATAAGTTCTGTAGGCCTAGCACGAATATTTACGCGCGCGTAAGTCTAAAGTTAACGTTAAACCCCCCCCTATTACGATTGCGTCTGCCGCTCAACTGCTGTCAAACTTCATACAATTTTGACAGCAGTTGAGCGGCAGACGCGCGTCAGCAGCGCTGCTAGCTCAATCGTAATAGGGGGGCCATGCTAGGGCTACTGAGGTAATAACCTAAATTACAAACCTCGACCCCTAGTAAAAATTTTTTTTTACAAACAATCGATTCGCTACTCCAAAAGAGACTAGCGTGGTGAATATGATAACATCGCGGAAGCACCATTGGGGTAGAAAAAATTGAAGGTATGACACTATCATCTCTATTCTTAAAAATACCTCGCAATACGACTTGTGCGTGACCCTAAAACATTACTGGGTCATAACGTAAGGGATTCCATACTAGTATAAAACAAAATTAAACCCTAACAACGCCCCACGCCATAGTGTAATAAATTAATCTATGCCCATGCTTTTCTTTTATCTCTGGCACTTGTTACCTTTAAGCCCTGTCTTTACTATTTACTGGCCAGATAATGTATTTTCTGATAATAATGTTTTTAACCCAGTTTCAGTAGGCCAACGTCGGCGAACAACGATTCTAAGCTTCTTCAACTCGATGGAAAATCGATGAAATAATTGCAGACTGAAAATCGGTTTGAGTAGGTTGTTTTAAGCCTTTTTTGCTCGAGTTCAGATTTATGGGGGTTCGAAATACAAAACAACCATAGAGAATAAATCATTAACAATTACGTTAGCAATCATTCTCCTTATTTTTGAAACAAGGAAACCTTTGAGCATTTATAAAAATGCGCTAAGAAGGAAAGGGATTGACGGAATATTGGTTTACGCAGGGCATTTGGATTAGACATAGTTGTAGTTAAGACTTTGAAATTTTAAATGTAACGTTTTTTAACAATTTGACAGAACATCGATACAACGTGAACGAGCGAAAATTGAATTCATCGATGCGAAACATCTCTCTACTCTACCAACGTAAAATCTGCACTTTTTTGCGCTTTTAAAGTGGATTACGGTTTATGTAGCTCATTATAATTAGCAACGCTCAGTAATGTATTTTTAAATTGCATTTCATGCACCTGATAATGCAAGTATTGCAATTTCGTACCCATATAATTTGTAAGGCTTTCTACACAAAACAGCTGTGTTTTGTGCTTTCTATTTCTTATTATGCTCTATTATGTTTCTGCATGAAAGAAAACTTAGCTCCTTCAGCTTATTATTCTGTTTATTGTTCCTTTATACATAATTAATTGCTCTACATTGTTATTTTACCATTTTCCCTGATCCTTACTAATTCAGTATCACAGATTAAAATCTTTTTTGGCTACTTTCCTATAGTGTTTCCATCTGTCATTATCATTCAATGGGTCCGTATCTTTTACACTTAGAACCCAAAGACATATGATAACCCAGAGCATTAATTTTCCCGCGTGATTTGAATAATTACTAATGCTAATGCTATAACACGTACTATTGAACTTTTGCTCACGCTACCTACGGAACATCATGTAAGCCTACCGATTATAAAAAATCTAAATAAAGTTTTAAAGCTTTTGTTGGTCATTATAATTCGCTTTTGACCACCAACCCACCTGGGGAGGAGGGATCAAATCGTAAAATTCCTGTGCACAATCTCCGAAATGGATTCTTTAGAAGATGGACAGACTTGATACTGGAGGAGTGAAGGCCGTCTCTTCCACTTAGGTCATTGAACAAATCCTAACCTTCGGTTTCACTGAGATAACCAACGGATTCAATATCTAATTAGTACTGCTTCTCATCAGATAGATAACTCTTACATAATATTTCCTGAGCCGAGTTAGACCCAAATCCTTGCTTGAAAGCCTTGGGCTCTTTCCAAATAACATGTCATTCCACCGCCACCGGAATACCTCTCCCGCCACTTGATGCTTTTGGAAGGTATTAATTTTGTTTGGCGAAAACCCAACTATTGAATTGCCGATTTCGAACGAACCAAAACTGTTTGCGACTTCAGAACTTAAACGTTATAATAAACCTACTTGCTACCCCGAATTTTAGGGTTAACTGGGTATATTTATTATTCAGGCATAGATTAATAATTTTACGTTTGTTTAACCTCCACGTTTTGGTTAAGTTTTTTGATTTATGGTAATGGTCAAAAATACTAACAAATTCTAACCAACACGGCTTAATACCTTATAGATAAAAAACCCACCCTAATTTATATCGCATTGGCTGTGGTCACGAGCTAACATTGAACTATAAAATTACAAATAAAAACATATTAGTTGTTACAGTAATTATTTATAACAATAAATAAAATTACAATCGTACTTGCGAAAGTTTTTATAACATTAAATTTATTTATTTTAATAACCTATAAACGTATTTGAGAATTCTTGCATAATTAAGTATTTATTATCTTTGGCCGTCTCCTAAGGCATAGATAGATGAGACGGTCAAAATTAGAGCAGTATTGATGCAAGAACAAACTGCCCCAGTCAGGTTGCATTATTGCAGTGAGCGTTGCTTGACTTGGTAAGATCACTAAGCTTGCTTCATCAAATCATTACGATATAAAGTATACTTAGTACCTATTAAAACCTTTTAAGATTGCGTAAGACAAAAACTTGTTTGGCTAGTAGTTGCAGTTTTAAAGGTCAATTTTATATTTTTAAGCGATTATCTATTCAAAACACCAAGGAATTTTGTAGCTTATTACCATAACTTTGTTAAGAGGATACTTATGGGTAAAATGGGGCTATTGGCTGTCTGAGTGAAGGTCAAGATAATAGGTACAATTTTCGAAAACACATTAAGATAAATAAATGATTGGAATATTTACAAAGAAATGTACTAAATTGTCTTCCTTAATTATCCAGTATAACTGGTTTGGTTTTCGTATGATAAATCCTTGGTATAAAGCTTCGGCCACACCTGCGAGTCTATGCACATTGCACACAACGCAAAACTATGCGGCTCCCATCGCTGCCCGCAGCGATTGCGGCGTGGCCGTCCATCCACCAACACGGGCAGCGCTAGTAGAGTGCGATTTTGACTCAATGGCGGTCGTAAAGTCGCCCCGAAACGATGCGCAGGTGCGCAGTAGCAACATTCACATGTGCGCGGGCAGAGTTATGCAGTGTGCGCAGCGTGTCACTGCCGCCATTGAGTATGTTTCGCACTCTACTGAATAGCCGATGGACGCTGACGCTTCGCTGACACACCTTAACGCTCCGGTGTGGCAAAAGCTTAAAAGTGAAACGTTGACTGTTTTTTTATATGTGAACTTTCTCGTCAAATTGGCTGAACGTATTTGGATGAAATGATGCACTCAGATTGTTAATACTAACGAGATCCACATAGGATGCTTTTTATCCCGGAAAATTAGGAGTTCCTGCACCAAATCGCGGCCATCAATCTTGGTATTTTTTGATTTATGTTCTAATCATCTATGATAAGCGTCCAAAGTGGCATTTATGGGTACAGCAGTGGACATCTTCCGGCTATCGATGGATGCGTGTCCTTTCGTTACAGACGTATTGTACACCTACCTACAGCTCGTATTACTCATCATCGCAAAATGTTGTTAACGGAAACGTGGCCAAATGAGGAAAACAGGAGTCAGTCATTATTGTGAAAAATAAACGTGATCTAAAAATATTTGTTCAAACCACTAGCGGTGGGCGTTGCGACGAGGAACCGTTTACAAAGACCGTTTTGTGTTCCGCGACGATGGAACCGTTTTACGTTCTGGATCAAAACAGTCTTCGTTGCAAAAACCAGTCTTTTCAATTACGTGATGTGATTTTATACTTTAGAGCCAAGAATATACAGTCGAAAATACAATAATTAAATAGTACGTATCACACTCATTGCGAGAACTGTTTTGGCGAACGAACGTGGAAGACGACATTGCACGTTCGTTCGCCAAAACAGTTCTCTAAATAAAACCGTAACCGTTGATAGTTGCAAGAAACTGCAACCGTTTGTATTAACGACGCAAGATCGTTCCATTCGATAAGTTCCGTCCTAGTCGTCTTCAAACCAGTTGCAACGAAGACCGTTTTCCGCAACCGTTTTCGTCGTTGAAAAAACAGTTGCAGTCGAAAATTCGACGACGACCAACCACTACAAACCACAATGCGAGTAATGTTTGTATATTTAAAAAAAAATTACAGGGGCATTTCAAGTCATATGAGAACTTCGGAAGCAAGTGTCCATTTCACAGCCTCTGCGGTGCGGTGGTTGAGCACGTCGCGTCGGCTCAGTGCCTGGAAGCTGCAGGTTCGATTCACGCGACAGGACAAGTATTTGTGCACAGAAGAAAGCGCAAATACTTGTTCTTCGTGTAAGTATTGTGGGACTTCAGTCCTGTTTTCCCGGGCCCTCCCTTCCTAATCTGTATATTTTTTTTCCAGTTATTTAGATTTAAAAACCAACTCACAGAAATCCACACAGAAATAAGTTGGTTGTAAAGGTGAAGGAAAAATTCGGACATGAGACCACTTGGCACGGTAGCTTAAGTAAAGCATATCCCGGCTTGAAGGATGGATGGATGCGGGTTCAATCCGCGCTCGTGATTCTAATTTTTCCCTTACAAATTAATCTGCAAACCACAGAATATATCTATGTTGATAAAACAATGTTATCAATTCGAAAGTACAAAACGCAAATAAAAAAACGAGTTTTATAATAATTGACTGTGATACGAGGATGAGGTTTTACGAAGAAACAAAATTACAACCGAGAACCTCCTTTTTTTAAAGTCGGTTGTAAGTTAAATAAAACGTAGTTTGAAAAAAGAGCGCCAATTAAATATTTCAAAGCTCTACCGATAAAAGTACACATTTACACAAACTAATTTCGGTGGCATTTAAGCGTGTATGATTGAATTAAAACAACTAATTGGATTAATAGCAGTGCAGCACTCCTATTCCCAACCTCGATTCGAAATCTATACTTTCCATCTTCTTCATCTACATTTAGAATGAAAGAGACGGAGAGTGTAGATTTCGAATCGAAACGTTTCCGATAGGTTGGGAATAGGGGTGCTGGCGCGTTGTATCGATCGACATGGATGGTCGAACGTGGCCGGTGTCCTTTCATATTTTATACGCCGAGGTATTGAATAAATGAGTAAGTAATACGTCATCGAGGAGACTGGGGGTTAACGAACTTAAAACCTAACTAGTTTCACATGGACATAATCGAATCACTTTTGCCAGCTCTTTTGTCAAGGTAAATAGCATGACCGTATCTAAAAGTTCATACAATGAACTTCGCAAACAAGTACTTAATAAATATGTATAATATTTTTTTTCGTAATAATTGTACGATTGCCACCACGGGGCCAGATCAGATAGCCGTAAGTGCTACCACCCACCTGCTACCGCGTGGTGACAACCGTGGGGGTAAAATGATATTAATAATATTAAAAATCGGCACAAATGCGAGTCGGACTCGCGCATACAACAATGAGTAAAATAATCACGTTTGTTGTATGGGAGATCTAACCTATCACGTTTCATAAAATAAAGCCTGGTGACAGACAAACAGACAGACAGACGGACGGCGAAGCCTTAGTAATAGGGTTGGCTTTACCCTTTGGGTACGGAACCATAAAGATAATATCAGTTTTATTGATGGGCATGATAAAGTAAAACATTAACGTAGGTATATGGTATGATATTATGATAAATGTTACTTTCACTGTTTTCAGTTATTTTACTTTTAATGTACCTCTTTTCTTTTACTTTTGTACTTTGCTGGTTTGTTTTTATTTTATTGCTTCTTTTGGTTTGTAAAAAATAAAACTATTTCTTTGGTTACCTATCTATAATGTGTATTTAATTATGTTTGTCTGTAAGTAGGTAAGTTAGCCTCTAGTTAAACGTTTCTTGTATTTTTATTTAGTTTTGTAATTTTTATTGTAAACTGTTCCGTGACGACACCGAACCGGCCCCAACGGAAGACCAGTGCTGGTTGTACGTGTATAGCCAGCACATGCTGAGTTGGGACCGATTCGTGGCAACTGACAATAATTTTACTTGTATTTAGCTATTGTTTTTTCACCTTACAATTGTATATCTTTTGCCATGAATAAAAAATTTCTTTCTTTCTTTCTAAAGCGCTATTTTTCCCGCAACCTTAAAATACATTTTCATTAAATATAATATGTCTATGGTCATCGTCGTTAGTTTACAGATTTTTGCTGTTACCAACTAACTTCACTATTTTAGGCTTTACAGTAATTAAAATTTCAAGAGGTCAAACGCTTCATTAGGGCCTTTCCGTTGGAAGGCCGTTCATTCTATACGAGAATACTCGCTCACTATGTTAAAGCTGTCAAAAGGCCGGATTTATAAATCAAGGTTGCGTATAATAATTATGTATCCCTTAATAGAACAAAAGTTTTATCCAATACTTACGCAGCAGGAAAAATACCTAGGCGCCTTTCTCACCACTCAAAAGGCTAGGAGAAAGGCGTTTCCATCTAAAGTGAGAAGCCTTCGGGCACTGACAACGCTAAGCTTAACAATTCTGACTAGGAAGAAGTAGTGAATAAGTTTAGAACCATTTCTCACAACTGCTGAGTGCAGACGAGATTGCATCTCAACGTGCGACCCCAAAAATCAAACAGGGCGGTGATCTGTATTGCAAGCGAATCTGATCGACCTACATATATCGGACAAAGCGAAGGGGTAAATAATGGGCATCCCAATACTGAATAAATTGCCGCAACTTTATTGACTGAGTCAGCCAAACGCATTATATTCTTTTATTAATAAAAGTTGTTTTGAATAAATAAACGTCCAACGATCACATACAATAGATCCTGGGCTTTACTACGATTCCCTGCATCTAGGGACTCATTGTCCCGCAACACCTGGACACAGAACAAGTATTTGAGCTTAAAATATTATGTTTTTATATTTGCTACGTTTTGCTATAAAAGCATTTTACTTAAATATTAAGTAATCATCATCATCATCAAATAAAAATAAAAATACATCAAAATTATATGAGTATGCCTCATAAACAAATTAGTGGCATGCGAGACAATAATATATACAGTTTGCAAAAACAATTGACCATCAAGTGGTCAAAGTTAAATGCTATGCCTATAAACTATAAATAATAAACTATGTATTATAAGCAACGTCGTGCAAGCCGATTTACTTCTAATTTTAGTCTGCCACGTTATGTTACAAGTACAGCAAGCAACAACGCGCAAACAACAAATGCTCTTGCATTGTTGTTGCAAGCTACAGTGGAAACTTACACTAATATTTAATTTAAAAAAATGTTTGTTAGATGATTTTCCTGGTGTCAAACAATAAGCGTATTTATTTCAAGTGCCTGACGAATTCTCATACTACGTCGTCACCTATTTCAGATCCCCGAACTACTTGCTAGATGACAACATTGGATGATATCATCAAAGACGCGAAGTACCATGGTTTCCATGGTTTCTTATTGCAGTGCCCTGATTTCGTTACAGCGTCAGCCACACTAGCGCGTCAAGTAGATGGTTCCATGAATCTATGGCATGGTGGAGGATGGTTTACTGAACTACATTTCCTTGGCTTTCATTAGCTTTTCCCTATGACAGGAGCTCTCTAGAACTATCAAAAAATTCATCTGGTCTGTAACTCTGAATCAAACTGTTACACTCGACTGTGACATTACGTCACCCACTCACCCGCTATTCGATGCACACTGTCATCATACATAATATGATACAATACATAGTATAATCAAAACACAGATAGTTATATATGACCGACAGATAGTTACAGCACAAAAGAAATGTATGTACAATATACAAGACGTATAGTGTAGAATAAATTCTATGACTAATATCGGTTGAAAATTAATTACATAATAGTTGTTTGCATTGACCTATACATTGAGAGCGTTGCAAGTTGCAACTGCATTGCAGGTTAGAGGATTTTAGCCTAAAAGCTGCATTTTAGCACCAAATATAAAAGTATTTACGTTTTTAATAGTACTTACGGGATTTTTACCGTGATTAGAATCATTTTTGAGTACCATGTTCACGGGTAGACTGCAGTAGCGGGAAAGCGAATAGAAAAGGTATTAGTGCTTTTAGCGTCTGCTCTTGGGAATATCGCATTATTTTCAACGCCATTACAATAACTGTACTCTCAGGTCGCCGAGCCCTGAGTTATCAAAGAGAACGGCTATCAAGGGCTCAATAGCCGGCAACTGTTACGTTCCGAACTATTTGATCGTATCCAGAGAAATGCCATTCCGCTGCTGGACCACGTAATAGTAGGTTATAAAATGCAGAGTAACTGGATCCTAATCGTAATCATACAATAATACTGAGGCACAATATTTCAAGTACATAACTACTAAGTAACCTAACAATTTAAAACCTTAATGACTAAAAATACATAAAGTTGTAATAAGTATAGTTAAGTATAAGTATTAGTTGTATAAATAAATAAGTTGAAGTGGCAATGGGCAGGCCACATCGCTCGCAGAACTGACAACCGATGGGGAAGAAAGGTTCTCCAGTGGCGACCACGAACCGGAAGACGCAGCGTAGGCAGGTCCCCTACTAGGTGGACCAACGATCTGGTGAAAATCGCGGGGAGACGATGAATGGAGGAGGCGAGCAGCCGCTCGAGGTGGCGCTCTCTAGCAGTGGACGTTTTCAGATTGTTGATGATAATATTTAAATATAATATCACTTTTGATTTATTAAATCGTTTCGCCTGCTTAGCGGAAACAATAATTCACATTAAATTACTATTAATTATTATTATTGAGGGCAGATGAATGATTTTTAAAACCTCAACGTGATTCTTATCTTATTTTAACATTATTTATTCTTTTTGTAATTTATACTCATTGAGGCGAAAAACGTGTGAATTAGTGTATTTCAGAGAAATGACCGTTCACAAGGCTTTTTGGAAAGAACAACGTCATCCTCGATGGTGAACTGCGGGAGAAACGCGAGCGTATCTAGTGAGTAACAATAATTGTAGTAGCAAAACCCGCAACCGACTCGCATACAATCCGTCCTACAAAGCCTCGAGCATTAAAAAACCTTACAATTGTGAGACACGACAATACCATTAGCATTTCGTCACGCAACATCACATACATCTCCAGTCTGAGTTCATTCGGTACGCTCGCGCGCTCCCAAGAGTTATGTTATTCGAGTGAAAATAAATGCATTATGCCGTCAGAGGGAAAAGCGTTTCAACGCGCGCTCGTTTTTTTTTAAATGAATTTTTCCGGAGCTGTTCGAAGAGGCGATCGATCCTAAAAAGTATAATAGGCATAATGACTAAAAATTCTTTTTTGGATAAATTAATTATATTCCACAAAAGATACTCATTTGTGAAAACAAAAATTAAATATCTCAAAAAAAGACCAAGTTACAAGCATTTTAAGAACCGGAATAGAAAGAGATAGCTCAAACGACCAGTGATGTCAGAGGAAGGTCGTTATAGTAGTACATTACTAAGCTGTGGTAGCTTTTCATACAAATACAATCTCTTTGGCATGTGACGTCACGAGTAGATTTTTCGTAGTAACTGTGGGGGCGCTCTGTTTCGCGAGAAAGGGACAGGAGATGCCTCCTGTAGAAACTTTAAAAGCTTATTACTCCGTGATTTTTTTACCGATTTTGCTTATTTCTTCAATTATTGCAATCATTTTTAATCTTCTTTATGAAAGTAATATTTACTTGTTCATTTTTAATAGTAGTCATCATGCCTATTCAGATTCCAGGAACAAATAATGTTGAGCCAGTGTTAATTATAAAAAAAAAAATTCAAGACATCGACAGCCTCCGTTCTGTGTCGGTTGAACAGGTCGGCTTATAGCCTGGAGGCGGCGGGTTCGATTCCCGCAACAGGACAAGTATTTGTGCCCAGGAAAAAATCATAAATACTTGTTCCGTGTCTGGGTGTTGTGAGGCCTTGGTCCTCGTAGTTCCTGGGTCCCTAGATACAGGGAATCCCTATTTAGTGTCCAGGATCTATTATGTGATTGTTAGGCGTTTATATAGACAGATCTACTTTCGAATTTATAACATAAGTATAGGTGTATGGATGGACATTATCATCATGACGATGGATATATGTAAGTACGGAAGTGGCAAGGCCGATCTGTTGTACACGGCCCGGTAGTATTCAAGCAATTCACTGTGCGAAATAGGAAAGGACAGAGGCATCGTTTTACTCCTTAGAGAGGTCCGAAATTGGATTCTAAAATGATCGTGGTCTACGAGATAGCCAGTTTACTCTTTATTTCTTAGCCATAATATTGTTGCACAAAAGTTCATGTTGGCCCTGTCTAGAGGAGACTATATCATTAGACTATACCTTGGGAACCTGGCTACTGCTTCTGTCCTAGGTTGAAAATCCAGGAGCAGAAATCAAGATGGCAAAGCGCAGAATGCTTGCTAGTGGCCGCCAACGTCGAAAATAGAATGAAAGCAAGAAGGGTGACCCAATCACCGTATGGTACTTGGTACATTTCCAGAAAAAAGTTTAACGTATCAAACTTCAATAAGCACTATGTAGTCAACTCAAATGGATCACGTGGAGTCGGGGTGCTCCCACACTGTACTGTGTGTGTGTATTCGATTTATCTCTATAATCTTATATTTCTTGGTTAGTTATTCACTGATTTAACTGGTCCCTTTAATATAATACCAGTGCATGCAAAGCCCTTGTGCTAAAAAGGAACGTGTGCAGTGCAGATTTAGATCAGATAGCCATTTCTGTAACTCACGTTAAAACATATCGATGTTGGTTTCTCCATTTGAATGTTAAAAATCGATTTTATAGAGAGTTGTTACGAAGAGTAACATTGCTTGGTAATGCTAAATGTTTCGTTGCAACTACTGGATGTTGCTGTATCATTTGTCTGATATTTCTTGATTCTCAATGTCTATGACATTTTGCATACATTTTTAATCAAGCAAACTGAATCGGACAAACTGAACTGGTATCAATTTTTTGCATAATATAAAAGCTGAAAACAGCTGATTGCTATCCGAAAGCATACACACAAACTTATAGATGTGTGTTAAATGTGTATGTGTGTACAAACTTTACGGAGCCAGACTGGCTGCCAGCCAGCAACTCTCGCTTTGACATAACGCTTTTACAACTTCCCTCGCAATTATTTTCGTAATTTCATTAATTTAATAAAACTTTACTTTTGTTATGTCATTAATAAGGTTGGCCGCATGATCTCAAATGCTGGTATTCTAGAGGTTAAATGAGTACACTTATATGTGTACTATATACTTGCGTAAAACAAGCAGGTAGCAAGTAATATGACTCTAGGACCCAGTCTTGAAGATTAATAGCGACCGATCTAGAAGTCAAAAGGCACGTAAATTGCAATGATTAGATTTAGTTAACGCTGGATTATTTCAAATTTATTTATTTTAATTTTTTTCATGGATGTTAAATATATCAAGTATTTTGAATGGGGTAATGCTGTAGCTAAATCTAAAGCGTCAAATCGCGGTAGGAAATTAGTTCAAGGCCACCACTGCCATGCGAGCTATAGCCGGGAAACTGAAGACATCAGCTGGAAGAGTGGACCATTATGGAAAGCCGAAACCGTTCTAGCAAACCTTCATCGTGGACGGTAGACAAAATGTCCCCGTTTTATTCTACTTGACAAGTAAACAAGTATGAAGAAAGTGACATAAAACGTGGAGACAACTGTCGTCCGTCCGTGTCCGTCAAAATCAAAATCAGTCGTTACTTGGGTGTGCTTTTGAATACATACCAAAAAAATGCCGTCTTGCGTGATAAAACTGTGCCGAAATCACTCCAGGCACGAATCACAGAAGCACACGATATCATTTCACTTGTAAGTGGCCTTAATCATGTATTTTTATAAGATTATTTTAATTATTTCTATTTGACGAAGAGTTAGAACCATTTTACAATAAAAAGTTGACATGTCAAAATCAGTATTGCCACATGACATCTGAATAATTACCCGATTTCTTTTGTATGGATTTCCAACAGATCCATGTCTAGCTGATCGTTGGATAAAAGTAGTTCGAAAAAGTCGAAATGAAGATTGGTGGAATACCTAATACTCGCTCAACAATATGTTCAGCGCTTTTCTATAGTAAAGAACACACAGAACACAGAAGTGCAATTACTGATAATAGTTTTATTGTCAACTATAAACGTTCCACGCGCCCACTCTTTTTCCATTTTTAAGGTTATTTTTTTATCCTAAAATACGAAACATTATTTTGGCTGAGGCCCAAGGGGTCTAGCAAAGATCACAATCGCTAACGCTAACGCCTCACGCTAACTCCAAAAATATATCGAAATGACATTCGCTACGGAAAAGTTAGCGATTTCCGAAATGTCATTTCAGTACATTTTGGAGTTAGCGTTTGGCCTTAGCGTTAGTGGTTGGTATTTTTGCTAGACCCCCTGTACCTACATAACTGTTGTTCTTTAATCCCTTTAACTTGGTAATATTGAAAAACTCGTGAGTTATTAAAAGAAATGTTGGATAAACTGCTAACTGGTTTTACTTAATTTGAATCCTTTTTATTAAAAGATTGCATGAGCTATCTATAGACCTTTTTCTTGTCTATAGATAGTAGTATGATGGTAATTAATTTTATTATTTTATATTTTTTAATGTAGGCGTTATATAATTTGTATTATTTACATTTTATTTCTAGCTAGATTTTTATTTAGGTACCCGACTAAATCAGGTAATACTATTTATATGGTATGTTGAAAGAGGAACTGACATGAGAAGAAAAAAAAAATGTGCTCTATGGTTTGATTCATGTTCAAACAAGGTTAAGTATGGAGACTTCGGTTCTGGACCTATGTAATAGGGGGAATTCTGTGTATTTGGCATGAAAAATAGAAGCCAACGATTACTGATCAAAGTCGCGCAATACAAATCAACACCGTACAATTTTCTACTTTCCAAAAAAACAAAGATCGCTCTTAGCTTCGCAAAGCTTCTGTGGCTCTCTCTACATGTATTATATTTTCGCAGTCGGAGTACAAAGTCCGGCAATGCGTGTATTTCACAACGAATTATCTGGTTTGCCTCAGCTGGGCGAGACGTACGCATTTACTCGCGCTATAGATACGTATTTATATATGTTTATATCGTTATTGTATGCGCCGGAGTAGATGTGAGACGTCCTTAGCCAAAGATTAGTCATGTTGGTAGAACGGATCACGCTACACAATCAGTTCGTATTTTATGCCTATCGGTACTTAATATATTAAAAGTAATACCTACCAACGTTCAGTGCCACTACAATGTGGTGTTTAGCTGACTAATTAACTCTTAAATAACCAGCCAAGTGCGAGTCGGACTCACGCACGAAGATAAGAACTAGTGATGGATTAATTAGCATTCGCATTCATTTTTAGCATGCGAAATCTCAATAAGCAAGAAATTCTGTGAAAATATGAAATTTCATTTCAATTCATTTGGTTGATTTTGAATTTGTTTTTTAATATAAACTTTCTTTTCATTTTTCATTTCCATTTCATTTTAGCAAATAGCATAGCAATAGCAATTAGCATGCTAAGACTCGTGAATTAGCATGTTTATGAAATTTACGCAAAATCGCATTAATTGCCATCGCTAATAAGAATCCTAAAAACGAACAAAAAATCACGTTTGTTGTACGGGAGCCTATTCAAATATTTTTTTTTCATTCTGTTTTTAGTATTTGTTGTTATGGCGGCAGCAGAAATACACCATCTGTAAAAATTACAACTGTCTGTCCATCACGGTTCATGAGATACAGCCTGGTGACAGACGGACGGGCAGACAGACACGGACAGCGGAGCCTTAGTAATAGGGTTCGCTTTACCCTTTGGGTACAGAACCCTAAAAATCAACCTAATACCACAGAAAAATAATAATTAAACGTAAAGACAAGATAATTAAAAAAATTCATAAATGATTGAAGACCTCACGATTTTAATTATCTCGATAGCCTCTTTGAACTGCCGTATCTACGGCGTAACTAATCTTTGTCCGGATTGAACACGCCACCCGCCACGTGACCGCTGACTCACCGCCGGCATTCATTCAACCATAATCGCGAGCGTCAGCTGTCTTATACGTGGCTGGTACGAAACGCTTGCTACACACTACCAAACAATTCTCGAGTCGTCTTGGTCGGTCTCGATTTTTCCTAGCATCTGAGGCATGTAGGCATACTACGTTTCGGTTTAATGGGTCAATAAAGTCAGTTCATTTACTAGGCATATTATAATAGGTAGCAATTAGCAAACAAGCGTAATCGCCCTCCAGGACCATTATTCCGTATCGATTCCTTACTTCGAAACCACGCGAATCCCTTGTCTTACATAAGAAATCTGCGAAACTGTATTCTCTATGAAACGAAAACAAAACCGCGCGAAATGAATTTGGAATTAGCGCGATTTGAACTGTCAAAAATCGTATGTTTTACCGAGACGCGTTCCAAAACATTAACACATCAAAAGATATGACCACTTATGTACAATATATTTTATTCAAAATAAAGATAAGTTTAATGTAAAGTGAAGGTATGTATATCTGACGCGGTGACACGATTTGAACAAGACACGATAACGACGTGGTTTCGTATCGTGTGGAATCTATGTTTCTATAGAGAATAACCGCCCTGATGGGAAGAGGTCATCGTAGCCTATGGACATGGACTATTGACTTTTGTAACACTACTAATGCGTTGATTACGCTGTGATAATACTCTTATGATCCTCTTGTTGCAACTCTTTGTGAAGGCCGCTGGAGGAACTCATTCCACATCCCACTGGTATAAGTGCGCATAAATCGAGTCGCCTATGTTCTTTCCACGTGCGGACGATATTGATTTATTTATCATCAGAGGCACCCCGTAGTTCTAATACCCGTAATTTACCACGCGATCTTCCTAATGGGCAGCATTTCATTTTTTCAGAAGGACGAAGACAATTTCGAGGTTATTCTATAAGTCTCAATTTAGAGTTACGAGTAGAAACATATTCAGTAATCTGTGGTTACAATAAGATATCGACGTGTGAAGCATTTGACTGACGCCTAATTTATACAATGACTGTCATAAAAAGACTACAAAGGCGTCTTTCTGGCTTCTAACTAAAATCTTAATTTAACGTCATAATAAATAATAATAATCCCATTTATTTCAGGCAACAAGCTTATAAAATAAACATAGGCCCATATTATAATAAATACCTTAAAGACTAACATTCATATTTTATTATAATAATTTCATTGGGCACGTAATTACATAATATAATTATGTAATTATAAATCATGTAATACAAAAGCGAATAATTGAACTGAAGTTGTGAGAAAGAAAAAGACAAAGCCTAACAAAAAGTGCCACCAGCTGTTATGTCAGCACCCAGCAGATGTTTCGCAAATGTTATGTTATAGATTCCGCCTTTGTTATGTTTTATAGTAGTCGAGGAATCTGAGATAATATTGAGACCGACCGATCACATAAAACATACAATTTTTAATCTGATATTAGTTGTCTGAATGTAGGTGGTACCCGAGCGGTTTTCCCCAATTTTATGTTCCTTTCCCAAAAAGCACCACTAAGTGCTCGTAAGCTGAGACTTTTGAACGGGTATTGCAGTGGGGTATTACCGCGGTGAACCAGAGGCTTTGTTCAAAGTTGAAAATAGCAGATCATTTGGTTGTGAAAATGGATCTGAGCTTGAGATAGTGTTAATTTAGGGGGTTTTTGAAGATTATGTAAAATATGGATATCAAATAATTAGTAAATTATATAAGATTATACCTATAAAATACAGGGCTAAACAAGATAGAGTTCAAAAACTAAAACCCGACTATATAATTATTTATGATGGCATTTTTACCCTCGCCCAAATCTTGTATTGTATAACTAATAGTTACACTTACTTATGCGCAAAAATGTGTGTTTACATGACTAGAGTTTTATTTCTTAATTATACTTTTAAGTAGGACCTCCTTCTATCATCTATGCTACAACTTTACAGGCGCTATGCAGTTGCGCGTTAAACCGACGTGGAACGAAGCTATTTTTTCAAATTCAACATTGTTTAATTCCTAAAATATTGATCCTACAGTAAACGTGAATAGAATCTTTTTTATGGCGGATGTTATATAATTTAATTTTACAGAAGTAATTGTAATACTAATCCTAAAGGTTTCTGAGATATAAGCGAATATCCGAAAAAAGTGATATTCAAACCCTTCCCCCTCCCCCTACTTACCCCCCACCCTCTGAAATGTTTAGTATATTCATAAGTACACTTCAAAAGTATAACTGTGCCAAATTTTAAGACTACACGAATGATTTCGGCTGTTTGCCTAATGTTTAGCGAGTTTTCTTACTCTGTAAACCATTAAAGACGCCTATAATAGAGAACGAGGAAAATGCTATTTAAATACAAAGCAGGAAAAGAACAATCAGAATCAGAAGTACTTAATAAAATAATATAATTGTACGTAAAAAAAATACGTCTCTAAATTAGGAATATTAAATCCTACACGAAGAATTCGCAGAAGAAAATTAGAAGCTATTCCCCACTTAAATTCCATTCAACAAATCCGTTATTTCGTCTTCAATTGTCCTATTAGGAGTGCAAAGCTCGGCTCAGACGCAATTGTGTCAGAGGGCGAACATATTACAATGTACCATAATTAAACGGGAATTTCGGAACCTTCCTACCCGCATTCCGGTCCGCTACCTCGCGCATCCACGGCTTTAGGGTAAATCCCTAGTGAACGGTAGAGAGAGCAGGAAAACTCAGTCGCAAGTTCGGCTCACACATGTCAGTCTAAATATGTGTCGAACATCCAGTTAGATAGAGTCTAAATTCGTATAAAGCGTGAGTGAAACCTATGTAATTTATGTGTCACTGAAAATTATAACCTGTGGAAATCATTATTAGCGCCAGTTTTGTTGTCAGCAATACTACTAATACCAAGCAATAAAATATGCAAAAAAAAATAGATAGATGTTTAATAAAAATTGAAATTAGATGGCTGTTGGTTAGGGGGTTAGTACATACCACAGAGCAAAAAAAAAAAAAAACGCTTCCCTCTACATAGAGGCGCCTTTTCGACACTTCTCATACAATTCAAGCGTGTCAGGTATTACAATGAAACCTCTATGGTTTACTTGCGCAGATGACATATATAGCAATTGTCTTGTCATTAGTGCCACTGCTGTCAGCAAAACGTGCTGTGGGTTGAGTCGATATATTTTTATCGATAGTTTGATATGAGTTAAGTACGCGGTAAGGTACCTCTTACCTGATTGTATCATTAGGTACACTTTAGTACCTACCTATATCTTTTGTGCCTTTTGTGCGTATTTCTATGTGTAATAGTGTTATTTTATTCTATTATACTCTATTCCGGGTCGACAATGGCCAGCCGATAAACATACCGGTATAAATCTAAAATAAATAAAATTGAATGTATTGGTATTGGTAGGTACGTCATGTTCGCGTCACGGATATACAGTCCACCTCACCTATTTTATGGCAAATGTAATGTGTGTAAGTATAGAGGTAGTTTATCGTCAGTTTATGGTTATAAAGATTAAGTTTATAAGCAAATCCGATAGGCGTCCAAAGTGAGGTTTTATGGGGGAGGCAATGTTTAGCAGTAGACGTCTGCCGGCTGATGATGTGTGATAGTATTATTATATCTATAAACTAAAGTTTGAAATAGAAGAAATATAACAAGTTATAAAACGAAATAATATATTAAAACTCCAAATACATAGGTAACACGTTTTGCTGATGATTCATCAGTATTGTTGCGTCATGTTTCTTTTTGATAGAATTCATCTGAAAATACAATTTTCAGATGAATTTTTAGGAAAAATAATAATAATGTTGAGTATCATTGAGGTGTTGTAGGTAAACACTTATTTAATAGAAGGAGGTCCTTAGTTTGGCAGTAAATAAAGGTAATTTTTCAGCTCACCATGCGATGTATATTTTAATTTACAGCTGTTTACAAAATAAAAAGCAAGTGAATTTTTTCATTCAATATCGACTAAGACGTAGATTCTTCCGTAGAATCAACGAGATCAGTTGTCTTTAGCAACCAAGAGCAATGGTTTTCTATGAGGCTGCCATGGATGAAATAAAAAAAAGAAGGATTGAGTTTTGATTGACATCGAACTGAAGCCCAAAATGGCGGACATATTACATATGTGTGTCAGCTGAAAGTAGGGCGACCGGCTTCCTAAGGGAGCTTCAGTTTCGGATCAGACGGGATTCCCTCCTTCTTTTTTTAATAGCTCCATGGAGGCTACATGAAAACTCTTTCATGGGCGATCACGCCACATCATTATAATGTCCTCATCAAATAATAAATGCGTATAAGAGAAATTATAGTCATCATCATCAGCCCGTAGATGTCCACAGCTGAACATAAGCCTCCCCCAGAAAGCGCCACTTTGAACGGCTGCTCGCCTCCTGCATCCACCGGCTCCCCGCGGTTTTAACCATGTCATCGGTCCACCTAGTACCTCGTTAAAAATAGGATAGAGTTTCAATGTGGGAATAGCGTCAAAATATAAACGTATATGGTTAGACATTTTCATAAAACATTCAGCTTCAAAATGCTGAGAGCAAACCGTATCATGTTTTTGAGGAAACCAATTGCACTGTCCAGTTGCGAATATCTATTTATCTTTTATATTAGGATCTGTAGGAAACCTAATAAACATAAAAGATATTAAAAGTTTAATTAGTAGAAGTCAATCTAACCACAAAATAAATTGAAAACATTTAAAACTTATTGTAACAAATTTCCGGATGGCATAATAGAAACTATCGATGTGTCGATAATTATAGGTTAACCAACGCATTACATCACTATCGGTACTTCTGCCATAGGGTAAGTTCGCCGGTTTTGCGACCACTTCCTATATCCGACCGTTTAATGTACATTTGATGAAAAAATACAAAAAATAAAAAGCTTGCTGTGAACACATCTTATGTCCAAATAGGTTCAGTTTTGTAACAAATATTATACGAGAAATCCCCAATTCTATTTTAAAGCTTTGAAACTTAAAAGCACATACATTTTAACTGCCAGTTTTCGACCACGTTTATCCACCATCTGGTTTAAAAACTACAGATACCCAAAATCGCTCGTGGTCGAAAACTAATCCAGCTGCAGAAAAATGCTATTCGACCGCAAAAGCAAACTATATCAAAAACATTATAAATACGTATTTATTTACATATAAAAGTACATAAATAGTCGATTACTTTGTAAGTTTAACTAATTAGACCAGACACGATTTAAAAAAAAACGATTAATGCTGGTGGTCGCAAAATAGGCGTGACCAACTGATCGAACCATCATTGAATATTTCTCGCCCAGGGTCTAATGTGGGCTGGCTTTATTACAAAAAAAGTAGCGTATTTAGCTTGTAAACATAACTATGTTTATAAACTACGTTAGCCAATTTTTTTTTTGTTATAGCTGATATTTTAGCCATATCCTTAAATAATTTTTGGCGGTCTCAGTAAGAAAAAAGATCATGCTTTTTTATATGAGTAAGTGCCTCAAAGCTGGAGAAATCATGAAAATACAAGACAGAGGATCTAAAGAAGCCTTTCTGATCATTGTTTCTATCATTTATTTACCACAAGCAGTCAGGCACCTACGTCTTTCAATTTATAGTGGTAGGAAACTAGCGAAAAAGTGGTCGTAAACATAATTTAGTGATCGAAAACTAGCAAAATAGTTACTATTAGCCTTTGGTTTAGATATTTATAAAAGGGTCGGTTATTATAAAAAATGATTGATAATCTGATAAAAATATAGAGTATAATATTTGAAACGTAGCTTAGTAGCATCAAGTCAAAAAATGATACTGGTACATTTTATTATGCAACCTAAACTTGACAACTCCACTAAGTGGTCGGAAACTAGCGAAATTACCCTATAATATCAAACTGACACAGAAGAGTACCCCGTACCGAAGTTTGGCAGCAATAATATGATTAATTTCGTCTCTATCTATAGGCGAAGCATCATTTGTTTCATAGCTCTGTGGTACATACGCATGAATTAAAATAAGTTAAACCTAACCTTACACAAAACATAAAATCAAATTTTTTGGCGTGCCTAACTGTTTTTGGTAACTGTGTTAAACTTCTAATCCCTGCTTTAAGGCTTTACCTGTGCCCAGTTTAAAAAAAACTGTTTCATTCGTACTCGTACATGAATTACGTGAACGGAAATCGAACTTAATATAAGCTTTGGGAATTTTGAAATAATGTCGGCATAATTTGTTATTTATGATGTTATAAATTGAATATGATTAAAATTGTTTATTGAAAGGTTCTCGAGTAGCTACCGGAAAAGGCAGCGTAGGCCGTCCTTACCAGGTGGACCAACGATCTAGTCAAAACCGCTGGGAGCCATTAGATTTGGTTAGATGCAAATGGCAAATGAATGTCAAAGTGACGCTGTATGGGAGAGGCCTATGTTCAAGACGACTTCCGACCGATGATAATGATATTTGAATTTTCTCGATTCACTTACCATCAGGTGGGCCGGCCTGCTAGTTTTCCACTCATTACATAACAAAAAAAAATATTTACTAACGTTTGGTAGATTTTCTAATCGACACATTTGTTTTGTTGTTTGGCGCAGCACGTGCATTTGCAAAACCTGATGCAGAAAATTCATTACTCAGTCTAAAGAACTGCCAACCTAAAACGATGTGCAATTTAGTCGTAATCTATGTCTTAGTTGAATGTTGAGTATTGCTATCGGAATGGAACTGTCAGTCTCAGACTCACAGCCTAGATTCTAGACTAGATAATCTAATACTAGAATGTGTGAAGTCTCAGGCTGACGTGCGCAGTGCAGTGTCAGGTGTAGAGTTCAAAGTGACACTGCAATCTGTTATGGGCGGCAGCAACGCTTAACACCAGGCGAACGACTAGCTCGTCACGTGATTCGGTTACTTTATTTTGCCCCACACTGTAAATGGTATTCAGACATTATAACACACTCTGCTCCACCATCCGTTTAATTAAGTCACGGTTTGCTGACATTTAACGCCGGTTATCTCTGATTACAAACACAAAAGTTTGCCAAAAAAGATGACCGATAACAAGTACCTACGCGATTGTAGTATCTAAAATTCGGGGTAAATAATCGGTATGATCAAACAACGTAGATTGGCGTAATTCAACATGATACCTACTTATAGTACGCTGTGGAAAACTACACGATCCCATAGATTGTACTTTTTTATGAGAATGAATGACGTGACGAGTTAGTCGTTCACCTGATGTTAAGTGACACGGCCTCCCATAACAGTTGCAATGACACTCGGAACTTTAAAATAATAAAGTTTCGCGTGACACTGCATTGCGCACGTCGTCCTGAGAGATTACACATTCTAATAATAAGATTACCAGACTGAGATAAGGTCATAAAGTCTCATTTGCCCAGTAATTTCACTAGTTACAATGCCCTTCAAATCGGAACACAGTAGTACTTGCACACTACTTGCTTGGCGGCAGAATACCTGGCAAAGCGGTGGTACCTACCTAGACGAACTTTGAAGAAAAGTCCTACCACCTAGTAAACTACTCCGGTACCCCTTATTACATTTTATCAGCCGGAAGACGTCAACGACGGTTAGGTTGGCGGGCCCGATAGCTCAGTTGGTAGTATCCCTGCCTTCTGAACTGAGGGCTGTAGGTTCGCTCCTACCCAGGACAAACATTTGTGTGATGAACATAGATGTTTGTTCTGCGTCTGGGTGTTATATTGTATTCTATGTATGTATTTACAAACAAAAAAGTAAATAAGTATTGTATCAGTTATCTGGTTCCCATAGTACAAGCTATGCTTAGTTTGGGGCTAGATAGCGCTGTGTGAAAATGTCCACACATATTTATTTATTATTTATTTATTATTACTATGTCAATGCCTCCCCTATAAAAAGCCACTTTGGACGATTATCATAGGGAATTTGCCATAATCAGCACGCTTGGCAGGCGGCTTGGTGACCGCAGAAGATGTGAATGTACCGAGGAGAATGCTGCAGCCCATTCCCTGGATATACCCCTTAGCCGGTAAATAAAAAATTAATATTGGCGTACACATAACTTATATATGTATCATCTGACAGCAATTCAGAAGCTTAAAAAAGCAAAGATCCCAAACGCTAACGCTATCGCCAAACGCTAACTCCAAAAATGTATTGAATTTGCTGCGGAAAAGTAAGCGATTTCCGAAATGTCATTCAGTACATTTTGGAGTCAGCGTTTGGCGACAGCGTTAGCGTTAGGGATCTTTGCTAGACCCCCAAGTAACTTTCATTTGAAAAGGATGACAGAAATACAAAATAATCTGGTGCATGCCGCAGGAAGTAAATGGATGCAGGAGGCGAGAAGCCGCTTAAAGTGTCGCTGTCTGGGAGAGGCCTATGTTTAGAAGTGTGACGTACACTCCGGTTGTTGATGATGACAGCAATACAATTGTCGTTTAAAGTTTAAGTTAGAGGGTGCAAGCCATCCTCAATACAGTAAAAGCTATCGAAAACCTAAATTATTTATAAAACACTGTTTTAAACTTTCACGGTTGTTTACCACGTTTTGAATAGTACTTGCGGGATATTTACCGTGATTAGAAACATTTTTGAGTTCCCGATACGGTAAATATCCCGTAAGTACTGTTAAAAACGTAAATTATTTATGCTTATTAAGTTGTAAACCCTGAAAAAGGCTGGCAAGGTTGAGTATTTTTTATAAAATGGTCTTAGAAACAGTATTCGCCACAAAACACAATAAAATATTAGTAAATATTTTTTGTTTTGATACGCTTTTAGAAATACCCCTAAAGATTCTATAGAGTTAAAAAAGTTACAAGGATCTTATTCTAGGAAGTAATGTTAACAATGGAAAACGAAAGGCGTGATATTATTTAGGAGAATGCTATTATACATTTATTTTCCACTAATAGATCTTTAACTAATCAATTGCTCGAAATGATGCAATATCGAATTAGGTATCTTAATGGTTTAAATGTCAACTTATACTATTATTTAGTCTGTGGCATGGTACTAATAAATAACCGGCCAAGGGCTCGCGCACTAAGGATTCCGTACAATTATCTACATATAAAAACAACAACATTTTCTAGAAAAAGAAACACATTTGTTGTATGGGAGCCCCCTTAAATATTTATTTATTTTATTGTGGTTTTTAGTATTTGTTGTTAGAGCGAACAGAAAAACATCGACTATGTAATTTTCAACTTCCTAACTATCACGGTTCATGAGATGCAGCCTGGTGACAGACGGACAGACACTGACAGCTGAGAGGAGCCTTAGTAATAGGGTTCACTTTACCCTTTGGGTACGGAACCCTAAAAAGAAATGGTACATGGTGATATATTATGTTTATGAGGAAAATCGTGTGCACCTAATCTTTTAGTCCCTGCCTTATTAACATTTGGGGTTTCTGAAGAATAAAGCGGCTTAAACATAGCTTTAGTCATAATTAATCAAAGTCTAATACAAAGACCTTCTGTCGACGTCTGTCTGCCGCCGATAATCTTGAAATGGGCCGAGAGCTGTTAATTCTCTATTCAAAAAGTTTTGAATGTTGATCGGTATAATTTATTTTGCAGCCTTTTTATGTTAACGAATAAAGCCACGAGCCAGTCAGTCGCCTGGTGTTAAGCGCCAAGGCTGCCCATGACAGATTGCAGTATCATTCGGAACTCAAAATTTATAGTTTCGCACGTGATTCTGCGACATCGTAGTCTAGTAGTCTTATTCTTATTTCTAGACTGAGATTGGATCATTTTTCCAGTAATTTCATTCGCTGCAATGCCCTTAAAACCGGAACACAGTGGTGCTTGTAGAATACTGCTTGACGGTAGAATAACTGGCAAAGCGGTGACTACCTAGCCTCTAGTAGAATTCAAAGGAAAAAAATCCTTCCCTTTGATATTTTGATTTTGTAGATAGATCAACTCTTTATTGTACACCTTAAGACAACCAAAATTAAAAACGGGAAAACAATAACTTATTCGTACAATAGGCGGTCTTATTGCTTAGAGCGATCTCTTCCAGACATCCATTGCATTGGCAGGATATTAGTAGCTAAGAGTTTCGGGCTTCGGTGTACAGGCATAAATCAAAAACATTAAAATTAATAATAGAATGATACATGGTAATACCATTACAACAGTTTTAGTCTACTGTAGTATGTAATCTAATTAAGTACTATACTGTGGTCTCTACGGGGCGTAGCCTAATTGTTTTTTCTGCTCTATGTACCTAGTATAAGCTCTCCAAACACCAAACTACCGACCGGACAATAACATAAGCGGCATTATAATAAAGGCTAGATGGCACTAATGAAAGAGATTACTTGAAAAGGGTTGCTGGTCGTATCCCTTGCCCAATGGGAGCCCCATAAGGGGCCCAACCCCTATTTAGATTAGGTCTGTCATCTCGAGCATTAGCTCCCTATACACAGTTAGGATATTTATTGACAAATGGGATCTTATCACGAGTTCCTGGGGGATATATTTGGTTAAACTTATTTGCGTTCGTGATTATAGCCTGGCTACACCTACCGAGTAGAACGGCGAGACATCAAAATGTCAGTGGGCCGAGATAGTGATAAATGGCCGAATAAGTGTTTACACACATTTTAGAAAATTGCGGCGAGACAGTCGTTGTTTTACGTTCCGTGCGAGTGAAAATGCGCGGGAAAAACGAGTGGCGAGTGGTCGCCGAGTGTGCGTGTTCAGACCCAACGAGTGAGCGAGCGAGACGGTGCGGAAAAGTGGGAGTACCCACTCGGCCTAGGAAATAGAACAGGGTGGTCCGAGTGGCTCTCTCGGCCTGTTGCTAGGTCGAATACTCGGCCGAAAGCACTGACTCGCCGTTTTACTCGGCAGGTGTAATCAGGCTATTACTATGGAACGTTTCAGGATTCCAATTGTTGTGGAAACGAATGACGTGGGTCGTTCGCCTGATGTTAAGACGAAGGGTAGGGAAAACAAGGTGTTTTTGGCACATTTCCTGGCGTGTATGCCCAACAAGCATTTACATATTATGATGACTTCATAATTTTGAAATATACTATACACACATAGATAATTAATTAAAAATATCCAAAATCAGTCAATTCATGCGTTGTCTCTGTCGTAAGCGTCACGCTAAAGTTCAGACTGAATCGATACATTTTTAAGTCTACGACGTTAAGGTCGATGTTTCTTTGAACGAATTATGACCTGCTTATCTGGCTCTACCCGTCGCCTTAAGCGTCACCGGGGCAGCCTTTATAACAGTGCCACTCGGGACTTGATTATAGAATAAAAATAAATAGTTTTTGCGTGACAATGCATTGCGCACGTCATCCAGCGACATCACCAGAGCCGACAGTCTAGACTGATGATATGATATGGTGTCTAGACTGTGAGACGAATCTCATACTATGCTAATTTCACTAGCAACAATGCCCTTCAAACCGGAACACAATAGTGCTCCACACTACTGCTTGGGGACAGATATCTGGCAAAGCCGATACCTACCTAAAAGATCTCTTTCAGAAAGACCTTGCTACACCTTCGTTCGCGTCGTCACTGTCCATCAGGTGAGAGCGTGGTCGAAGTCTAGAAAGGTCCGACGTAGAAAAAAAAACCCTCCGTCCTAACTTTAGGGAAATGTAAAATTGCAACATGATCCTCAAACCAAACACCATTTTAAACGACACGTTTAAAAAGATATTAAATTGATTTAGTTAGGGCCCAGATAATAAATAATACCTGCAGTACAGATGCCTCATCCCATACAACGGAATAACGCGGGCTATTTTACGAATTATTTTATTTATGCATAACGCAAGATTATCAAGCGACATTTATTGCGTGTTGGCGAAGTATTGGGCCAAATGAATACACTGGACACTAACTAGTAACTCTCTAGACACAATTACTACATTTTTCTTAAGTTCGGGCTATTTTTCGTTTGTACCTGATGGGACCCCATGGTTAGGGTAAGATGGGCTAAGTATAGAATTAAAAAAAAATATGAGTCACCTAACACATCTTAGAAGGACAGTAGGATTAGATGACCAAACCGATGACTGAGTCAGAAGTGACTTTTCCTTATTGATAAATTGCTATTATTTTCCCTTTAGCTATCTTTGGGGACAATTGGTTTTTTTTGAATAGTTTGAAATTTTGTAATTTATTATAAAATCAGTATGGCTTATAGTTCAGACTGAATTGATATTAATTTCAGTAAATCCAAGGAGATCTTTGTGCGTATTTTGCAAGACAAATGGATGCGATACTATTTGAAATTATCCGATCTACCTTTTGGTTTTCCTTTTGGGAACATTTTAAAATTTAAATGCTCCTAAACCCTTTTTTATTATGGCTTATAATAGGATTACCTCGAAACTGATACACAAAGTCTAGAAATTACCCATTTCAGTACAACTAGCCCCCAGTTTCTTCGCATGTTTGTTAAAGTTGAGCTTATGTCAACTTTAAAATACTTGACACTCATTGGTTGCCCATCGATCGTCGGCTGTCTTCAACCAATGAGCGTTCTGTATTTTTAACTTGACAAGAGTTTAACCATCACGGTTTATGAGATACAGCCTGGCGACAGACGGGCGGCCAATGGAGCCTTAATAAAATAAAAAAAAATACACCATTTAAACTACAAAAAAGGTACACATTACTTGAGAATTGCGAGCTTTGGGGCGAGGCATTTTAACATATACTTATATAGTTTTTGATAATGTAGTGTAATGTGTAAAGAATAAATATAAAAAAAAAAAAAAAAAATATAATATTATTTTTATTTATGTCCCAGAAAGAGACGTAGAGACACACAAGTTATACCTGTAATAAAAATTTAAGAAGCAAATATCATATAAATAGAGTCCTCTTTGGGTACGGAACCCTAAAATGGGCTTTTTGAGATTGTTTAAAAGCCAGTTGACCGTTTTGAAGCACATCAATCTATATCCGATCATTGTTATTCTTTCATTATAAGAAATGATATTGTACGATGTTGGGGCGAATTTTTGGGGGCTTTGTCTTCTCGAATGCTAAACACTTCGTTTATTTCCAATAGGTTTATTCCACGTTTATTCAGTCGATGGATTTAGAATTCCGCGCATATACTTTCGTGACGCATACGTAAATAATTGTATAAGTATACATATAAGCTACTTTAGAGACATACGTAACATTTTTCATCATTGTTTCAGTGGGAACAGTGAATTGTTTTGATTGTTTCATGCTTTTTATATTTATGACAGCCTCCGTGGTGTGGTGGTTGAGAAGGTCGGCTCATGACCCGGAGGCAGTGGGTTCGATTCCCGCAACAGGACAAGTATTTGTGCACAGAAAAAAAGTGCAAATATACTTGTTCTGTGTCTGGATGTTGTGGGAGCATGGTCCTCGTAGTTCCTGGGTCCCTAGATACAGGGAATCCTAGTTAGGGTTCAGGATCTATGTATGTGATCGTGGGGCGTTATTTATTTATTATATTTTGGTAATTACTTATTTAGTCCCCTGGCCCCTATTTCATAAAGCGACCAAAACAAAATAAAATACTAAACGTGACTGACTTTTTTTTTATGGGAATGAATGACTTGACGAGCTAGTCGTTCACCTGATGCTAAGCAATACGGCCGCCCATAACAGTTGCAATGTCACTCGGAACTTTAAAATAATAAAGTATCGCGTGACACTGCACTGCGCACGTCATCCTGAGACATCACACAGTCTAGTAATTAGATTACTACACTGTGTAATCAGATCATAAAGTCTCATTTGCCCAGTAATTTCACTAGCTACAATGCCCTTCAAATCGGAACACAGTAGTGCTTGCACACTACTGCTTGGCGGCAGAATAACTGGCAGAGCGGTGGTACCTACCTAGACAAACTTTGCAGAAAAGTCCTACCACCTAGTAAATTGTCAGTCATATTGACCAACAATTTATTATGATTTGTCCCTTTATGAAACAGGGGTTGGTTTCAGGACGTCCGTTCTATACTATAGTAAATCCTTTTTTGATAACGTGTTTGTAGCTTAAAATCCTTCAAAGAAGACCTAATCAGCAAAAAAGGCCGTCTAGCCCACAAACCCCACAGACACGGCCAACGCCCCTTCGTATGTTAATAATATCATTGAGCCTATGAACTAAAATAGCCGAAACATAGCCTGCAAGGGCGGATACGTAGCTACATATATGAATATACTAAATTATGCATTATTGTATAACGCATTATGGAATTTCTATCCGGCAGCCAGACGAGGTAGACGCTACCAGGAATACTAATGAAGCATATTTTTGGATTTCAGTATGAATTCGAGACGTGGTGGGTATTAAAGTTAACCACATAAAAAGGTAGTATGCATTCCAAAATTTTTGATACTGAGAAAATCTTGATATCTTGATAGGGTTGCATGGAAATGTGATGTTTTTATAATATATTATATTTTCGATCAGTGTGTGTCGCCAGTGATGACATATGGAACTGAGACATGGTATTTTACTGTCATTAGTAAGCTTAAAGTCGCGCAACGAGCTATGGAGAGGGCTATGCTCGGTGTTTTCCCTGCGAGATAAGATCCGCAATGAGGAAATCCGCAGAACTAAAGTGACCGAGATAGCTTTTAGAATTAGGAAATTGAAATGGCAATGAGCAGGCCGCATCGCTCGTAGAACTGACAACCGATGGGGAAAAAGGTTTTCGAGTAGCGACTACAAACCGAAAGACGCATCGTAGGCCGGCCCCCCACTAGGTAGACCGACGATCTGGTGAAAGCCGCGGGGAGCTGATGGATGAAGGAGGCGAGCAGCCGCTCTAAGTGGTGCTCTATGGGGGAGGGCTGTTAATGATGATGATGATGATGATGATGATTTGTAGCCATTAATATTTTAATTACGGGTGAGTGACCTTTTAATGTGGGTGGTACTCTGAGTGGAACCAACGCAATGTTATACGACTGCTTATGGGGGTTTTAGTGGACTCTGGTCCCACCCGAAATGCGTGGGCATACCGAGCCAAGGCTTGCACCCCAGGGTTTCCCTTGAGCTAGCTGCCTCCCACTTTTGACAGCTGGGCGGCCCTCCCGACCAGTGACGCTGTAAAGGTCGGTGGAGACCCACCGTAGAGTGTCGACTATTAAGTTCCCTGTTGTAGAGTTCAACCATATCATTTCAATTAAACTAAATTACCAACGTCATGTCAAAATAATTTAACCAAAGATCCATTTTAATTTTAAAACTTTGAATTCTATAGTCATCTCCCTCTAACTAACCCATAACAGAGGTCGTCGTTCCACAATCCTGCAATAACTCCACAGTACAAGCATGACGTAAGATTTATCGCTGCAAAAAAACCATACAACTTCGAATCCCCTACTGTAACAGTTCAAAACCCTGTCAAAGTAACGGAACATGCCCTTAGCCTTCACAGATAAGAGCAAACGTCTAAATATATTTATCACGACATGGTTACAAAACGTTTTCGTGGCTTGTTATTCATGTAGGTGTAGGTAACCAAGCTAGTATATAAAATTTCATAGCCCGCCATGATTTACAAGAATATCAGCGTGCGTTGACCCCGAAAGATCATCTAAACTTGATCTAGCTAGACGACCCGCGAAAAACGCCGATATCAGATGGTAGACGATTTTAATGTGTATAAAAAAGGATTATTCCCAATTCTACAGATTTTCATTACAGATTCCCAATTCAACGGATCCCAATTCTACAGTTTTCCAGTTTTACAGAATCTTCTTTCCTCATAATCTTAATTTTAAAGATCCTTAAGTGACCGAATCCCCAATTCTACAAATTCCTAAATGTGCGGATTCCCAATTTTACAGAAACCCAATTGTACAGATATTTATTACAGTTACCTAATTCAAAAGGTTTACAACTTAACGTTTATAACAACTATAATTACAATTATGACAGATGTCTAATTTTTGAATTAGAAAAGTTGGCTTCGTTGAATTGAAAATCAGTAAACATAAGATTCTGTTAAAATGAAAATCTGTAGAAATGAGACTCAAGAAATGGGAATCTGTAGACATGGGAATCTGTAGAAATGGGAGTCTGTAGATATGGGAATTTGCAGACACGGGAATCTGTAGAAACGGCAGTTTGTAGGCATGGGAATCTGTAGACATGGGAATCTGTGGAATTGAAAATCTGTAGAATCGGGAATAATCCTTAAAAAATATGGTCTACTTAATTGACTGCAATTTCTTTTGGGCATGCCATTAGATTTATCTGCGGTTATATTCTAGTGATATCATCATCATCATCATCATCATAAATACAGGGCTGAATTCATCAAGTGAACGTCGTAGGCCAAAACCGAAACTATGAAGAAATATCGAAAAGTTCTCAAAGGAGTCTCTGGCCTGATTTTGATGTAATCTAAAACTGCATCATTGAAGATTTGAAATGTCAATACTCCTAGGCATTAATGGAACCCATTTTGGATAAAACACACCCTGTTTTATTGCATCGCTAACCGCTATAGCGTCGCCGTCGCTAATAAGGATCGTTTCCTGGAATGTAGAAATCCTGTAATATATACCCGATCGATTAAGCCTTCATCGAAATCCGTCCTTTTCATTCATATTCCAAAATCGATTGGAGCGATAAAGGCTTTAGAATTCAGTAAAGGCTGACTTTGCGAGTTGATGAATTTCGCGTGTAGAATAAATAATTTGTTGTGGGCAGTCTTCTCGATTTTTTTTTATTCAAACATTATTTCTTAATTTTTTTTTATTTAATTTATTTATTAGTCTGGATTATAATTGTTAACTCTGATGAACCTAGTCTCTTCTTCTTTAGAAGTACAGTACAGACCTATTATAAAGTTTTATAGCTCTTAAATTCGAATTTATCACTCTAGGATCTCCCAAATGCGTTACAATACGTCATAGAGGGATACACTTGTGTGGGCATAAGAATATTTTATAAGAGAACTTGATAAAACATTCATAAAATTGAGATTATAACTACCGCTTGTTAAAGTTCATACAATTTTGACAGCAGTTGAGCGGCAGACGCGCGTCAGCAGCGCTGCTAGCTCAATCGTAATAGGAGGGGCAGATCAAATGCCATACAACTAGCACGAACATTTACGCGGGAGTAAGTGTAACGTTAACGTAAGTCAGTTGTATGTGGCGCTGATCAAATGCCATACAACTGGCTTACGTTAACGTTACACTTACTCCCGCGTAAATGTTCGTGCTAGGCCTACTGAACAATCTTACAAACATGCATAAACAGTAAACACGCCAATAAAACCAAATTAGGTTTGTCTTAGTTTTGTTCTATTCCTCTATTTTATAATTAAAAGCTAACTAATTACTTAAAATAGCTAATATCTCTAAGCACACCTTACACATAGCAAAGAATAACGAACACAAATTCAAGCAGCGAATGCCGCTACGTAATCGCTTACAAACACTAATGATAATTAGCAATGACGTAATAAATCAAGATTATTCAAGGATCGGCGGTAACTAGCAATCATTTCGCTCTCGCTACGTCACTGCTTAATTAGGGAATTACGTAATAATGTTGGGGGAAAAGGGCCTTTGAAAAGCATTAATATCAGGTAAATGAGATACGCATGGAAGAACCAAATATTTAGAAAATATGCTGTACATTTTCCTCAGTCGATTTGTTTGTCGCGGACAATGTTCCATTCCATCATACTCGTTACTCAGCTGTTTTATTTAAAAGTTAGGCGACTTATGCCCGTCGTACCCACAATGATTGTGATTTGATTTGAATGCGTACGTCAGAGAAAAGTGCAACCATTTTTTATGAGAATGAATGACGTGACGAGCAAGTCGTTCACCTGATGTTAAGCAACACGGCCATAACAGTTGCAGTGTCACTCGAAACTTTAAAATAATAGTTTGCACGTCATCCTGAGAGTTCACATAGTCTAGTAGTCAGATTACCACACTGTGTAATCAGGTCATAAAGTCTCATTTTCGCTTAACATGCATCAAAGTTAAGTGCAGCTGGGTATGATTTTTGGAGCAACTTTGATATTATATGTGGTAATTTATGTACTATTGTAGTCATGTTAAAAATAAGATACAGTAGTCATTTTGAGATTTCGTCTCTCTGCGATGTAGTGATACTGTGATACTAACCCCTTTTAGAAAACCTAAATGTAAAAAATTCGACGTATGGTTTTTCTGATCTCAGACCAAATGTTATTTTTTAGCATTTAATTTTGGAAATCCATCTAAGGTCACATCAATATTTGTGTGGATGTTATTATGTAGGGACTGTGTCATTTGTTAAGGAACCAGAAATAAACTGAACCAAACTACCATTTTTTTTTTGCTGTACCTACATTTTGATCATTTTCTTTTGTTAAGTAGCCCTCCTCTCTCCAAGTTTGCTGCGCCCGACGGGTCCATAATGAACCTACACTTAATTTTATATTTCACCTATTGTACACTATGGAAGCAATAAAAATCTGAATCTGAAAGGATTAATGACTTGACAGAAATCAATTAAAATCCACATTAACTAGAAAAAAAGTCTGCTCTGGTAATGTACTAAAACATATTCATCAGTGAACCTATGACTAAGAAAATACATATTTTATCGAGATGAATATACAAGGTGACCTTGAATTGGTATGTTATCCCGAAATGGGGGGAATGGGACCATGATACCCTAAGAGATGTGAGAGCCTACTTGAAACTGGGTGTTTCCAAACTTCCATGGTAAAAAATAAACCCACTCGCAAAATTGCACGTGCGATCGCTACGAGAGTTAATAAGTACTATAAATTCATTTCTAAACACAGGTTGTTACAACTCATTTATGTGCACTTGGTCAAGGACGAAGTTTGGTATGGTTATAGCTGCGCTAAGGCTATTTTCGAACGCAAACTTTACATGGCATTTCTTCAATGAAAACTATTAATTTAGTAGTCGTAGAAGAAACATTGTCTACCTTGGGTTGTAGATTTACCCCCTTTCGGGATAACATACCAATTCAAGGTCACCTTGCATATACCTAAAGATGATATGAACTATGACTCAGAAATCATTAACTTATTAATTATTATTGTGTAATGAAATGACATATGATATTTCTGGTCTAAAATTAGGATGCTGCTATTATCACACTACTAATGACATTGTCATACCTAATATGCCAATAATATGTAAGTAATTATTTTGTAATTAACTTTGGTTAGGTATTTTTGAACTAAAGTGACCAGTAATATAGCTCTTAAAGCAATACTCGAAATAGCAATGGGCAGGCAACATCGCTAGTAGAACTGAGAACCGATGGGGAAGAAAGGTTCTAGAGTGGCCACGAATCGGAAGATGCACCATAGGCCAGCCTCCCCACTGGACCGACAACCTAGTGCAAACCACAGGGGAGGCATTCAATGACTGTATTAATTTGACACCCTGTCTTTACTTAATGCCTGGAATATGGAATACCGAACATGGATTGCCCCCAGCTGGTATTCAGGCATCAAATTTCTAGTTGCCAGCGAGAGGCAATACATGTAGAGGCAACTGCATTTTTCATAATAATTAAACAACAATGCCGGCAAATTGCAAACATGGGAGTCCAGAGGTTAATATTTGTATAGAGCTAAGATTTTAACAAAAATGTTTGTTTGCACTTGAGTCCCTGGATGGCATAGAGTAATCCTTGCAAAGCTAGACCGGTTCGGCTGGTCTTAATAATATGATAACATGTATGAAGCCTACTAAAAAAAAGAATACTTTCGAGTGACTCTGTTGTAAATACATCACAAGGAACTTACTTACAAAAGGAAAACATATTTCAAAGGTCTGCTTCGAGCAATGACTCCAATAAATAATTGCTTAAAAAAGTTAAACATACGGAAAAATGAATGTTTATGTTAATGAGTGGTAAAAGATATTTGTAAAATGAAATTGAACCTTAATAAAATAGATCTACAACCTAATTCTCAGTCCATAATGAAGATCAAAGGGAATGAGTCTAGGTTTTGAATCAGATTGAAATACTCAGTCTCCTTTGTCCACGTTCAGGAAGGATAAAAAAAATAAAATAAATAAATAATAAATGATAAATAAATAAATAATAAATATCTGTGGACATTTCACACAGTGCCATCTAGCCCCAAACTAAGCATAGCTTGTACTATGGGAACCAGATAACTGATACAATACTTATATACTTTTTTGTTTGTAAATACATACATAGAATACAATATAACACCCAGACGCAGAACTGATATGGATATGTTGACTATGCTTTGAAATCCTTCCAATATCCCGAGATGCTGTTCACAAATTGTTATTATGTGAGGGATTACTTTTGAAATGATAGATGTTTGAAAACTATTAAGAGTTAATAAAACAAATTAGATATAAAATATTATACAATTAGTGCAGCATTAGAAACCCGAATTCCTTATTTAATAAGTGTGTGCTTGCCCTTTAAACCTAAAAACAAATAGTGAAAAAATTAATAAAAATACCTAATTATGTGAAATGATCAACAAAAACAACCTCAGAATGGAACAGGAATATAAAAGGTAAGTATAATTGTATATGTCATTATCATTTTGTAAGAATCGATTGCTTATAAAAACGCAGTTATTTATAAACTGTCCAATTATTGCAAATGGGCAATAATACTAAAATGAGGTTGTAGAAAACAGGATGATAGTTTTACCATATTATATTAAAATGTCAAAATTTTCAAATTACCATTGTTAAATTTTAGCCTATCGTTGATAATAGAATACTTACCATGCTTTATATTGAATGGTTAGCATTTGATACTCAAATTAATTACTGCTGAAAATTATTTGTGTAAATAAACTAAAATTAGAAGTGTGGTAACCTTATTACATCGAATAGGTATTATTTCAATCTACTACAATTTATAAAAAATCAGCAATTATGCAGGGAATAATACAATCAACCCACTGTTATTTTATACCTATAATGGTTAAATTATTAGAAAAACCTAAAAAGTTACACACAGAGAATAAAACTGAATCTTCGAAAACATTTAAAAAGAAGACATTCATGACAAAATACCGGCGACTATTTGTTTGTAAACAAATAACAGATGTTCAAGCAACCGGCAAACGTTTAAAATTTACAACACACTAAAAACACATATTCGCCTTGCAGATATTAAAAAACCTATATTTTTTTGTAGAAAAACAATGGAGAATGAATCAAGACGTTACTGAAAGTTTCACCGGCTCACAGCGAAAATCCCATGAGCATTCACGCGCCAAAATTTGACATAAACATGGAGACACTGGAAAAAGTTTATTCAATGTTTTGATGGCGTAATTGATCTATTTTTGTTGATGGTTATCTATAAATAACAAAGTAAAGGAAAATATGAAAATAATATTATTCCATCACAAAACAAGCATCCTAGAAAAATAATTACGCCTCTAGCGGCGAAAATAAGAAACACAAACGTAATGGCCGCCGTAGTCTGGTTTTGATGACTTAACACCTAAATGCGCAAAATACTTACGCTTTCCTCCTCTTTTTCCATTCCAGAGGGCATTTGAGGTACTGCACGGTTTATCGCCGAGTAGTCCGGAAGATCCGGGAGCTCCTCGGCGAGATAAATAGGCATTGGTTTCGATGCATCCAGGGCCCTCGCCCTAAACGAGAGCTTCGACATTTTGTTGACAGAACAAAACACGCTAGCGTCGACACAAAAATGCACAAATTAAACACTTTATAGCTCCTCCAGGAGGTCCCAAAGGACCTTAAACAACACTTTGCACACTCTAGTTCGTTCCCATGGTTAATTTTTGCACGCACTCAGTCACAATTAATGAAAAACATTATCGAAACTTTACATATTGGGCGTACTTTACAGAAAGCCATCATGGCGGCTTTCCGTTTGTCGGACGACCATGACCAACTTCCACCTTGTTCGACGTGCGCGGGAAGGAAACACGCGGGAATGATTTTAGTAGTTTTATAACAAATAATGTATATTCATAAAAATATAGAATATAAGAACACACATTACTTGAATTTATTATTGACTTAATATTTGTATACGTATTATTTAGTAAAAGAATTAAAATTGTGTACTGTAAATTAATAATTATAAAATGATGTCTGCGATACTAAACAAACCATAAACAAAAATATAGCGTTTCGTTCCACTCAGAAATATAATCAATCGTTGTCTATGATTAATAGAAACTTGATGGAAAGAATCCACGTTGCGTAGTTAATAAAGCTTTTGTATAATATTGACATATTATACGCAACACACTTTATTTATACCTAATTTATTAAATACGCAACACACCGTTTTTACAATAGGACGGTGACCCGTCTTATTGTAAAAACCGTTTGTTTATAAAAAAAATCAAAATAAAACCGGTTATTTATAAACTGTCGATTTATTGCAAACTGACACTTTGTTTTGCAATAAAACGGATGATTTTTCGATTATTTATAAACAGTCGGTGCCCAGCGGTGAGTTTATAAAAAAACGGGTTTTATTTAATAGCGTTTAATAGGCTATTTGACTCATATAAAATATGTAAAAAATTGTTATCATCCTAACTAATAATTATTAGGGCCTAATTTAAATTTTGTTTAAATTATGCAAATAAAATTTATAATTTATTGAAGGAAAAATAAATGGTTTGAAACGTTTTGTGATTGGTGACAACTGTAATGACGTCAGTTAGCAACCAACACGTAACCGCTATTTGAAAATCGTATAGTATCATCTACTTGATCTGTGATAAATGGTGCCTAGCCTATACGTTACTGTACGTTACTTATAAAAGTTATAAACCACTACAAACGGACTTCTATTTAAGATTACGTTCTTTGAATAGGTTTCTTTAAAGTTATCAAGTGATTTGCGAGCTGGTTGTTTAGATTCTAAAACCATAATGGAGCGGCAATTCGGGCAAGCTGACAGTAGTCGTAAATACGAAAGAAATCCAGAAAATATTGATTGTAGGGTGCTATAGACAATTAGACATCCCGATTAATAAAATAAAAAAAAACTAAAATGTAGTCAAATAGCCTATTGTGAACAATGCACCAATTTTTGATGTAATTTATTGTTTTTTTTTTTAGTCACTAGTGGCTAACGAGTAGAATACGACGACAAGCGAAGCGAGGAGGAGTGTTAGGTAGGTTAGTTTTGACCACACTAGAAGTACAATGAGGCGTTTTATTAAAAAATAAGCTGTAATTTTGGTTTTTGGCGGGAACGCGGAAAAGTTCACGTCGTTGCATTGTATTATTTTTCAAAACTTTTGCTTTTTCCAGTGTTAATGTTTAAAATTGGTGGCGTTTTACGCATTAAGTGCTGAATTACGAGCATGAGTGAGGGCAAGTGATATAATGTGGTGAAACGTGATTTTTCGTGCTGCTTCCAAAACTCCATAGAAGCTTCTAGTAAAGTTGCCACCACTTTGCTGGAGCATGACTTAGACTGGACTATGACTACCTGACTTATACTGGACTATGACTATGACTAGGACATGACTGCGTGAAATATTTTATAACACGATGAAAATATAACACTTGACATTGGCTAAATACACTATGTGTGAAGCCAAAATATAAGAAAAAAAAAGCTGTAATTTTATAAAAACCCGATAGATGGCGGTAAAAATGGGGGTTTTGAGTTCTGTCATTGTTAAAATAATTATGTATCGAGATTAATGTCCTATTCTTATTTTATGGAAGACATATACTCTAATGGCTTTCTATCGACAAATCGACAACGTACTCTATGTCACTCAAAAGAATTTGACATTTCCTTGTACTCTGGGTGTATTGAAACTACAACCACGTTTGAAATACGTCGTTAGTACGCCATCTAGTGACAGAAGCAAAACAGGTTTTTTTTTTTTTTTTTAAATTCCTCTTTACGAAGAAATGAAGTGATGCCGATTAATTATAAATAACCGAAATATCGACCGTTTTATTGTGAGTCACATTGCTCGTTTGCTATAAATCGACAGTTTATAAATAACCGCGTTTTTTATAAACAAACGGTTCTTACAAAAATCTGGTAACAAATATTTTTTTTATACATCTGTGCAGCACAGTCACGGACTAGGTAGGGGATACTACGAGCAAAGTAGTAGAGAGAGTATCAAGTAAGAATAGAGAAGTTCTTCTGTAAACAGTAGATCCTGCGAGAGGAAAAAAACATTGTTGGTCCTGAAGACAAACAATTTAACACTTGTCAATAGTACATTAGGTGGATACATTAAAATTTTTATTGTTTTTGTAGTGATTCTATTTTGGCTTACACTAAATGAGGCGTTTTATTAAAAAACGTTTTAGTTTTTTTTCTTATATTTTGGCTCACACAGCACAGCACATAGTGTATTTAGCCAGTGTCAAGTATTACATTATCATCGTGTTATAAAATATTTCACGCAGTCATGTGCTAGTCGTAGTCATAGTCCAGTCTAAGTCAGGTAGTCATAGTCCAGTCTAAGTCATGCTCCAGCAAAGTGGTGGCAACTTTACAAGAAGCTTCTATGGAGATTTGGAAGCAACACGAAAAATCACGTTTCACCACATTATATCACTTGCCCTCACTCATGCTCGTAATTCAGCACTTAATGCGTAAAACGCCACCAATTTTAAACATTAACACTGGAAAAAGCAAAAGTTTTGAAAAATAATACAATGCAACGACGTGAACTTTTCCGAGTTCCCGCCAAAACACCAAAAAAAAATAACTAGTTCCTCCCTAGGATCTTGAAAAAAAAAGGTGAAAACCCTACTTTAGATGCTGTATTGCCATATTCATTGTAATTACGGTAGATTTGCTACATTTTCAACATTTCTATCTATAATGTGGAAAAACCGTAGTTTTAAATAAAGACTTAATTAATTGTACTATTGTGTTGTGTTGTGTGTTGCTGTGTGTTGTGTTTGGTGTGTGTTGTATTGTAATTACTTGTTATTGTATTGTAATTGTGGACGGGCCCAATAGCTCAGTTGGTAGTATCCCTGCCTTCTGAACTGAGGGCTCAAACGTATCTATTATTATTTCATGTTACAACGACATAGGTATGCACAACTTTTATATTTGAGATAGTACCTATTTTCTGAACTGTTTAAGCTTATTTTAGAAAAGTATGATGAGTAGTAGATAAATACAATTGTTACTGTGTGAGTCCACTCAAGTGATTTCGACTGACAGTTTCTGGCATTTAGTTTCTGCCCCATCTAGTAGCGAAGGCGGAACTAGTTTTTCGTTAGTATGTACAATATTAATGTTATAAAACCTGAATGGATATTATATGGTATTCGTTTATGTTGGTCAAATACCGTATATGTAATGTTGAGCGTATTTATGTTTTGCTCATATGGCAACACTGCTTAGAAGTGATCCAGCGCTGCAAGCGCTATTTGGATCGTTCGGTTAGACGGTAATTCGTTTTTTGTGCGAGACGTAGCGTGACTACTAGATCTTGTAAAGCGCTGCAGCGATTTTTGGTTAAAACATATCAAAAATGGCAACGACTTCTGCTCCGCACACAGCTCCTCTTCCTCTAGCACGTACGTTCGTACATATAATAATCTCGGAGTAAAAATGAGTCTCAGATGAAGTATGACCGAGTAAGTAATGATGGGCCGCGCTCAAAGGCTTTAAGGCTGATGTACCTAAACGTCATTTTCGATTTAAAAAAACGTTACGGGATAACAAGTTCTTAAATTGTTTCAAATTCAAACACTATAATTTCTGAGCACTGGTTGATTCAGGGGGGTGAGGGGCTCAAGCTTGAACAGAGTATCATAAGTTCTTCCTATAGTTAACTATTTTGGCAAAATCAGTCAGGATATGATTGAAAATTTTTATTTATTTATAGTTCTGATTAGGTGATTTCCGCGCATGCTGCGCTCACGCATAATTTTTAAAACCTAGTTGTCTGCAACATGTTAGGTGTTTATTATTAGACTAAAGAGATAATTAGTTTAAAATGCTAATACCTATACAAACCTAAAGAGCTACACATTTCCATGTGTTAAAATTATTATTAGTTAGTAGGCAAAGATTTACGAAGTAATATATATGTCTATGTTAGTAGGTGAAGCTCCATCTGCCAAGATTTTCAAGGGGTCGAGAATATTCCTAGATACGCCAACGCAGTCGTCACGTCATACATTGCACGCGGAGGGCCCGAATACGGGCTATCAACAGCTAATGAATAATAATTCATGGGTGGATATCAAGGAAAATAATACACAAAATTCCAATGTTGTGATTTTTATTTGAATATGTTACAGCGGATGTTTTACTATTAAATGTCATGTATACGCGTAGGAATAACAGTAGGTAATTTACTTTATTACAAAATATTGCCGTAAGTAACTAATAAATTAAATATAATTGATATTCATTATTATGACGATAGGCTTGTAAAGGAAGTTAGAAGACATTTTGGAGAAAGAGTTCATAACATTGACATAGGTTGTTTTGTAAATATGGTCCTATTTTGGTTTACCACTTTTTCAGGCCCGCAGTATTTTTGCCGCCTATTAAATAAGGAAATAGTTATTCCAACCAGCCTAGGTCAACGTTTGCAATAAATAAATAATAATGGGTTCTTAAAATTTTGTAAATTCACTTAACAGTAATAGGACTTGAATAAACAATTGCATCTTTCAAAATTATTATAATTTTAACAGCATGAACACAGTTGTATAATAACAAATTCAAATTCAGTTTTTTAATTATTTTTTAACTATTTGAATGCTAATGATTTGAGTAGCCGTGTGTCTTATGGACAATGAAAACAAAATCAAAGATTTTGGGTGAAAAACGGTAATTTATTTCTATTAAAAAAAGCGCCATCTCTTGTCGGAAATGAAACTTAACGATGATTTATCTTATGAATATAAAAATGCGTTTCTAAATATTATCTAATTCAGGTGTTGGTGCTACTACTCCAGAACTAAATAAAGTACCAAGTTTCTTTACAAGATTTTTAACATTCCCAAAGGTCTCAATCCTGACTAAATAAAAATAAAAATAAAAATTCTTTTCTAATATTATTAACTGTTATGAAAAGTGTACATATTCAGGTTTTTTATCCAGACTAGCGTAGCTGTTGACCACGATCTCTTTTGACGGCATTTTTTTGTAAAGAAACGCAATTAATTTCATTACGAACATTTACGCTAACAGATATCAACAAACTCATACAAGTATCATTCAAACATAACGACTAACATGCTTATTTTATTAACATTTTATATGTTATCAAATCCTATTCTAATCTCATCGTGTAGCTATATTTTAGTCTTTATTATAGGTTTTTGTCTAGCGCGAATTTTACCTCTTTTTGTGAAATAAATCTTATTTGACAGTTCTAAAAATGTTGCCGTCCCGTATCATGTAGATTGAAATAACAAGGACCACAATATTTTTAGTTTATTGATTAGATTTTGTTATCAGTCTATCACTTTGTTTGACATGATATAGGATCTATTATAGTCTAGTAGTAGATTATTTTATCAAAGACAATTATTAATAATACCTATTGTCTTTGCTTTTATGTACATTATTGAATACTTTGAGTGATATAATGAGTGCATAAATATATCAGAACATAACAAGCAGGTAGAGCCCGCTTGATAGATAACACAACATCTCGTCACTTAACAGCTATCGCAGCGCCATCTATTATTCAAAAATTTAAAATTTGTAATACTAACATATATTTTTGTTTTGTAATGTTTTAGGCAAGCTCTAAAGGTAATTCGTTTCTATTTTCGTTATTATTACGATATTTATTTCTATTTTTGTCCGATTACCGACAACCTTTATAATATAGGAAACAATGTGAAAGTCAGTGTCAATGGCAGTGAAAAACAATATAATTAATGATATTATAGACTTTATAAAAGCGATTAAAAGACAAAACGATTTTGTATACTAATGTCATTGCTAAATATGAGCTCGTTTCTAAAAAAAATATTTACAAATCAAAATGCAAAACTAAAATTACGCGAACTTAAATTGTAAAATTATAAATTAAAGTATTAATATAGTGCCAGCTATATATTTTTGCATGATGTAATAACATTATCTATCAGTTATTTTTCAGAATGCATTGTAATTAAAGCGAAATTAATTTTACAATGTTCTCATTTATTTTCAAGCAGTGTAAAGTTTTGTTTTCTATTGTTTTGACCACAGATTGACCAATTTTTCACTTTATGGTGTATTGGAAAAGTTCGCGTTCGGCATCTCGCGTATGTGCCAGTACCACAGTAAAACAGTTCAATAAAATCAATAATTGCAAGACTTTTACGTGAAATTTCTAATCGTTTTACCTATATCCAAATAAAAAAAATAGCTGTTTTTTACACAACAATTCTAACTGCTAAAATACCTGTAAAAACAATAAAAAGAACGTAAAATCAAAATTTAACCATAATTTATTAATTCATCAAAGAAAGACATTAAAATACGATTTTCAATATTTCATAACGCTGAGTATCATAACTTCATATATTTTTAGGACATACTTTCTACATACATACAAATATTTCAAATTACAAAAAAATATCACTGGATTCGAGTGAACGAGGCCTATCCACTTTGCTCTATTATAATATAAATTCATTTATGTACATCAATTATATTATGGATAACTTTTGTATAATTTAAATGCAGACAAGTTTTTGAACACATCATAAAAACTACATACTACTTTAAGGACGTCGTGATCAATAAATAATATTTTAAATACATTTCGCATATTTTACATATATTTTTCAGGTTTTATATTGTGGTGTACATTGATTATATATTTATTTATAAAAGACTATGATGTTTTTATTACTTTTTGATTAGGAAAAATAATTAAATAATATTATTTTGATATTTCATTGCATTGTTTTATTTGCAGTTTACATTGCTAACCAAAATTAGTCCAATCAAAACGATCAACAAACGGACACGTGCTAACGAAAACTACGTAACTGGTGAAACATCAACACTTTTTCTCACTTTAAACAATTCATGTTCAAATTAAACTGAACAAATTTGCTCACTAAACAACATGTTCAGATAAAACGAAACAATTTTTGCTCACTAAACAATAATGTTCAGTTAAAACTAAACAACTTTTGATCACTAAACAACATGTTCAGATTGATCTGAACAATCTTTGCTCACTAATCAAAACATGTTCAGATTGAACTGAACAACTTTTGCTCACTGACGATTTCTTGTTTTTTTCTTTATCAAACGTTATTTTAATAGCATAGTGGATAGCTCCCCTTCCCTGTAAAAGTAGTAGTTAGTAATTGCGATCAACTTTGATCGAGGGAATCATCAGATCGTCGGGCGCTTGGGCAGTCGCCTGTCGGTGCCACTTTGGACGGCTTGGCACTTTTGCCGACGAATATTTCCACCTCCTGTGAATAGAAAACAAATAAATAAGTATTCTTTAAAATAAGTGATAAGTGACCGATAGCTCTTTGAATTAGCAAGTTGAAATGGCAATGGGCAGGCCACATCGCTCGTAGAACTGACAACCGATGGGGAAGAAATGTTCTCGAGTGGCGACCACGAACCGGAAGACGCAGCGTAGACCGCCCCCCTAGGTGGACCGACGATGGTGGTATGAAGGGCAATTGTAGCTAGAAAACTTACTGGGCAAATGAGACTATGACTGGGGCCTTATCGCGTAAGTCTGATGGAGATAGTGATCATCTGCTCTCTTGCTCGCACTCGCAGACTTGTAAATTAACGCGTGCGGCGTTTCATTACCAGAATGGTTACGAGATATGCGTGTTTACACATGTTTGACTGCATATACTTAGTTCTACTCGTGAGAATTTGTAAACCCTATTTTCTAATTAGACGGAGTAAACTGACATTACCGATGTTACCACTTTCTCATGTCAAATAAATAGTGATGTGGTAAGAGTTGATTATACATGATGTAATTTAATTCATTAACATAAATTGAGCCCATGACAGTACATCATTTATAGATGATTATTAAAGAGTGTAAATGAAAATATCTTTATTGAAAATTATGAAGATTGCCGCGGCGCCTAACGCAGTTGACACGGATGATTTTGATACACTCAAACGTTTTTATAACTTGTATGTACTAATTAAAAACAGTACTTCATTATTTTAATTAAATTTTGTATTTTAGCACTTCATTAAGTAAGTTATTCCGATTTTTGGAGTTATTATTATTACCAAACCAATGTGTTACAATTCAAAAATTTTGGTCCACACGTGACCGGTATCAGGAGTAGCTATCTAGTTTCAAAGGATGCTAATGAATTCAATTACACCCAGTAGTTCACTGACTCAAAGATCTATTTTATGGTTTTGTATTTTTCCAACCACTTATTAAAATCGTAATTACTGCGTAATTTGTGATTGAAATCATTTGTTTGCCCGTAAAAACGATATATTAAAATTAAAATTAACGAGACTCCAGTATATTCTCGTATTATACGTGTGTAGAGCAGAGTGACGACAATAACATTATCAAATACCAGGATGGTCCTCTTAACAAAACATTTAAGGTAAGGTTTAAAAGCCATTCTTATTTAATTTCATATTTTTAGATATAGTTCCGATCTTCTGAACTAATAAGAAATGATACAGATCAAGCACTATGATTTAGGAGCTGGCAGCATCATTTCGACAAGTGACATTACGATCTGTCAGTTCACTCTGTCTAATTAAAAAATATACTTTAATACTTAAATTTACCCGGTGACGTAGAGGTCGGTAGAGATCAACAGCATTAGCCAGTTAAAAAAAAAAGGAACCTGTAATTGCAGTATAGTAATCTTATTACTAGACTGTGTGCTCTTAGGATGACGTGGGCAGTGCAGTGTCACTAGAGTGCAACTAGGTAGTGAGACTTTTCTGCAAAGTTCGTCTAGGTAGGTACCACCGCTCTGCCAGTTATTCTACCGCCAAGCAGTAGTGTACAAGCACTACTGTGATCCGGTTTGAAGGGGATTGTAGCTAGTGAAATTACTGGTCAAATGAGACTTTATGACCTGATTACACAGTGTAGTAATCTGATTACTAGACTGTGTGATGTCTCAGGATGACGTGCGCAGTGCAGTGTCACGCAAAACTTTATTATTTTAAAGTTCCGAGTGACACTGCAACTGTTATGGGCAGCCGTGTCGCTTAACATCAGGTGGGGGATTAGCTCGTAACGTCCTCATTCTCATAAAAAAAAAGTGTCACTCGAAACTTTATATTAAAGTCTGCAACTGTTATTGGCGGCCTTACCATCAGGCAAACGACTAGCTAGCCACGTAATTCCTCGGTTATATATAGTATATCAACTGACCTGACTTCCCTCGATGGCGGCCATATTATCGCGGTCGGCGCTGGTGCCGGGAGCTCCGCGTGATGCAAGCTGCCGCTCTCGGGCTACACGCCTGTACATTATATTAACATGTTATGTAGGAGAAAACTGACCTATACAGGATGTAATTTAATTCATTAGCATAAATGGAGCCCATGATAGTACATCATTTATAGATGATTATTAAAGAGTAAAGAGTGTGAAAGAAATAATTTTTATTGACAATTATGAAGATTTCCGCGGCGTCTAACGCGGTTGGCACGGATGATACATTTAAACGTTTTTACCTTGCATGTACTAGTTAAAAACAGTACTTCATTATTTTAATTAAATTTTGTATTGTAGCATTTGATAAAGTAAGTTATTCCATTTTTTGGAGTTATTATTATTACCAAACCAATGTGTTAGAATTCAAAAATTTTGGTCCACACGTGACCGGTATCAGGAGTAAATACCTAGTTTCGAAGGATGCTAATGAATTCAATTACACCCAGTATAGCTCTTGGAATAGGCTAGATGACTGCTATTTTTAATTGCAGTAATTAAATATATTCATCAAAAAATAAAGTCGTGAAAACAAAAATTAAATATCTCAAATAACCGGCCAATCACGAGTCGAGGTAGCGCACAAAGGGTGCCGTACGATTATATATAAAAACGAGCACCAAAATCACGTTTGTTGCTCCCATAAGCCCTTAAATATTTACTTTGTTTTGTTTTTTAGTATTTGTTGTTATAGCGGCAACAGAAATACATCATCTGTGCAAATTTCAACCATCTAACTATCACGGTTCATGAGAGCTTGGTGCCAGACGGACAGACAGTCAGACGAGCAGCGGAGCCTTGGTAACTGAGTTCCCTTTACCCTTTAGTTATGGAACCCTCAAAATAACAACGTTTACGTTTACAAAGCATTTTAATATACAGGAATAGAAAGAGACAGCCTCATTACTAAGCTGTGGTAGCTTTACATACAATCTCTTTGGCATGTGACGTCACGACGTGCGTTTCCGTAGTAACTGGAGATGCACCGCACGATCTCCGTTTTGCTAGAAAGGGACAGGCCATGCCCTTCCGGAAACTATAAAAGCTTACTACTCTGATTCATTTACCGATTTCACTTTCTTTTTTGTCGTAAGCGCCGTGCTGAAGTTCATTCTGAATTGATATTAGAGTCTACGACGTTAAGGTCGATATTTCTTCTAACAGATATTGCCCTGCTTATTTCGCCAGCTCGTTTAGCCAGATATATTCACCTTCTGTGTTCGAGCATAGCTTTCCTCTCTGTCTCTCGTTTCTCGGCCGCTAGTCGTGCCTTCTCGTTCTTGACAGGGGCGGGCCGCGGGCGGCGCGCGGGGGCTGACGACACGGGGCCGGCCGGGCACGGGGGCGGCGGGGACGGCTGCAAGGGAGATATAAGATAAATCATTATTTTCACCTCAGCAGCTCGACCCCTTTCCTGCGAGAAAACAGTATGCAAAATCGCATTTTGCTCACCGCGTGAGACAAAGTGATTTTTTAATATTATGACTGCGGTAAGTTTATATTTAGCCAGGTTATAAGGTTTCATTTGTATGGAGTTTTGGAGAGAACCTGAAATTTTTTTTTTCTTTTTTTTCTTAGTCATGCTTTTGGCGGGAACCCGAAAGCGTTTCGTTACTAGTTAAGTACCTACCTGTAATGATGTTCTCACTGCTGAGGTGAAAAGTTTATGTGCTACTCAAGAGCAAAGGTTTTGCATCTCGTGCCTTTGAATCCCTCGCTCGCTCAGGATTCTAACTTAGAACCATTCGCTATGCTCGTGATTCAATACTGGAATCCTTCGCTTGCTCGGGATTCAACAGGGGGCTACTTCTTCTTTACAGACGTTATCGAAGCCACGGCTTGGAGTTTTCTATTTTGTAATGTGCCAGATAGGAGCGCTCCAAAAAACAAAATTTCAAACTATCTTCAATGTACAAAATTGGACCTGTTACAGTTTTATCATATGTATTTGTCACCGTCTTATTTTAAAAACCGTTTGTTTATAAAAAACGAAATTAAAACCGGTTATTTATAAACTGTCGATTTATTGCAAACTGACAATCCGTCTTACAATAACACGGATGATATTTCGATTATTTATAAACAGTTGGTTGCCTAGCGGTGAGTTTATAAGAAAGTTTATAAGTTTTTGGGGGTAAGCGTGGAGGCGTGCTCGTCGCATCCCTGCCAGTTGTGAGAGCACATGAATAATTCAAGCCTTATTTGTGTGTTCTCGGGACTGCAACTCCACTAGAATAAAATTGGTGGTAGGACTTCACTCCAGAAGTCCGCCTGGCTCTTGACTACCACCTTCCTGTTTAAGAGTACCGCCAAATGGCGATGTCTTGCATCGACGTGTTCCGGTACAAAAGCAGGAATGCCAGTTTCCCCTCTGGTGTAATGTGTTTAGAATCTCTTTCTGGGGACCAATTAGTACGACGTTTATAGAATCCCTTAGTAAGCGGTTGTGAGAGATTGGCATGGATGCCAGGGAGACCCGATGAAACGGTTGTCCGCTGGCCGCCCGCGGGATAGTACAGGGACCCGAACCTAGGGAATACTTTCTACCTCCACCCTAGGAGGCTGTCCCACCATCACGCGCATAATCCTGCGGAGTGGCTGTCGTGCCGGATTAGGAGACCGGAGTGGATCCCGACAGTTGCTTCCAGGGGGGATCGGGAGCCCTTCCGTCCTCCATGCCAGTCATTCACCCTACTGTTTTGAGGGACTATCCTAACTCAAACTTTTTCATTGTCCTTGGCAAGAGTTCTAGACACATTACGCCGTCCCACACCAATTAAAATCAATGGCCGACAAAACATTAAGAAAGAGCGTTTTTTCAGCGGTCCTTAACTCCACATTTGCTGTGGATTTCTGTAACATCCGAGGTCTCCACTCTAACCTCATTGCGGTTCACCACCTTCTTGAATCGTCAAAGCCCGCCATGCTCTTTTTAACGGAGACACAAATATCGAACCCTGCCGAGACTTCATATCTTCTATACCCTGGGTACAAACTCGAGCATACATTTATGCGTCATGCCGGGGTATGCGTCTATGTGCGAGAAGATGTCTGTTGTCGCCGTCTTAACGGCCTTGAAGATAGAGATCTGTCTATTCTGTGGGTGCGTACAGACTTCGCTGGTAAAACGAGAGTCTGTGCATGCCTTTACAGATCTCATAGCGGTGATGCAGAGACAACTCATCTTTTTGAACACATTGCCAGAGGTGCTGACAAAGTATCTGAGCAATACGCGACCGCAGAGTTGGTGGTTCTTGGAGACTTTAATGCTCACCATTCCGAGTGGTTGGGCTCCAGGACTACTGATCATGCGGGGCGTGCAGCATATGAATTTGCCTTAGCGTATGGCCTCACTCAGCTAGTCAATGAACCTACTCGAGTTCCAGACTGCGATAGCCATAACCCTTCTTTGCTCGATCTCTTACTGAGCTCAAAACCAGATCTGTATCGCGTAACGGTTGAGGCGCCACTTGGCTCTTCCGATCATTGTCTCATCCGTTCCGTAGTTCCAACCGCAGATCACGTGCATAACATTCCTGCTGGAAGGCGTAAAGTTTGGCACTATCAATCGGCTGACTGGGACGGGTTGCGTGAGTTTTACGCTGCCTATCCTTGGGCGCAGCTATGCTTCTCTTCAAATGTTCTTTAGCGAGTTTACCTTCTGGAAGTCGTGCTTTCTGGTCACTAGCCAAGGCTGCTGAAGGCAACTTTTGTCAGCCCTCTTTACCACCATTACGTAGGCAGGATGACACTTTAGCCCATAGCGCAAAGGAGAAAGCCGACATTCTTGGCAGCCTCTTTGCCGCTAACTCGGCCCTCGACGATGGGGGCGCCACACCACCTTTCATACCACAGTGTGAGAGTTCCATGCCTGACATCCGTTTCTCTCAGAGAGCGGTAAGGAAGGAGCTCTTGTCCCTTGATGTGCGGAAGTCGAGTGGGCCTGATGGCATTCCGGCCATCGTTTTAAAAATGTGTGCACCGGAGTTGACTCCCTGAGGTTGCCCTTGTCCACCCTATCCCTAAAAAGGGTGACCGTTCAGACCCATCAAACTACAGGCCTATTGCTATTACCTCTCTACTTTGTAAGGTGATGGAGCGCGTGATCAACACCCAGCTACTTAGTTATCTGGAAGATCACCAGCTCATCAGTGATCGTCAGTACGGATTTCGTCACGGCCGACCGTCTTACTCACCGCTGGGCTGAAGCCGTGGAGAGTAGAGGGGAGGCACTTGCAGTGGGTCTTGACATTGCAAAGGCTTTTGATCGAGTCTGGCACAGGGCACTTCTCGAGAAACTTCCATCCTACGGTCTTCCCGAGGGGCTTTGCACATGGATTGCCAGTTTTCTCTCTAAGAGAAGCATTAAGGCTGTTGTCGAGGGTTCCTGCTCTGACCTCATGCCTATCAATGCTGGCGTCCCTCAGGGCTCTGTGTTATCGCCTACGCTTTTTATCTTGCATATCAATGACATGTTGCTTACTAGTAACATGCATTGTTATGCAGATGACAGCACTGGTGATGCACAATATGCCGGACGTGCGAACACTCCTCGTGCCAAGTTTGGCCAAACTTCTATGGGCGCAGTTACGAATTTTGATCATCTAAATCAAGATTGGAAGATTACAGAAGTCGTTTGCGTCAGTGGTTCATAGCCAATAACATAGATGATGTTACGAACAAAGCGGAAGTGAAGAGGAAAGCCTTTTTGCTAAGCGCACTCACGGAAAACACGTACCAGCTAGCGTGCAACCTTGTCTTGCCGGAGGATTTGGATACCAGGAATTACGAGAGTATACTACATATCCTTGACGAACATTTCACGACTAAGCGATGTGGATTTGCTGAGAGGCATAAGTTTTACATGGCAGGGCAGCAAACTGGTGAATCGCACTCTCAATGGGCAGCGCGGCTTCTCGGGCTCGCCGCTCATTGTGATTTCAAAAATCTTGAGGATGCCCTGCTTGACAAATTCGTCATGGGAATGTTGCCCGGGCATGAGCGTGACAAACTGTTCGCGCAAGAGATCAAGGACTTGACGCTTAGCAAGGCAGTCGACATGGCGGAGAGCGTGCGATGTGCGCGCGCGGGGGCCGCCGCGCCGGGATTCGCCGATGGAAACCAGGACGCCGGTGCCGTGTTCAAAATCAAGGATACACAAGGATCGCGGAATTGCAGTGATAAGGATAAGTGCTCGGTTTGCGGTTATAAAGGTCACCAGACCGCGAAGTGTCGCTTTTCTAATTACAAGTGCAAAGGTTGTAATCGTAAAGGTCACCTACGTAGAATGTGTCCAGAGAAAAAAGTGAATTACGTCGAGCAAGGTAATTCCGGTGATGAGGGGTATGATGGTGAGTCAATTTTAAATATTCACTGTTTTAATGAAGTGCCTATGACTGAAACTGTGAGCTTGCAAGGTGTAAATATTTCATGTGAAATTGATAGTGGTTCTCCAGTCTCTGTAATTTCAGGAGAAATATACACATCTAAATTCTCTGAGGTACCGCCACCCACTAAGAAATTATTCACTTACACCAGTGCTAAAATGGAAGTGATTGGATTCATGACGCTTAATGTTACTTATCTGAATCATTCGGTGAAACTAACTGTTTATGTTATTCGTAATGGCGGCCCACCACTGCTCGGGCGAGACTTTATAATAATAATAATAATAATAATAATAATAATAGAACTTTATTTCAGACTCGAGGATCCATATTATAGGTAGACACGTATACATAAAAAATTAAAGAACCAAAAAAACACATCGATATACAACTGAAATTAATTAAAAATCTAAAATATATTAGGAGGCAATAGCCAACCATTGTCGGTACGCAAGCGTTTAACTTACGCCTCGTGTCAACATTAGGCCAGCCCAAGTTGCATGTGCATAGCATTCATGAGGATCTCACTAAATTATTCCCTAAAGTATTTTCGGATGAGTTAGGCTGTTTTAATAAGTTTGAAATAAAGCTGCCACTTAAACCTGATGCAAAGCCCGTTTTTTTAGGTCGCGTCCAGTGCCCTTTGCTTTACGAGAGAAAGTTGATGCGGAACTAGATAGACTGATAGAGTTAGGTATCCTCAAACCGGTTTCGTATTCTGAGTATGCGTCTCCCATAGTGCCTGTTTTAAAGCGCGACGGTAGTGTTCGTATTTGTGCTGATTACTCGGTGTCGATTAACAGGCAGCTCCAGGTTGAAAAATACCCGTTGCCGACTGCACAAGAACTATTTTCCAAATTACATGGGGGGGGGGGGGGGGGGTAGTATTTAGCAAGCTTGAATTATCTATGGCATATAATCAGTTGATCGGGGAAATCGATAGTTTATAAATAACCGCGTTTTTTATAAACTAACAGTTCTTACAATAAGACGGTGACATATTGATATTACTCAGGTTCTTACAATAAGACATATTGATATTACTCACCTCCTGCCAATTGTTGGCCTTCAGCTCGACAATTTGTTGGTACAGCGCATCCACTTGTCTGCACTGTAGGCACACCATGTCCCAGAAACCTTGGAGATCCTCCACCGTCGTCGGGAACGGCTCGTCTTGCCGTTCGTTTATGTTGTTGTAACAAAGACCTGGAAATGTCAACAAAAAAAGATCAATACTATTTATCATAACAATTTGACGGGCCCGATAGCTCAGTTGGTAGTATCCCTGCCTTCTGAACTGAGGGCTGTGGGTTCGATTCCTACCCAGGACAAACATTTGTGTGATGAACATAGATGTTTGTTCTGCGTCTGGGTGTTATATTGTATTCTATGTATGTATTTACAAACAAAAAAGTATATAAGTATTGTATCAGTTATCTGGTTCCCATAGTACAAGCTATGCTTAGTTTGGGGCTAGATGGCGATGTGTGAAATGTCCACACATATTTATTATTAATATTTATACACATGCGTCATCTAGCCCCAAATTAAATGATTTTTTTATTTTTATTAATTTGGCGTTTTAGTCCTTTGTAATCTATAAGTCTATTGGAATTTTATTTTTATTTTATTTTTTATTTTTAAGCATATCTTATGACTAAAACCCAACCAGATAAACAACTTTTGAATACTTATAAACTTTTTGTTTGTAAATAAAATACATACATAGAATACATAAAATGACACTTAGGCACAGAATAAACACGATATAGCATCGCTCCAAAATGTTGTGTACTCCAAAACGAATCGGGTGGTCAGGATGATTGTTCTGAATAGCTCATAAATAGCCGTACGACACGAGAACGCTATATCCAATCGAATCGATTTGGTTCGTTATCAAAAAGTTCTGAATTTGTTGATTGTGTCTGATAATAGTGGGCATGCATTACATGCATACACCTTCAGCCTTTTTTGTAAGGTTGTCGCAAATTGGCTTCGGAAAAACAGCTTACCCTCGAACTGCTGCATTTTCTGCGTTGCCAGAAGTCTCGCCTTTCCAGACGCAGCTCGCAGGAACCCTAGGATCTCCTCACTCACTTCTTTATCCTGAAATTAAGACAAATTAAACTTTAATAATTTGCTTTAAAGTTCATTCTGCCAATGTTGGTTAGTTTAGTATAAGCCCAGATAATATTATAATACCTACAGTACATATGCCTCATCCCACACACACAACGGAATAACTCGGGCTATTTTACGATTTTATTCCTGAATAACGCAAGATTTGCAAGCGACATCTATTGCCTGTTGGCGAAATATTGGGCTATATGAATACACTGTGCCCTAACTAGTAACGCTCACGACAAGATCACCACATTTTTTTCACGTTTGGGGCTAATTTTTGTTTGTACTTGATGAGACGCCGATAGGTATAGACTACAATAGTAGGTATTCAGGTCAAGAACGTAAACAGATTTGTTTTTATTAATGACAAAATGCTAATTTACGTAAGGTCTCCACTTGTTCAAACAATACATTCATCAAATAAATTTTATTTCGAGGCCAAGTTAATATATATGCCAATATCCATATTGGCTTTTGCATATGCATAATGTATCTTGTATGTTATATTACATGATGAGGTAGTACCTAAGTTTAGTGCTAGGCAAAGTTTTCAGTGCTTTTTGGAAAAAACGGAGTTTAAGTACTTTGTTTATACATTATTTTAGTTTTGTTTTTGTTCTCAATCTTGTTTCATTTTTTCAAACAAAAAGTCGGGTTTTTGTTTTTAATATTTTATTTACTGCATATTCATAAAATGTTAATTTACCATGACCGATATAAAATCATCTTCAAAAAAACACATAACATGTTTTTTGTAATGCATTATTCTTCTTTTTTTGATTTAGAAATTTTTAACAGAACAAAAGTAAGCAACGCATCTTTGCTTGATTTAATAATAGAGCATAATATTTCAACAGACAGCTTCTAATTGCCAATTTAGATACAGCATTCTGTAATTAAAACTTAAGACACCATTGCAAATCGACTCAAAAAACAATGCCCGAATAAACAATGGTTTTAAGAAACATTTCGTTCCGCCATTTTGCTAATATTCAAGGATCTTCAGAGATTTAAATGGATTTAAAAGTGATGGATGGCCATGAAGTATTTGAATTATACGCCGCTAATTCGTGGTCGTCGATTTTATCGCTGTCTCTTTCTTCAATTTAGGGAATAGTCTCATTAGAAAGAGATGGCAAGGATCCAATTACAAATATTATAATTTAGTGGCTCTCTGCCTACTGCAAGATGGCTGAAGTTTGACAGTAATAGTCATAATCAAACTCATAACCCTCTTTTTTGGTAGTCGGGTAAAAAAGACCATGAGTTTGTACTGCTTTGCTTGCTGGCAGTTGTGTGAAATACAGCAATCTAGCCTAGGGGATCACAGATTCCTTCTAGTACCGATAATTATGCTGAATGGGATTGTTTTTTTTTTTTTTTTCCACTGAAGACTCCATCAGTCGTTTGTGCACTGATGGACTTAAGAATTAGCCGAATAAAAACCCCGTAAGCTAAAATGTAATCTACCCTTTTATCCATTTCTGCCATCTTTTCACAAGCAATCACTCCACCTGGCTTGTGGAAAGGTGTCCTAAAATTCTACAATATGTTAGAAATATATAAAGTGTGGTTTTCAAAAGGAACTTGAGTTAGTATTTATTTAAATTTAATCCTGCCCACTAATGGGCTCCCATCATCATCCTATACCTATGCATTCCCGCACTGCATTAAAATATATCATCATCATTCATCATCATTCGCAAACAACAACTCACCTGCAAATTCTCCAATTCCTTCTCAGCAGTGGCAGACAAGGCCAACAGTCTTTCCGTCTCCTTCTTCTCCAACTCCAAGAAGTAGTGACCATCCTTCACAACCTCAGCACTCCCACCACCATTCACAACACCAGAGTCCTCCACGGTAACATTGTCTAACTTTATCACAGATACACCATTTGAAACCAATTTTACATCTTCAGTCTTCGGGCTTGGAATGTCTTCTTGCTTCTGCGGAGACAGGTCTGTCTTGAAGGACTTCTTTGGTGATAGAATGGGGAGCTGCGCTCGGAACTCCGGCCTTAAATGTCTTAGGACAGGCAGCGACACGTCCGTCTCACCATTTGGACTTGAAAACTCCTCTATGCTTTCCGTGGAGTCATCGGACTTCCTTGGAGAGTGAAATCTGTCTGGGCAGTTGAGGGACTTTTCTTGCAATACCTTCGGGTCTTCATCCTCGCTGTTGCTTTTCAGTTTATGTCGCTTCTGGTTGAAGAATCCTTGAGCTAACGCGCCGGGCCCATAAAGCCTTTCCACTCTCTGTTGGATGAAGCTTTTCATAGGGCTCGTCAGTTGTTCACCATTCTCCTTAGTTATTTCCACCCTTTTTGATACGCCATTCGATGATATGGTGTATGACTCTGAGCTGAATCGCGCTTCCCGCGACTCTTTACTATGACTGGTACTGACCGTCTTCCTAAAATTGGTTTCGGAGTAACTGGACTTGAAAGTCAACTCTTTAGCATTGTCGACTTCATCTTTCTGATGGAGCATGGACGTGGCAAAGTTCTTACTTTCCGACGAGATGTAAGACCTCGTGCTCGTCAGGCTGGGGCCTAGGAAGTCGTTCTTCAACTGTTTATTTTCCGCCGCCATGTAGACATGTAAAGGGGACGTGGCTAGATATGGATCTGTGTGCGCCTTAGAAGGCGCTTTCGTTGTCAAATCAGGTCTAGTGTCATGGGGACCGAAAGTAGGTACCAGCAGCTTGTTAGCGCTGACCGGGACAGGTACCAATAAGGAGTTATTTTCGCTTCTGTATTGGTAAGTGTGAGTTATCGGCCTAATAGGAGATGCCTCCCGACTTTTGTTGATGTCTTGGCGCAATTTTGAGTCGTAAGTCGTAAGGTTTGTGTAACCGTTGACAGAGCAGGCTAGATTGAGATACGAAGGTTTTTTATTTGGGTAATCGTCGCGCTTTTTATGGTGTCCACGGGATCTGTGACTGCTCGAATCTACGTGTATTTTAACGGGGGGTTTTAAGAGATTCTCTGATTTTCTTGGGGTGGGGGTTACGTCGTCAGGTGTTCTGACTGGGGTGGCTATGGGGGTGGCCTGGCTCAGGTAATTAGGCTGGAGGGTGGAACCAGCCCGCTCCTGGATCCTGGAGGTGAACTCTCGGATTCGGCTACCGGTGGACGATGGTGTGAGGAGATTCAAGCTCCCGGATGTGGTATCTGAAATAACGAGAAATGTAGAATGAGTAAAGATGTAATACTGATATTTAATGATAATGACTTTGGATGTACCAATACAAATTAAATACAAATGTTTATTGCGTAATGTTTGTTGTTTTTTATGTATTAAGGAAATGATGATTATTTTTGTGTTTTGTTTTAAATTGTATTATTTGGTGTACATAAACAGTCGTCTATCTACATCTATCGATGACCAATGTATCGCTAGCTACGGATCGCAAGGATCGGAAGGTACTTTGGCCTTCGTAGAAATCTGTCTACGGTATAAATACATAAAAACCAGTAGTATCGCGGCGACTACTGCTGCGTGGGGTCGGTCTGTGTTTCTCTCTATTGAGTTTTCTTTGCTTATGCAAAGATAAAAGAAGAAAAACACTGAGTAGATATTCCACTGTCATGCAATGTTTACTAGTTAGAAGGAAAAATTTTTAGTGAGTCTACATCGAAATATTGTTTCGATGTGTGTCCACTATGATAACTGACAAATCACAAAAAACATCATCATAATCAACAGCCTGTAAACAACCACTGTTGAACGTAGGCCTAACCAGACTGCGCCCCTTTGAGCGGCTGCTCACTTCTTGCATGCATCCGTTGCCCGCGGCTTTCACCAGATCGTCAGCCCACCTAACGGGGGGCCTACGCTGCGCGGGCCACATCGCTCGTAGAACTAGCAACCATTGGGGAAAAAAGATTCTGAAGTGGCGACCACAAACCGGAATACAACAAGTGGTTTTACTAGGTGGTAGGACTTTTCTGCAAAGTTCGTCTAGGTAGGTACCACCGCTTTGCCAGTTATTCTGCCGCCAAGCAGTAGTGTGCAAGCACTACTGTGTTCCGGTTTGAAGGGCATTGTAGCTAGTGAAATTACTGGGCAAATGAGACTTTATGACCTGATTACACAGTCTAGTAATCTGATTGCTAGACTGGATGATGTCTCGGGATGGCGTGCACAGTGCAGTGTCACGTGTAACTTTATTATTTTACAGTTTCGTGTCACACTGCAACTGTTATGGGCGGCCGTGTCGCTTAACATCAGGTGAACGACTAGCACGTCACGTCATACATTCCCATAAAAAATAAATAAAAAAAAGTGGTGGTAAAGAAATCACAACAAAATCCACTGAAAGACTACTCACAACACCCAAAGATAAGGAAATAATCACACATAATTACGCAAGTTTATACCGTGCAGGTTGATTAAGAAACATGATTGTGTTACCGAGTCTCATGATGAAGTAACACGCGTTTACTGTCGGTGTGTAGGAATTAGCTACTAGTAATGGGACATGTAAGTTGTTTACGTTTTACGATTGGATGAAGAAAGTATCTGTTTGAGGTACAATAGGCATGACGACAAATTATTTTTTTGATTAATTAATTTTATTCCTCAAAAGATAAACATTTGTGAAAACAAAAATTAAATATTTTAAAAAATGATCAAGTTACAAGCATTTTAAGAACCGGAATAGAAAGAGATAGCTCAAACGGCCAGTGACGTCAGAGGAAGGTCGTTATAGTACCTCATTACTAAGCTGTGGTAGCTTTTCATACAATCTCTTTGGCATGTGACGTCATGAGTAGATTTTTCATAGTAACTGTGGAGTGCTCTGTTTCGCGAGAAAGGGACAGGAGATGCCTCCTGTAGAAACTTTAAAAGCTTATTACTCTGTAATTTATTTACCGATTTTGCTTATTTTTTCAATTATTGCATTCATTTTTAATCTTCTTTATGAAAGTAATATTTACTTGTTCATTTTTAATAGTAGTCATCATGCCTATTGCATTTTCTTTTGGAGGTACATTCATTGCTTCATTAGCAGCTGAATCTAGCTAATGCAGAGCATAAGCCTCCAATCCTAGGTCTAAGGGTGGGTTTTCTGATCCATAGTTAAAGTAACCAATTGTTAAAACCCTAACAAATGACTACTGGTTAGCCTTTGTTAGCATTTTGAACCATTGATTACCTAACTACAGGGCTAAAAACCCACCCTAAGAAACATCTTGTTGGTTATTTAGTTGTTGAAAGGATTTTAATTCAACAAAAATTTAAAAAAAAAGTCTTCTCAGATCATCATTGGCCTATTTTCATCTACAAGAGATGATTCAAGTAGCGTCCGTGTTAATGCATCTCTGCTCGTGGCTTATTAAGCCGATGCGAGAGCCACAGATTCGGTAACATTTTTGGCAAATATGTTGTGACGTGGGAGGTAGCACATAAAATTAAACTATGCATACCTCAGTACATATATACAGCTGAGAGTTATTTTCAGCTACAATAAACAAAGTAAAAAGAAATGATTGAACCTTTAAATATTTTACAATAGTTAGGTAGTTTCTATCACCTATCTTATTAATCTTACACCAAGTAAACTAACCATAAAAAATCAGAATTTACATGCTTCATTCCGCTTTCAGCAGCAGGACTGTAAGTGTAGCAATCATCCAACATTCAATTATCTGTTTAATCAAAATCACATTTAAGAAGAGTTACTTAAAAAGTTTGCAACATAAAACTTCTAAAAAGTTTTTGTACTAATTCATAATTACATTGGTCAATAGCATGTACCTAATTTAAAACATTACAATATATTGAGGTAACAGAAAAACAAATTATCCCACTATTAGGTAAAAGAATCCCTTCCTTCTTTCCAATTTTTGTGGTGTAAACCATACCTACACATACATTGTTTTATTTCCCACACGTGTGTGGAAATAAACAAAAAAAAAGCACAAATAAATTCAAAGTGCCCATCACTACTATCATAATCTAACAATATCAGTGAAGATAAAAACATTGAGTTTAATCAGAAAGGCCATTGCTACATGAAGCCATTATCAGCTGCTTGAAGATACCAGTGGGGTGATTACGTATATTGACAGCAATGCAAAAGGAGAAATTTCATTCCGAATATGAAAATTTCCATAGTAACTATGCACATAAACTGCATATTGAAACTGTCAAATCCATACATTTATGTGTTTCTATTGGTTGCAATCAAGTTACATAATGTTTGTGTGTATAAGATTGTTTCTATGTTTGCTGATCAATTTGCTTCGGTCTTTTTATTTGTAGCAGACTGGCTTGTATTAGGAAAAAAGTGTAAGAGCTGAAAATACTTGTTCCGAGTCTGACCCCCATATTCTAACCCCCATATTCTAAGTCGTTACCACGAGATTACTCCACTCGACTCAACCTCGAATTAACCTAATTTTTGTGTTTTGGTATTTTTAGTTGACAATATATAATCATATATATATATAATCAAACTTGACATTTCTGCGTCATTTTTCTTAAACGAGAGAAGCGAAGCAACTGTCAACTCAAGGTACGTCGCGATGTATTTTGAGTTTCCCTCAAAGTTAAGTAGAAGTCAAATGAAGGATTTTAGGTGAAACGTTTTAGAATACGGGGGTAAGACGTTACCTCGCGATTACTCCACTCGACTCACCCTCGAATTAACCTCATTTTGTGTTTGAGTGAGTTGAAAATAAATAATCAACTTGACATTTCTGCGTCATTTTTTCTCAAATGAGAGAAGCGAAGCAACTGTCAACTCAAGGTACATCGCGATGTATTTTGAGTTTCGCTCAAAGTTAAGTAGAAGTCAAGTGAAGGATTTTTGGAGAAATGTTTTGGAATATGGGGGTGAGTGTTGTGGGAGTGTGGTCCTCATAGTTCCTGGGTCCTTAGATACAGGGAAAGTCTCACCCCCATATTCTAAGTCGTTACCATGAGATTACTCCACTCGACTTAACCTTGAGTTAACCTCATTTTTGTGTTTTGGTATTTTTAATTGACAATATATAATCAACTTGACATTTCCGAGTCAATTTTTCACAAACGAGGGAAGCAAAGCAACTGTCATCTCGAGATATGTCGCGATGTACCTTGAGTTTCCCTCAAAGTTAAGTGGAAGTCAAGTGAAGAATTTTTGGTGAAATGTTTTAGAATACGGGGGTTAACCCCCATATTTTACTCCACTCAACTTAACCTTGAATTAACCTCATTTTTGTGTTTTGGTATTTTTAATTGACGATATATAATCAACTTGACATTTCTGAGTCAATTTTTCTCCAACGAGGGAAGCAAAGCAACTGTCATCTCAAAGTACGTCGCGATGTACCTTGAGTTTCGCTCAAAGTTAAGTGGAAGTCAAGTGAAGAATTTTTGGAGAAATGTTTTGGAATATGGGGGTGAGTGTTGTGGGAGTGTGGTCCTCATAGTTCCTGGGTCCTTAGATACAGGGAAAATCTTAGTTAGGGTCCTGTCTATGTGATTGTTAGGTGTTATTTATATATTTTTATTTAGATCATGCTCAGTGAGGTGCTTTGGGAGAGGCTATGTCCAGCAGTGGTCTAGAGTGGGCTGATGATGATGATGATGATCACGATGAAAGAACTTGGAACATTAGGAACATTCTTAGTTTTCAAAGGATTATAACGCAGCGCAGTATGAAGTAAAATGGGTTTTCATCAAATACAAAATAACATATCGGAATGTTTAAACTCGTCAATTTCTTTTCTGACATGCTCCAGTGTGAAGAGTTTATACAGCAACTTAACAACTAAGGTATTGTGCTATTTTGGCCATTCTAACTCACTAATATTATAGACAGAGTTGTTACTATAAATAATTTTAAGCAGGGACAATCTTGAATAGGACTATGCTAACTAAAGTAGATTACAAATGAAACCAAATTCTCTATCTACATTTAAAGACTAGTTATATAAAAACCTCATCATGGTCTGGGCGGGTAGTGAAAATAGGAATTCTACGAAAATGAACCGACATGGTCTTGATTAAAATATATAGATTACTCATCGGTTTCATGGACGTGAAATGTGAAGGAACCGCATTGGGAAGTTGTATCAAAGTATTTGATGATATTAGTATTGGTGTTGGGTTGAGAAACATTAAAAGTTATAATTAATAAAAACTGAAGGTAGACTAATGTAAAAAAACCTGTAGTTAGGTAATTAGAGGTAATAAATAAAATAACTTACCAGCTATAATAATAAATAACCAAACAATACACAGTGTCTGCAGTGTAGATACAGCAATATTATTAATTTTAAACCACTTTATTTAATTTTTATCGAAAAATAATTACATGACATCACATCACAAAGAAACGTCAAACTTTTTTCTTTTTTTTAATGCGCGGCTCATGTCATGTAGGTGTTTTTTCATGTCAGCCAGTTACGTTCCGTTTCACGGTCGACGAGTTCTTAATGATTATAAATTAAATTATACAAAGCTGTTTACGGGCTTTATCAATACTATTTTACATTAATCTTTTTAAAAATGCGTCGGCAAACATTTTTGACCGACCGTGCCTATTCATGAGAGGTTCGACGACAATGACCGAGCTAAAAGGCAGAGGCCCGAGTGTGGGTCGAACCGAGGCCGACCGATACATACATTATCCATACAATATATGCATGCTTATTTATCATTTTGTTCGCGGCATGCATTTTGCAACATGCATTGTTTGCAGCTTATGCGACCTAGATTGATGAGATGCTTAGTTATTAAAATTATTCCGCAAATTATTTTAGAGTGCCCACTGCGCATAACAGGTTGTACCTTAGCACTAATGCAAATGACTCCTTACAAGTTATGACGTAATAGTAGGGTTTTACATAATTTTAAACTCAATAACTATAGACAAAAATATTTCATTCCGACAGAGATTTTAAGCTTGCTTTGAGTACTATAATGTTTCTTAGTCAGGATAAGAATTGATAAAATAACAAGGATTTACTGTTAACTATATATAAACTGTTAAAACCATTAATTTTAGGTAAATGATTAAGAAGTAAGGTAGTGATGATACCATGATAAAACCCCATTGCTCTTAATTAAACACACCACGGTGCTCTAAATATCTTAAGCTTCATTCCGTTCGTTGATTTACGAGCGAAAGGCGTGGAAAGTGTCGTCGTGATATACGTAAAGTAATCAAGTGAAGCTACATCCAATCCGAGTGAGGAGAAACAGAAACGAGAACCGAGAATGACTTACTTTACACATAAACAAGTCTTTTGGGACATTCTATAGTTTATTTAAAGACAAACGAGTGAGGCATAACAAATTAACGAATCGTAAGATAAATAAAACTAAAAGACGGTTTTACAAATTAATCGCCTGATGATATTAGTATTTTTATTAAATCAGTTATAGGCGTGTCGCTCACTCTCTCAACCCTTTATTTTCGTGAATAAGTCTTATGAATTTGAAATAGAAGAAGATAGATTACCTAAAGGTCATAGTTAGAAAACGAAAATGTAAAATCTAACACACAAGCAAACACTAATAAAAGGATATGAAAGAAAACACAGATAATATAAAAATAATGATAATATTTTATTTATATTAAAATATGAAATAATAATAAGGAACCAAGTCAATTAACGTAAGTAAATAGGTATAAAATTGATAGTGCTGTAGTCATTTTAAAACAAAAAACCAGTGATTGATAAATTAAAAATTATTAGGTAAATATTTGTTTACTTATAATTTAAATAAGGTTTAGTGAAGAAAACTAGACGGGTTTCTAGAACCACTATTGTCACATTGTCAGTAGCTAATTATAGCTACGCTAAGTAGTTTATGCCTATGAATACGACTAATTATTATACTATAGAAAGTGACTTTATTATATAGCCATGAAATGACGCAAAATGTTCATGTATGATTTGATTAGGAACCTTTGATTACATGAAGCCTATATGATTAATTGATTATTCATGTGACGTATTTGAAAGAAGACTCAAAATAATAGATGAAATGTCATAAGAGTAACAGAGTATGATATAAACCACACAGACGACAACAACTATACTAAATATATAAAACTTTAATTAATACACATGCACAAAACAACAACAAAAGCTCAAACGTACACGTATTTACCTGAAAAGTCTGTGCTTGCGTCCACATCTAGAGAACAACTTCCTATGGAATCTACGGACTTATCCATTACTTTCACTGTTAGTTCTTTAGAATGCACTTTCAATAAATCTGCCTCCTTCACTTCAATTTCATACGCTCCTATACTATCTAAGTCCCTCTCTTCATTTGATTTGGGGGATACAGTCGAACTTGGTAGTTTAATATCAGTCTCTTCAGTGTTAATAGTTAGTATAGAATCGGGTTTGTTCTTGTCAAGTATCAAAGTGCTCTGACTTGTAAAGTTGCTCCTTATAGGCTCAATGTATTCTACGTCGTCGTCGTCGATGAAAACGTGATTGGTATGTCCGCTCGTGCCTTGTACGTCTGTTGCATCTTTGGGGACCGCATCGACTACCGTTTGCGTTTTAGCTATACTTTTGTAGTAATGGCTTTCTAGCTTTTCCAATTGTCTACGAGTCTCAGAGTGCTTTTTGCGCACAGAATCGATTATGACTGGTAGATTGAGCAGATCTGGCGTCTTTTCTCTTTGGTTTTCCCGTCTGAATAGGGGTGAATCGTCACTTTCGAGCTCGAATCTCTTATATTTAGACGAGCAGTAGTCATCTATAGAAGATGTGTCAGATTTCTTGTCGAAGAACGTGTCTAGTGAGAAGAATGATTTGCGTTTCTTTTTAGGCTGGCTAGCCTTGGTAAAATTTGGCTGAAGGAAAGGGTCACTCGGTTTGACTTGCTGCACGCAAAAATTACTTGTGCCGATTAACGATTTGGGGCGTTTTTCTTGTGGAAGGCTAAGCGGAACACGATTAGTTTCGATTTTCCTAGAGTCTAAGCTTAGTGTTTTACGAAATCTTTCATTCAAGTTCGACAGCAAAAAGTGTCTTCTTTCTGTGGATTTAGGAGTTATATTGTAGCTTTGTTTACTACTCGAGGGTTGAGATTCTGGAATGTGTTCAGTGTATTTAAATTCTATATCATTTTCGGAGTAATCTCGCGGCTCAGGCTTGTATGTTTCTAAACTGAAAGATTGGTTTTCTGGTCTATGAAATGAGAAAGACCCTCTATTTGAGCTTTTTTTCTTATCGCAGATGCAATTTCCGACGCAATTTAGCTTGAGACACCTATCGTCAGGCTCAACTGATACCTCATGATCATTTGAGTAGTACCTATCAGGTTTGCTCTTATGAACTAGAAGATCTTTTCTAATCTTTTCCAGTCTTTCGTCTCCATGGAGACCTCTGGTGTATTTTGATTTTGGTGGACGAAAAAATCTTATGGAGCCAGAAGTGTGGGGTTCAATGGATCTTCTTCTGACGTAGGGAGAGTCCGAGATCTTATTGACTCCTAATAGCAGAACAGGCGATTTCTTATCCTCTTCATCTGGCAGATCGCTGAAAAGAGACAAAATGTATTTTATAATTACGATTCCACGGTCATGTGACAAGTTGCAAGCGGCATTCTAGTAACCGGTATTCCGTAGAACAAAACATGAAAATAAAAACAAACTACAATGTTAATAAATATAAATGATACCAATGTTATACAAACAAGTTTAATAAAATATTATTATTTAAAAACAAAATGAAAAACAACAAATTAGCACAAACAAGCACAAAACATAGCAAACACAATACTCACATCAAACACAGAAGAAAAACAAACAAAACACAATAACAACCACAAAGATTTGAGAGAAATTAGTCAAAAAAATTAACCAAATAGATTTTTTAGTTTGTAATAAAGATGGCAGATAGCTAGGTTTTTCAGAAACAAATTAATAATTTTCCCAAAAAATGGGAAAGACAAAGGCGTACCTTTGCACTAGCTGGCACACGCTTTCGCTGACGGTAGGTAGGTAGTTTATATTGAAAGCTGCACGCGAATTTTATGACCTTTGCACGGAATCTCGCGATTTACTTAATTTTACTACGCAATATGTTAAGCACTAATCCGAATTACTATCATGAAACACCTATCACTAGGAACACACTTATACACGAATGAAATTCAAGTATACTTTAAAAGTTTACAAATAAACACGATAACTTTGACCAAGATTATAAAAAAAATCGGAATTAAAGCTCAAAACTTAACACCATAAAACAAAACCACCTACGTAGAAAAGAAAGTTTTACAACTACTAGTGTTTGCAAAAATATAATATTGGACATCGAAGAAGTATATCGATTTTAGATAAAATAGATAACGGTGCTATCATCGATATAGCTTTACCTACCTATCTCATTAACTTTAGCATATCAGCGTTAGCAGTATTTATTTTGCTTAGCGATGCTTAGCTTTAGCAAAATAAGCTTTTTATCGGTGCATTGTTGATTGCAAAAAATGTAATTTTGCTCCAGTAGGGCGGTGCGCGGTTGATTCATTGAAATAATACCCATGGGTATTACAATCTTATCATTTATTGTCATGCGGTCCCGGTGTAGGAAAAATATGACCCTATCTTATCCCGCGTGTACCGTGAGCTAAATAAATAAATAAATAAATAAGAGCCGGCTAAGGGAAGACCATATGATTGCTATTATATTTACTGTGACAGAGCTATCAAATTCCCATTGCCACTATAACTTTCAAAAGTTACAAGTCACTCAAGAAAATTGAATTCCAAAATTCTTTAGATATGAATGCAGTCGAAGTAGAATGCGTTAAATCGATGAATCAATTAAAATCGACCAATAGAAACATCGGAATTCCGTTAGACTAATCCCCGCCGCGTAATAAGCCACGGTCCACAAGTTAACACACTAGCACAAATAACAGTAACTGCGGTCGAGCGTGATATCGTACTAGCTTGAGTGTTGAGTGATGACAGTCGTTTAGTAATGTTATAGTCGATCATTTTAGTATCGATATCGATGAGTGTATAAGATATTAAACGTCGTTAGTTTTGTAGGTTTAAAATAAATAGTCACATGTTGTGATTATGGCTATAAATAGATGTAGTAATTAAAAAGGGAAATTAAGGCAAAAGTGCTCAAAAATGATTCGATTAAATAATGTGCAACGCAGACAATTTGCAGTACGAAATAGATCCCAAAACCAATATTATGCGTCTGAGTTACTAGAAGGGCGTGATGCTAGGCCTGTTTTGACGATACACTTTTAATTTGGTAATAAATATCCTAATTAAACATTAATGAAGTACCACATGAAAGTGTGATGCCAAGTTGCTAACTGCTAAAATCTAAGCAGCTCTCAACCCTGAAATGGTAACTAAACGTCACTCTTCACGAAGTGGGAAAAAGTAAGTAAGTAAGTGATGTACAGTAAAACTCTGTAAAACATCGATAATTCTAAAAAACACTTCACTACGCGTCCCGTTCGCCAGACAGACCACCAATTGCTCTATTGCACGCATAGTAGATTACCGACGGACAAACGGACCAACTGACATGCGCCTATTTATAAATACAGTTTAAATTGTGTTGTTATAATTTGAATGAATTTTAACAAGATTTTAAACTCGAATAACCTAGTTTTGTTTACCTACCTACCACCCTGAAGACGTCCACTGTACTACTTTGAGCGGCTGCTTGCCTCCTGCATCCAGCGGTAGGTACATGGCTTTAATATAATTATAATGATTATTTTCTTGGTTGTCTTATAAACCTGAAGAAATGCAATAATCTTGACGGCAAGACTGCAAGTGATCACATAATGGCAGTAATGCTCCGGTCCTATTAACGACACCGAACTCGTTACAAACGGTTGATAATTGGTCCAAATTAACGTACGACGCACAATCACTGTTCGGATAACGAAGGGATGCGACAAGTACAAGCGTACTGAAAGTCTGGCATATTTTGAGGGGGGCTGAGGTAAAAACTCATGTATAAACGCACACTTCAATGAAAATGTCGTTCAGTTCCGACTGCAGTCTTTGAAGCACTTTAAAGAGACATTCATTCTTTGTCATTTTTGGTCCAAAAAAAACTTAACTAGATGATCGGTAGGTATTCATACTAATATGTATGTATTTATTCTAAACGGTTGCATGTAAAACATTTTCATTCACAAGCAACTAGAAAGCAACAATTTAACGGTCAGTTAAATCACTATAATCGAATACAATGAGGAATCGATTTTTTATCGATTGCGCAAATCTCTCAGCACTTCCGAAACGATTACGCCAACCTGGCGTGTTTTTAACGTATTAGAAGTTAATGTTCTGTACGGTTAGATAGAGTAATTGGTAGTTGAGCTATTAAATATTATCCTAACAGCCTAAATCAAATTAGATTTACAAATGTCTAGTCTGTTAATAAAAATGTTAATCGATTTATTTTATACAGCTCACTCGAAAAAAGAGTGAGTAGGGGTACATAACAGTAGAGTAGAGCCAGTTTAGTATACCCATTAGAAATAATCTTAAAAATTTTTTACCATAAAAAAAAATGTGGGTTATTGCAATGCACCCTGAGCCTGAGACATATCTTTTTCAACTGCTTAAGCGTAAACTGCTTCATCAACTCATCATCAGTCGGATGACGTCCACTGCGGAACATAGGCCTGCCCTATAGATCGACACTTTGTCCGGCTACTTATCGCCTGCAGCCAACTGCCCGCGGTTGGTCCTTCCACTGAGGGTAAACTGCCTATGCTTTGGTAAAAACAACGTGAACATTGTAGTAGCTTTCAACTTTTACAATGTTATTAAAGTTCTGTCAAACGCATTCTCTCAACGGCCGTTTAGATCAACTCTTGAGATTTGGATTAATCCAACTGATAAATTGACAAATAGACTATTAAGCCAGAGAAAGTATTACACTAGAAGTAAAAGCTACGTTTGTCATTATAAGATTAATTTTATGAGACCGTCATCATCCTGAATATGATTCGTTGGATTCAATTGCCCTAATGCTTGATGATACCAATGCCGGAACTTGAAATTACACCGTTCGGTACAGGGAAACCGCCATTTATCTGAAACTGCGCCTGCACAACTCATAATCTACGGAGCTACGGACATAACTGCAGTACAAAATACGAGGAGTATCTCAACTCTTGCGTAAACAGTAAAACCAAAGACTTTTTATCCAGACCACTAATACGAAATTAAAGCAGGGCAAAACCGTACACACCACTTTGGGTGTGATTGATTCTCAGCTGTCAAAATCAAAATCAGTCGTTACTTGGGTGTGCTTTTGAATACATACCAAAAAAATGCCGTCTTGCGTGATAAAACTGTGCCGAAATCACTCGAGGCACGAATCAAAGAAGCACACGATCACATTTCACTTGTAAGTGGCCTAAATCATGTATTTTTATAAGATTATTTTCATTATTCCTATTTGACGAAGAGTTAGAAACATTTCACAATAAAAAATTGACATGTCAAAATCAGTATTGCCACACGACATCTGAATAATTACCCAATTTATTTTGTATAGATATCCAACAGATCCATGTCTAGCTGATCGTTGGATAAAAGTAGTTCGAAAAAGTAGAAATGAAGATTGGTGGAAACCTAATACTCGCTCAACAATGTGTTCAGCGCATTTCTATAGTAAAGAACACATAGAACACAGAAGTGCAATTATTATTACTGATAATAGTTTTATTGTCAACTATAAACGTTCCACGCGCCCACTGTTTTCCCATTTTTAAGGTTATTTTTTTTATCCTAAAATATGAAACATTATTTTGGTTGAGGCCCAGGGGGTCTAGCAAAGATCACAATCGCTAACGCTAACGCCTCACGCTAATTCCAAAAATGTATCGAAATGACATTCGCTACCATAGACATATATATAAGGACAGGCCTAATGACAGATTAAACCGTCGCTTCAAAGAGGGTGTCAATTTCACAGATTGACATCCACTAGCGCCCAGTCTGTGTTGGAAGTGAGAAGATATCGGTCGTGTGTCTCAAAGAAAATATGCCAAGTTGTGTTGTGAAGGGTTGCACAAACTACACTCTAAAGTGCAATAAAAAGAAATACAAAGTTTCTTACCACAAGTAAGTCAATATTTTCAATATTACACTCCGTTTTGTACGAAAATAATCGAATTTATATTTGGGATAGTCATTGTAAACATAAACATTGACGGACATAATGGCAGCGATAGGGCCGTTCTCATCGTAGTTCCTGAGTAATCTAAGAGATGGCGCTGACTTTTCCCCACACTATTTTGAGTAAATAAAATGTTCCTTCGGGCATATCCTGATATATAGATCTATGTTCGCTACGGAAAAGTTAGCGATTTCCGAAATGTCGTTTCTGTGCATTTTGGAGTTAGCGTTTGGCTCGTGAGTTATTAAAAGAAATGTTGAATAAACTGCTGGTTATACTTAATTTGAATCCTTTTTATTAAAAGATTGCATGAGCTATCTATAGACCTTTTTCTTATCTATAGATAGTAGTATGATGGTAATTAGTTTTATTATTTTATATTTTTTTAATGTAGCCGTTATGTAATTTTTATTATTTACATCAATCTAGATTTTTATTTAGGGTACCCGACTAAATCGGGTAATACTATTTATATGGTATGTTGAAAGAGGAACTGACATTAGAAGAAGAAAAAAATGTGCTCTATGGTTTGATTCATGTTCAAACAAGGTTAAGTATGGAGACTTCGGTTCTGGACCTATGTAATAGGGGGAATTCTGTGAGTAAAACATTGCTAATGAATGTTTGCGACAAACGTCGGCTAGACTAACAACTCTCATGAAAAAGTACAAGCCAGAACATTTCACTGATCGATTACACAAATTACATTACAATCGAGCGATTATTGGAGGAAACCAATTTGAGTCTCCATAAAACAAACAGGTGGAAGGCCCCTCTGGCCTAACGCCAAACGCTAACGCCAACATGTACTATTGAACGACATTACCTGCGGGAAAGAAAGCGATTTTCGAAATGTCATTCCAATTAATTTTGGAGTTGACGTTTGGCGTTAGCGTTTCGGATCTTTGCTAGACACCGTTGGCAGAATTATGACAACTAGCCACAGAAGCCATAAACCAAGAAGTCAAGTCTAGACACCTTTTCCGCCTGTTTGTTTTATGGAGACTCAAATCTAAGTGTTTTCAAGACTTGTTGGACGCGCACTAAGTGTACAGTTTCCCCATTGCCATACAAACATCAACGTTCGACAGCTCTAAGCTGTTGGATTACCTAGATGAGTTACTGCCGACGCCACTGTATCATGACAATAAAACATTCGGTCAAAGAACTCACTGTGTAGCGTAATTCTTACGTAGTCATTAGCATCATGAAATCGAGAGGTTGATGAACTACACAGACAGAACAGACCAAAGAAATTAAAAAATTAAAAAGATCTTGTAAAAAGTAACACTTCCAACTTATTTATAATAATTATTTTTCCTAATTAACACAGATGTTTGAAGAGATAAAGCAATATTAGTTAAGGTAGTATACACCGAAATTCCATTCTTAGATCTTAAAAAAAAGGTTACACCGAATTATCGATAATAAAAGGTTACAACATTGTATCGATAGTAGTGTCGATATTTTTTAGTACTGCGCAATGCGCATCACTAAATAATAATTTAGTGATGGGGACAGACCGTTGTAAAGTAACCGACCAAGTGCGAGTCAGACTCGCGCACGTAGGGTTCCGCAACATTACCTACAAAAACAAGCAAAAAAAAACACTTTTGTTGCCTTCTTAAATATTTATGTTATTCTGTTTTTTTTTTGTATTTGTTGTTACAGCGGCTATAGACAAATACATCATTTCTGTAAAAATTTCAGCTGTCTAACTAACTCGGTTCATGAGATAGCCTGGTGACAGACAGTGTAACGTTATTTATAAATTATAAATTAACGATTATAAAAGAATCGATTTTAGTATTCGATCCTCGAGCGCGCACACGCAGCCCGTCACTCGCCGGCCCAGCGGCGACGGGCCGCGCGATCAATTGACAGCTGACACACCCCAATAGACTACGGAGCCGAGAGCACGCCACTTTGTTGCGCGATCTCAGCCTGCCGCTCTCGAGTCCAATTCAGTTTTTACATTCGGATAATTTAAGAAATAATCACCATTTACTTGATATCAGTGAGTGTACGCTTGAACCCCCCCCTATTGGGGTTCATCGTACGAGCTTGAAGTGCCTGGTCCAGCCTGCCGATTGAAGGCCCTCTTTCCTTACGCACAGCAAACAGCCAACCACCAGGATAGTACCTATCCTACGATACGACGATCCAACCTTCACAGTACCTAGGCCTGCTCACGTACCCGTATTCCTAAGGCTCTGTTGTGTATAACGGAATAAACCTTCACAGTACCTAGGCCTGCTCACGTACCCGTATTCCTAAGGCTCTGTTGTGTATAACGGAATAAACTGTACTTTGTATGATTATCTTTATTGGAGTTTTGTATCTCAGGCACTGCCCTGGTCACCTGCGGTTACAAGTGGCGCCCAACGTGGGGCCTTATGGGCAGGCCCAAACACTGTTCTCGACCATTTCAAATGATATCTATTGACTTTATAGGCCCGCTTCCGACTAGTAGGAAGCAAAATGCGTACTTATTGGTAGTAGTGTGCTGCTTTTCCAAGTATTGTTTAGCATTTCCACTTCGAAGAGCCAATGCAGAGGCAGTAATCAAAAACATGGAAGATTCGGTGTTTCTTGTTCACGGTGTACCACAGACGATATTTTTGGATAACGGCAGTCAGTTCATTAGTAAAAATCTCGAAAACTTTTTCCAGAAATACAATATCCCAAATGTCTATTTTACACCTCGTTATACCCCCCAAGTTAACACCGTCGAGAGATATAATAAAACCATCATCACATGTTTATCAACATCCATTAACAATGATCATAGGGCCTGGGATGTGAACCTACCTAAAATACTATTTGCTATCAATAACTCAGTTAATGAAGCGACAGCTTACACACCTGCCTTCCTTGTTTTCGGTAGAGAGCTTGTCACTTGCGGTTCTCACTACTTAGAACCAGATCTAGGAGACGAGGTTATTTTTCTACCACGTGATATTTACGCCGAGAACGTCGGCTACCTTGCAGGAGTTTTTGGCGAGGTCCAAGCTCGTTTATACCATGCCCATTCTAAAAACACGGCACGCTATAATCTCAGGCGCAAACCATCCGAATTCGAAATCAACGATATTGTCTGGAAGAGAACTTACTATCAAAGTGACAAGGAACAACATTTTAGCAAAAAACTCGCTCCAAAATTTGTCAAATGTCGTGTTACGAAAAAACGCTCACCGCTTGTGTACGAACTGTCTGATATGTCTGGCAAGGATCTTGGCATTTGGCATATCAAGGATTTAAAAATAGTAAACAGTTATTGTTAGTAGCCGGTATTGTAAATAATAAAAAAAAAATGACTATTTTCAAATAATATATTATATTGCTATCTACCTATTGTGGATAATCCACCTTTCTAAAATAAAAAAAAAAAACCTAGGTAGTTTACGATACTTAGATTGTCTGTCTGATTTTGAATTCGAATAAACTCTTCATTGGCATAATATTATCATAAAAAAAAAAACATTACCTCTTCTATTACTCCTCCGAAATGCGAGTGTGAATACGGATTTTCCCCTTAAACAGTAAGATGGAAAAATCCTTCCTGAGCGAGCGGGGTACTGTAACGTTATTTATAAATTATAAATTAACGATTATAAAAGAATCGATTTTAGTATTCGATCCTCGAGCGCGCACACGCAGCCCGTCACTCGCCGGCCCAGCGGCGACGGGCCGCGCGATCAATTGACAGCTGACACACCCCAATAGACTACGGAGCCGAGAGCACGCCACTTTGTTGCGCGATCTCAGCCTGCCGCTCTCGAGTCCAATTCAGTTTTTACATTCGGATAATTTAAGAAATAATCACCATTTACTTGATATCAGTGAGTGTACGCTTGAACCCCCCCTATTGGGGTTCATCGTACGAGCTTGAAGTGCCTGGTCCAGCCTGCCGATTGAAGGCCCTCTTTCCTTACGCACAGCAAACAGCCAACCACCAGGATAGTACCTATCCTACGATACGACGATCCAACCTTCACAGTACCTAGGCCTGCTCACGTACCCGTATTCCTAAGGCTCTGTTGTGTATAACGGAATAAACCTTCACAGTACCTAGGCCTGCTCACGTACCCGTATTCCTAAGGCTCTGTTGTGTATAACGGAATAAACTGTACTTTGTATGATTATCTTTATTGGAGTTTTGTATCTCAGGCACTGCCCTGGTCACCTGCGGTTACAACAGACAGACAGACAGAACCTACCCTTTTGGTTTGGTCCGAAACCCTAAAAATGAGCAGAATTTCAAAACTAAGGTAAATGCAAACTTTCAGCTAAGCGAGAACGAGCGACGGAGAAGATGAGACTCTCCGAACTTTGACTAAAAGGAGAGGGTTATAAATGGGTGTTAAATATAATCAAAATTATAATAGTGGCATAATATATAAGGTTACACATAAAGTAAATCCTTAATAATTTTGGATTTTTTGAAACCTCCGATCTTGAATTACAATAATATAGCACGAAGTGATTAAACTCGATTGTTTTTGTCTAATCTGTGGACAAAACCCATAGGTTACAGAAAAAATCAATTATTACGTTGTGATAAAACCACAAGAAAACTGTTTAAATATAACATTCAATTTGTCAGCTCCAGTGTTACAAGCAATAAATATTTTTGTTTAAAGCCAAATATAAAAAAAATGGAGATGTGAAAAAAATCTTTTTAACAATATTATTAATCCTTCATAATTATTCTTTCATTTGACATTAATTGTATGGTGATTAGAATAAACATCCAAGTTCCATACAAAAAAAGTCCTGTCCTTTATACAAAGAACCGTAAGTACCTACAACAAAATCGAACCAACCTGACCTTCAATGTTAATTGAATTTAGCGTACGTACATTTTGCCAATTGAATTTAAAACGATTAAGATTAAGAATGAAGCCTGTACCTACTTCTTTTGTGATGATTTGATGATGGGCCTCAATTTAAATCTACAAGGGGTGGTACAATTCACTAACCATCTTTCGCGCGCCAATAAAGACGTTTTGAAGAGAACTGACATTGTATTGTTTCCTCCCTCTAACTGCATTAATGACAGAGTGATGGAAGAGAGAACACCATATTTTCAGCGTTTCAGTTCAGGAATAAAATGAAAGCGTTTTTCTCTAGAACTTTTAAGAACGTTGAGTTGGTTATAACATTTCTGCTACCCCTGTAACTAGTTAGTACTAACACCTGTACTATCAGCAGTAACACGAAGTGTGGTTGCTGTTATCATCATCATCATCATTAACAGCCTGAAGACGTCCACTGCTGAACATAGGCCTCCCCCGGGAGATCCACTTAGAGCGGCTGCTCGCCTCCTGCATCCATCGGCTCCCCGCGGCTTTCACCAGGTCGTCGGTCCACCTAGTGGGGGGCCGGCCTACGCTGCGTCTTCCAGTTCGTGGTCGCCACTCGAGAACCTTTCTTCCCTATCGGTTGTCAGTTCTACGAGCGATGTGGCCTGCCCATTGCCATTTCAACTTACTAATCCTAAGAGCTATATCGGTCACTTTAGTTCTCCTGCGGATCTCCTCATTACGGATCTTATCTCGCAGGGAAACACCGAGCATTGCTCTCTCCATAGCCCGTTGTGCGACTCTGAGCTTAGTAATGAGGCCAACAGTTAGAGACCACGTTTCAGTTCCATAAGTCATCACTGGCAACACACATTGATTGAAAACTTTTGTTTTCAGGCGTTGCTGTTATACAGTTAGCTAATGTTACAAGTACGGTAAGTGTAGTGTAGGTACCGAATACAGTAAGGGCTTCGTTCTCTATATTCGAGTTAAGTTTCGAGTTGGCTAGCCACCACGTAATTTCATTGGTAACTGCAGTAACGAATTTCAGAATGTCCGAGTAGCGCTAGCCGACCCGTAAACCAGGCTGTAACTTACAGGACACATCAGCTGCCGATTAGTACGGTTAACCGACGGCTATAGCAAAACTTGTTGCAAGCTCGCATGTTTTTGTAATTTATTATTATAGTTTGAATGCCACAAATACTGAGATCTACGGAACTGAAAACTACCAACTCTGTTGATTACGCTACTGCTATAAAAACATCGACTATTCCTGTTTCTATTTCGAGATCAGATACTAATGAATATAGAAATCATTGTATTTAATTACTAAAACAGTCCGCTCAGAACCGTGGAAAGCCAATGGATACCGAGGCTAGCAGCCGCTCAAAGGGGTGCTCTTTGGAGGAGGCGTATGTTCAGCAGTGAACATCTTCAGGCTGATGATTATGATGATGATGACTACTAAAAAATGTTTTGTTCAATTATAATATGTTAAATACTTGTTGCTAGTCAATAATATCTATTGTTATGCTGATGACAGTACCGGTGATGCGCAATACACAGGCCGCATAAATGCCCCTCATTACGAAGTGGAGGAAAGCAGAAAAGAACTTGTGTCCAAAATCGAGAGCTCCTTAGAGCAAATCTCGGAATGGGGACGACTGAACTTGGTCGAGTTTAACCCCACAAAGACACAAGTCTGCGCATTTACTGCCAAAAAAGCCCCATTTTCTGTAGCTCCGCTGTTCCAGGGCATTCCTCTTACCAGCTTGGTGAAACTTGGGATCTTAGGTGTTGACATCTCTAGCGAGGTCCAGTTTAGGAGTCACCTCGAGAGTAAAGCTGGTCTCGCTTCTAAGAAGCTGGGTGTACTCAACAGAGCCAAGCGGTACTTCACGCCGGGCCAACGACTTATGCTGTATAAAGCACAATTCAGGCCCCACATGAAGTACTGCTCTCACCTCTGGAATGGTGCGCCAAAGTACCAGCTTCAGCCTCTTGACTCCTTGCAGCGGCGAGCCGTTAGACTCACCGACGATCCTGAGCTCACCAAAGATTTGGAACCACTGAGTTTGCGCCGAGACATCGGTTCCCTCTGTGTGTTCTACAAAATCTTCAATGGGGAATGCTCTGAAGAGCTGTTCAACTTAATCCCAGCGTCGCGGTTTTATAATCGCACAGCTCGTCACCGTCAAAAAGCTCATCCACACCTCGTGGACCCATGGAGGTCTCACACAGTCCGTTTCTCGAGGTCATTTCTGCCACACACGTGCAAGATGTGGAATGAGCTTCCCTCTGAGGTGTTTCCGGTGAGCTACAACATGGGGCACTTCAAACGACGGGTAAATAGAGTCCTCAAAGGTAGGCAACGCATCGGCAACGCCCCTGGTGTTTCAGGCGTCTATAGGCGACGGTAACTGCTTACCATCAGGCGGGCCGTCATTTATAGAGATTATAAAACATCATCAGTACATCAGTACATCATTTATAGAGATTATAAAAGAGTAAAGGGTGTAAAAGGAAACAGTTTTTATTGAAAATTATGAAGATTGCCGCGGCACCTAACGCGGTTGGCACGGATGATTTTGATACATTTAAACGTTTTTAGACCTTGTATGTACTAATTAAAAACAGTAATTCATTATTTTAATTAAATTTTTTATTGTAGCATTTGATTAAGAAAGATAATCCATTTTTTGGAGTTATTATTATTACCAAACCAATGTGTTAGAATTCAAAAATTTTGGTCCACACGTGACCGGTATCAGGAGTAGGTATCTAGTTTCAAAGGATGCTAATGAATTCAATTACACCCAGTATAATATTATGATATTTTTGTTTTGTGTTGTTTTAATTTTTATTATTGGGTCAAGATAAAACCATATTTCAGGTACCTATAGATACCTATAGGTACCTGAAATATGGTTTTATTACATTTTCCGTTGAACTAAACAATGTAATCTAAATTCGTATTAAATTCCTCATTACATTAATTTAATTAGTTGATACCTCTTTTTGTAAAGGTAAATCCTTACCTTCTTACTGTTTTTAGGAAGGGAATAAATACTCTTTGAAGGGCACCTACCGCACCGCAGCATATAGCTGGCACATAAAAATTACAAAAAAAAATAAATAACTAACCCAAAGTGGCGTCCCTGACAGCAGTCAGAGTGACTATTGAATGAATGTAATGAACAATTGACGTTGCTACAGACCATCCTAAATATTTACTCACTGAGTAGTTGATCGAAACTCTGATTTCGTTCGTGAAACTGGGAAGGACTACTCGCCGCCTTTACGTCCTGGGGGTCTAGCAGAGATACCAACCACTCACGCTAACGCCTCACGCTAACTGCAAAATGTATTGAAATGACATTTTGGAAATCGCTAACTTTTCCGCAGCGAATGTCATTTTAATACATTTTTGGAGTTAGCGTGAGGCGATAGCGTTAGCGTTAGGTATTTTGCTAGACCCCCTGATCAGTATTACTCACTGGCTAGGTAATCGTAACTTTAATTGCATATAGAGAACGCCCTAAGTGTAATGTAAAGAAGGATTATCTTCAAACACCGTTTTTCCACAAAACGGTACATGTAATACCGCTTTCCTCTTATCCATCAAAGTGAAATAAAGCAATCTTTACTATTATAACGGTAGTCAAAAGCCGCAGAGCAGTGGACTTTCCAACTCGTTTTCTAGCAATAGCAGTAAAAAAAACATGTGCTGCTGCTTTCTTTAGTCTGTGACTTGTCTTTAGCAAAAACATACTTCAAGATGGCTGCAGTAATCTCAGTGAAAAAAAAATTATTACATCACTGACTGACACGTTACTCACGTTAGGTGGAAGGTAGTTTGCACTAAGCATCTATTAAAAGCGAAATAAAAGGCGAAATCTCAAACATGACGTATTATCTACATACATACAGCTACTAACTTTACAGATTGATTGCGCGATTTACTGTAAATAATCATACGATACCAAAACTTTTATGATAAGTAATAAATATTAAGAAACGAAAAAAAAACAATAAAAGATTAAGTCATGGTTGGTCATGGGAACGATTAGTGTAAACCACACTTAAGGTACATCTATTCAAATCACACTGGTTGCTAAAGTTTAAGGACTATAATATCTTTTTAAGATTATGTATTAAAATTACTGCCACAAAAACAACAATAGCACTTGTAGATTTCGTTATCCAAAAACAAAGAAAAAATGCAGGTCAAGATGCAGAAAAAATTAGAACAACGATGCAAATGATTTAAGTCAATAACTTTATTGTCATAGGTGTGACTGGTACAAAGAAGTGTAATTTTCAAATCTATTCAGTTATACATAAAGTGCAAAATTTAGTAACTCTTAAGTTGGTAAAGGTTAAGATCTAAAAAGTTAAGCAAATAATGAACCAAACCAAAAAATGTACGTAGATTTTTTCTTGTGATTTCGAACTAAATCCCTGATAAACTTTGTGTAGGCTAACAAAATTTAATACTTTTAAGTGTAAATACTTTGTTTGCTTGATGTAATCTCCTTTACAAAACTAGCACCGAGAATGTAGCCACTGTTTGTTTCGTCTTATATATAACTATTAGTAATCAACAATCAAATATGAGATGAACGGAATGAGGAGATCCACAAGAGGACTTAAGTGACCGATATAGCTCTTAGAATTAGCAAGATGAAATGGCAATGGGCAGGCCACATCGCTCGCATAACTGACAACCAATGGGAAAGAATGGTTCTAAGTGGCGACCCAGGAACCGGAAGACGCAGAGTAGGCCAGCCTCCCACTTGGTGGACCGATGATCTGGTAAAAAGCACGGGGAACTTTTGTATGCTAGGTGGCGCTATCTGGGGAGACCTATGTTCAACAGTAATCGAGGAAGGACGTCTTCAAGCTGATGATAATGATCATGAATCAAATATGTAACCGCAAAAGGTGATAGAATACGCCCCATTGCATGCCATAGATTTAATAAGTACTACCACAAAGCCCACACTCCATGTAAGACGAAGGCCTAAACCAAATCAATGTAATTTAAGAAGATTTAAGATGTCTAGCCAGAGAGAGCAAAGATACGCTGCACTGATAATGTTATCATCAAGGGTGACCGCTTACCATCAGGCGGGCCGACAGATTGTTTCTTTATAACACAAAATGGACTTAACAAACACAGGTTAATAATTACGATGAGGTAAATTAAATAGCAGGTATTATCTCGTATGACACTATCATTAGTATTATAATCACGTTTATAATACTAACGTAAATTACGTAAGCAAAGTATGAGGGTGTTCGTCAACGCTTCAAAGGTAAAGGAAAATAAACACGAGAAAACTAGGATGACAAATAATTGCATAATTCATGAGAGTGGCGATGGAAGATGATCAAAGATTATAAAGCCCGCTGATAGCTCATACAAGCTCGTACAAACTCGACTCACCTACGGGGGCTGAGGGCGAGGTAACAAAACGAGACAAACCCCCATATTCTAAAACGTTACCTCGAGATTATTCCACTCGACTCAACCTCGAATTAACCACATTTTTGTGTTTTGGTATTTTTAGTTGACAATAAATAATCAACTTGACATTTCTGTGTAAATTTTTCTTAAACGAGAGAAGCGAAGCAACTGTCAACTCAAAGTACGTCGCGATGTATTTTGAGTTTCCTCAAAGTCTGATTTTTGAAGAAACGTTTTGGAAAACGGGAGAAAGTCTTTCAAAATTACAAAGAACAGAACAGGAAGGAACAAAAGACATATTCATCATTAACAGCCCGAAGACGTCCACTGCTGAACAATGAAAATAGGCCTCCCCATAGAGCGCCATCATCGCAGGTTACTCGCCTCCTGCATCCATCGGCTCCCCGCGGCTTAAAGACATATTGGGTGTCCTGTATCCTCGCAAAGGATTAGCGCTTGAAATACACCACTAATATTCATATGAGGGGAAGTTGTATCATTGGTCAACTGGATTTAGTCAATGGTGTTGATGATTCATGACGGACACTCTAGTTTGAGAGCAAACGTGAGCTGAGCACGAATGCTAGAATGCAATGCAATATTTCCAATCATAGAGAAATTAGAGAGAACTCTTCCGAATTCAAATATTGAGAATTAGGAACTGGTAAGTAGCGGGTTCAATAACCGGAGAGACATTTTGAAGAATTTAAGATAAAATCTAATTTAACATACAGATAATAATGAGGATAAATAAAACAATGTAAATCAATAGTTCCAAATGAGAATCAAAAAGAACGACGCTAATTGCAAAATCTACAGATGTCGTCGGAGATAACTAAACACACAGAGGTGCTAAAGGTCACTTGCGCCATTATTCATGACGAAATGTGCGAAGAACTGGTGAGCGAAGTACAAACAGGTAAGCAGAAATACACACTAGTTTTATATTCCTTTTTCTGTGATTTATATGTCAGTCTCATATCAAAATGTAGTTGTGAACTAATGAAAATACTAGCTTCAATCCCTGGACTATCATACATAATGAATGGATTACTAAGTACAATTTTGTTAGTGTAATAAAACTAGAGTTTTTCACAAAAAATAGTTTCTAAAGAGACATTGCAGAATAGTAATACAGACATTTTATTTTTCATAATATTGTTTGTTATCGTTGGGTTGTATTCTTTTTACCAATGTTTATTTCAATGTTACAATTGTTATAACCATTGTTCTGTTAATGTGACACTGTTAATCTCTATAGAAAGAATATTATCATGTCTTTACCCAGATCCATAGAATCCATACCACATCAGTATTAAGGCTTTCAGTCTCGTCATATTTTCGAGTTTCGGGAAAAAATTTCGAGACTCGGCGCGGTCTCGAAATTCCCGAGAAAAACGAGACTATTGAGACTACATCAAAAGTAGGTTTAATACCTCGAACTAGGTATTTAGGCAGTAAATAGAAGCTAATTATACTGTTAAAAAGTCAAATACAAGCAAAAATACACACAACAATACACTTCAACGACTAGAAGACGTCCCCTGCTGAACATAGGCCTCCCCCAGAGAGCGACAACTCGAGTGGCTGCTCGCCTCCTGCATCCATCGGCTTGCCGCAGTTTTTACCAGATCGTCGGTCCACCTAGTAGGGGGGGGGGGCTGCCTACGCTGCGTCATCCGGTTCCGGTTAAGAACTTATAGGACGCCAAAATGCTTAATAAGGTTTAGCGTAATCTCGTATCTCAGCAATGAAAGTAAAGTTTCCTACATAATTATTTTGTCAGATATAGGTACTGCTTGCGAGATTATGTGCTACAAATTAGCTTGCAGCTGGTAGCTTGCTTATTCTCTGTTGAAAGCTACGGTAGAAGACTTTAGTCAAAACCCTTTCAAAGTTATTATTTTTAAGCAGCCGCCTCGGCTTATATTTAGCAGTGGACGTTACCAGGCTGATGATGATGTTGATCAGGCCTTAGATTATTATGCCTGTAATCACGACCCTCAGACTCACCCTGAAACTCTTTGAATATTGAATAAACTGAATGTAAACTCACACTAAAAACCATGCTAGAAACCAAGATAGTCAAGACCGCTACTATTTTTTAAAAAGGCTAGTTGCAATATCTCTTTAGGTTATTAACCAGAATAAAAAATACTGGTGGTTTAGTACATTTTTGAAAGACTTTACTCATGTCTCAAAAGTCTCGTTAATCCCGAGACTGGAGGTAGCAGTCTCGAGTCTCGAAAATACGAAAAAATCGTCGAGACTCGAAATTTTCGAGACCGAGACTCCCGGGATGAAAGCCCTAATCAGTATCATTCCGGGTGTTTAGTCGTGAAATATATTGAAGAGATAAGTGAGTAACTTTAGAATCTAGACTAGTATATACTATAGACATTCGTTAGAGCATTCGATGTAAAAATACATAGTGATACAGTGGTCAAATGATATACCGATAAAAAAAAAAAATGCAACGTAGCTACAATTATTTCGCAGAATCGTTATAGTCTTAACAGCTGACCGAGTGCCGCTAATCACACAATATTTCTCGAGTTAATTATTTCATTAAAGAATGAGAATAGAAACGAAATATTCAGGACAAAATAATAGACAATTGAATGTATCAACACTAAAATAGCTGTATTTGTCTTATTTAGAGCTAAAACGCTTATAAAATACAGTTATAAAACCAGTAAATAAACACACAACAGCCGTGGACGAAGAAAAAGCAATTTCACTTACGCAGGCATTCACCATCAATGAACTAATGAATAATGATTCATCTTTTGACGGCGCATACAAAAAACAACTTTAATATTCATACAACAAAGCCTTCTTTACATAAATCCAAGGATATCCTCCTACTTAGTCATTCTTACGAGATTTCGAACTATAAACAAAAAATGTTTATGCACATTCGATCAATGTTCTACAAACAAAAAGAATACTCACACATCTCACGTTTTTTTTCTATCACGAATCACGATGATCGTATCATTGTCGTAAGAGATTTCTCATCGATATAATCACTAATTAAAACAAATCTCATGGGAACCTCTTGATTTCACTAAAGAAAGTGCATTCGTTGGTACAGTTTCACTTTTACATTTACAATTTATAGGCACGTAAACACGATCACTTTGCTTGTGAAAAAGAAAAAGTAGCGGTTTAAAAATGGTACCCTGGTGCACCCCGTATAATTTCTCTTTTATTTTGAACGCAAGCGCACGTCCACCTTTTCGTGGGCGGACCGACTGTATGACGTGGACTTGAAATCGAGTAACAGTACAGTTTGTTCACTTAAAACTGCCGTTAACGTTGCTTTTAACTCTGTGCAATGCGTCTTCGAAGTCCAATCTTAATTTACTTTGGGAATTAAAGTGGTAATGGTTGTGATGCAATGGGAAGAGAGCATTTTGGTTCTGTTAATGGGAGTTTTAGTGGTACAGGTTTCGAAGAGGGGGAATAGTCAGCAGACAGTGACTATTACCGGTATTTTGTTTATAATCCATGGAGTTCTTCATGGCACGTGCTATAGGAAAAAAGCTTGTAATGATTACAATCTACACCTCGACAGATGGTCTGCTCAATGTTTTTGTTAGAATCTTTTTTGGTAAGCTCTTTTTATTTAGTAGTAAAGTTTTAATTAAGTTTTTATGCTCGGTCTGCGGAGTCAAAGACCTTGCTCAATCGAATTGTCTTAGCGAAGAAAATTATTTCTTTGAAATTATGGGAGAAAAATGGATTTTTGTATAGTTCCCACGATGTCTCTGGCTTTTAGTGGTTAAGGAAAATTGAGTTTGGTGGAGACTGTTTTTTGACCTACACCCTAAAGTGCGCAAATACTTAGAGCACTTTTAAATGTGGTTTTCCTTAAACTTTGCTAACTAAAGCATAATGTGTATCTATTATTAGAATTATACAAAGGCCTTGTTATTTCAAGATAATTTACGTACGTGGTTGTGTATAGGTAAACTACATAAATGAAAGCCACCGTCCGTATATTTCTCAAATTACCGTACCTCTATGTAAACTGGAATATATTAATCTAAGCAAATAGACCTCTTTTTATTTACTAAACTTGTTTTGAGTTGTTTAGCGAAATGTTTATGTTAACATAACTTGTGTACGGTATTAATGATTCTTGTATGTTTGTACGTACGCTACCTACATCATAATTATCCGATTACCGTTATCCAAGTTGGAACTACTAGTACAGCATGTCTTTATGAGCTGTATGTACGTACGTACCAAAGAGTTGGTATCTACATATATATATCTATTCAATAATTACAATTCTACAAACATCACACTTCACAATCAACGAGATTTGATTCTACAAACATCACACTTCACAATCAACGAGATTTGATTCTACAAACATCACACTTCACAATCAACGAGATTTGATTCTACAAACATCACACTTCACAATCAACGAGATTTGATTCTACAAACATCACACTTCACAATCAACGAGATTTGATTCTACAAACATCACACTTCACAATCAACGAGATTTGATTCTACAAACATCACACTTCACAATCAACGAGATTTGATTCTACAAACATCACACTTCACAATCAACGAGATTTGATTCTACAAACATCACACTTCACAATCAACGACGACGCTATGTCGATGTCGTGAATCGAAAATATTTGGGTCTAAATCATCAAACAAAACTCCATCCGTTATGAGACTTTTTATCTATTCCAAACCCATAAATATTTTATAGACATCGACATAACAATCAAAATCATTGGAAGAGTAGAGGTTAATAATAATATCTAAGTTTTTATATCAGTATCATCAGTCTAGCAACCATTTACGGATAAATTGATTCCTCGAAGCAATTAATTGAGATACACAACGCCATAGTCATAGTCGAGCTGTTATGTTACAAAATGCCTCAGGTATTTATCGTTTGCCCGCCAGTTACGAATTCGATTACAAAATCAATAAAAAAATAATGCTCCTCCATTTTGAAAAAGGTGGAATGAATTGCATGAACTCTGCTCCATTTTCGATCCTTCATAGAGAATGAATTAAAGAGGTTTTAGATATATCGATCCATAATTAGCAGCTACCAATGAGTCATCTATTGTTAATACAAGTTGAATTATTATCGGCTTTAGCGTTGCATTGTTGTAAATTATAAATGACATTTAACATTTATAATAATCGAACGATCCTTCCTCCTTCTCGTGTAACATATTCAGTAATCTGTGGTGTACGCAAGTTAGCTCTTGCGTGCCCCAGCAAGCAGGGCTAACATGCTCTACAAAAATCTCTTCTCTCGAGAAAGCGAGGTGAACGACTAGCTCTACGTAATGTTCTAGCATTGCTAGGTAGCAATCAGCGTTTTGCGTCTATAAGAAAAAATGAGAGGTAACGTCGTGATCTTGCGTGACATCTAACACTTTACAGTATTAGATGTCTGTGCATCTATCAAGGATTTTTTATTATTTTGTTTTTGCTCAGAAATATGTTGTAGTTACTAGTTCTATTTTTATTTTAACCGTCGACTGAACCAGCCCTTGTAAAATCATATCGAAAATGGCAATTTTGCTCCAAGCGCTCTTATGGCAAAAGTTGAACGCCACAACGGATCTGTGCATGTGTGGAAAAAAATTACTTTCTGGTATTATAGGTACCATAAAAGTTCTTCATAATAAAATTCCGCTGCATTATGTAGGTGCATGTACAGGAAACTAACGCATACCTTATACGTTATTGATGCAATGAGAATATAGAACGGCTACATGTTCAGAAAACGTAATTTTAAACATAAATATGGACTTTGATGTTCCAAATATGTTTAAAAGCTTCCGCATCGTGCTTGGTTGCAAGAAGTTACACCTACCCACTTTCAGCTCAAATATACTAGTGTCTCCCTTTTCTCCGATCGATTCTTCATTCCGGAAGATCGACATACCATGACTCGTAAACTTGTATGCTATTTAATTTTGTCTCCATCGGTTTTGGTCTGAAGCCATACGGATCCGGACCACATCAGTCACCAGACTATTGATTTCTTTTCGCAGCAGGGCTACTATACAAATCGCCATCCCTCGAGAAAGCGTCGAGAAGGTGGGTGAGAACAAAGGGGCCATCATCATCATCATCATCATCATCATCATCATCATCATCATCATCATCATCAATAGCCTTAAGATGTCCACTGCTGAACATAGGCCTCGTCGGTCCACCTAGTGGGGGTACCCTACGCTGCGTCTTCCGGTTCGTAGTCGCTACTCGAGAACCTAACTTGCCCATCGATTGTTAGTTCTGCGAGCGATGTGGCCTGCCCATTGCCATTTCAACTTATCAACAAAGGGTTAATGGGGAAATACCATGACACTGTGGATAGGTAATACAAAGTTTACATTCTGTCTGTATAGATTCTATGACAGCGTATGATTGAACGGATATCGACTCGACAACTCATTTAATGTAGTACTTACATAGTGACACAATTGACTATTGTCCTGCCACAGAGTCACAAGATCAATTAGATATTGCGCAGATGGGCCGGGCTCGCCGTAATGAGGTAACGTATGGTATTCATAAAAATTCCTTTGATTATTCATTTATATTCCTTTGCCGTAGTTATACTTACTTACTTCGTTATAGTTAAAACAAACAATCAATTAAAAACTTCTTTATGTTTACATACTAAACCTATAGAACTAGCTACATGACTCGACCCTGGATGCTCTGTTTCACTTGTGCCTTGCGACACTTTTGTTATAGATATACTACTTACGTAAAATCTGGCTAAACTGTGCCACAAAAAATAAGATTAAAAAGGTTTCATACATAAAAACGAAATAGAAAGAAAAACAACGCTGAAACTGTTTCTATGTAAGTATGAAAACTTTATCGCTTAGGCAGCTTTTTTTTAACTTCATCCAGCAAAGCAACATTGGACACCGAACATGCCATAATATATTATGTAGGTACATGGTACATAAGTACATTTTATGTAGAACATTAATTTCTGATAGGGATCTAACCAGCACTTTCCGCTCGACATGTGTTGTACATGCAAATTAATGGCTAACCGGCGAAGGTCTGCTTGTACAAGTTCTTGATAAACTTTAGCATGAAGTTGGTACTGCGTACTACCAAGTAGGCACATGTACAAGTACATAGCATTAATGAGAAAAGATAAAAGATATGCGAAGATACTCTCAAAATAGCGTCTCAAGTTATACTTGTAAGTTCTCATAGGGCACGGTTTTTCTATAATCCGATAATCGAGAATAGTTTTTTTTTGGTTTAATTCAATGATATTTCATCCGATTATTGGTCGAACACGGTGTACCTAAACAAGTTTTTTTAGCGTAAATATTTTTGTATTTAGTACATATTTATAAATCCTTTATTAATTCGTAAAATATTTATTAATTTAGCGGTGCAATAAAGTGAACCTGCGATGTAGTCGCTGCGTGATATCAGTCAATCTAATACCAACTATACTAACCCAAAAAATCTTTTTATGCTTTCATATAGTGACTCCCATCAATGAAAAGGTTCTTTTCACTTATCGGTCAATTAACAATTATTATCAAGAGATGGTGAAGCACAACCGAAACAATCATTAGCCAGTCGCATGCTATGATTTTCCGAACAGTTGTTAGGGAATCGATGCGTTAAATAGGTAGGTTTTCTTTATTTTCTAAGGAAATTAGAAAATGTGTTGGCTCTATCTATAAGCTAAACCGCACGAGCCCCAGCGTTGGATGTCAAGTCAACATTATGCCAGTAGCACTACACAGTCTCTACAACTACTTACATATTTCGTTATGAGATATTAATTTAAAAACAACATTTTTTTAAATAATTGTTATTATTAATAGCACGTAATCCGGCTTACTTTACGTACAAATCACGTCGAATAACTCGACCGGTGTTCGGGCAATAAAGATGCCCATTGTTATTATTGCCACTAATTAATTCTTCATTATTGTGGAATAACTAAAAATTATAAGTAGCAACAAATATGAGTTAAAGATTAAAAAAAAAAAATTTGGCGTAAAAGCCACTACAGAAGAACAACGTTTTACTTCACTTAGGCCTTCGTTCTCTATATTCGAGTAAAGTTCCGAGTTGGCTAGCCACCACGTAATGTCACTTGTAACTGCAGTAACGAATTTCAGAATGTCCGAGTAGCGCTAGCCGACCCGTAAACCAGGCTGCTACTTACAGGACACATCAGCTGCCGATTAGTACGGTTAACCAACGGCTATAGCAAAACTTGTTGCATGCTCGCATGTGTTTGTAATTTATTATTATAGTTTGCATGCCACAAATACTGAGATCTGTGGAACTAAAAACTACCAATCCTGTTGATTACGCTACTGCTATAAAAACATCGACTATTCCTGTTTCTATTTCGAGATCAGATATTTATGAATATAGAAATCATTGTATTTAATTACTAAAACAGTCCGCTCAGAACCGTGGGAAGCCGATGGATACTGGAGGCTAGCAGCCGCTCAAAGTGGTGCTCTTTGAAGGAGGCCTATGTTCAGCAGTGGACGTCATCAGGCTGATGATTATGATGATGATGACGACTAAAAGTTTTGTTCAATTTTAATATGTTATATACTTATACTGGGTGTAATTGAATTCATTAGCATCCTTTGAAACTAAGTACCTACTCCTGATACCGGTTACGTCAGGACCAAAAGTTTTGAATTCTAACACATTGGTTTAGTAATAATTGTAACTCCAAAAAATGGAATAACTTACTTAATCAAATGCTACAATACAAAATTTAATTAAAATAATGTAGTACTATTTTTAATTAGTACATACAAGGTATAAAAACGTTTAAATGTATCAAAATCATCCGTGCCAACTGCGTTAGGCGCCGCGGCAATCTTCATAATTTTCATTAAAAATATTTTCATTTATACACTTTTACTCTTTAATAATCATCTATAAATGATGTAGTATCATGGGCTCAATTTATGCTAATGAATTAAATTACATCCTGTATAATATTATGATATTTTTGTTTTGTGTTGTTTTTATTTTTATTATTGCGTCAAGATAAAACCATATTTCAGGTACCTATAGGTATTACTTATTACATTTCCCGTTGAACTAAACAATGTAATCGAAATTCGTATTACATTCCTCATTACATTAATTTAATTAGTTGATACCCCTTTTTGTAAAGGTAAATCCTTACCTACTTACTGTTTTTAGGTAGGGACTAAATACTCTTTGAAGGGCATCTACCGCACCGCAGCATATACCTGGCACATAAAATCGTCAAAAAAAAATAAAAAACGAACCCAAAATGGCGTCACTGACAGCAGTCAGGGTGACTATTGAATGAACGAAATGAACAGGTGACGTTGCTACAGACCATCCTAAATTTTTACTCACTGAGTAGCTGATCGAAACTCTGTTTTCGTTTGAGAAACTGAAAAGCACTACTCGTCGCCTTTACGTCCCGATCAGTATTACTCACTGGCTAGGTGATCGTAACTTTAATCGCATATAGAGAACGAAGCCCTTACATTATTTAAATACTAAAAGTAAATAAGTAGTAAGTAGGTAAGTATATGAAGCATTTAAGGAGCTGAATGCTCCCAAATCGACTATTTTGAACGTGATTATCTCAAAACGTATACCATTTACAGGATTGAAAAAATGCACGTTAATACTGGTCATATCTTCTTTCCATCTGCTGAAACCGAAACACGTTTACGAAAAGTTTTCTCGATAGAAAAAAATCGTGAAGTGACCTCTAAAAATCATTCAAACGTCCTAAAATGTTACATATATGTTATATAATAAGACACTGCATTGAAATAAATCATAGTGATAAGCTATGTTTCAATGCATCCGTTTATAAGCTTATTTTTATTATAACAATAAGCAATTCTTTTATAAATAATTATTTGTACCGAAAAATGGAAAAGTCGAAGTGCAACGCAACGTAATCGCCATACTTTACTATGCATAAAGCGACCCTATAAGGTACAAAATAAGTTTCAAGTTTGTCTGCTGTAATAAACGTGCTCGCATTGGGTCCTGTCAGGTCCTTAACCGGAATCACTGTAACTTCAAAAGTTCGCGAGCTATCTAAAATATCTTAAGCGTAGGCGACAAGCTTACACAGTAGGTCAAATTGCGAAACTGCAATATTTTTTGTACTACCCACACGTTTTGTAACTAAAGTGGTCGCAATTTACATGGTCAGTTAGGTACGTAATTGTCATGCTATATTAGGTCTTGATCCGATTTATAACCAATTAACTTAATAATTTGCAAGGTTGACGTAAAAACTTATAATAATCTAATTAGTAATGGTTTATTTTAAAACATTTTAATGGAACCGAAGTTCGAATTAAACCCAATATTTCACACTGGCAAATGCACAGTGCACAAGGCGTGCGTTCCTCTAATGAGAAAACAAAAATAGTTGGCGCCGGATTTGAACTTTTGAAACTAGAGCATAGACATTTTTTTTAGGTAAATGTAAATCTACAAAATACTGGCTGGCCATAAAAAAGCTCAGCATAAAAGCCATCCAGCCCACTCCAGCTGCTCAACTCAACTACACCACTATAAAATAAAATTATGCCAAAATGCAGTGGAAGCAATAAATTTCTATTCCTCCCGCGAACTTTTGTATAGTTTTATGCACAAAACGCAATTCCAACTGGCTCGCTCTATTGGCTAAACTTATGGAGTATCCCAATTTCAGTGACCTCATTGGTAAACCTCTCAACTTTTCGCAGACGTGAAATATCACGGGCAAAAACGAGACGGCATTTTAAGTATTTATTTTTAAGTAACGTTTATAAGGCCCATAATGCCGTAATATAGCGTCTGTTAACATCACAAAGTTCTGTTGTACGCTACAAACTTGGCAGTTCGAAACTGCGGTCCTTGTTATTTTCACCAAAATGAGAAAGACAGTAGCATTTTTAGTTTTAGAACTACGCAAGCTATGCTTGTTTGCGTAAACTAGTTTGTACACGCAAACAAGTTTCCAAGTATTCAAGTTTGTAGTTTATTGTATGTGTAGTTGTTTGCCTCTAATCTCTATCCACCTATCTATACCACTAGAGTTCTTCCTTTATGAATAGAGTAGAGACTACAGATTGTCGAGCACTTATAGCGTGCGTCGGCGCTAGGTTTTGACGGTTTGTCAAAAGGTTATGTAGATAGCGGGGGAATTAGTCTCTTGCCTTTCACAATAGTGACCTAAGCAACAAACGATTTAGTAGAAGGAATAAAAATTGAGAAAAATTAAAAAAAAATCATATGTTGGTAGGTTTTTTTAGGCAATTAAGGAAATTTAAGTCAACGCACCATAAAATGCATGGCTTGACGACAACAGGTAAACAAAATTGACAGCATAACGTGCCCTTCGAAGTACGGTAGCACATTGTAAATCCTACCACTGCAAAAGTGTTGCCAGTTCTCTACCATTGTCATACGTATGCCCTTGGTTTCGGTCTGTCAATTTAATACAATAAGCTCCGAAGCTCTACTGCGTAACAATGACCTCACAAATCTCACAATACGTTAAAACATAGATCGGGAGATAAATACATAAATAGCTATTAATTTTAGAACAATGTATTTTATTGGAGCAGTTGATTGGATGATTCGAGAATTAGATTATGGTAACATTTCACCACAGATTATATAATATACGTATGGGGAAAAAGATAGGTAGTAGATCTGCGTCACGACTGGTCTAATGTCAGCACTGAATTATTCACCATAGATACGCAACGCAACTCAAGCTTTATTTCAAACCTGATTTACTTTTCTGATGAAAATTGTTTATTTGGTGTGACTAAGTTTGCATGCTAATTAGTTCAAAAACTTATTGTTACATTTGTGTTAATTCAAACAAAACCATATCCATTGAATTAGTTTTAAACAAGTTATTTAACACAAGTTATTTAGTTAAGTTACCTTCGTATCCAGCGAAAGAATCTGTTGCCTCCTTTTTTGCCGTTACTTTTCTTCTTTTTCCCCATTTTCTTTTGATTTTATTGCAGGCATAAAACACTTGCACGTTGGTTTAAAAACAAAATCACTGTCTATGGGCACAGTTAAAATTTTAAAAATAGAACTTAGCGTTCGATGGCACAATCTACACTGGCCAGTATATCAGCTTAGAAGTTGGTAGAGTTCTTTATTTAAACATTAAATTATTTGGACTGTTTCTGACTGGTACAGGACTCTATGGTTGGGCTCTATAATACAAAACGTTGCATATAAATTTCGATCTACATACAAAAAATTTTTTTGGAAGAAACAATATTCAGCTTTTATTAAGATTCTGAGATGTTAACCACAAAAATGCAATATGTGAGGGCAAGAAAATGTGCAAAAAAACCAAAGACGCTTATTTACAGGGAGAAAGCCTGGGCCGCCCTAATATTTACCAAAAAATCCGCAAACAACGAAGAAAACCAAAAATCAACTTATATGAAGTAGGAATTTGAATTCCGAATGAGGTGCACGATGGGCGCGCGCGCCGAGACTGGCGCGTGGCCACGTTCAAATTTAGAAGCTAAAAAAAAGAAAACACACTGGCTGGATGCACATTGCGAGAAATGCATGTGTCCCTATTTATTTTCGTACAGACTCTTTAGAGATGCCGTGATAGAAATCCGAGATTAATACGGTATGTTACGGCTACGGTACATAATGATAATATGTCTGCAATCTTTAAGGAAAATACGTAGTATGGTCAACGGAGGGAATAATTCACAACCTTAAAATCACCTATGTACACAATTTCTAACCTTTTTATAAAAATCATAGAATGAAGTGACAGCCACTTCATGAAAACAGCTGTTTACCAAATATTTGATAAGTTGAAATGTCATCTAGACTTTATACTACTTTTCAGCTAACTGTAGTTTACAAGAAAAATCATAGCCAATCTATATTTAGATCATAATTCATAACGTCAAGTGAATAATAAATACTAGAGGTATACCTACGTTTAGATATAGCTAAACCACGCAATTGAAAAAGTAAAAAGGCGCGCCGACAGATTAAAAAAGCAATCAGCCTATCTGACTCACAGGTTTAAATCTGGAATCTGGATTTAGTGGGGCGACGAGTTTCAGTTTGCATCTGAGAAAAGGTAAATGATTTTTGTATATTAGCCAAACTATCGAATATAGCTTTATAACCTTTTTTGTGATACCTATTGGCTTATTATAGTATGAAGAGATTATGCCGCGACAAAACTGGCAACACCGAAATGATTCGAGCGTAATCTTTGGCATCATTCAATACATTTTATCCAGTCGAATTTGGACACTAAGCAGGCCATAAATATTATGCACTGTACATGGATGTTACCATGTCAGGAGTTCCTCGGTGGTCAGTGGCAATCTTACGCCCATTGCAGGCTTATCGCATTTCTTAGTACACTTTTTGTATTCATAACTATCCAAAAGCTTTTGGTTCGTTTATATTGACGACTTTCTATTTTTAGTAAATGGAATACAGTCGCATAATTATTGCGAGTTGTGATCAGTCTCGGCTGTTAATATCTATCGTGAGACGTTGTGTGTTTGTTTGTTTGTGGATTTCACGCCACAATGGCTGAACTGATTTGAATGAAATATTGCATATAGATTACTTCTATTGATAAAATACATTTATCCTGGAGAATGAGATGGAAAACGGAATTGTTGCGGGCCTCTAGTTCAATAATGAATGTTACCAACTTTTAAAATAAATTTCTACTAAATCAAAAGATCAAAGGAAAACTAACAATAAATGCATCACACATCGTTAATTCGTGGTGAAAATTCTTGGCCCGTGTCCAAGAATCACCTGAAAACTGGGTTGCCAAATAAAAACATCCAGAAATCATGATTTAATTTTTCTCGAGAAAATGCCGCAAAGTAGAATTTGTCTAAGTCCTGTTCTTTAGTAATATTCATTTAGCTATTTCTCTGATTCTTAGGATGCATCATCTATCTATGAAGGTATAAGCTAAAATGTTTATAAGCTCAGTATATTACTACTAATCTACTTGGACGGAATGCATCGAAAGCTAAGCTGGCAGCAGATTCACTAAAAGAAAAGCAATCTCCAAAAACCTACCTAAAAACCATATTTATAAAACTGTCATTTTACCAATCTGGCAACACAATCTTAACTCTAAATTATAACAGTAAAACTCTCGTTCTATTAAAACGAGGAAACGAAAGCAAAAATATACAGCATTCGCGATGAAAGATTTTGATTATCCACTGAGGTTGTGTGAATCGTAAATAAAAAATTTAATTTCGGAGATAAAAGCGTTTTTGGCTATGAGCCTTTGTGGTTATAGTGAACTGCCTGTGGTGAAATAAGAATTTAATGCATTAATTTTAATATTAAAGATGATAAACAAAACACGTTCAAACAAAATAAGGTAGGTAAGATAGGACTCAAATGTAATGGTCCCGATTACAATAATTTATAGACCCATGTAACGATAAACACAAACTCGAAGCAATAAAGGATGTAAAAGATTACCATTGATACGGAAATACCCTCATTCCAATCTCATTTCAAAAATAAACCAGGCACTAAATCCGCAAAAGCAACACCAACCATCAGAGACAATAACTTCTAATAACGTAAGACAAGTAAACATAAAGTCTCTAAGCCTGTCTGTAACTAACTCCCAGGAATGCATACAAATCCCTGCAAGCGGATCAAAGGGTAAACACCAAATTAAAAAGACCTTCCACCCCTCCTTTTTGGCCAAGAATCACTGAAGAAACAGCACGCATCAACAGACGCACGAGGGTCACATGTGATTGGCCGCAGACACTTTCGCGGGCTGACGAAAGCGAAATGACACGCGCCACATTTACAACACTTCCTGTTCCGTTTTCGAAAATTTGAAACACTGGCTGGTGCTCTATTTCGAAGGGCAACCGTTTAAAAATCGAACAAAAGCACTGCACAACCATAGAGAATTTGAAATTTCTTATTATTTTTTGTTTTTACCGTGGGTTATGACGAGCGCGAGCGATGAGTCCTGTAACGTCAAGCGAAACCAAGTATATCGCGGCAACTGGCCGAAAATATGTATTCACACGAAAATACGAGCGTTTCGGCAAGTCGTAGTTTAATTATAGAGATGCTGATTACAGTACATGCCTAATTTACAGAATAAACAGGGAAAGCTGAAAGCAAACACAGAACTGCAGACGTAATGAACTAGAAGATTCGATTGGAATTGTAGTACTGATTGGAAATGCTTCATAAATACCCAGAATCTTCTGCAAAAGCAGATCAAGGTTAAGTTAATTTGTCTGCCAGTTTAAAACATACTGGTCGATTACTCATCATGGCGTAGCGCATCTCTCTGACGTTTTTGGCAACAGTATCTAATAATGTCACTCGTGTGACGATATTTGTAAATAAATAAATGATCCGCAAGACCTTCCTCGGCTGGTCTCTTCTAGTTTTTTATGTCTATAAAATGAATCGATACGTATAGATGATCAAGGTTATACGTATCCATATTTTTCAGCCTATTATTTGATTTCATCACATCTAAAGCACTTCGTGTAACAGTTAGATGAAGTGCTTTAGGAAACGTCTACAAATCAGTACAAGTTATTATGTGGTTTTAACAAGTTTTAATTCCTGTCTAACAAACTATCAAATAAAGTCATACATGGCTGAATTGCTTGCTACCTTTTTTTTTTATGAGAATGAAAGATGTGACGAGCTAGTCGTTCACCTGATGTTAAGCAATACGGCCGCCCATAACAGTTGCAGTGTCACTCGAAACTTTAAAATAATAAAGTTTCGCGTGACACTGCACTGCGCTCGTCATCTTGTGACATCACACACTCTAGTAATCAGATTACTACACTGTGTAATCAGGTCATAAAGTCTCATTTGCCCAGTAATTTCACTAGCTACAATGCCCTTCAAACCGGAACACAGTAGTGCTTGCACACTACTGCTTGGCGGCAGAATAACTGGCAAAGCGGTGGTACCTACCTAGACGAACTTTGCAGAAAAGTCCTACCACCTAGTAAAATACCTACATATGTCTTCCGCATTCAATTCTCCAATTTAATCCAAACCTACGCTATATTTCTATCCTTTTTAACGACACTACAAATCGCCACTAAGTTTATGACGTTAAATATGGCCGCCATTAAACATGGCCGCCGACATGTGAATATAATGATATCTGGGCATCTCTTTAGTTGGTAAGTTTAAAGTGTTTTCTTCTAACGCAGCTGTTGATAACATGCTGTTGAAAACTTGACTTGACAGTGACAGAAAAGACTAAACAGCTGTCTCGAATTTCAGATTTAATTTTTTGAAACGTCGTAGAATGTCTCTTCATTATGTTGGGTTCTTGTTGTTCTAATCTAACCCTAAAATGCTAGGACACCAAAATTATTTACCTAATCATAAAACCTATGTAAGAAATAACTAATATAAATAGACAACCATTTGAATTTTTTGATTTAATTAAATAACAAAATAACGCCCAACGATCACAGTCACACATGCATATAGCATAAATCCTGGACCCTAACTAGAATCCCCTGTATCCAGGGACCCAGGAACTACGAGGACCATTGTCCCATAACACCCACACATAGAACAACTATTTGCACTTTTTTAGTGTGTCACTTGTCCTGTCGCGGAAATCTAACCCACCGCCTCCGGGTTATAAGCCGACCTGCTCAAACCACGGAGGCTGTCTGTCGCGGGAATCGAACAATTCTTATTTTATATTTTTTGTTTTAAATTGAAATTTGGCTGCTGTGAAAATAGACCAGCCTGAACTGGAAAAAACAAATCATTGTCTATGGCTAGACGAACGTTGCATTTTCGCGCGCTGCTCGCTGGCATGGCCGTTGCAATCTGGCCACTTGCCAAACACCACAGAGATCGTCGACCTGTGTGTGATGATATTTTCCTTTTTTTCTATGTCTGAGATTGTGGCAACACAGAGTGTCAGAGGCGGGTATTAATAGTGCTATAAAGCCTTTGAATCACGACGATATAATAGTAAAACTATTCATATAGTAAATTCTGTAATAAACCGAATTAGCAGTAAAATAATGATTAACAAGAAATTCAATTGACTCGGCGTGATTTGGCGGCAGTTCATTATAAACATTTTTTTTAAATAAATAGCTATAACTATAATAATCTAGCCCCAAACTAAGCATAGCTTGTAGTTGTACTATGAGATCCAGATAACGAATAGAATACTTAATTTATAATTATAATTATACATTTTATTTGTAAATACAAAATATAACACTATGATACAGGAATATCAGTTATTTTGAGTTTCAGGCATTTTGTGACCAGCTATTTTCAGACATTTTGGGTCAGTTCAAAGGCGTTATGAAATCGGTCAATTTGAGATAAGTTTGCAACGAACCGGACGCTAACATTTTGATATTTGAAAAGTAAGAATATAATATTAGTTCTATTAGTTAATATTAGTTTAGTTGTGTTTGTTTATTTTTATTTCCTAGTGTGGCAATATTAAATAGCATTATTTTGGATACATTTTACCTATTATTTTGTTCAGAGGCATAGGTAATAAAGGCCTAAATACCGCAGGAAACATAACACTGAAACCACGCAACCACATCACATATTATCTTAGCTGAGATCTGTATGACACGTTGACAAAAGCCTTAGCTCGGAAAGTACATACGTAGTGTTATATTAAAGTACCTGTTTTTACTCGAAAATGCATATAAAACTTACTCAAATCTGCGAGAAATCAAAACCTACTGGTTCGTCGTCTACAAGGAGAGATAAACTGCAGGTGTAGGTAGCATTTGGATTCTGGACTGCCAGACAAATAGATAAACTCTCAATTTAAACTTATTATTGTGGCTTCTGGGGGTTACCAGTATCGCCAACATCGCGTAGAACCTTTACTGCATTTATAAACTCAGCATTTTCATTCGTTCATTCATTTATCGTTAATTTTTCTTCTTAGTGAATGCCCATCACTATAGATTACCATGGTGTGAGTGTAAAGATACGCTTAACCACGCTGTAGTAGATAACTGTGTGCGTATTTTAAGATGGTGTTGCGGGAATTGTTATAGTGTGCGATTATATGGATAGGTTTTTGATTTGAGCGTGTGTTAGATGCGTGTTTACCTCGTCCCCCGTAAAAACAGCAGAAAATATTGTTTGCGGATTAGAACGTTAACACCTCCTTTTCTAAATGAAGAAATAGGCTTTTACTATGTTAAAATAAACTCTCAATTTCATGTAGGTAGTTCATGCCAGACTAATAATAAAATGTAAATCTGACCAGCCAAGTAGGGGTTAACCAATAAATTAAAAATAAAAACATTCGCACCATATTTTCTGGTCAGAAACAATCCAAATAAAATCAATATCAAAATCACAATCGCACAACACTACTGTCACAGGACAACAATTTTTAAAATTCGAACGCGATTTGCGCGTTCCATTTCACGGCAGTCACTGCGGCTAAAATCCTGGCGGGAAAACTATGGCGATGGCATCCAAATTATAAAAGGTAACGCAATAAATATAGTTTCAATTAGAATTCACGCTGTGTTTAGCTTCCAAATGTATTGGCTACTTGCTTATAGCTTAAGTTCGTTGTCACAATGAATATTGCGACAATTTCTTTCGCTACTCAATTTAAAATTGCTTGTGATTGCTGCGACATAGTATCAGCAGATATTTCTGCCACTTAGTTGTCCCCTATATTATAAAATAAATTGTACTTTAGCGCCTTATCGCAATAACTTCTGTGCCATTTTCTACACATCTGAAAAGGAGCGCAGCGAAGTTTCAACGGGATAAGATACTTTGGCCAGTGAAATATTTGACAGCTGATACCATAAAATAGAATGTGTGAGGCACTGGCAGACTTTGAACGAGGTCAATGGATAATTAATTGAGTTATTGATTGCAACAGCTTTAGCTTTGAAGATTGACGGCATTACAAGTCACAACAATGTAACAGGACCACTTATTAACCATTTAGAATTGTATCACCCACGCAAGATTGAACCAAGCAAAATTTATGGCATTCCCTTAGTTATAGGCTATGGTATTGTCAAGATGTCAAGGCGATAAAATCTGGTTGGCCATTTTAAACCAGTACTTGTAAAAGAAAAAAAATCGATCACGTGCGAGTCGGACTCGAGCACGAAGGGTACAATTATCTATAAATAAAATTGATGTTTTTTTTTTGTTTTCAGTTTTTGTTATAGCGGCAACAGGCAACCGGAATACATCATCTGTGAAGATTTCAACTGTCTAACTATCACAGTTCATGTTATAGGTATTAGGTACAGCCTGATGACAGACGGACAGACAGACAGACGGACGGACAGCGGAACTTTAGTAATAAGGTCCGTTTTACTGTTTTGGTACGGAACCCTAAAAATTAACACTAATATACGCTGTATCATCATCATCATCATCATCCTCTGACACTGTTCATCCAATAGTTGCCTAAAGTAGAAGCGGTCACTTTGGTAACACCTCGACTAGAAGCAACATTTGCTGCTGTCACTACCAGGATGGGTTTGGGTGACCACTACAAAGTGGTATTTACAACTAAGCGCAACCGTGCAGGTATAGGCGCAGGGCACGTAGTCATCGGCGGCGGTCCTGGAGTCCCGGCTGTTGTATACCAACAATCACTTTTGGGCATGCGAAATATTCTGATTAAAAAATAGATTTGTGTAGTTTTTGGTATTGCAGTAAAGAAAGAGTTTTATGTACATTTTTGTGTAGGTGGTAGGTAGGTACACGCACAAAATGTGATGTGGCCATGAGTCGTAGGTAGGTGGTAAGTATGGCCAATAAGTGCGAGGTCGGTACCACAAAACTATTTTTTTTGTCGGTACATACATCTCTGCCGGGAATCAGGATAAAGCTATTAACACGGCAGATGGTAATAAAGCAATCAAACCGACCATTTGCTGGACATAAAAGTTGCAACTTTAGGGTGACCAATCTATGCAATTTGTTTTGGATTTTTCAAGGATGCAGAGACAGATGAACGGGCCAAAAAGTTATAACTAAAGTTCAGGGGCCGTACTTCAAAGTACATTCAAAGATGACCCTATATTGGATCGCTTGTCAAAAAACAAAGCGATCCAATATAGGGTGTGCTTTGATCCGCGCTAAGAGCTCACAGCACGGCCTCTGGGCTCGATTTCCGAGTTGAGTAAGGGTTGACCCACATTAAAGGCTTTCAGCTGGAACTCCAAAATCGCTTCCAGTGCCTTGCCGATTGCAACACAGTGGACGAGTTGAACAACGGGTTGGTGGAAACTGTCCCAGCTGTTGGAGCTGAGTTCTTCAAGACCCAACGCCGTAAGAGGACTCAGAAACTCTCAGGAAACACTCTTAAATTAATGGCAGACCGGAGCGAAATGAAACTAGTCTTCAGTTGATATGTCCGCCTACGGTGAACTCAATAGACGTATCTGGAGTTCCATGCGACACGACTTGCGTGCTTTTAGTACTTCACGTATTGAGGCCGCAATTGAACGGAACCAAGGCTCTAAGGTGTTTGCAAAAGATTCGTCTATTGGGTAAAGCCAAATGACAAAACTGAAGACCGAGAATGTTAGTGTCATTTTATCCAAGCCTGAGATTCTGAGAGATTGAGAACTTCTATGGACAGTTATACACCTCGACACGTGAGCCCGCTAATAACACAGCTCAGGACACCAGAGCCAAGTTAGTCCGACACTATACCAAAGATATCCCGGACGTCAGCCTGTACGAGATTAGAATGGCCCTCACAGCTTAAAAACAACAAGGCGCCAGGTGAGGATGGAATTACGACCGAACTTCTGAGAGCGGGTGGTAGACCGGTACTTATAGTCCTCCAGAAGTTATTCAATTCTGTCATCCTTGAAGGTACAACGCCGGAGGCGTGGCACAAGAGCGTGGTGGTGCTCTTCTTCAAAAAAGGTGATAACACCTTATTGAATTGTAGCTCTTAGGATTAGCAAGTTGAAATGGCAATGGGCAGGCCACATCGCTCGTAGAACTGACAACCGATGGGGAAGAAAGGTTCTCGAGTGGCGACCACGAACTGGAAGACGCAGCGTAGGCCGGCCCCCCACTAGGCGGACAGACGACCTGGTGAAAGCCGCGGGGAGCCGATGGATGCAGGAGGCGAGCAGTCGCTCTAAGTGGCGCTCCCTGGGGGAGGCCTATGTTTAGCAGTGGACGTTTTCAGGCTGTTATTGATGATGATGATGATGAGTCACATTTATCAGCACAAAATACCTCAATGGCACAGAATCGTCATTTTATGGTTTATCCTTTTCTGTCGATCGGGATCGCCATTTCCTAGAGCGAGAAGAGTAGTGTGAGTGCTATCGAGCACAATCTACTAATTATGAGTGATTATATTGTTAGTGAAGCATAGTAGGACGATACAGAAAGAGAATGTAATACACCCAAAGATAATCAAATCCTTCACTCTAGAGAATCTGTCCAGGAAAAAGCAAATGCCTGGTGACCCTTCTTCGTCCATTGAATGACAGGATGTGTGGCATAAAGAACCGCAGCTATCACCAGTATGGCTAAAGTAATAAGGGTTTTGAATGGCAAGGACCCAAGGTTTTTAAAGGCTTTAAGGTTCTGAGATTGACATAACATCTATGATGCCTCCTCTATTCTCTATCTCACTCACATTTCGCCAGTTTAGAGACAAATGTTCAACCATAAACCATATTAATCCAAACAAGTTTTCATTCATAAACCAAATCAAATTTAAGTTATTTTTGTTATTGTATTGTTGTGTATCCTCTTTTTATTTATGAACAGTTTTTTTTATCTGGCATTGCTTACAGCTATCTTTACAAATTAAATAACAAAACAAACGTAGAGCCTTTTGTTGAAGATTTTTAAATTATTAATGGTAAAGAACAGATTTATTGAAGTACATTCAGACATTTATTATTATCACAAATAATTAAGCGTGCGAGAGAGATAGGGGATGTAAAATTGTAGACCTATAAAATAAAGACATTTCCAACCTTGATTGAAGTGCTTCATGTTTACTTCTTTAGTTAAAAATCACTGCAATCAAAAACAACCGGGCATTGATTTAATTGAACTAAAATAAAATAAATAAATAAATATGTGGACATTTCACACAGCGCCATCTAGCCCCAAACTAAGCATAGCTTGTACTATGGGTACCAGATAACTGATACAATACTTATATACTTTTTTTGGGTTTGTAAATACATACATAGAATACAATATAACACCCAGACGCAGAACAAACATCTATGTTCATTACACAAATGTTTGTCCTGGGTAGGAATCGAACCCACAGCCCTCAGTTCAGCCGCAGAGCTATCGGGCCCATCAAATTGAGTAACTGTTTATTAGTAATTGAATGCCTATCCATATATCCAAATCCTACCCAATAATTTTAATTCAAAAGTAACCATCTGCCTCCCTACTGGGTTTTTATTCCACAATTTCACAAACACAGATAAACCAAACTCGATATTTTAGAAAGGTAATTGTGGGTTGTAGCTATTTGTTTTATATAATGATGTGTGTGTAATAATAACTTCTTTCACCATTTAAGAATCATGATGTCAAGACTCGGTAATAAGGAAACCTACACCTACACCTGATATTTATATGGACATCATTATTGAAACAGGTTTTTGAAAGCAGGTCTTATATTAACTTTATATTGGTCTTTGTTACTGGCCTTTGGAAGATAATCTAAGGATGTTTTTTTAAATAACTGACTGAATATGTTTCATACTTAAAATCTTAAATCTTTATGGACTCTCCCACAATGATAATAAGTTATTGATTTTGATAAAGTTGAGTGGGCATTAATTCAAAAAATATTAAAATAATTAATTAACTTTTTTGTAGATTTTGCAATTTTGTAAAGATCATAATCATTAATTGAAAATGTGTATACCAACTTGAAAAACTCTATACCTGTATCAATAAACACTTCAAAGATACAGGGTATATAATAATATACAGTATATAATATTACCTATTCCCTACATATTATAGACTAGCTGACCCGCTCCGGCTTCATACGGGTTTATCACTTTTTCGCCATATCCCCCAGTCTAAAGGAAGAGAGAAAAAGATAAGGGAAATAGATGAATGTATGAAGGTGAAACAGGCAGGTATACATAATTAACGCTTAGGTACATGTAGAACAATACTTAAAAGATTGTAGGCGAAATTATGTTTGGTAAATAATTTTATACTTGCTACTTCTAAAACATACCTTACAGGCTTACACGCAGAGATTTCTTCTTGTGCAAAACTATCCTCACCTCACATAAATAAGTACATTTTATTTCTTTACACAGACTTCACTGCAATCTTTATTTTTTTAACTGGTTTATTGTTGGATAATCTATTAATTTTAGCTAAAATTTAGCAAATATTTATTTAATTTTATTTGTTTACAATTTACAACAGAAATAATCGAAGTGATAAATTCATGATAAATTCAAAGAGTATATCACTTTACCAATGTACTCTGTGGAGTATATTACGTAGTATAATCACAGAACACTACGGTATAATTATAATTTACTGTAAATTCTGTTACAGTGCTGCCAACGACGACGTGACTAATTTCGCCATTTATCTCAGCTTTGAGCTTAAGTAGCCTATAGTAGCCGAATTTCAGGTTCCGAAGCCTAAATCCTAGCGAAGCGTTACATACCCTTTGGCCTAAATAAGTAGCCCAAGTCTCAAAGATAAAATATCGTGATATGCATTATTAGTTTTGACGAACTTTATTTTTTTTAAGGCTGACCCGTCCCGTCTTTTATTTAATGAGTATTGAAGGCACGATGAGCCAGTCGCTCACCTGATGTTAAGCAACACGGCCATCTATAACAGTTGCAGTATCACTTGGAACTTTAAAATAACAAAGTTTCGCGTGTCACTGCACTGCGCACGCCATCCTGAGACAACATTCCGTCTAGCGATAAAATTACTAGAGTGTGAGATCAGGTCATAAAGTCTCATAAAGGCTTTGGGCCTAATACTGAAAGTAAGATGTCTATAATTTCTTAACTCTAACGCGAATGTTCTTCGCCATGTGATTGTGTAATTTTATTGTAATTTTTTGTTCCATTTTTTGTAGTGACTTGTCCCTGAGGTAGCCTATAAGGTGACCAGTTGCCAATCAGATTTTACGTTGCCGCTGCCTAGTCCCGGATAGCCTAAATGGTGAAATATCGCCTACGTTGACCACACTGATTCTTGATTTTCATTTTTCACTTCAGTCACAGAGTACAAGTTATGTTATTTTTGTTATTAGCTATGTACTCTGTGGTAGTATATTAGCGTAGCGTTATATACTCTTTGGTATCTGTGAAAAAGTCAGGGATGGGCGCGATCCGATTTTGTGGATCGTTATGGTGCATAATGACTTGATCCGGACGTCTCCATGGATCGGATCGTATCCATTTGATCCGATTTTCAAAAGATCGATCCAAAAAATCGTATGAAAATACAATATATAAATACTTCTCCCAATCTGTTGTTTATAAAAGTTAAACCAGACACATGATTTTCAAGGCGGTGCCATTTAAATATTAGTCTTGCGGTTTAAGGCGATAAATGGAGATGTTAACGTTATAATCCGCGAGCACTAGGTGGTAGGATTTTTCGGCAAAATTCGTCTAGGTAGGTACCACTGCTTTGCCAGTTATTCGCCAAGCAGTAGTGTGCAAGCACTACTGTGTTTCAGTTTGAAGGGCATTGTAGCTAGTGAAATTACTGAGCAAATGAGACTTTATGATCTGGTTACACAGAGTAGTAATCTGATTACTAGACTGCGTGATGTCTTATATTATAATTGGTATACCTACTTATTTTGTTCTTCCTGAACGGCGCGAGTCTGAGCTAAAGCGCATCAATCTCAACCTTTACTACATCAATATCGATACAAACAGTTTCATACAAATTATCCAACAGTTCATTAAGATAGGGAGCTCTAATTTTATTAAAAGAAGCTGAAGTTTTACATGTTTTATCACGATTTATGAATAAACATGCAAAACTGCCTTGGGGAGAGGCAATACATATTTGGGCTATGGTTGTGTGGCGGTTCTGTGTGACAATGCAATCTTATTGCTATTATGTTAAAAACAAAAATTCATAAATTGTTCGGTGAGGGATGAGTTTTTGATCGCCGCTGTCAGGGCTGAGATAGACAGAATTTTTTCATGGGAACCACTGATTTGAAATTGTAATATTTTAATTTATAATACCAATACAACTTGCTGCTGCTAGAGTGGTAGACGATAATTCTCTTCTGTTATTTAAAAGTGGTCAGTTAAGTATACCTACTGCAAAAAATGCATGTGAGAGCTGCACTTTACTTGGAGATACCTTGTACCGCATATTATAATCCTTCTGCGAAGTAACAAATCAAGATATTGAGCTAAATGTTCACAATTTTTTTTGCCCACATTTCCGTCAAGGAAGGTAAAGAGAGGAGGTTCTTAGTGGGCATGGAAATAATTGCTACTTTAAAATCACATTCATATCATCATATGATTTATTTATTTCACTGTGGTTTCACCTGTTCTTTTTCACAGACTGTGATTTTTCATTTGCCCTATGAATGTATCTCAATGGTGATTGGCGGTGCTTTATGAAAGGAAACAGAGATGTGATTTAGGAGAAACCCAGCGAAGTTGCGACCTGCTATAAATGATTACTAATAAATCCAACGCTTCTCTCTAGAGTACTCTAGATCAGTGATCATCGCTACATCACATGCAGTGATTATAAAAAAAAATACCTTACAGGTCCCATTTTCTTTACCTAAACATAAACAAAATTATGTATTTTGATATCCATCTCTGATACTACTCTCGTATTATGAAATCCGATGCCACGATTCATTAAGTGTGATTATCACACTGTGATTAGTAGCGGAGTAGTGTCAAAAAGTAGCAGGATAATTTATAAAAAATATATTCATATGAATTTTCACCGGCTCCTTGCGTAGTTCTTAGTGGGGAAATCATAATTTAATTGACCACACAATAATAATATACCATTGTGTGCGAACGGCAATTTTTGGATTGCAATCCGATTCCGATATGCGAAGAGTGGAATCGATCCACACGTCGGATCGTATGGTTTCAATCCGATCCGAAAATCGTACGCTCACGGTCCGATCATCGATAAGATCGCTTCGGGTCGGCCGGCCCATCGCCATCGCCATCGCGTAGTATCCCCTACCTAGTCTTTGATCATGTAGAAAATTATATACTCTTTGGCCATCGGTAACTAAAAAAGTGACAAATCGGCAATGGTTTCGTGGCGAAGAGAAATTATAAATTGTTTTTGATGCCAAAATAAAGAATAGGGACGACGCTTTCATTTGTAAAATTACGAAAATTCATCAGGTTTGCTAATATTTGTTTTTAAACTACCCTAGAATTTGTTCAAATAAGAGCTGCGTGCGGTGGTTTTGTTGAACCGACTATTTTGTTTTTTGTCTCCTTATTTTTGTGTATTATTCGTATTCTTTATTTGATAGGTGTGATATAAAATGTATATAGCCTCTGTAAAAGATTTCAATATCACTTCTGATAGATTTGACCGTGAAGTAGACGGTCCATGGCTATTACAAATCATATTTCAAGTGAACATAATTTTGTTATCAAAAGTATATTATTAGACTGTGAAGCTATTACAGGCACCAGTGGGTTCAGGATCTCAAGTTAAGTGACACAATCCCTTCTGAATCAGCTAAGCAGCATATTTTCTACTTGTTTTAAGTAGGTACTTGGTAGGCCATGTAGGCTAAAAGTCCCTAAAAAATATAAGAAAAAAGGTAGAGGTAGGTTTGGCGATTTCACATCTACTATAGCAGGACCAGCCAGGCCAAATCTCGTTGATCAACTTGTCAGAAGATATGTGTTTAAAATGGATGCAACTTGTAGCTGAATAAAATATTTAAGCACTTGCAAGCTGAATTGCACTTTATATGATGTAGCAAGAGTTGCTACATATTTATGAGTGTTAGAGGAGTGAGTCTTCTGTACCTGTGCTGTTAATGCCTGTTTACACTAAAGTTGGACAGATCCTAAGTCCACACTTATTTATCTAGCCCAATGGCTACTCATACTCATATACATATTTGTCACACTTGTGTTGAGTTTACAAAAAAATACTGTACTCTCTTTGGTTAAACACGGTTGATGATCAACAGGCAGCCAATGAGTGTGAGTGTTCAGTAGGCCTAGCATGAATATTTGCGCGCGCGTAAGTGTAACGTTAACGTAAGCCGGTTGTATGGCATTTGGTTTGCCCCCCTATTACGATTGAGCTAGCGCTGCTGACGCGCGTCTGCTGCTCAACTGCTGTCAAAATTATATGAACTTTGACAGCAGTTGAGCGGCAGACGCAACCGTAATAGGGGAGTTACCTTAATGTTACACTTACGCGCGCGTAAATATTCGTGCTAGGCCTACAGTAATTGGGTGTGCTAACTTGACACAAATTTAACGAACATACCCGAGGAAAAGCGTTGCTAATCTGAGATGGCATTATTGTCTTGGTGATTACTAGTCACTTGTGAGGCTTTTAACATTGATATCACTTATATCAAGATATCAGTGTAAGCAACAACCATGGTATCGACAGCGGTTCTACAAAACACTCATAACACCTGAGGAAACCACTGGAACAGTTGTGCCAGTGACCCAAGGCCATACTCCAGTATATAAAGGAGCTGGGCTGGTAGGGGAGAATGCACAATATGCAATGCTTGTGCGTGTACATTGAGTGTTTCTGTAAATGTGGTGTTTCAATAAAGAGTTTATCTATCTATCTAATACACCCCATGCAGGATGTCAGTGCAACCCTTACCACCCCAAATTAGAATTAGATGTGTAATGGCAAAATAACGAAATTTTATTAATACTTTCAGCACAACCATGGGTGTTGCAATAAGCCGCTACTCGGAGCTTAGTAGCAATGAGCTGTTAATGAGGTTTTGTTCAACCGAGGTCATTTCCCCCAATGATCCATTCTGGAATCAAATGCTGTCATACAACATCACACCACCTGCTACTTCGTAAGTATATACTGTAGGGCTGTATGGCTCCAACCAGATTGAACCAGTCATTACTAGAACAAGTCAGAGCACTATAAACATAAATAATAATTATGACACCCAATTGGCCTCATTTGAAAGCTTAGTAGACAGTCATACTACTAAAAATATATTTTTTTTTAACAGGCAATGTGCCTTTATTAGTCAAACTAACTACCACACTACACTAATAGTTTTAATATGCTTACCTTTAGTTCCGATCACCTTCAGTGGTCTTCTTTTCTAGTATTAGATCATTATAGTAATTATGTTTCATGTTTTATTCGTACGTAATTATTAGTTTTTGTTAATTAGTTTCCATGTAAGTACTACCTACGTCTTAGCGTAGGCACCTACGATAACTCTTTTATTTTGTAAATTTTAGTTTGATTAGGTGTTAATGTTGCCACACAAAATTGTCTTTTTATGTACTTTTTTCTCCGTATTTATTTATTCTGTTTAACTTCACCAGAGTCCCAAGACACAGGCCTCGTGCTTAGTTTGGGGCTCATAGTCTAGTTTGATCTGAAGGGAAATGTATATTCTTGCATTGTATATTATGAAACAAAACTGTAACATTTCATTTTGGCAATAAAAATTATCTTATCTTATCTTTAGTAGAACTATTACTACAAATAAAATTTGAACTGTAAACCAGCCAGGACGGCCTATAGACAGTCCAAATGCTGCAGCACACTACCAGTAGGTAGCATCCATCTTCTACATCGCAGTCTATTTGACAAGAACAGCAACAGTTTTAGGTCTGTTGGGCCTTTAAAATAATTGGTCTCATTGTTTACATACATAGGATCCCGGACCCTAACTAAGATCCCCTGTATCTAGGGACCCAGGAATTACGAGGATGATGCCCCCACAACACTCACACAGAACAAGTATTTTAGCTTTCTTCCCTGTGCATAATTACTTGTCCTGTTGTGTTGCCGTACAGAGATAAAACTACATTACATTCAAACAAAGTTACTCAAACAAGTTTCAATTTGCTCCAAATAATGATTTATTACAACACAGCATTTCTATTGAAATTGTTTCCATAGATAAGGGCTGATAAGTTCACATCACAAGCATTTCCTCTTTATTATGATACATAATTACTAATTATTGTTTGTTTACTCAGTTTTTAATTATTTGTGATGTGGCAATAAAGTATTTATCTATCTATGTCAATTGTCATCTACAGTAAAATAAAATTCATTTGTCATGTTGTAGATATTATTATTATTAAAGAAAGCCTGACTAACTCGCGGTTAATGCTTCGGCTACACCAGTGAGTCGTTAAAATCGGCCATTTGGTATCCATCGCGGCCCATGTTCATAGACAGACGTGCTGCTATGCCCGGATGCAGTGATGGCTACCAAATAGTTAGAATAGAATAGCAAAACTTTCGAAGCTGCAATTACATTTATCAAATTACCCTAGATAAAATATGCTTCGTCTAGACGGGCCGGCCCGTTACGTGTAACGTGTCAAAAGAGTAGCGCTATAATAATAGAATGAGAGCCAAGTGTTTAGGGTAGGCTGGTAGCGCTGTGCAAGCTGAACTACACTCTATTGCGTTGTAGCTAGAGTCGGTATCTATTTAAGGGACTTTGCGAAGTGAGTCTTCTGTACCTCTACCACAGAGCACTAAAGCAACAAAACGTAATATAGTGTACTGAGTGATAGAGACAACACTCTGTGAAGCTGACACTAAAAAGAAATAAAGAAAATAATAGTAATATTAACAAAAAGATAAACAATGTTATCAACGCCAAGTTCAACATAATGCTGTGAATACAAGCTTCACAGCGCCTGGTTGGTTTAGTTTTTTTTTTTTTTTTTTTTTTTATACTTAAATGGGCTCACGTTTGACAACATCTCACCTGATGGAAAGTGATGATGCGGTCTATGTTGGAGCACGGTTGCCCATGAGGTGCCTATTCACTCTTGATTTGAAGAGACCCAGATTGTAACTTGACGGAAACAATGAAGCAGGAAGTGCATTCCACTCCTCTGCTGTTCGGATAATGAAAGATTTAGAAAAACGCTTTGTACGGGTTTTTAGTTCTGGTTTGGTTGTCACTGGTCTAATATCTCCCTCTAGTCTAGCTCAATGTGGATTATTTAACGCTAGTACTTTTAGTTTGCTACCGAGAGGAAATTGAAGCAATTAAAATTTGAGTTTTATTTCTTATATCAGAGAGGTCAATTTGTTTCAGCCAAGAGCAGCTAATCTTTGACTCATCAACGGAAACCATGCTACAGACATTCCTACAAAACAACCTACAGACTGGCAACCTTGGCTCTCTTTTGCAAGTGTTCATCACAAGAGCATCAATACTCCTCGCATCACCCAACAGTGACAAGTATGTGTTTCAGAAGGCAGGGTTACTACCAACTGAGCCATCGGGCCCGTCTTTTTATAAGTATTCTGAAGATGTCCACTGTTACAGCTACCTTCACTATTGAATCCAAAGCTACTCCCATTCTGTACTATGGGCTATGGGAAAGAGAGAAGGGAGGGGGAAAGATAAGGAAAAAATATGAAGGGATGAAACAGTAAATGGAGGCAGGTGCTTTAGGGTTACTCTTGAATCCAACCCCAATTTCACTCAAATTCTAATCTGAATCAACGTTAAATAATTTGGTAAAAAAGCGGATGGTGTCGAATTGAGTTGATTACATTTCATCATCATCATCAGCCTGAAGACGTCCACTGCTGAACATAGGCCTCCCCAAAAAAACGCCACTTGCGATTCAAATCGAGTCTCAAGAGTAACCCTGCTGGTCTTTCTCCCTTCCCTTCTCTACTTTTAGACTGAGATAAGGCGTAAAACTAATAAACCCATGCAAAGCCGGAGCGGGTCAAATAGTTTGTTATAAACGTAACATATCCTTCCAGCGTAATGCTAGCATGGCAGACATATAACGCGTTGCACGTCATAACAGCGGTGAGCAAGTATCTGGTAGAGATGGTGCCAGAACACGAGCTGTGTCGACATTTGGACGTTCACGCCGCGCACAAAGAATTTAAACACGAGGTTAGTGAGGGGAAAAGTGGGGAAGTAAAGGGGTGAAGTGGGGGAAACGTGGGTAGGTAAGGTTAGGTTAGAGAGATCACAAGGGGGTAAGTTTTTGTTTGTAGTTGGAGCGGGAGTAGGTGTGAATGTTTGTGTGTAGTTGGAATGGGCGTGGGTAAAATTGTTTGTGTGTAGTTGTGTAGTTAGAGCGGGAGTAGGTAAGATTATTTGTGTGAAGTTGTAATGGGAGGAAGTAAGATTGTTATTGGAATGGAAGTGGGTAAGATTGTGTGTAGTTAGAGTGGGAGTGGGTAAGATTGTTTGTGTGTAATATGGGTATGATTGTTTGTGTGTAATTCGAGCGGGTAAAATTGTTTGTTTGTAAATGGAGTGAGTTTGTTTAACATTGCTTGTGTGTAGTTGAAGTGGGAGTGGGTACGATTGTTTGTGTGTATTTTGAGTGGGAGTGGGTAAAATTGTTTGTCTGTAGTTGGAGAGAGTGTGTGTAAGATTGCTTGTGTGTAATTAGAATGGAAATGGGTATGATAGTGTGTGTGGAGTTGAAGGGGTAGTTGGTAAGATTGTTTGTGTGTTGTTGAGAGTGGGAGTGGGTAAGATTGTTTGTAATTATGTAGTTAAAGATTCATCACTACTCGTAGCTCATAGCTGTCTTCATAATCATTACCTACATGTATCATAATTTCTCACTGTACAATCTTTCGTTTGATGTTCTATCTTAGTCCACGTGACACTGGCAAAATTGTGGTCACCTCTCCACAAAGGCCATTAACCAAAAGTTGAAGTTGATTATGCAGTTAAAGTTAAAACCACAATTACAACTAATCATTCCAATAATCCTAAAATATCTTTCAGGATTCCCAAGAATTGCTCTCAGTATCTCAAGACCCGTCGCCTTCATCATCAGCCACTGAGATGAACATTGTCTCTGGGTCTCCAAAGATACTGGGCAATGAGAGTAGAGTTGAGATGCTGATTGATGCTCTGATAAGCTTGATTATAGACGTGCCTGTGACGTGAGTATCTCTATCCATACTTCTTCCCCACTTATTCAATAATATAAGGGAAACGAGGCTATATAATGTGAGCTACACGTCAAAACGACTGAATCGATTTGGATCAAATTTTGTAAGCAGAATGCTTACAGTACCTAAACCAATATAGAATACTTACTTTTTCCGGATTATACATATCAATTACGAAAAAATGAAACCGACATAAAGCAAAGCAGAGCTTCTGTTTTCTTTCTTCTTTTTTTCTTACTATTTCTTTCTTTTTTCTTCGTTATTTCCTCTTCCTTCTTTTATGTCTTCCTCTTCCATTTGATTCATTAATTTTTTTATCATGATTATCTAGTTTAAATTATAAGCTCTAAGTATAATTGAGGAGCGCATTTGAATGTTTGGAATGGAGATAGCTTGTACGTTGAATTTTCGAATTAGTTGCTTTTTACCCCTAGGCGTAATAATTCCTGTTTTGTTTTAACAGAGACAACACATACTTTTTGCATTTGGAATGTATAAATGCGATATTGGTGCTGATGTCTGTGTACATGTTTGCTGGTGTACACGGTCAAACTAGGCTGATTGAATCTTCACTTATTTACAGGTAAGTTATTAAACAATAATGATAAATGTAATAATCACAAATAATATATATGTGATAATAATATATAATTAATGAAGATATACGACGTATGAAGCATTTATACAAAAAAAGATTGATATATTAAATATTTCTCAAAAATATAAACTTTAAAAATGTGTCGATCAAGGAAGGTGAGGGTGTAGGCAAGTGGTCAAGCCCGTGTCAGAATTTTTAGGCCGCCCAAAGGCTTCTGACTTGGCTTAACAACTATTATTGTCGGGGTACTAGTATTGTCGGGCCCGATAGCTCAGTTGGTAGTATCCCTGCCTTCTGAACTGAGGGCTGTAGGTTCGATTCCTACTCAGGACAAACATTTGTGTGATGAACATAGATGTTTGTTGTGCGTTTGTTATATTGTGTTCTATGTATGTATTTTCAAACAAAATAGTATATAAGTATTGTATCAGTTATCCGGTTCCCATAGTACAAGCTTTGCTAGTATGGGGCTAGATGGCGCTGTGTGAAATGTCCACACATATTTATTTATTTATTATTTATCTTCACTTGATTCTCATTTTATTTCAGGACTCTATTCCAAGGTAGATATGGAATGCACGCACCTCTGCTGGTTAAGACATTGCTGAACAATCTGGCGAACATGCTCGCCGCGCCGCCGAGCATGTTCGGCGCGCGAGCTCACGGCGGCAGCATACTTATAGACCTCGCTTGTGAGTTTATTATCTATACGTATAATTATATTGTAACTGGGCTAAATCTATGCATTAATATTTTTGGAAATTTGGATACATTACACTTCTTAATCGATATAGAAACATAAAACAATTCGTTTGACTTTTTGTCGGTCTCTGTCTGTCCTTTTGAACACATTTCAGGCTGCAACTACTGAACGGATTTTACTGAAATTCGGTATGGTAATAGCTAATTTTTCAGAGTAACATTGAGGATTCTTCACGTTTTGTAAAACGGGCAAGGGTCGGACAAAGAAATAGGGTGTTATATTTATTGAAGTATTTTTTGTTTATTATTATGATGTGTTTATGTATGGATATATGCTCACCATGTCAATCTAATTTGAGATGAAAGCATGTATACACGTTTAGTTAGGATGACAATGGGGCCAATTTTAAAGGCTTTAGTTGACAGAACAAAAACTACTAAAACTGTTCTGTTCTTGTCAGTTAGACGGCAATGTAAGAGACGGATATATTTAGTAATTTAAATACTGTCAACTAAAGCCATCAAATTTGGCCTAATGTATGGTTAGCTAATTGACGTCTTCTAAAAACAAGATGGCGGTCGATCTAAGATGGCGGACGACCCAAGATGGCGTACTACTTTTAGTGCACGGCCATGATATGAGTATCAAATAAAAAGGCTTACTGAGAAGGATACGAAGCTTATTTAAAAAATGTTTTTTTATTTTTATTTTACTATTAATTTATTTTATTATTGTTTTATCCACAGCAAGCGTATGGAATATGATATCGTTTGCCACCCCCGCTCGCCGCACAATATTCAGCAACCCCCCGCTAGATCGCCACGAGTTACTCGAACGGTTGAAAACGGAACACCCTATAGCTAACCAGTCGTGCCTACTGCTATTGACTCTGGCTAACCACTGCATAAACGAGGACAACCTGTATAGGAAGGCTTTGTTGAGCTGTGAAGATAATGCAGGTAATCTGAACTCTTCACTCCCTTCAAACTCTTTTCACTCTCATCAAACTTTCCACTCCCTTCAAACTTTCCACCCCCTCCAAACTTTCCACTCCTTTCAAACTATCTTTACTCCATTGACACTCTCTGCGCTCCCTTTCAAACTCTGCACTCACTTCAAACTCTCTCCATTCCCTTCAAACTCTCTTCAATCTGTTGAAACCCCCCCGCTAGATCGCCACGATTTACTGGAACGACTGAAAACAGAACACCCTATAGCTAACCAGTCGTGCTTACTGCTATTGATTCTGGCTAACCACTGCATAAACGAGGACAACCTGTATAGGAAGGCTCTTTTGAACTGTGAAGATAATGCAGGTAATCTGAACTCTTCACTGCCTTCAAACTCTTTTCACTCCCTTCAAACTCTCTTCACTCCCTTCAAACTATCTTCACTCCATTCTTCTTCTTCTTGTGTAGGCAAGTGGTCAGCCCTGGTGTCAGAATTTTTAGGTCGCCCAGAGGCTTCCGACTTGGCTTAACGACTATTATTTTTCGACAACACCCGGGACTTGAACACCTTGAAACTTTATCCCCTCCATTCAAACTCCCTTCACTCTCTAATACTCAGATTATCCTTTTAGCTTTATCGCCGACCGAGTCATCACTTACGATCAGGTGAGACCGTGGTCAAATGTTAACCTATCGATGATAAAAAAAAGCTGTCCTAATGCGTTTGAACGCTATAATAACATTTTTTAATAAACATTGTTTCAGAAAACACAGCCACTACGCCATCTAGAGAATCCAATATCGGATCATCACAAATAACGCCGCCCAGAATAGACATGTCTGCAGTAAGTATTAAAAAAATTACCTCCTATTTTAGGTAATATCCAGGAAATGGGCAGCACTGTTTATTCTAGCTTACTTATTCTCTGCACGCAACCCGCACTTGGCCGTTTTTAATAACAAAAAGTAGCCTAAATGTTACACCAAAATATTAGCTGTGACCATACTAAATTTCATGATGTCCGTCCGGTAATTTCAGTGTGATGCGCGTTCACAGGGACAGACAGGCAGACAGACAAAAAAAGCTCGTAGTGTCAATCGTTAACATAAAAAAGTTACTCTGTGTGTTTCCAAATTTTATTTACTAGGTGGCAGGACTTTTCTGCAAAGTTGGTCTAGGTAGGTACCACCGCTTTGCCAGTTATTCTGCCGCCAAACAGTAGTGTGCAAGCACTACTGTGTTCCGGTTTGAAGGGCATTGTAGTTAGTGAAATTACTGGGCAAATGAGACTTTATGACCTGATTACACAGTGTAGTAATCTGATTACTAGACTGTGATGTCTCAGGATGACGTGCGCAGTGCAGTGTCACGCGGAACTATATTATTTTAAAGTACCGAGTGACACTGCAACTGTTATGGGCGGCCGTGTTGCTTAACATCAGGAGAACGACTGTCTCGTCACGTCACTCATTCTCATAAAAAAAAATGTGTTTTGTGTGTGTGTTGTGTGTGATGATGATTTTTTGTTCACAGCTCCACAAAACCTTGTGCGCTACGGCAGGGTGCGAGCATTCCACGCTGTTACTGTACCTAATGTTGCACTCTTGTAAAGCGTACAAACGGTACGTGAGTCAGGTGCCACAAATCGAGAATTTGGTAAGTTTTGGTTCAAAGTTAACCTTCCCATCTCTTCAAGTGAATGCCGTAAGAGCTGGTTAAGGGAATATCCAGGGAATGGGAAATAGAATACTCCTCGGTACATTGAAATCTGCGATCACCAAGCTGCTTATGGGGGGCTTTGGGGAAATGTCGTGAGATTATACTTGACCCCCTTAAATCTCACGTGAGATATTTCAAAATGCGTAATTTTTATTTTATTTCGTAGCGTTCATATCGAATGACCACGATGAATATTACTGTGATATATTTTTCACGTTATCGTGTATATAAAAGTCATCACTTGTCTGCGTATTCTAATCTTTACCTAGCCTACCGAAAATTTGAATTAATAAAAATGTCATTACTTTTCACCAAGTATATTGTCCAACGAACTGAACACAATCAAAAATAAAATAAATCAACCCGGGGTATGTGCGGACACGCGTCTCAAAGGCAAGTATATGGAGGAACTATCGAATTCAACTCCCGCGAATGCCTGAGAACTGAAACTACTTTCACAGCTAAATTAGAACTCCGACTGTCTCATTATTCTGATCCCGCGCCCTTTAAATAGGTCTGCGCCGGCGTCGTCAATAATGTAAACACGTCTGTCCCTACATATTATACCAAATTTTTCTAGTAATTCCGTACAATTTTCTTGCGGGGAAAAAATTACGTGAGATTTACCGAGACCTTGGAGATTGAGTGAGATACGGCGCGACCCCCTCCCCCACGTGAGATTTGGAGAGATTCGGCTGAACCCCCTTCTCCCCACGTGAGATTTGGTGAGATCTCGATCTCCTAAACGCCTCATGTAATTTACTAATAATAAATAAAAACTATTGAAATAAAAAAATATTGAAATATGTGTAATACATATGTATATTGTATATAATTTTAGGTAACAACTATTTTTATAAAACACTGTTTCACTTTCACGGTTGTGTACTAGAATCATTCAGTGTTTATATTTCATCTCGAAATATAAAAATTTCAATCGAGGTGATGGTTTATAACTGGCTAGTGCGTAGAGTCCAGTATTTTTATTTTTTTTGATGTGAATGAATGACGTGACGAGCTGGTCGTTCACCTGATGTCTCATTTGCCCAGTAATTTCACTAGCTACAATGCCCTTCAAACCGGAACACAGTAGTGCTTACACACTACTGCTTGGCGGCAGAATAACTGGCAAAGCGGTGGTACCTACCTAGACGAACTTTGCAGAAAAGCCCTACCACCTAGTAAAAAGTATAAGGTTGCATTAAAAATAATACGTGTCCAAAATGTGATAAGATCATAAGCAGTGATACAGTGAGTGTGTATTGTCGCGAGTTACGATCGAGTACGAATGCCAATGGTACCCGCAGTAAAAGACTAAGAAAGAGGGTAGACCGTTATGTCCGCTCCTAACACTTCGAACTTTTTATCATCCACCCGCATCTTCAGTCTACCCGTGAAAACGGTGCATGTAACTGTGCCGAAATATCGAGAACTCAAAAATGATTCTAATCACGGTAAATATCCCTGTACTAATACAATTAAAAACGTACAATTTTGATATATGTGAGTATAATATTGTGTACTATTTGTTCCAGATAGTCCCAATACTGCAAGTCCTATACAACGCGCCTGACAGCAGTTCCCATCATATCTACATGTCCCTTATTGTGGTACTAATACTAACCGAGGACGACTCACTTATTAAAACCGTACATACTATTGTAAGTATATCTAACCTCTCAAATATAGAACTTGATCTAATTCCAAACTACAATTTTATGTATCTGTGACATTCCGCACTTTGGTTTTTGGAACCAACTAAAACGCAGATTGCGGAAGCCGCGGGGAGCCGATGGATGCAAGAGGCGAGCAGCCGCTCAAAGTGGTGCTCCCTAGGGGAGGCCTATGCTCAGCAGGCTGTTAATGATGATGATGATGATGATGATGATGAAAACACAGATTGTGGATCCTCGCCATAGGTGCTCAATATGTTTTTCTAGGGTTCCATATCCAAAGGGAAAAGTGAACCCTATACTAAGGCTCCGCTGTCCGTCTGTCCGTGACCAGGCTGTATCTTATGAACCGTGATAGTTAGACAGTGGAAATTTTCACAGATGATGTATTTCTGTTGCCGCTGTAACAACAAATACTAAAAAATACAGAATAAAATAAATATTTAAGGGAGCTTACAACAACGTGATTTTTTCGCCCGTTTTTGTAGATAATGGTACGGAACCCTTCGTGCGCGAGTCCGACTCGCACTTGACCAGTTATCTAAGCTACAGTGTTATAGACAAACATACAGTGTATTTTTCCGTACCTGTCCAAAAAGGTAAACAAATATGGTGGACGGCAGAAATAAGTGATGAAGGTCCAATAAATAAACGACGAGCAAAAATGAATGAACGAAGAGTGATATGTGTTTAGACGCACTGGTCTAAGATAGTTATGAGTACCCATATGTGTGGGATGCTGACGGAAAACGAACGGTGGGGTGTTTGTTTACCTTTTTGGACAGGTAGGAAAACATGAACTGTAGGTGTCAAACTTATAACACCACTCGTTTTTACGTTGTCGGTTAAATTTATTTTTCTTTCACAGATGCTCAAAAACCTGACTTGGTATACAGAGCGCGCTATATCTGAGATTTCCTTAGGCGGTCTTATGGTTTTAGTGATCATAAGAGCTTTGCAGTACAATATGGCGCGAGGAAGGGACAAATATTTGCATACGAACTGTGCTGCTGCTATAGCTAACATGAGCTGTAAGTATCTAACGTTCATATGTTGACTGGGAGAAACCGCAATATGCGGTAAGACCACCCGTTCGTACTGATAAAATACTGATGTACTAAACTAAAGTATACAAGGTGACCTTGAATTGGTATGTTATCCCGAAATGGGGGGACTGGGACCATGATACCCTACAAGTTGTGAGTCTTACTTGAAACTGGGTGTTTCCAAATTTCCATGGTAAAAAATAAATGCACTCGTAAAATTGCACGTGCGATCGCTACGAGAGTTAACAAGGTACTATAAATTCATTTCTAAACAGGTCGTTAAACTCATTTACGTGCACTCGGTCAAGGACGAAGTTCAACCACCCAGCTGGGCTAAGGCTATTTACGAACGTAAACTTTACATGGCATTTCTTCAATGAAAAACTATTAATTTAGTAAAGTCATAGAAGAAACATTGTCTACCTTGGGGTGTAGATTTACCCCACAGAGCTATGAAACAAATGACGCTTCGCCTATAGATAGAGACGAAATTAATCATATTATTGCTGCCGAACTTCGGTACGGGGTACTCCTCTGTGTCAGTTTGATATTATAGGGTAATTTCGCTAGTTTCCGACCACTTAGTGGAGTTGTCAAGTTTAGGTTGCATAATAAAATGCTACGTTTCAAATATTATACTCTATATTTTTATCAGATTATCAATCATCTTTTATAATAACTGACCCTTTTATAAATATCTAAACCAAAGGCTAATAGTAACTATTTTGCTAGTTTTCGATCACTAAATTATGTTTACGACCACTTTTTCGCTAGTTTCCTACCACTATAAATTGAACGACGTAGGTGCCTGTGGCAAATAAATGATAGAAACAATGATCAGAAAGGCTTCTTTAGATCCTCTGTCTTGTATTTTCATGATTTCTCCAGCTTTGAGGCACTTACTCATATAAAAAAGCATGATCTTTTTTCTTACTGAGACCGCCAAAAATTATTTAAGGATATGGCTAAAATATCAGCTATAACAAAAAAAAATTGGCTAACGTAGTTTATAAACATAGTTATGTTTACAAACTAAATACGCTACTTTTTTTTGTAATATAGCCAGCCCACATTAGACCCTGGGCGAGAAATATTCAATGATGGTTCGATCAGTTGGTCACGCCTATTTTGCGACCACCAGCATTAATCGTTTTTTTTTTAAATCGTGTCTGGGCTAATTAGTTAAACTTACAAAGTAATCGACTATTTATGTACTTTTATATGTAAATAAATACGTATTTATAATGTTTTTGATATAGTTTGCTTTTGCGGTCGAATAGCATTTTTCTGCAGCTGGAATAGTTTTCGACCACGAGCGATTTTGGGTATCTGTAGTTTTTATACCAGATGGTAGATAAACAAACAAAACTGAAACTGGCAGTTAAAATTAATGTGCTTTTAAGTTTCAAAGCTTTAAAATAGAATTGGGGATTTCTCGTATAATATTTGTTACAAAACTGAACCTATTTGGACATAATATGTGTTCACCGCAAGCTTTTTATTTTTTGTATTTTTTCATCAAATGTACATTAAACGGTCGGATATAGGAAGTGGTCGCAAAACCGGCGAACTTACCCTATGGCAGAAGTACCGATAGTGATGTAATGCGTTGGTTAACCTTATAATTATCGACACATCGATAGTTTCTATTATGCCATCCGGAAATTTGTTACAATAAGTTTTAAATGTTTTCAATTTATTTTGTGGTTAGATTGACTTCTACTAATTAAACTTTTAATATATTTTATGTTTATTAGGTTTCCTACAGATCCTAATATAAAAGATAAATAGATATTCGCAACTGGACAGTGCAATTGGTTTCCTCAAAAACATGATACGGTTTGCTCTCAGCATTTTGAAGCTGAATGTTTTATGAAAATGTCTAACCATATACGTTTATATTTTGACGCTATTCCCACATTGAAACTCTATCCTATTTTTAACGAGGTACTCTAATTTCTCCCCACTAGGTGGACCGATGACCTGGTGAAAACCGTGGGGAGCCGATGGATGTAGGAGGCGAGCAGCCGTTCAAAGTGGCGCTTTCTGGGGGAGGCTTATGTTCAGCTGTGGACATCTACGGGCTGATGATGATGACTATAATTTCTCTTATCCGCATTTATTATTTGATGAGGACATTATAATGATGTGGCGTGCTCGCCCATGAAAGAGTTTTCATGTAGCCTCCATGGAGCTATTAAAAAAAGAAGGAGGGAATCCCGTCTGATCCGAAACTGAAGCTCCCTTAGGAAGCCGGTCGCCCTACTTTCAGCTGACACACATATGTAATATGTCCGCCATTTTGGGCTTCAGTTCGATGTCGATCAAAACTCAATCCTTCTTTTTTTTATTTCATCCATGGTAGCCTCATAGAAAACCATTGCTCTTGGTTGCTAAAGATCTCGTTGATTCTACGTAAGAATCTACGTCTTAGTCGATATTGAATGAAAAAATTCACTTGCTTTTTATTTGATAAACAGCTGTAAATTAAAATATACATCGCATGGTGAGCTGAAAAATTACCTTTATTTACTGCCAAACTAAGGACCTCCTTCTATTAAATAAGTGTTTACCTACAACACCTCAATGATACTCAATATTATTATTATTTTTCCTAAAAATTCATCTGAAAATTGTATTTTCAGATGAGTTCTATCAAAAAGAAACATGACGCAACAATACTGATGAATCATCAGCAAAACGTGTTACCTATGTATTTTGAGTTTATATATATTTTTTCGTTTCATAACTTGTTATGTTTCTTCTATTTCAAACTTTAGTTTATAGATATAATAATACTATCACACATCATCAGCCGGCAGACGTCTACTGCTAAATACTGCCTCCCCCATAAAACCTCACTTTGTACGCCTATCGGATTTGCTTATAAACTTAATCTTTATAACCATAAACTGACGATAAACTACCTCTATACTTACACACATTACATTAGCCATAAAATAGGTGAGGTGGACTGTATATCCGTGACGCGAACATGACGTACCTACCAATACCAATACATTCAATTTTATTTATTTTAGATTTATACCGGTATGTTTATCGACTGGCCATTGTCGACCCAGAATAGAGTATAATAGAATAAAATAACACTATTACACATAGAAATACGCACAAAAGGCACAAAAGATATAGGTAGGTACTAAAGTGTACCTAATGATACAATCAGGTAAGAGGTACCTTACCGCGTACTTAACTCATATCAAACTATCGATAAAAATATATCGACTCAACCCACAGCACGTTTTGCTGACAGCAGTGGCACTAATGACAAGACAATTGCTATATATGTCATCTGCGCAGGTAAACCATAGAGGTTTCATTCTAATACCTGACACGCTTGAATTGTATGAGAAGTGTCGAAAAGGCGCCTCTATGTAGAGGGAAGCGTTTTTTTTTTTTTTTGCTCTGTGATTTACCCCTTTCGGGATAACATATCAATTCTAGGTCACCTTGTATAATACAACTTAGCTATGCAACACTTTCCCGGGGGTATCATGAACCGTGATAGTTAGACAGTTGAAATGTTCACAGATAATGTATTTCCGCTGCCGCTATAACAACAAATGCTAAAAACCGAATTTTAATATTTAAGGGGGCTCTCATACAACAAACGTGATTTTTTTGCTCGTTTTTATCGATATTGTTGTGGAAACCTTCGTGCGCGAGTCCGACTCGCACTTGGCCGGTTTTTTAAATTCATATAAACTTGGCATACCAAATACTGAACGCTTATTGGCTGCCTATTGATCATTGGTTGTCTTTAACCCATCAGAGTACAGTAGGCCTAGCACAAATATTTACGCGCGCGTAAGTGTAACGTTAACGTAAAACTCCCCTATTACGATTGCGTCTGCCGCTCAACTGCTGTCAAAGTTCATATAATTTTGACAGCAGTTGAGCGGCAGACGCGCGTCAGCAGCGCTGCTAGCTCAATCGTAATAGGGGGGCAAATCTCATGCCATACAACTGGCTTACGATAACGTTACACTTACGCGCGCGTAAATATTCGTGCTAGGCCTACAGTATTAGTTGTGGTGACTTTACACAAGTTTGACTAACAGAATTTGTTTTTTGAATTATTTATTTAATTAAACTTAACAGCTAATATTCGGTAAAATTTACCTTAAAGTTCGATTAGGTTTTTCCAGACATATGGTTCCGAACAACAAACAAGTAACCGGTTTCAGTACTAATCCTTTAATACATATATATTAATATGCAAGAATAGGCATGATGACTACTATTAAAAGTGAACAAGTGAATAATACTTTCATAAAGAAGATTAAAAATGAATGCAATAATTGAATAAAAAGCAAAATCGGTAACTAAATCACGGAGTAATAAGCTTTTAAAGTTTCTACAGGAGGCATCTCCTGTTCCTTTCTCGCGAAACAGAGCGCCCCCACAGTTACTATGAAAAATCCACTCGTGACGTCACATGCCAAAGAGATTGTATGAAAAGCTACCACAGGTTAGTAATGAGGTACTATGAACGACCTTCCTCTGACGTCACTGGCCGTTTGAGCTATCTCTTTCTATTCCGGTTTTTAAAATGCTTGTAACTCTGTCATTTTTTGAGATATTTAATTTTTGTTTTCACAAATGTTTATTGTTTGAGGAATATAATTAATTTACCCCAAATAAAAAATATTTAGTCATCATGCCTATTCAATCAAACGACACAGTTACTCCGATATTGTTTCATAGCGAGATGACAAACAGAAAACACTCCTACCCACATGAAAATATTATTTATAAATACCCTACAATTTAGAGATAGTCGGGGCTAAAGAGATAAGTGCAAACTTTAGTGCAGACAGACATATTATGAGTAGCTTTTATACTCATATGCAGAGTTATCACTTATTGCGTATATTGTATGTTTTCAGGTGAATTCAGAAATCTACATCCGTACGTGGCCCAAAGGCTTATATCGTTGTTCGAGACTCTAACCAAAAGAAGAAACAGGCTGTGCGCGCAAATTGAAGGTGATTTGTCTATGGAACCTACTTTTATAAATAGTGACCGATATAGCTCTTAGGATTAGCAAGTTGAAATGGCAAGCAGGCCACATCGCTCGTAGAACTGACAACCGATGGGGAAGAAAGGTTCTCGAGTGGCGACTACGAACCGGAAGACGCAGCTCCGGTCCCTACTAGGTAGACCGACGATCTGGTGAAAACCGATGGAGCCGATGGATGCAGGAGGCGAACAGCCGATCAAAGTGGCGCTGTTTGGGGGAAGCCTATCTTCAGCAGTAGACGTCTTCAGACTTTATGACTTTTACAAATTATTAGCGTCATTGTTTCCGGACAAATATAATCTGGGAGTTTTTAAGGCGAGAGTGAACCGGTATCTTCTAAGCTAGTATGTTTTATCGTCGACCGCGTCGTCACTTACCATCAGGTGAGGCCGTGGTAGAATTATTTTATCAAACAAATATTAAACTAAATAGAAGTGTAATCGACTTATATACTCTTTGGACGGTTGTGGAGGTTTGTCTGTGGAATCGGCGCTTGGTGGCGCTATTGTTGACTGTCATACTCTGGTAAATTATATACTCTTTGGGTTGTCATTGTTCTGGTGCCTTTAAAAACGGCAGAGGCTGGACTGAAACTTCACTTTTGATCGAGCAGCAGAGTGGAGAACACCACCAGACCTCCACCACAGTCCTATTATGAGCCATGAGCCATTGGTAAACAGGTCGAAGTTGGATACCACAGTGCTCAGAAGTCTTGTGAAGCTCTTTACAGTAGTTGCTTATTAATGGTGCTGCAAATGTGTATTAAGTTTACGATAGAAGGTAAAAAAAAAAACCATATGGGTCAGCGTAAAAATAGGATCACCCCATCTCTTCCCGAGGGTGCCGTAAGCGCCGGCTAAGGGAATATCCAGGGAATGGGAGCAGCATTCTCCCCGGCCTATGTTCACCAGTCGAAGTCTAGTAATAGAGCAGTTTTATTTGTATATTATTAAAAAGAATTGTTTTATTTTTTAGGCGGAGACATAAACCAAGTTGAGTTGCCACATCAACAAGAGGAAAAAACCGAAGAAATTGTAAGTAAAACTATCATCATCATCATCATCATCATCATCATTAACAGCCTGAAGAAATCCACTGCCCTCCCATAGAGTGCCACTTTGAGCGGCTCGCCTCCTGCATCCATCGGCTTCCCACAGTCTTCACCAGATCGTCGGATCACCTAGTGGGGGGGTCTACGCTGCTTCCGGTTCGTGGTCGCCACTCGAGAACCTTTCTTCCCCATCGGTTGTCAGTTCTACGAGCGATGTGGCCTGCCCATTGCCATTTCAATTTGCTCATTCTAAGAGCTGGTAAAACAATACGACAAAATATTTCTACCTGATACAAAAGCACTTGTTAGTAGCAAACGCCTTTTTAATAATAATAATAATAATAATAATAATGAATTAAATAATAATTCCATCTGGCGTCCCTCAGGGGTCTATCCTCGGTCCTCTTCTGTTTACTCTCTTTGTTAACGACATAAACCTGTGCTTTAGACACTCGGATTTTCTTTTATTCGCCGATGACATGAAAATTTCTAAAGTCATTAACAACAGTCATGATATGGACCTTCTTCAATTAGATCTTGATAACCTGCACAAGTATTGTATTACAAACAAACTAGATCTTAACATCCTTAAATGCTGCTGCATCAGTTTTAGTAGATCGACTAAAACCCTTAGTTACGATTATAAAATCAATGGTCAATCTCTTACAAGGACAGATACTGTGGTTGATCGGCGTAACTCTCGATTCCAAATTACTATTCGATAAGCACATTGAGAAAATTTCAAATAAAGCTATGAAAATGTTAGGCTTCATGTTTCGAGTCACTAAAGATTTCCAATCAGTTAAAACATTAAAAATTCTATTCCGTTCTTTAGTCCGTAGTAACCTTGAATACGCTTCGCAGGTTTGGAATCCTCGATATGATAAGTATATTAACATCTTGGAAAAACCACAGAAAAAGTTCTTAAAACATGTTACTTACAAGCACAAAATTCGTAACCTCGATTATGCGGACAGTTGTAAACATCACCACTTGCTACCTCTCTTCAAGAGAAGAGAAGCGGCAAATCTCACTTTTCTACACAGTATTGTCTTGAATGTGTTTGACTCTCCACCCTTACTTTCAAAAGTCAAACTTGTAACGCCGACTAGAAAAATTTGTCGCAGAAATTATCTGAAGTTGTATACTCCTTTTTGTTTTACTAACTACCGTCAAAACGCTTTTTTCGTACGGACTGTCAATCTTTTTAACTCGAATTATTCTGAAAATGTAGATATATTCACAATGAGGCGGAATTTCTTCAAATCACTTATCAATAACCAATTCTTTATTAATAATTATTAATTCTATTCAATCTCGTTGTATTAATTATCATCTCGTTCTCATATAGTTTAAGTGCGTATATGGCTTTGTAAGTTATTTAAGATTTATGTTATTTTCTCTGCACTTGTTATTATCTATCAACGTTATTTGTTAGCATTTTATCTGTTAGGACACTTTAAACTTTGAACTTTGTAACCATAAGCGAAAACTGTTTAAGGCTTTCTTGTGTTTATAATCATAACTTGTTAGCTTCTAAGCAGCTGTTAGTTTTCCATGTGAAATGAAATAAAATAAAATAAAATAAAAATAAAATAGAATATGTGTGGACATTTCACACAGCGCCATCTAGCCCCAAACTAAGCATAGCTTGTACTATGGGAACCAGATAACTGATACAATACTTATATACTTTTTTGTTCGTAAATACATACATAGAATACAATATAACACCCAGACGCAGAACAAGCATCCATGTTCATCACACAAATGTTTGTCCTGGGTAGGAATCGAACCCACAGTCCTCAGTTCAGAAGGCAGGGGTACTACAAACTGAGCTATCGGGCCCGTCTTTTGAGATTTAGGATACGCTTACAGTAAACAATTAATCCTTATTATTGGAAGTACTCGAGTTTAAGACCTCTTGGTGAGATGTCGTGCCATAAATGTTAGGATTTATTCATATATGTAGAAACATGTTTTATTTCATTTATCACAGTTTTCTCGCAATTTGCCGTCGTCCTTGTTTCCATCTAACTATAACCTGGGTGTCTTCAAGTCAAGACTGAACACTTGAACAGGTGTCTTCTAGGCATGCATGCAGCATCAAAGGCCGCGTCATCACTTACCATCAGGGCCATTATTCCGTATCGATTCCTTACTTCGAAACCACGCGAGTTCCTTGTCTTACATAAGAAATCTGCAAAACTGTATTATCTATGAAACGAAAACAAAACCGCGCGAAATGAATTTGGAATTGGCGCGATTTGAACTGTCAAAAATCGTATGTTTTACCGAGACGCGTTCCGAAACATAAACACATCAAAAGATTTGACCACTTATGTCACTATATTTTATTCAAAATAAAGATAACTTTAATGTAAAGTGAAGGTATATTTGACACTGTTACACGATTTCAACAAGACACGATAACGACGTGGTTTTGTATCGTGTGGAATCTGTGTTTCCATAGAGAATAACCGCCCAGGTGAGGCAGTGGTCAAATGCCTATAAACTATAAAAAGAAAATGTTTGTTTCTTGCATAAAATTTTCCGTTTTCTCCACAGATGGACCACATAGCGGTTCTAGATGAAGTGATACGCATGCTCCTCGAGATAATAAACTCGTGTCTCACGCACCAATTGCCGCACAACCTTAACGTCGTGTACGCATTGTTGCACAAACGGAAACTGTTCAGCGATCCGAGGCATCAGCCGCAAGCGCAGAACATTGAGATGGTATGTATTACAACAAACTACATAGTGAAGGGTACGCATGCTGATTAGACCTAGATACGCATGCTAACTATGCTGGCCGAAGTGATATGCGTGTTGACTAGACGTTACGAAGCGATACGCTTACTGACTAGACCTAGATACGCATTCAGACTACGCTGGACGAAGTGATACGCATTTTGACTAGATGTTACGAAGCGATACGCTTACTGACTAACCTGGATGACATGATACGCATTCTGATTAGAATAGATGAAGCAATACGTATTCTGACTAAAATTGACAATGTAATACGCATTCTCACTGGGTGAAATGATACACATACTGACTAGGCTAGATGAAAGTATAGATTTGCTGATTAGAATAGGGGTAGTGGTACGCATGCTCCTCGAGATAATAAACTCATGTCTCACGCACCAATTGCTAACTTCGTGTACGCATTGTTGCACAAATGGAAACTGTTCAGCGATCCGAGGCATCAGCCGCAAGCGCAGAACATTGAGATGGTACGTACTTGGTAACAAACTACACGGTGAATGATACGCTTGTTGACTAGACCTAGATACGCATGCTGACTACGCTGGCCGAAGTGATATGCATGTTGACTAGGCTAGACGAAGTTATTTTCATTCTGACTACGATAGACAAAGTGATATGCATTCTGACTAACATAAATAAAGCGATACGCACTAACTAGACTAGATGAAGTCATACGCATGCTGGCTAGGCTAGACTAGGTGATACGCATGTTAGCTAGGCTAGCTGAAGCGATACGCATGCGGACTAAACTTGTTGAAGCGATACGCATGCGGACTAAACTTGTTGAAGCGATACGCATGCTGACTAAACTTGTTGAAGCGATACGCATGCTGACTAAACTTGTTGAAGCGATACGCATGCTGACTAAACTTGTTGAAGCGATACGCATGCTGACTAAACTTGTTGAAGCGATACGCATGCTGACTAAACTTGTTGAAGCGATACGCATGCTGACTAAACTTGTTGAAGCGATACGCATGCTGACTAAACTTGTTGAAGCGATACGCATGCTGACTAAACTTGTTGAAGCGATACGCATGCTGACTAAACTTGTTGAAGCGATACGCATGCTGACTAAACTTGTTGAAGCGATACGCATGCTGACTAAACTTGTTGAAGCGATACGCATGCGGACTAAACTTGTTGAGATGGTACGTACTTTGTAACAAACTACACGGTGAATGATACGCTTGTTGACTAGACCTAGATACGCATGCTGACTACGCTGGCCGAAGTGATATGCATGTTGACTAGGCTAGACGAAGTTATTTTCATTCTGACTACGATAGACAAAGTGATATGCATTCTGACTAACATAAATAAAGCGATACGCACTAACTAGACTAGATGAAGTCATACGCATGCTGGCTAGGCTAGACTAGGTGATACGCATGTTAGCTAGGCTAGCTGAAGCGATACGCATGCGGACTAAACTTGTTGAAGCGATACGCATGCGGACTAAACTTGTTGAAGCGATACGCATGCTGACTAAACTTGTTGAAGCGATACGCATGCGGACTAAACTTGTTGAAGCGATACGCATGCGGACTAAACTTGTTGAAGCGATACGCATGCGGACTAAACTTGTTGAAGCGATACGCATGCTGACTAAAATAGATGAAACGATACGCATGCTGACTAAACTTGTTGAGATGGTACGTACTTTGTAACAAACTACACGGTGAATGATACGCTTGTTGACTAGACCTAGATACGCATGCTGACTACGCTGGCCGAAGTGATATGCATGTTGACTAGGCTAGACGAAGTTATTTTCATTCTGACTACGATAGACAAAGTGATATGCATTCTGACTAACATAAATAAAGCGATACGCACTAACTAGACTAGATGAAGTCATACGCATGCTGGCTAGGCTAGACTAGGTGATACGCATGTTAGCTAGGCTAGCTGAAGCGATAAGCATGCGGACTAAACTTGTTGAAGCGATACGCATGCGGACTAAACTTGTTGAAGCGATACGCATGCGGACTAAACTTGTTGAAGCGATACGCATGCGGACTAAACTTGTTGAAGCGATACGCATGCGGACTAAACTTGTTGAAGCGATACGCATGCTGACTAAAATAGATGAAACGATACGCATGGTGATTAGAATAGACGAAATGATGCACGAAGTGACAGGGTAGACAAACACTATTACTTTACTAGAATTAAATAGAATAGAATGTGTTTTTTCAATAAATATTACAAAGGTTTGAACCACATTATAATAAAAATCCAAACTGATTTTAGTTAATGTTTTCAGGTGATAGGCTACTTTTCTTCCCGGCTGCAGAGGGTGCAAGAAGGGGTGGGTGGTGAATTAGGAGTGACGGAAGTACTCGCTTGCATCAAGAAGGGAGCTGAACAATGGTCCAGCGATCGATTGAAGGTATTATATAAATAATATTCTATAAAAAAATACTATGTCTATACTGTAAATTTTATAATTTAAATTCACAGCTTCCGTGGTGTAGTGATTTAACAGGTCGGCTTTTAATCCCGAGGAGGCGGGTTCGATTCCCGGTACATTACTAGTATGTGGCCACAGGAAAATGCTTACAGTATTTGGGTGTTGTGGGAGCATGGCATAATTCCTTGGGTCCCTTGATACCGGGGTGTGATTGATGGAGAAAACTAAAATTATTTTTAAGTTTAATAAAAACCATTTTTCTAGTCGGCAAGCTCTAATTACATTAATTTAAAAAAAGGATTTTACAGATAAAAGAAAATTATTGCTTTAGTCAGCGAACTTTACTTAAATGATTTTAATATTTTAAAAAAATCGTTCGTTCTATTCTACAAACTTTATTCCTCCACAGAAATTCCCCGACCTAAAATTCAAGTATGTTGAAGAGGAGAGACCAGAAGAGTTCTTCACACCTTACGTTTGGGCTCTCAGCAGCACTTGCGGTGGGGTCCACTGGGCCAGCGAGGGCGGAGCCCGGGCGCTCCATCATCTACTCGCCGTATGATACGGCCACGACGGCCGAGCGGGCGACCTCGGACAATACGGAGCGCTAGGGCTCTGCGTCGGTCTTAGTACCGCAGTTTAGAACTTGTGAAGTGATGTGACTGAAAATAGGGAGAAAACTGAGTGTTGTGGTGAAAAGTTGAAAACTGTATAGTTATAGGAAAACCCGTGTGTTTTGGTGACATCCGTTTGTTGACAACCATGTTTTTTAGTTTGAACCATGTGTTTTGGGAAAACTGTGTTGTTTCCAGTGACAACCATAATAATATGTTTGGCAGTGATAAACAAATAGAGTCTAATGCAACTTATATTATTTGACGCAAAAAATGTTGTTTCCTGTAAAAAGCATGTTGTTTTCTGCTGTAAAAACCATGTTGCTTCCTGCAAAACCATGTTGTCCTCTGCAAACACCATGATTTTCCTGTAAAAGAAACATGTTCCGTTTAAACTATACATGGTTTCCATTGATGTGTTTAACTTAAACTTAAGGGCCTTATAAACGCTGCTTAAAGTTAGAAACACTGACTGACTTTAAGCAGCGCTTATAAGTAAGACCCTATCCCTTACTGACTGTAAATATGTAGTCATACTGCATGCGTTTTTAGTAGAAGTAGGCCATTGTGGTAGGATAGCCATGCTGGCAAACTGACAATATGAAGCGCTGAAGTCAGCCGGCATGAGCGTTACTAGTTAGTGTCCAGTGTATACATTTAGCCCAATATCTCACAAACACGCAAAATAATTCGTAAAATAGCCCAAATATGTCCATTCTACTATATGTACTGTAGGTACTATATCATGTGCTGAAGCGAAGTTAGACCATTGGTTTGTTAGTATTTACCTTTTGGTTACCGTACCATGGACTAAAAAACTTACCTTAAATATTCATCAACAAAAAAACTTCTCACAGTAAACTAAACAATTTTATTGTAAAATAAAGTCCAAAAACGTGTTTAGAAAATAAATTGTGTTTGTGTTTTTCAAAAAAGTTTTAACTGAAAGAAAAATGTTTTATTCGAGTTTATTATTATATAAGCTAGTTTTGCTTTATCCAAATATCAAATTATTCATAAAAATTATAATAAGTAGTAGGTTTATTTTAAGATTGATGTAATTCATGATAATATATACTGTGCATATTCTAAGATTTTGTATTTTTTTCCTATAAAGAGAGAATTTATTGTTGTAAGTTTTAGATTACGAAAAAAAAAATGGTTTGCTATTTATAATTTAATTAATATATCAGTTACCAATTACATTCTTATCATCTGTATGTAACAAATGCACATACCGAAATTGTAGTTTTTTTAATAATTATTCTATATTAAATTGATTATTAAAATTCTAACTGTCTGTCTACTTAAACATCTTGTACAGTATAGTAAATAAATTATAAGTTAATAATAGGCATGAACACAACATATTTTTTTTTTGATAACTTAATTATATTCCTCAAAAGATAAACATTTGTGAAAACAAAAATTAAATATCACAACATTGACCAAGTTACAAGAATTTTAAAAACCGGAATAGAAAGAGATAGCTCAAACGGCCAGTGACGTCAGAGGAAGGTCGTTCATAATACCTCATTACTAAGCTGTGGTAGCTTTTCATACAATCTCTTTGGCATGTGACGTCACGAGTGGCTTTTTCATAGTAACTGTGGGGGCTATCAACATAGAAGTGGGGGCGCCGGGTGCTAAGTTTCGCGAGAAAGGGACAGGAGATGCCTCCTGTAGAATCTTTAAATGCTTATTACTCCGTGATTTATTTACCGATTTTGCTTATTTTTTCAATTATTGCATTAATTTTTCTTCTTCTTTATGAAAGTAATATTTACTTGTTCATTTTTAATAGTAGTCATCATGCCTATTGTACATGGTAATCATTAAAAATATATTTAGTCACTTATAGTACTTATATTATGTATATCGCAAAATAAATACAGATTTTTCTCACTTGCATTTGGTCCCATCCGCAAATCGTCACAATGTCGCAAAAGGTCACATTCACTGTTAGTCAAGCAAGATGAACTATTTTCGTCGTTCTTCTGTATTTATTTTGTGCTAGTATACCAACTACCAATATTATGTTATAGTAGCAAAATGTAGTTAGTCGATTTGTCAATTGTATTGTATCTAGGAGAATGTTAACATTTGACACTAAACTAATACTTGGTGCATTATAGGGGCTTCCCACTTTGGGGGCTGTGCCACACTAACCCCTCCTTACTGTGTTTTGTTTCGTTTTATCAAGCTTAAAATGGGCAAAGATCGAACAAGAGAGAACACTGAGCAACTATTCCACTGTTATTCCGTGTTTAGTATATGACACATGAGTTTTCGTGAGAGAAATGTTACCAATGTAAAATTAAAATATATTACCCCTAAAATGCTTAAACCTTAACACTGCTATAAACTGCGTCACATTTTGTTCAGGGCAAAGACAATAATGTATTTAATTGTCTTTGGTTCGGGGTCTCTCGGAAGTGATGAATTTCGATACAGTTTTCGGCAATAGACAGAACTGATTACCTTGAAATTTTCTGTGTTGTTGTTATTATATGAGTTATCAACGGTTTTAGTCTTAGGGAGTATGGTAACACTTTTCTAATGATTTTGTCGCCAGTGTTTTCTGGTATAGTATAGATAGTTCTTTATTTGCCTATTTACAATCCTGCAGTGTGTAATGTCACCATCTCCCATTTCGCGTCACGTTTCAAATTGAAATTAATATTATGCCTTTTATTATATGCTATAGAGGTTCACTTAAAATTTTATTGCACTTAGCATACGGTGATAGTTTGTGTAGGTATTGTTTTGGTGGATGGTAATTCAAATTATTTGCTGTTTTCCCCTTTGTGTGAATAGGGATTGTTGCTTACATAATCTAATTAAAATATTTGGCATAATGTTTAATTTCTTCTAGTAAGTTAAGCTCGAGGTTGTTCTATATTTTTAATTTTGGTCGTTGTTTTCTTGGTTATTTGAATAAATTAATAATAATTATTGATTTCGGTTTGAAGCGATAGCGAGATGGCGATGTTCTTAGGTTAAATACCTATACCTACCTATAATATTTAAATAAATGATATTATTGAAAATAGTGCATTTTATTAATGCTAGGGATGGGATCTATCTAAGTTCTGTAGCCAGTACCATAATGGAGAAAATAAAAAAGATGCAGGAGATGAGATTAGACATTTTTATTGCATTGTGATGCGGCACAGAATCGACCTTAGAATTAAATTAATATTCAACATAGCTTGCTATTATAGGTTTTAGTTCTCAATACTTGTGCTTTTTCCAGTGTTAATGTTTAAAATTGGTGCTGAATTACGAGCATGAGTGTGAGCAAGTGATATAAACAAGAAGTAGGTGTAGACGAAGTAATAGAATAATAGTATTCTGTGGATAATAATGTTGTATAAGGGGAACGCGGATAAGTTCACGTAGTTGCATTGTATTATTTATCAAAACTTGTGCTTTTTCCAGTGTTAATGTTTAAAATTGGTGGCAATTTACGCATTATGTGCTGAACTACGAGCATGAGTGTGGGCAAGTGATATAATGTGGTGAAACGTGGTTTTTCGTGTTGCTTCCAAAATTCCATAGAAGCTTCTAGTAAAGTTGCCACCACTTTACTAGAAGATGACTTAGACTGGACTTTGACTACCTGACTTAGACTGGACTGTGACTACCTGACTTAGACTGGACTATGACTATGACTTGACTTACGTGAAATATTCTATAACGATGAAAAATTACAATACTTGACACTGGCTAAATACACTATGTGTGGAGCCATAATCTAAGAAAGAAGAAGAATGTTGTATAACGTGGTTTATCGTATTGCTTCCAAAATTCCATAGATTAGAAGCTTCTAGTAATGTTGCCACAACTTTACTAGAGCATGACTTAGGCTGGACTGGGCTGGACTTGACCCTGACTAAGACTGGACCAAGAAACTTCCTTGTAGAAGGACTATGAGTGAGACTGGACATTACGTGAAATATTCCGAAAAATCGATTTTTTAATTAAAGATTATTTTTCTAAAAAAATATAAAAATAATAATAAAAATTTATCAAATATCGATCATATGGTAAAAATAATCGATATTTATGAAATGGAAAATAACAAAAACATTACATTGACTTTGTTTCTAACTTTCTTTATCTGAACGAAACCTCCGTTGCAGGAATTTGTAGTGGTCTAACCTTATTATTTTTACGAAATCAAATCGAATACAAAATAATAAAGTGTTAAATGTGCCCTCTCTAAGGGTAGGCAACGCACCGGCAATGACCTTGGTGTTGCAGATGTCCTTAGGCGGCGGTGACCACTTATCATAAGGTGGGCCGCCTGCTTATTTGCCACCCATTACATAAAAAGACGATTTTATAGAACCGATTTTTTTGACAAATAGAAACCGATCAAAAATCGATTTTTATAAAAATTACTTTATTATACTTGCACAATTCTAATAGGTACACTTTGACATTTCGAGGGATACCAAGCTAGAGATTTTCTCCCTAAATTTTGAGGTAAAAGGGGAATGGGGGTTCTTAGGGGATTAATATTTTTGAGGGTGTTTTAGGTGGTGAAGTCAGGATGAATTTCCTATACTAAAAAAGAATCATACTATCACACTAATCTTATAAAAGCGAAGGTTGTGTGTGCTTGTTTGTGCCCTATTCACGCTACGAATTTGGATGTTTGAAATAGAGATATCTTGTACACGAGACTAACACAGAATACTTTTGAACCAAGGGAGACACCGGGTGGCACAGCAAGTAAATGCATATATTTCGGTATTTGTAATGGTGGCAGCATAAAAAAGTGTCTGTTGATAACCTACATTTGCTTCTTAGATGTAGTTAAAAAAAATAAGAAAAATATCAGCTGTTCCATACATTTCATCAAGATAAATAGTAATTTTTCTATAAAACAACTGATCATTTTTGCCAAGATTGCGTAACGTTCTATGCCGCAGAACAAAAACCTTTTTAACCTAAGTGATGTAAACCTAATCAAAGTATGCTAGGAATACAAAAAGCTTAGGGGTTTTTAGGGGGTTCTAGGGGTTTTACGTTATCTAGGGAGAACATTCTTTAGGAGCTGTCAGCACTTTTTTTTCGAAATTAGTGTTGCGACTATAACACATTCGATTAATCGGTGAAATTGTAGAATAAGGTAATTAATCGAATCAATTCTTTGGGCCCGAATAACTCAGTGACATAATCTTGTTTAGTTCGCGAATGATCTACTTCGAAAGTGTGATCATAATATTAATAATGATATTCTTGACTTTTTTGTAAAAATTTCGGTACAAACAAATTTTCCTCGCCAAAGCAATTCGCTGATATTTCTTTCTTTGGCGGCTACTGCAGTTTAGTTTTAAACACTGATATTATAAATACATAATCACTATTTTTTAAACACCATGATTAACAATGATTATTATTGTGCAACTTAAACTTCTTTTTAATATATGGCTCCTGCTGGGCCACAACTTCGTCAATTTCGCGTGGGTAGAGTAGAATATATTAAATATCTTATAATCAGTATTACATAAACTTTTATATTTACATGATATTTCATATTTTATTTATTTATTCTTTATACCATTGTCTAAAATAATCTTATGTCTTTAAGGCTATGCAGCACTTCACAATACTAAGTCACCCTTTACCGTAAAGAGAATGGAAACTTTGCTGAAGAAAGCTTGTTCTTACATTACAAATTAAGATGACTGGTCTGGTAATGCATGATTTTGACAGAGATGTGCATTTCGGCAGTTTTATAGACAATCGAATAATTATTAATGTTTGCGACGATGATGATGATGATTTTTCAAGTAATATAAATAGTAGTGAATCTGATTAAATGACTATTCTCGAACCCAGTATATTATTTATTTAAAATATATATATGCATTCAGAGGTCTATATACCTAACACTTAAACTTAAGTCGAATATACCCAATATGGTATTTAGTTAATACCTAACCTTTCGATGCATACATTTCATGCTGATATAATTCATTATAAGTATTACAATCATTCGTTCTCTTACTGAGGTCATATGAAAAAACGAAACGATTACTAAATAAATATGTAGAATCAGTATCGATTTCTCATTAAAATCGGGTTTATCCGATAGCGATCATATCGTTCACATCCCTAGACCAGTTAATCTGACAGTGTCAATCACTAATCATGTCAACTTCATACTGCACTTCTTTTTTTTTTTTTTTATATATATTGGCTCCACACATAGTGTATTTAGCCAGTGTCAAGTATTGTATATTTTCATCGAGTTTTAGAATATTTTACGTAGTCAAGTCTTAGTCATAGTCATAGTCCAGTCTAAGTCGGGTCATAGTCCAGTCTAAGTCATGCTCAAGTAAAGTGGTGGCAACTTTACAAGAAGCTTCTATGGAATTTTGGAAGCAACACGAAAAACCACGTTACACCACATTATATCACTTGACCACACTCATGCTCGTAATTCAGCACTTAATGCGTAAAACGCCACCAATTTTAAACATTAACACTGAAAAAAGCACAAGTTTTGAGAAATAATACAATGCAACGACGTGAACTTTTTCACGTTCCCGCCAAAACTCCCTGCACTTCTTATTTTTGTTAAACTGTAATTGGTTATTTTTTAAAATCCCTACTTTACATGCTTTATTTTGTTTTGTAAACTGAAAACGTTTTCTTTTCTCGGGGTTTGTCGCCGTTTGTAGTGTACAAATGATATATTTTCTTCTAAACAAATGAGATTTATAAGAACACAAAATGGACGAGGCTTACCGCATTGAAGTGCTGCACATCGTGAACCCGCATGTTATGTTCATTGAATCGCAGGCACAGAAAGGAGTGCCGGTAATCGAGCAAGTAGGAATTTACGGCGTCCTCCCAGTCAGCAAAACCATTGATATAGACGGGGATGTCGTCGCTGAGAGGTGCGAAAACTGGCCGGTAGCTGCCAATACTATTTTGAGAGAATTCCTGGCTGAAAACAAGGACTGTCTGTACTTTGTGCCTGTACATGTTGAGGAAAGGTAAGGAGTCTCTAGCACTTAATGTTTTGTATAATTTATATATTCTGGATAAATTACTTTCTTTATTACTATTAAATTCATCGTCATTCTTCTCAATAATCGGCCCCAACAGAAGCCAAGTGGTGGTACAATCAGCACTATTCTAATATTTCTGAGTTGGGACTAATTCATGGAACCAAACTATTTAGTATTCCCAGTTGTGTTATATTGTCATCATCATCATAATCAGCCTGAAAATGTCCACTGCTGAACATAGGCCTCCCCCAAGAGCGTCACTTCAAGCGGCTGCTTGCTTCTAGCATCCATCGGCTCCCCACGGTTCTGACCAGGTTGTTGGTCCACCTAGTGGGGGGCCAGCCTACGCCGTGTCTTCCAGTTCGTGGTTGCCACTTGAGAACCTTTCTTCCCTATCGGTTGATAGTTCTACGAGCGATGTGGCCCGCCCACTGCCACTTCAACTTGCTAATTCTGAAAGGTATATCGGTGCCTTTACTTCTCGCGGATTTGCTATATTCTATAATCCAACAATTGCATATTGTAGATTCTGGACTTTAGGCACCAAGAAACTATGAGGAACATAACACGGAAAAATACTAGAGTACAAATACATTCTTCTTTTTCTATCTATTGGCTACTTTTCAATTATTTTATGTTTCTTTATCAGATTTACTCATATTAAGCTTTTAGTAGTCAGTCCGTAACATAGATTTACAACTGTCAAGTTTGATCAAATCAGTTCATAAAGTAAAGGGCTTCATTCATTTATAAATGTCCACACTCACAGATTGTTTACGTAAAATGTTATATATATTCAGAACAAAAATAATAAAAAGCTATAGAAGGCCATTAACAAAAAAGAACAAGAATAAAAATAATAAAAATGTAGTAACCTAATCATCAACAGCCCATAGATGTCTACTGCTGAACATAAGCCTCTCTAAGAGAGTGCCACTTTGAGTGGCTGCTCGCCTCCTGCATCCATCGGCTCCCTGTGGTTTCCATCAGATTTTTCGGTCCACCTCACTAGGTGGACCGACAATCTGATGGAAGACGCAGCATAGGCTAGCATCTTCTGCGTTTTCTGGTTCGGTTAACCATAACCTAACCATACCATTATAATCATAATGCATACATGTTGTGTATTGAAATAGGTTTTATATCAGTTTACAATCAACCTCTTTTTATATTGTTTTATTCTTCTTTCTTGTGTTCTATTGTTAATTGATTGTCATTTGTTTTATTAGGTTGTCTTGCTCCTTAGCACAATAAACGTGTTATTACAAAAGATAATTTAATCGTTTTATTAAACATAATAGTACACAATGCACATGTGCATGCACAATACTGACCAACAGAAAAATATGTGAAGTCAATAACTTCCTACATAAAGTTGACATGAAACATTCTCGTATCATTATTGTATCATGCTACATAAAGAGTGGTGCAGGATATGGACAAAATAATCTACACACTTGTATCTGAAAATAGCTGTAATAGTTTTAATTTTCACCACCGTTTCGCCTGATGATAAGCAACAGTGTGGCCAAAGACAGAGCATGTAAATCTAGGAAAACAAAATAGAACAACACAGTTTCATTCTGTTTCAGAAGTACCATTTTTGATGAGAACTCACACCAATTTGGTGACATTGTAGCAATATCAGGAAGAAAATCATCGGTCACGGACCATTTCGTAAAATTGGCTGCAGCAGTCAAAGATGAAAGTAACTTCCGCCATAAGTTAGCCACCGGTGGTTTAAAAATAAAACTGAACAGCACTAGGACAGAAGAAGTAGTTAACGCTATAAAAAAATACTACCAGAAGCAGAAAAAAGTGAAACATGACTGGCAAAAGACTGTTGATAACCAGATATCTTTGCATCGTGAAAATAAAAAAATCACCGCAGAATTGACGGAAAAAAATTTAAAACTGTTTGAAACCAATTTGGATGATGCAAGGAATGTTATCATTGAACAGAAAGAGAAGGATCTCAACCTATGTAAAGACGCAGATATGGTTTCGGTTGGGTGTGGTAGCCGTCGTAAGCGATCGTCACGGCCCCACTCTGCGACCCCTGCTAAAGAACCATTTCTAATAGAAGAAAACAACGAATATAAACCCCATGATATTTTAAAAGATGTAAAGAAGTATCTGGAAAAACACGGCGAAACGAAACGCGAGGGCAGTTCCAGCAGTTTCAAACAGAAGTCTAAAAAAGATCAACAGTCAACCCCGAAAGAAAACCGTGACATTAACAAAAATACCCTTAAAGTGAAAAATGATAACAAACAGGAACATTCAGGTAAAAATAAACAAAAACCACTTCAGTCACATCCGCATTTTGATGATCCACAATTGAACCCATCTAACTATGCCAGAGACCAAGTTGATAGATGGCATGAATACACCAGTCAAGATGAGAAAGAGGATAAATTTGAGATGCCCGATGAAAGTTTTAAACAGAAGAATCAAGATGCTAACGAAAATTACATCCAAGAACATAAATGTGACAGACAGAAACCAGAACCTGAAAGAAACAGCAATACGAGCGGACATCAAATGTCTGGGAAGAATTTTAAACAAGTAATTGAAGATCCACAGCCTGACAAAGTCCCAGGTATGTTATATTCTATTCTCAGAGGTCTATGTTCAGCAGTGGACATCTTCAGGCTGTTAATGATGATGATGACTCTTTAATTTTGTAACCAGTCGAATGCTAACGAAGGTAAACAGTAAGTTAGATAAAAGCTGTACTGGTGTCCATTTGTCTGACATTCCTTGGACTGGTATTTTTACAATTTTTATTCAGTTGGACCATTTCTTTTGCTGAATACAGTTAAGGCCGAAAGTACATGATAATTATACAAGTATTGTTTTATTTTCAACAGTGCAACATCAAGTCAATATGAAGAAAACTCCACTACAGGCTAAGGTACGTCGATATGCCTTCTGCCCAGACATGGAAATGTCAGCTGACAACCTAAAGACCCTCGTTCCTATTACTGTGGTTGAAGAATATGATACAAAGATACCAACACCCCCACAAATCCTTAAGAGTCCTGTCAATGAAGTCGAGAAGTCTGCTCTTGAGGAAGACGACTGCGGAGATTCCAATGTTGGTATAGAAATAATAAAACATGATAATGTAAAAGCAGCTGACACACCAAACTATGCATCGGCAGATTTCCCACTAAAGAAAAATTACAATAAACATTCTCATGATAACAAATCACATTCTCTAAAATTATGCTCAGATTCTACAAGCAGTGGTTTACATCAAATTCGCGATAATAATCGTTTAGTCAGTTCGATTCTGCGTAGGAAATTGCAAGAATTAAAAGAGTCGCAAAAAAGACAAGAAAAATATTCGTCGTCTAACTCTGATACCAGTGTCAAAGACACATCTTCCTCAACAGAACAGTCCAAAGTTGAACCAGAACAACATAAAGTTGAAATAGAACAGCCAAAACCCGAACTAGTACAACCAAAACTTGCTCAAAACGTCCACAGAGCTGAGAGAAATGTAAATCCGTTCAAAAATCTAGATGGTAGCAAATCCGTTTTCGTTGACAAACTTATCAGCCCTATTTTAATGGTTCACACTAAAAACGACAATTTGATTTTGCCCCAGTGCGACCTCCGCGACATTCCATTCAAAACTGATATTCATTGTATGCTCAGAAATATGCGTGTCCAAAAGCCTAAAAGATTGCAATCGGTAACATGGAGTTACATTTTGAGGGGGCACAGTATGTTCATGATCAGTCCGGCTGGTAATGGTAAAACTTTAGGTTACATCCCGGCTGTGTGCAACCTTGTTATTGATTCTATATCAGGAGTGGAAGGCGTAGGTCCAATTTGCGTCATCGTTTGTGCCACGGCCCTATCTGTCTCTGAAGTAGAAAATTACTGCAAAAGATTCCTTGGTTTAGATCAGAAAATCATTACATGCTTTCCCGGACTTGATTCTACGAATGTGACCACTGCTCTGCTGAATGGTTGTCACGTTTTGATATGCACTGCTCCAATGCTGGTTAGATTTTTGGAAGTTGACTTTGGTGTAGATCTCCGACGACTAATGCTTTTAGTCTTCGACGATTGTGAGCGTCTCTCTCAAGTCTACATTTCTGAGCTTAGCAAAATTCTTCATCACGTGAAAGATATGCTCAAAAACCGCGCAGACAAGTCGCTGAAAGTTCAATACGTGGTTGCTTCGAGGCAGTGGTGCGACTTTATGACCCCTCTAGCAAAAAAGACGCCCGATACAGTCATCGCTATCGGTGCTTCGCAAGAATGCGTATTGTACTCAAAGACACAGACATATGTAAACTACGTTAAGAGCCAGGCCAATAAAGTCAATGCAGTCGTGGAGTTCTTGAAGGAAATCGATACTTCTAAGCCTACAGTCATTGTTTGTCGTTCAGACGATGAAGTAAACTTATTGGAAAGTACTCTTACATCGTTGAAATATACAGTTTTCGCTTGCAACAGTACAATGACATTGCACGATTTGTACAAACTGAGCGAAGCCTGGGGTAGTTATCAAGAACCGCTTATTGGGCCGATTTTGGTATGTTGTGATGGCAACCTAACACATTTGAACATCACAAACGCGAACTACCTGGTTCATTTCTCTATGCCAGCACTGTTTTCGCTGTTCTGCAAACGTTTTTCGGTCCTAAACGAAAATTATGTGTCAATATTCGAACCGCAAAACGAGAATGTGAAAATCAAGATATTCCTCGACGAAACCAACGTAGAGCAGTTGCCTAAGATACTTCACTTCGTAAAGCGATGCACCAAGGAGGAGTTTCCGATTTTGGACAACATTATGCATGAAGTATTAAGAGAAAAAGACTGGAAGAAAGCAGAAATTCTCACTCCCATCTGCAACAATCTGCTCATGCTAGGAGAATGTATGGATGTATGGAACTGCCAGGATCGGCACACGGTTTTCAAAGAGGTCGACAAGCCAAAAGATTGGATGCCAAAACAAGGAGTTGTCTCTTTCAAAATCATGCACTATGATTCAGCAGTCACATACTCAGCACGACTTCTGACAAAATCTACGAAATCGGGACCCATTAAATATCCTAATAACTACAACACACTCTCTTTGAAAATGGGAAGGCATTTCAGCAAGGAAACCAATCGGAGACTACACGGTAAACCAAAAATAGGAGATATATGCGCTGTTGCTATTCAGCAGAACTTCTTTGAGAGATGCAAAGTTATGAAGGTAATTCCAAGCAACTCTAGAAGCTCTGATCATGTACTCATCAAGTTAATAGATGAAGAACAACTCACGGTCACCAGAGACGTGAATTTGTACCACTTGCCTACCGATCTAAAAGACATCGAAACACACGTGGTGAAAATCAGATTGGCCAACATCCAGCCAAAAGATAAAGATGTCACTTTTTCAGTGGCGGCGAAAGATTATTTGCAGAAATATACTGAACGTGATCGCGACAATCAACTTTATGTGAGAGGTAAAGTTGTGATGACATTAGGGAACTCCATTTTCGTGGATTCAGCAGAAGCTTGTGCAGACTTGTCGTCCTTAGGAGAAACCGTAGTGAAGCGCGATTTTAAAATGGAATTATTGAACGGACATGCTGAACCCTTTCCTCAACACATTGAGAAGTTGCAAAAACTCGGCGGAATTGCTAGCCCAGTAGAAGAATGCGAGCGGGAAGTAGCCTCGAAAGTTCAAAAACGCCCAAAATGGGCCCATCTTGATAAAGATGATTTCTCAGCTGTGCTTTACTCAACGGCTGTAGACGCGGGGACATTGTTCGTGCGTCAAGCTAAGTTCCAAAAAGTAGTTGACTTACTACACAAAGATATACAAAAATATGTTAGCAAAGCTTCCGAGCTTACACAAGAGGAAATATATGTTGGGAATATAGTTCTGGCAGAGTTTCCTGAAGACAAAACATATGAACGAGCGAGAATTGATGCGGTTGTAGATAGTAAAATAGTTAAATGCTTTTTTGTTGATAACGGAGATTGGAAAGAGGTCTCAATAACAAAATTAAGGCCGATTACAGATAATATTATGCATCGCATACCTTTTCAAGCGATCGAGTGTCGCTTAATCGGCGTTAAGCCCCCTGGTGACGCTGACGATTGGCCAGAGTTCAGCACAGGTTGGCTCTATGACAATTGCTTCGAAGATGCTGACGGTAACCCAAAGTATCTTTTTGTAAAGTATTTTACTAAAGAAGTAGCGACTGTAACCGGAGGCCACAAGTATGGCGTCGTATTATTTGACACGAACTCGGATAATGACGTTGTTATAAATAAAATGATGATTGAACTGAACTTGGCCAAAGAAAACGAAGATGAGTCCAAGTATATTGACGAACCGCTCAATATAAAACCCGTAAAAGTAACCCATAGTTCCTCTGACGAAGAAAGCACGTTAGTGACTGATAATTCAAATACAGAAAAAGTAACACCCTCCGTTAAAGAATTGATTCCCGTCCAATCTCAAAAAACGTACGAGAATGACGAGAACAGTGACGCAGCAAGAAATATGGTATTTGGAAAACCAATAAGGTCTTTTCCTTTGGTAAATGACAGTGACTCAGATATTTCTGATAAGTGGGATGTTAATGTTGATAAGAGTATGCTAGGGATGTTTGGACAGCCTTCTAGTACTAAGCCGAATGTTACAGAATATAAACCAGAAAATACTAAAGATGAAAAGAATATCTCATCAGAAAAGAGAAACGCGGGCAAAAAACTTGAAACTTGTGATATCACCGATAATGCTTTGTATAATAAAAGTAAAGAAGAAAGCAGTAATAATAGTACCGTTAGCAGGAATGTAGATAAAACTGAAAATGATAACGCAATTTCAGAGCTGACTCCAACATCACCGATGCTGGAAACACAAAGCGACTCTGATAATATTGATATTGGGAAAGAAAGAATTGCAGCATTAAATATTTTCAGAAGAAAACTATTTACCAACGAAGTTACTGAAAAATATTTGCAAAAGCCTGAACTTGTGAAGGTTGGAATAAAACTGAAGCAAAAAGCACCTGCTCTGAATAATTCACAAACAAGTGACGTTGAGAAATCGAGTAAGAATGTTACCTTAGATTCTGACGATCTGTCATCTGTGGTTTCAGAGCAACAGAAACCTGAAGCCGGCAACACTACCAAATTTATAGAAGTACTCCATCCTCCGAGAAAACCCAAATTGGTCTGGCGGCAGAATAAAAACACTGTTATATTCAAAATCAATTTGATTGGAGTTGATGACTACGTTTTGAAAATACAAGAGAAACACATTCGATTTCATACTTGGCACAACGATACGACTTACGAGTTTGATTTTGAATTGTATGGAGTTGTAAAGCCAGAAAAATCGGCACATTCAAACAAAGGGCAGTACATTCTGGTGAATTTAGTCAAAATGCTGCAACGCAACTGGTTGAATCTCTCCAAAGACTTTTCACCTAAGAAGTGGATTGTTTACGATGTTGATGCTATCGACTTTTCTTCAGATGAAGATGAAGACCAAAATAGCGAAGCATTAAAAGCCATAAGACATAACCATGATAGAGTGGATACGGCGAGCGAGGACGAAGATTTCGCGGATGATATGAATTTTAGATACAAGAAACACTTGGATGATTAAAAGTGTTCTCTAAATAAGAAACTAATCAAGACTGATTTAGACCTTGAAAAACTTTATACGCTTAGAGAAAAATGTTTGAGATAGACAACAGAAATAGAAAACCGCATAAATCAAGCGTAATTTTTCCCACCATTGTGGTTTTTTGTGTCACGTTCGTTTGCCATTTTGCTGAATCTGTACCGGAGGTTTAAAATATGCGATGACAATGATAATGATGGATGGATTGAATGCTAAGTGAGTTTTTCGCATTTAGGCTAGTGGTTCTCAGATATTTTTGTATCTTTCTGTAAAAGCATGAAAAATAAAAACATGTATAATAATTGTGTTTCATAAACACAGTTATTAAGACAGGGAACTCTAAGCATTGTTTAACAAACTTTTTTTAAGGCTTTTAACTGTTGTCCATATAGAATTGCGGCCTTGTTTATAAACACTGTTTTAATTAACTAGTCAGTTAATTTCTGCGCAGTAAAATATCTAGTGCACAAGTTTAACTAACATTTAATTTTAATAAGAGGCGTTTATGTTAAGAATATGTTGATTTATTTATGTTGTCTAACTTGCAATGTTTACGAATGTACACATACATCTTTATAAACGTTAGTTAAATTTGAACAATGATAAAAAAATTAAGAATTTTCATTATCCGTTAAATTTTTTGTCGACTTTTCGCTGATGTGAAGTCGCATGAGTGAAAACGAGACGGCATTATTAAATTTAACTAGCGTTTGTAAATGAGACTTGTTAGATAAGTCATGCACTAATGTTTGTCTGCAATTGTGACAACTCTTAAGTTTTACTTATCTCTATGACGTACCTACCCAAATTCGTTACAGTAGGTGCGGCATACAGGTTAAATGCGGACTTAAGAGCTATCAAACTTCAGTGCAGACGGGTATTAGATTTTTAATTATATGTATAAGGTTTTAGATATTATTAACAATGGTGCCATTTTTAGGATATATGTCTCTATTTACTATATAAAGTAGGTAATGATTGCCACAGCGACGGGCCCGATAGCTCAGTTGGTAGTATCCCTGCCTTCTGAACTGGGGGCTGTGGGTTCGATTCCTACCCGGGACAAACATTTGTGTGATGAACATAGATGTTTGTTCTACGTCTGGGTGTTATATTGTATTCTATGTATGTATTTACAAACAAAAAGTATATAAGTATTGTATCAGTTATCTGGTTCCCATAGTACAAGCTATGCTTAGTTTGGGGCTAGATGGCGCTGTGTGAAATGTCCACACATATTTATTTATTTTTTTTAGCATGGAAACGTTGAAAAATAATCGAAACTTAAAAAGCATGTATCAACGTAGGTCGCATCATCACTTTCCACCAGGTGAGATTGCTATTCAGTTTTACCAAAAAGCATCAGCAAATCGTTTTTCATGCCGGGTTCCCCACGTTTCTTTTACCCTGCTACAACACGAAGCCACCTTAAAAAAACTTGCAAAACTATATGCATTTTTTGAAACCTTATCCTGGTTAGAAAAACAACGAATATTACAACGACAGCGAAAAATCAGCGATCTGACCTTTGGACTGTAGTAATAAACGCCACTGTAACAGGAGGGACGTGTACTAATAAAAGTGCTAGCGAAGCGAGGGCTCAACTTGTTACATATCCTGGCAGATTTCAGCAAAATAAGTTTGTAATGGTTAGTAATTTTGCTCAATTAGAATAACAAAAAAAAACCCGTAAAACGAAAGCGCGAACGCAGCGAGCGCTAAAAATCAGCGCGTTTGGACTGGAGAAATGAACGCCACTGTAACTGGAGGGACGTGTACTAATAAGAAAAGCGCGAGCGAAGCAAGTGCGAAAATTAAAAAAAAAACCTGGCTTGGAAAAAAAACTTGCAGTGGGTGGTAATTTTGCTCAATTAGAAAAACCAGCAAAATATGTAAAACGAAACTGCGAGCACGAGCTCGTAAAATCAGAGCGTAAGGACTGTAGAAATGAATGCTACCGTTATAGAGAGGGGTGTACCGACAAGACAAGCGCAAGCGAATCGAACCCGAAACTTTTGAAATATGTTCTGTTTTGATACATTTTAGCAAAATAAGTTTGTTATGGGTAGTAATTTAGCGCAATCAGAAAAATAGGAAAATCTCTTAAAACAACAGCGTAGCGAACGTGAAAAATCAGAGCGTTTGGACTGTGACAGTTTGCCACAACTTTTACCGGTGACCCAATACATTTTCTGTCTCCAAATAAGTTCTAAATGTATGTATGGTCGGTAATAATTTCTTCCCATCAAAGTAATAGGTAAATAATTTCATTTATTTATTTCCCTTAATTAGCTTTCATTTTTCATAAAATAAATAATAATCACTTGATCCATAACATAGAAAAGACAAGCAATTTATACAATATTTTATTGGCGGAATGAGACATAGCTATCCCCAGTTTATAGCTGTCTTTTTCTAAGAAAATATCATTCGAAAATTATATGCCCCTATGTATTATGTATGTGTGTTGTTATTTTTAGTTTGTAGGTAGTTAGCTAGTCGCATAACGTTAGTATTGTTGTAGTTAGTTTAGAGAATAAAGGCGTTTTCCATTGAAATTAGGTATTGATCTGAGATAAGTAACATCTGGCTCCCGCAATTGTATTACGTAAAAATTGCAACAGCAGCAGCAATGTGACAGCGAACACTTAGCAATCGGGCGCAAGATGGCCGCCGGTTGCTCGAATACACTGGCCTTTGATACTAGCGCCACTAGCAACAGAACGGCAATAGATGGAAACAAAAGAATGAACTTTTTAGTTATTATTTTTGGCTCCACACATAGTGTATTTAGCCAGTGTCAAGTATAGTTATTTTTCATCGTTAAAGGTCAAGTCTTAGTCATAGTCATAGTCCAGTCTAAGTCAGGTAGTCAAAGTCCAGTCTAAATCATCTTCTAGTAAAGTGGTGGCAACTTTACTAGAAGCTTCTATGGAATTTTGGAAGCAACACGAAAAACCAAGTTTCATCACATTATATCACCTGCCCACACTCATGCTCGTATTTCAGCACTTAATGCGTAAAACTCCACCAATTTTAAACATTAACACTGGAAAAGCACAAGTTTTGATAAATAATACAATGCAACGAAGTGAACTTTTCCGCGTTCCCGCCAAAACTCAACTTTTTAGTTTAGTTCATCGATTGCTGTCAAACATCACTTCACTGTCAAAATCATGTTTGACAGCAATGATTGCGAAGTTTACGCCTGTTGCAAAAGTTACGTAATAACTCCGCCGGTATTTAAGCCGCACAAGGGCATATGGGCCCTAAACCATTTTGTTCAATTTTCAAATTTTGTGTACCTTTCTTTTTGTTGTTGAAATGGTGTATGATAAAGTATATTTTGTTTTCTTCTTGGAATAGAGAATAGATATGTCGATTTATACAGTTCATGCTCCCGCGCAAGTGAGATGCTGATGAATTTTTTTTTTATGCGAACTAATGATGTCTCGCTCGATGTGTGTGTTAAAAAGTGAACGTACCTTAATATAATTTTAAGTATATTGTTTTTATGTTTGTAGTAAAAATGATATTACCGTTCGGAATTTCGGAGTGAGATTTAGATAGGTTATCTGTAGACTTATGTTTGAAGAACTTCTACAGCTGTGTGCGTGTGCATGGATGTCGTCGCGTTCTTGTCATTCAACACTCAGATTGCCATCTCATTTTTCGCACGGCGAATTGTGTGCGTTGCACATAATTCAAACGGACCGCTCTCAAGAAGCCAGTGCCTTATCTTCCCTTTTATCTATGACGACATGTAGTTAGAAGAATGAACAAGGAATATTGTTATTACATAGTTAAAGTTATCATTATTATTGAAACTAGATGACGCTTTATTATATTTAAGTTACGTTACTTCACATTTCTAGCTGATTTAAAAAAGAGGATGTGTTCATTATTTTGTATGCGTGATATGTAATAAAAATATTTTAATTGTTTTGTAATAGGTTTACTAATATAGAATTGTAAGAGTGCTAAGAATAGCCTATTTGCAATAATTAATTAGTTAAGTCGATTTATTATAGAATAAGGTCTCGCCAAATTACTGTTAGTTCGGATATTTTTCGACTTCCACAGGTTGTCTGGAAGAGATCGCTATGGTGATAAGATCGCCCATTGTACTTGTTGACCTTGTTGTTAATGATCTTTGTCAATTTGTACATCGGTGTTAATAAAAAAAAATCGTATGAGATCTTTTGTTTGAATCATTTTAATTAAGTCTACCCATAACAAAGATTTTTTTCTGGAGCTCTTAGTCGTGAGTGAATAGATATCTTCTTTCCATCAGGTGAGATTGCGGTCAAATGCGGGCCTATACAGTTATAAAAAAAAAGAAAACCAAACAACGCCCAAGGATCACATACATAGATCCTGGACCATAACTAGGATTCCCTGTATCTTGGGACCCAGGAACTACGAGGACCATGCTCCCACAACTCGCACACACAAGTATATTCCTGCTGTGGCAGGAATCGAATCCGCCGCCAGAGTTATGAGCCGACCTACTCAACCACCACACCACAGAGGCTGTATAACGTATTTAACAAGCCCAGCGCACTCCAAAGTTTAGGTAGTGTTTTGGCGGGAACGCGGAAAAGTTCACGTCGTTGCATTGTATTATTTTTCAAAACTTGCTTTTTCCAGTGTTAATGTTTAAAATTGGTGGCGTTTTACGCATTAAGTGCTGAATTACGAGCATGAGTGGAGGGCAAGTGATATAATGTGGTGAAACGTGATTTTTCGAGCTGCTTCCAAAACTCCATAGAAGCTTCTAGTAAAGTTGCCACCACTTTGCTGGAGCATGACTTAGACTGGACTATGACTACCTGACTTATACTAGAATATGACTAGGACATGACTGCGTGAAATATTTTATAACACGATGAAAATATAATACTTAACACTGGCTAAACACACTATATGTGGAGCCAAAATATAAGAAAAAAAAGTTTAGGTACGAGTACGAGAAGAAAGTGTAATTTATTTGTGAGCTTACCCCTTTCACACACGTTGGAATCATTCACAAACTTGTTAATTTTTGCCGCCCTCATACTCATTAGGTACACATACGATACACCCTTACCTACACTCCATCAACACGTGCACACCCTATTTTACACACCCCTTCTTCTCATTACTTTTAACTTCACATACATAAAACACGTAGGTACTAATATTATTATGATATATAAATAGATAAGTATCATTATTGTTATTATATAAGTACTTGTATTTATTTTATACTATTATATTTTCTGTAGCTGATCAAAATTTAAATTTATACGGTTTAGAATTGTACTGTGTAATCAAGGATATTATGGATACCTCCTTTATAAAAGATTGTATAAGTGAATCAAATTTTGTAGGTCACCACGACACGGGCCTTGAGCCTAGTGTGGGACCGCTGTATATTTTGGAAAACATCTTTGTAAAAATAAGTTTCATTAAAATCTGTCCAGCAGTTCGGCGTGATACTTATTATACGCAAGCAAAGGGACAGAAAAAAAATCTATTACCACGGCTCTTTTGGTACAAATAAAAAACAGCCCATGCTTCTACAGTTTTTTCAGTCAAGGTATGGGTAGAATGGAATTAGAATGTCCTAAATCAAGGAAACTAAAATACACATCTGCGTAAAATAAAACTTCAAAATAAACTTTACAATAATTTATTTAGCGATTATACATGATTACATCGATAAATAACAACATCTAATAGTAATTTAAATAATACTTATAATGATTTCATTATACAACAAAACAAAACAAAAAAGCCATAACGATTTATATGAAAATACATTTTTAGAAACAAAATATCTGCAACCATATAATAAAAACTCCGTGCCGTAATAGTTATATGGGTAATAATAGTATATTCCTAGTTACGGCCCCGGGTGGCAATCGGGAATTATATTGCCAGTTGCCACCGGGTAAATGGAGAATTGGGGTAGGTAGAACCATATTTTTACACGAAAACTTTATAGGAGAGTGAGTGTTATCTTTCTCGCTCTAGAAAATTACGATCCTGAGCGAGCGGTAGGAAAAAATAGAGCATTAAAACACGATTCCGTGCTGAAAGATGTGGCAATTAATTTTTAATTGAATATCAAACTAGACTAAGCAGAAAAATATATTATTTTTTATTTGTTTTATTTTGGTTGAGGTTGGATCCGTTCCCCCTTTAGGATGAGAAAGAATCCCTCATGATAGGTGTAGAGGTTTCGATGCTTATTATTAAATATTTGGGTAATAAAAATAACGAAAATATAATATTTTATCAGGGGCCGTACTGTGAGTTATTAGCGGGATTCAAAACTAGATATTGGATAGCTTTTTTTTGTATGAAGATTTTGAGAAGCGATCCAATATAGGCCCCATTGACAAGCGATCCAATATAGGCCCCATTTGACAAGCGATCCAATATAGGCCCCATTTGACAAGCGATGCAATATAGGCCCCATTTGACAAGCGATCCAATATAGGCGCCATTTGACAAGCGATGCAATATAGGCCCCATTCGACAAGCGATCCAATATAGGCCCCATTTTGAATCACGCTAAGAGCTCACAATACGGTTCCGGTTATGGGATTATGGGGTTGTGGGACTTTGTACACAACTCCATACATTTAGGGATTCTAGTTAGAGGCAAAACAGTTTTTTTCTAAATACCTACAACTAGTCTACAGATATCTGTAAATAAATGGTCAAATATGTAAAATACTAAAAATTATAACAAATAACAAGAACAACATACATTCAATATATCACCTATATACATTTAGCTATATTATCATTAACTTATTTTAACAAGAATGTGAAATTAAATGGTTTATTATACATAGTCATTATTTAATTTGGCGTTGAGACCCTGGGTCCGTGGGGACCGGGAGCTCACCGCGTTTTCCAAAGTCTATCAGAGCGCCTGGTCGATGCGACGCGTGACCAAAATGCTGGCACTTATTTGGCTCAACTCAGCAATGCTGCCAGCATGTTGGGCAAACTACCTACCGGCAGTGGGCTGGAGCATTTGGACTGTCTATAGGCCATCGCGGTCTATTATACAGTCCATATGTTCTTTGTAGTAGGTATAGTGTAGTTAGTGTGTAGTGTAGTTAGTTTTAGTTTAGTTTTTATTATTGTAGTAGTTAGCTTGAGTAATAAAGACATATTGGCCGATAAAAAAAAACATAAATTAATGTTTTTTTACAATACTAAATAGTTCATAAGAAAATGGGTTCTAATCGAGTAAACCATAGTTACAAAGTATTATTTATTTATTTGAATGCCATATCATCGAGTAAGCATTACAGTTTCCTTATTTCTTTCTTCCTTTCTTTTCTTTTTTTGATTGAACCGTGTTTGTTAAACATTGAACCATGCCTACTAAACATTGAACCGTGTCCATTAAACATTGAACCATATCTATTAAACATTGAACCGTGTCTATTAACCATTGCACCGTGTTCATTAACCTCTGAAATACCAGCATCGAAATGACAATAGAACAACAATGGATGCGTGTTCATTATTGAGTCGCTGGGAGTTTAAGGCTGAGTTGCACCACAATCACAGTTAATGTTACTCTTAATTTTATGCGTATGACAGATATGACACACAGTTAAAGTTAGCAGTTAAATTAAGCTGGTGTAACCCACCCTCGAAGTTTAATATGGAACAATGTTTATTAAACATTGAACCACCTCTATTATACATTGACTTTTGAACCTGTACATTAAACATTGCATCGCGCCCATTAACCAGTGCATCGTGTCCATTTAACATTGAACCATGTCTATTATACATTGACTATTGGACTGTGTTCATTAAACATTGCACCGCGTCCATTAACCAGTGCACCGTGTACATTAAACATTGAACTATATCTGTTAAACATTGAACCATATCTATAAAACATTGCACCGCGTCCATTAAACATTGAACCATGTCCATTAAACATTGAACCGCGTGCATTAAACATTGAACCTGGTCTCGGAGCCGTCGGCCAGCATGAGCGTGACGGAGCGCGAGTTGGTCCACACGAGGCGCGCGAGGCGCGCGGGGTTGAGGCGCGACACGTCCGCCATCGGCGCCGTGCTGTAACACTTCACGCACCGCGTCTGCGCCGCGCCCAGCCCGAACATGCCTCGGGGGGAGATACACTTACACTCGATGGGGAATACGTACACATATTATACGAGATAATAAATAAATAAATTCGTTACAACTTGTTAACGATCACATACATAGATCCTGGACCCTAACTAGGATTCCCTGTATCTAGGGACCCAGGAACTACGAGGACCATGCTTCCACAACACCCAGGCATAGAACAAGTATTTGCGCTTTTTTCTTTCGGGCACAAATACTTGTCCTGTCGCGGGAATCGAACCCGCCACCTCCGGGTTATGAGCCGACCCGCTCAGCCACCACACCACGGAATCTGTCAAAGCTAACTCTGCAGTGACATATTATGGAACCCCCAAAAACTTTTTCATATAGCAATCAGTTTTTTTATGTCATTAATCTGTCAATTTCATAACATGTCAATGTATTAAGCAATTTTTGAAAAGACTTCGTGATGAAACCGATGGACGAGTCAGTCAGTGAATTCAAGATTTTGGGTAACGGCCCACATTCTCCCCGTACTTGTCTTGTACCCTTATTTCTTAGGCAGTGTTGATAATATAATGATGCTGGTTTCAGCTAACTAGCTAGTTAAACAAACTGTTAAACGCTAGCTAAACAAACTTTATTTTTTATATCAGATATCAGATATAAAAAATAAAGATATCAGATTATACTAGGTGGTAGGACTTTTCTACAAAGTTCGTCTAGGTAGGTACCACCGCTTTGCCAGTTATTCTGCCGCCAAGCAGTAGTGTGCAAGCACTACTGTGTTCCGGTTTGAAGGGCATTGTAGCTAGTGAAATAACTGGGCAAATGAGACTTTATGACCTGATTGCACAGTGTAGTAATCTGATTACTAGACTGTGTGATGTCTCAGGATGACGTGCGCAGTGCAGTGTCACGCAAAACTTTATTATTATTTTTTTAGTTCCGAGTGACACTGCAACTGTTTATGGGCGGCCGTGTCGCTTAACATCAGGTGAACGACTAGCTCGTCACGTTATCTATTCGCATAAAAAAAAAAGATATAATTATATTTTTGTAATCCTCTTTCGCCTTTATTTAAAGTTAATATTTATTATGTAATTCCAAACAGTGACTGCTAATAATGATTATGATGATGATGATGATGGAAGGTTACTCACCAGCAGTGCTCTGCCAGAAGGAGAGGCGGTTGTCGGCGGTGGCATACGACACGAGGTACCGTCCGTCCGGGCTGAAGGCGCACGCGGTGACGGCGCCGGAATGTGCCGCTAATGATTGACAACGTCCCGCTCGCAGTTCGTACATTGCCAGTTGTCCGGTGTGACTGCCCACTAGTGGACAAAATTGCTGTGAGGATACCTTGCAAAAAACTATCATCATCATCATCATCATCAGCCCGTAGATGTCCACTGCTGAACATAGTCCTCCCCCAGAGAGCACCTCCTGCTTCCATCGGCTCCCCGCGGTTTTCATCAGGTCGTCAGTCCACCTAGTGGGGGGCCTACGCTACCCCTACGCCTTCCGATTGGTGGTCGCCACTCGAGAACCTTTCTTCCCCATCGGTTGTCAGTTCTACGAGCGATGTGGCCTGCCCATTGCCATTTCAACTTGCTCACTTTTAGGGCTATATCGGTCACTTTAGCTCTCTCCATAGCTCGTTGCGCGACTTTGAGCTTACTAATGAGGCCAACAGTAAGAGACCACGTTTCAGTTCCATATCTCATCACTGAAAAATATGTCAAAAACTATTCGGCTATTAAGGTTGGCAACGATGTCAGGAAAGTTGACGTCTTTGAATTGATGAGAACAAGAATGTTCAACAGAAAAATCATTTTAATCCAAACAAGTTTTGATACATTTTTTACAAAAAACCTGTCTAAGGGTAGCTTTTTTTGTAGCTACATCTGCCATTTAATATATTCAAAAACGTAGCAGTGCGCTAGAGAGAGAGGATCCAGAATGTACGGACCTTTAAGACCCAGATTGTATGGCACGGGATACAAAGAATCCCGGAATAATTGTAGTATAAATACATTCCGGACATTTTCATACGCGAACAAAGCTCTTTCTTCCACTAGCGCTTTGTGAAGAATAAGTTTTATCTCTATGTAACATATAAAACGGTTGACGTCGTAAGATAAGTTATCAAAGCAAATAAATAAATATGTGTGGACATTTAAGGTTGATAACTTGCCTGCAAGAAAAGGAAATGTAGATTTTGATGTTTACCTGCAATTCTCCGTGTCGCCGGACAATGCGAGACCTGGTTGTACCGGCATATCGCTGGGAACACCTCGTTCAGGCCTTTACTCTTCAAGTGAGATTGGTCCACGCAGTGCAGGATTATATCCATTACCTTGAAGACAAAATGAATGTATTATTTCACCCAATCGTTACCGTTTTCTAGCGGAAATTTTCGATTTTCCGATATGTAATGTCATAGTTATATTAATAGTGCATCATTTGTGCAATATTTCATCTGGTGGGAAGTAAAAGTAGGTAAAAAAACAGTGGTGGCACAGGACTAAATAATACAGTAATGGCTCAGACAATATAATACCTACAGTACATATGACTCATCCCATACAACGGAATAACGCGGGCTATTTTACGAATTCATTTAATTCTGCATAACGCAAGATTATCAAGCGACATTTATTGCGTGTTGGCGATGAATTGGGCCAAATGAATACACTGGACACTAACTAGTAACTCTCTAGACACGATTATTACATTTTTTTAAGTTCGGGCTATTTTTCGTTTGTACCTGATGGGACCCCATGGTAATGGCAAATCGCTGACATAGTTGTAGAAAAGGCTAATACGAGTATGGCTATTTACACGAGTATGGCAAAGTATCGACATGAGTGTGGCAAAAACGGACACAGGCAAAATAACACAGTTGGTGGTGGTACATTGACTCACCTCAACCAATAACTCCTGCAGTTCATTATGCATCCTGTCTATAAGTAATTCTATTCCACGCAGCACTTCAGCCCGGCCGCGCTGTAATGCGTGGTATGCAGGCGACGGTTGGCCACTTTGTGCGGCTGCAGCGCATCGAGCTACCTCACGAGCCATTGTTGTTATGAAAGCTGCTGGTCTAAGGGTGGAAGAGATGGAGTTAAATAATGAATGGCAATTAACAACATTTAAGTTTTTGGAAGGTACCGACATTCGAAAAGCATTTAGATTATCCTCTAAAAAGCTTACATAAAAATATCAGACTTTAATATTCAAATTTTTCAAGATATTAAAAAAAAATTAGGCTAAATGACAATCGACGCGTGACTTATTTGTGCCAGTGACTGCTATAATTAATGATTTCAAAACCAGGCTTTGAGCTTTTTCTCTTTTAATTAATTATTTTGTGCTCACCTGGCAGTAGCGATGAGTGTCAAGGCATGCCTTGCAGTACGACACGAGTCTGCTTGCGGAGTGAGCGGTAATCCGTAACTCATGGACGGGACAAGTTTGTCTGCATCTGAGCACATCTCGAGTAGACCTACATAGAGAAATACATAGAAAAAACCATTAACGAAATCACAGAACTGGATAGTATACAGTGTAAAAGTATGTTAGTCCAAAAGGTATAACTTAATCACGAAGCGAGTTTATACAACGATAATACAAAATCGCGGTGGTGTCGTCTTTTCCTACCCGGAGACGTTTAGTTGCGTTTTCACTGGTAAATCGCTTTCTCGAAAGAAGACATCATAATAATATGTTTATTTACCAGATAATATATTATGTCGTGTTGGTAGCTCATGCTACGACTTGCAGGTCAACTTATAAGAACAAACAATAACACCCCTAAAAGCTAGTCACGGCACCACTGTAATAAGTTTTGTATACCAATGTGGTTACTAAATCTACTCCCTAAGGTAGACAACGTTTCTTCTACGACTTTTCTGAATAAATAGACTTTCATTGAAGAAATGTCATGTAAAGTTTGCGTTATAATTTTACCTAAACGCAAGGCGCTCATAGCTTGTGGGGTATCAGGGTACCAGTCTCTTCGGGATAACATACAAATTCAAGTTCACCTTGTATATAGTTTTGTGTAGTAGCATGTTTGCCATAAACAGCTCCAATCACTCACCCAACAGCACATGGCTGACATCCACGACTATCTCACAAGATCACACACAACACAAACCAATCCCACAACCAGGTCACCTTATAATAAACAATAACATCCCTAAACCCTAGTCACGGCACCACTGTAATAAGTGTAGTATACCAATATGGTTACCATCAACAGCTCCAACCCACTCACCCAGCAGCACGTGGCTGACATCCAGATAAGGTTCCCACATAACGATATCACCACCTATCAATTAATCTCACAATCAGGTCACCTAATAACAAACAATATCACCCCTAAATCCTAGTCACGGCACCACTATTGTAGGTTTTGTATGCCAATATGTTTGCCATCAACAGGTCCGAGCCACTCACCCAGCAGCACGTGGCTGACGTCGAGGTAGGGCTCCCAGACGGTGAAGCCGCGGCCCAGCAGGTCGACGGCGGCGCGCCGCAGCGGGGTGTGCGCGGGCAGGCGCGGGGCGGGCGGGGACAGCAGCAGGTGCGTCAGCGCGAGGGCCGTCAGCCGGCCCAGGTTCGTCGATGAACTCAGGGCGAAACCTGCAGGGAAGAAAAGTTATTCGTTGTTACTTGTAAAAAAAATAATAATATAATAATTATAACAATAATAATAATCTGTTTTAATTTTTTTTTTTACTTATAGAGCTCTCTGTTTGCATTTTTAACCAATAGTTAAGGTAGCCGATGGTTCAACACTAATAAATTTTGACCATTGGTTAGAATTTATTAGAGTTTTTAACTTGGTAGTAACTATTATGGTAAAAAAGTATAACAAGTTACGATCGAAAAATCCACTAGTATTGCAAACAGGGGCCATACTGTGAGCTCCTAGCGCGATTCAAAACAGAGCCTAATATTGGATCGCATGTCAAAATCTTCATACAAAAAAACAAAGCGATCCAATACAGGCTCTGTTTTGAATTGTGCTAAGAACTCACAGTATGACCCCAGCTCTACAAGTCAATTTTTTTTTTAATAATCTTTTCTATTAATGTTTTGTCTGGAGTGGTTTACTTACTGACAGAGAATAGACAGCCCAAACCTCTGACGTAGACGTAGAGACTTAATATTTGTTGGATAAGTCAAAACAAAAAATGTAAATGTAAAAAGTTTCTAAACCATTTCAACCATTAGATCAAACAAATCGTGTGTCTAAAATTGTATAAAATGGTAAAAAAAACAAACAGATTCCATTTTATTCTAAAAATATTAAAACTAAGCAGTAGTGTGTAAGCACTACTGTGTTCCGGTTTGAAAAGCATTGTAGCTAGTGAAATTACTGGGCAAATGAGACTTTATGACCTGCTTACACAGTGTAGTAATCTGATTACTAGACTGTGTGATGTCTCAGGATGACGTGCGCAGTGCAGTGTCACGCGAAACTTTATTATTTTAAAGTTCCGAGTGACACTGCAACTGTTATGGGCGGCCGTATTGCTTAACATCAGGTGAACGACCAGCTCGTCACGTCATTCATTCCCATAAAAAAAAAAACTATCATGATTGTGATTCATTTTAAATATTATTCAAAAGTGCTTAAAATTACAAAATTATACAAGTTCAAACTAAGTTTAAAAAAAAAGATGGTTCCTTTTCTATTAATGCTCTAATCAGGAGCTTCGATTACACCCAAACCATTAAACGTGATCAAAACCTATTGATGATAAAAAAATGCAATCGAACCTTGTCACAGAAAATGTCTACCTTTTTTAAATTATTGCCACAAGGCTCCAGTATCAATTTATTCGAATAGCAAAAACTGACCTTCAACGACAGAACTCTTCCTGCTGTCACCATCTTTACGCCTCTTGTTGCCAACACCTGAAAACAAAACCTATAAATAACGCCTAACGATCACATACCTAGATCCTGGACCCAAACAAACTGTTGCAGAAAAGATCATTAATATTAATAATGTCATTAACGATAATTGAGTCCTTAAACTGCAGGGAAGACAACAATTTAATGGAAGATTAGGTTTAAAGGCGACTTTAAAAGTTTATGATTGTTTCTGCAACTGGGTGTAACTAGGATAACCTATAATCTATATAAAAACACACGATTATCCTTTTACCATGTGAAAACTCAATTAGCATTTCGCAAATTAAATGTAGTTGTGAAATTCTGTGAAATATGAAATTTCATTTCAATTAATTTGGTTCATTATGAATTTAATTTTTAATATAAAATTTCATTTCATGTTTCGATTCATTTTTCATTTCATATTTCATACCACTTTTCATTTCAATTTCATTTCATTTTAGCAAATAGCATTGCAATAGCAATTAGCATGCTAAGACTCGTGGATTAGCATGTTTATGAAATTTACGCAAAAGCGCATTAATTACCACTCACCATGCTTGGCAGGCGGGATGGTGATCACAGATTATAATGTACCGAGGAGAATCCTGATGCACATTCCCTGAATATTCCCTTAGCCGACTCTTACGGCACCCACGGGAAGAGATGAAGTGGTCCTATTCGTACGCCATTCGGTAATACGTAGCGGTCATCCGATGCATTCTGTAAATTCGTTAGCGCTTACCTTCACTAGTGATATCCTGCCCGAACTCAGCTCCGATGACGCCGAGCAGCACGACCGCTGTAGTTTGCTTCCGTTTCAGCTCTGCGATGGAAGAGGGCTTGCGGATGATCTCTTCTTCCTCCTCTTCGAATTCTTCTTCTTGCTGTTATTGAAAGAAAAATTACACAACATTGTTAACTGTCGTTCGTAAATGTGTACGAAAGTCCAGATAGTATAATACCTACAGTACAGATGCCTCATCCCATACAACGGAATAACGCGGGCTATTTTACGAATTATTTTATTTCTGCGTAACGCAAGATTATCAAGCGACATTTATTGCGTGTTGGCGAAGTATTGGGCCAAATGAATACACTGGACACTAACTAGTAACTCTCTAGACACGATTACTACATTTTTTTCAAGTTCGGGCTATTTTTTGTTTGTAAGTACCTGATGGGACTTCACGATGAAAGTAACATGTTGAAAAATGTGATATTGAAGATTGAGTATAATTATTATTATTTCACCACTTTACTGTTTTTTTAGTATAAGTTTTTTGTGAACTGAAAGCGCAGCTTGTTCCCTCACTAGGTGGACCGACCGGAGGTCTGTGGGGAGGTTTATGTTCAGTAGTGGACTTCTTCAGGCTGTTGATGATGATGATGATGATGATGATGATGATGATCCAGTACTCTGAAGAACTTCAGCCTAATTAAAATAAAAGCATTTACCTTTTCGACAGGTTCCTTGGGCGCTGCATGCGGGTTTATGCTCTCCGTGTGCGTGTATAGAGGCAAGAATTGTGCCCAGTTGTCCACGAGTGTCTTACGACCTTTCGGACCGAGCCTAGAATAACAAAGAAGCTTTTAAAAATATAAATAAAGCGGTTTAAACATTTTTGGTTCGATAACTACATAGAATTTGTCAGTTCAGTGTTTGACATTTTTCAAAATGGCGGAACCTTGGTTTTTGGAAACAAAAAAATTCTAATTCGAAAAATGTTCGAAGGAGACTCGCGAGCTCTCACTAAACCGTTAGAAATAAACATTCAAGTAAACAGAGGGTAGTTGTAAAATCTCACCTGCCAAGTTCGGCAAGCAGCAGCGCTTGTGCTGCGTCGCGCACTTCCAAGCAATGGTGCTGCCATCTACGGGCAAGCATTTCCACTTGCGGACGCTTGAAGCTCTTGGCACCTTGAAAATACATGTATTATATTAAAAAGGTTATTTGTGTGAGGGTTTACTCCACTCATTCTTTAAAAATAAATCGTAATTACCATAACATTGAGATTTCCTAAATAGTCTTACAAAAACCGGAAATAGCTTCTGAAATTCTGTAAAAAGCCTCGGAGATTCAATTAACAGCCTCTGAAATTCTGTAAAAAGCATCTGAAATTCCCTAAATAGCCTCTGAAATTCCGTAAATAGCTTCTGAAATTCCGGAAATAGCCTCTGAAATTCTGTAAACAGCCTCTGAAATTCCGTAAATTGCCTACGACAATACCGTGAAGCCTTCTGAAACTAATAGCCTTCTGAAACTGTTTCTCCACTTACCAGCAGCGACTACCTTATCAGGGAGTAATACGCAGTGCAAAGTGGCAAGCAGAGACCAGCCCTGCTTGATGTGGGCCTGCTGAGCTGCCAGCTGCTCCTCTCGTTCCTCGTCACCAGCCCATGATGCAGAGCTTCTGGTTGAGGGTCTGTGAAGTGAAAATGATTATATATCATTTTCACTTCACGGCTATGCATTAAAATTTGATTTCTTTGTAAAGTTTTGAGTTCTATTTTAAAGATATAACCACGCAAAAACATTCGTTAAACTTTTAGTGGCTACCACTGATTACCCAGGTATTACAAAAAATTTAATAAATAAATGAATTTCACGAGTATAATTGTACACTGAATAAAAAAAATCATCGAAATCGGATAACATTTACCTAAAGGCAAAAACGTTTCCGCTTTTTGTATGGACAAGAACCTGTTATACACATAAAAGCATGTCCAGAATTTGTAGCAACCAAAACCAAACTACGAAGATAATGAGAAAAAAAATATAAGCACGAGCATATACTTTTCTGTGTAGATAACATATTAAAAACAATAATCGCAATCGGATAACATGTAAAAGCAAAAAAAAAAACGCTGTATTGTATGGAAAAAGGTGGTCTCGCCTATCTCATACCCGTGTTACCCCAGACTTCATAGAGCTCAAATGCCATGCTGCCATACATTTCACTAGTGAACCCACGACGTGGGTCGGCACTTAATGAGTAGAGTTGCCGCGAATACTCGCCATTATTCGGTATTCGGCATTCGGCATTACTCGTCATTTTTTTTTATATTCGTCGAATACCGAATAATAGCTAGTATTATTCGGCATTCGGCGAATAGTCGTCGAAAATAAACTTTTAACGAACAAAAGAACTAATGAGTTAAAAATAATATTTTTTAAAATTATTTTCCTTAATAAAACAATACACAATATCAATTATTATCTGTAATATGTGCCTGTGCCTATCATATTCATGAAACTAAATTAGTAAGTCTTTTTAATTAATATTTAAAATCCAACAGAGGCAGATTGTGGTGCAAAAAAACAATTTTTCTGCACGTTCTGGAGCAAGTCGGTTTCGTTTTTCCTCGTAAATTAAACCTGCCTCGGAAAATAGTATTTCTGAATAAACAGAGCTTGCTGGTGTGATTAAGTATTTCTTTTCTCACAACCTTAGAATAAATTAGCAATATTTTTAATGTGTTTAATGTTTTTTTTTATGTCGAATAGTAATGTCGAGTTATTCGACTATTCGCCAAAGTGAATGGCGATTAATCGGTATTCGACTATTCGCTATAAACACTATTCGCGGCAACTCTATTAATGAGATAAGTATTATCTACCAGGTTGACTGGTAGATGATGCTAGCATTAAGTCCTCCTTGTACATTATGTTGTGCTAAAAAAGTATAAATAAATAAAATAAACAAATAAGTAATGTGTATGAGTGAGTTGCCGACATATCCTCACCTATGCAGCCTCCTGGCCTGCTCCTGTTCAGGCACAAAGCTGGCGTTGCTCATAGACATTAGAGTGTTGGCGAGAGCCACGATGGACAGCAGGTGGTTGGTGGTCAGAGTCGTGCTCAACTCCCAGTGGAGTTTCGAGGAGAACAGCCTGAAATATTTAGGATGTTGAGCTATAAATACACTATGTTTATGATGAAGACTTTATGATTTGTAATATTTAATAAAAGATATCCAAATAGAGTGTTGTTTAGCAGTTTGATAGCCTCCGTGGCGTGGTAGTTCAGCAGGTCGGCTCATAAATCAGAGGCGGCGGGTTCAATTCCTGGTATTCGTGCATAGAAAAAAATACTTGTTCTGTGTGTGGGTGTTGCTGTTGTGGGAGCATGGCCCTCATAGTTCCTGGGTCCCTAGATACAGGGAATCCTACTGAGGGTCCAGGATGTATGTATGAGATCGTTGGGCGTTAGTAGCTCGTAATACTTCCAAACTGACCTGGTTCTAACTCCACTTTGCCCTGCATCAATGGCTTTTCAAGTTAAATGCGGAATCTGCATTCTTTTTTACAACGGTCAAGAAAAACATCCGTGAGGAAACCGGCATATTCAAGCATCACATAATTCGAGGACAGGACTGTGTCATTGACCAACCCGCAATTGACCAGCGTGGTGAATAGCGGCCGACACTTCTCCTTTTGCTCGTGTCCTAGTCCCAATTTCCCTCGCTCTTACAATGTTGAAGAAACCGGCATGTTCAAGAATCACAAAAATTCGGAGACCATAATGTGCCATCCACCAATCTATCAAAATGTGGTACATTACGATCTGAAAATCTTGGCCAGCATCGTGGATTATGGCCTGCACTCACTCCCTGTGAAAGAACGGCCATGACCTTGAGTTTAATGATACTGGTGTTTCTGTATGTAGTTCCCCCACAGACCTGGTAAGTTTCTCCTGGTGCAACAGTTCTGGGGGTAGACCAGACGTGTTGAGGATAGGGTCGTCAGGGGCAGCGGCGCAGGCCTCTGCCCACCCTCCGAGCCACGTCGGCAGTTGCACCGCCATGTGGCCGTGACGGGATACCACGCCGAAGCATACCGGCACCTGGAGTATACCAGTATTTGTTGGTGAACCATCGCTCTTCTAAATGGGCTTAGATGGCTAACATATGTCACGCTTCTTAGGGTTCCGTACCCTAAGGGTAAAGCGAACCCTATTACTAACGCTTCGCTGTCCGTCTGTCTGTCTGTCTGTCTGTCCATCTGTTTTTCTGTCACCAGGCTGTATCTAATGAACCGTGATAGTTAGACACTAGACAATTGAAATTTTCACAAATTATGTATTTCTGTTGCCGTTATAATAACAAATACTAAAAAACAGAAAGAATAAACGTTTAAGGGGGCTCCCATACAACAAACGATATTTTGTTGTTCGTTTTTATAGATAATGGTACCGAACGGAACCCTTCGTGCGCGAGGCCGACTCGTTCTTGGCCGGTTATTTTATAATTTTGCAAATTATAAAAGAAGTCTTCACCAATGAACGAACACGCAGATCACGTCATAAACTTTTGCGTTTTTAATCATCATCATCATCGAAAGAAGAGATATGTAAACGATTTCTACAGTTCATACCCGTGATGACAACTTACCATAGGCCTGAGCAGACCAAGCTTCGACTCACAGACCCTGTCCAGGTCAGGATCCAAGCCCCAAGCGTGGAGCAGAGAGATCAGGATCTGGGCTATCTCCATGGTATGTGGTGGCTCAGCCAGCGACATGTCTCTGGGACGGTTTCTCTTCGAGTGGTGCGGGTCATCTAGAACAAAGAAGGTTGGCTTAAGGAAACTTATTTGATGAGCTTTGGACTTTCTTTTATCAGATTCAGATAGTTTGGTCACATTTCACCTGATGTTAAGTCGATGGTGTCGCCACGCTACTCCTGGTTAGGAAATTGGCTCTTAAGTGGAGCTGCCGGAACACACCTTTAAGTGCTTGAGCACTTATTAATTCTTAATTTTTTTCTATAAATAGCGCCCAACAATCCCATACATTATATTCTATATGGCAAAAAAGTAACCCGCTCATCTGATGGTAGAGCCTGAAATTTAATGGCGGCTGTGAAGTCGGTGCGAAACGCTGCACAGTAGCAAAAACTAGATGTGCGCAGGAAGAGGTAAGCGGTGCTTGTGGCGCACTTCACAGCCGCCATTAAATATGGCGCAAACTCTAATATTGGCGAAGACTATACCTCGCTTGATTTATGATTACAACAGTGTCATTTTAGTTTAGTACTGACAGCATAGTGTAACTTTTACACTATCAGAGATTACTTTGTTGCGCAGTGTGTCCTCTATGAATATATCATCGGTAATATTTAATAACAAACGTAACATTCGTATGTTAATGGTGTTATAAAATCAATGAACTTAGAATGTAAAAATCTATTTTATGCGTTTTTATGATAGTGTTAATGTTATTGGTTGAAATAAAAGGTGTTATAAATATTCATCTGTTTATCTACGTTTTTATTGGTTGTTCTTGTCTTGTCTATTAAAGTATATATTATTTATGTATACCGGGCTTTATAATCTTTGATGTATACCTAATTACCTACAGCCACGCCTCGTTTTTCACGCACTGACAACCGATGGGGAAGGAAGGTTCTCGGGTGGCGACCACGAACCGGAAGGCGCATTGAAGGCAGACCCCCCCACTAGGTGGACCGACGGCCTGGTGAAAATAATGAAGCAAGAGGAAAGCAGCCGCTCAATTTGGCGCTTTCCCGGGGAGGCCTTTGTTTAGCAGTGTACGGCTAAAGGCTGTTGATGATGTTGACACACTGGACAAGTTCGGCTACGTGAACGACGCATTGACGCTAGTATAGAATTTTGTGATTGAGACCTAATTTATGATAATTTTATATCCAAACACGACAATTTAATTTATTAAACAGAAATAAATTTACATATTTAAGCAACTTGAATCTAGAGCAACGAATAAACAACTTAGATTAATTAATCAAACTGATTAACATCATAATAAAGTCGGCATTAATTATAATCATGGCAACATTATTCTATTACACAGATTAATGGTTTCCTATTATCCTTATTTTACGGATGTTTTTAGAGTCTATATAATATTTAAACCTATGGAGGAAACCAATGGGTCTAGCAAAGAGTCTTTCCATTAGCTAAACGCTAACCTATCAAAATGTATAGGAATGACATTATCTGTGTTACTACATTTCCATACGTTTTGGGTTAGCGTTTGGCGAAATAGTCTAGCAAAGATCCCTTTCCATTAGCGTTAACGCCAAACGAATCTTTGGAAACCATTGTGTTCCCTCTTCCACTAAGTATTGTGTTTCAGTGCCGAGGGAGTGAGACAGAAAGAGAAATAACTGCTCTTTTAATTTTTTTATTGAAACGCGTTATAGAGACCAATAACGTTAGGCCGAAAAAGGATCAACCCAATCTTCTGGATTACAAGTTTTATTCACTTAAAAATTACAGAGGTCAATCCATTAAGACCATGCCTCATGTCTGGCAAAGCTGATAAGGTTGGTCTTAAAATGCCCCACAAGACAATAACACGTAGGTACCTAAGTAAGTAAGTCATATCCATTTGCGGCGTGAATTGCGACACTGGGAATCGCGCTAGCGCACGGTTGGCACACAGTCTAGCACTTTAGTTAGCCTCGACTTACGGACTTACTGACTTTAGAACTTATTCACAGCCACAGTGGTGTGGTGGTTGAGCAGGTTGGCTCATGACCGGAGGCGGACGGTTCGATTCCCGCGACAGGACAAGTATTTGTGTACACAAAAATCGCAATGATTTGTTCTGGTCTGGGTGTTGTGGCTCTGAGCTATCGGGCCCGTCGGATCTACGTATGACGTATGTGATAGTCATTTTTTTCAAGTTATGGTTACGCTCTACTAACGAGTGCCTACGACACGGCTAAAAAGGCAAACAAAAAAAAAACTGAGGGCCACGCCTGTTCTTATAACCCTCCTTTTTGTTGTAGTCGGTTAAAAAAGCCTAATCTAGTCTTACCACAGATAATTATACTAATTGTCTAACGCGCGATAAAAGCCTGTTAGGCTTCATACTACCTTGGCCTAGCGATTACCATCTTGGTTATGAAAGGGTTTATGCGTGAGAATTGTTATACCAGACATAGCAAGCTTGGCTATTCTCAACAGATTAGTAGTCTTAAATGTGTAACCGCAAAGTGGTGCTTACAACTGAGCGCTATAAGTACTGTTTCGGAAGTAAAGCAATGTTTGCTGCGGGCGCCAAAAGCACTGTATCTAAAGCACTGTAATGCTCAGTTGCATTTGCCGTGTGCTTTGAATAAGAATAGACTTCCTCCAGCTTGTAGTCCCTGGTCTGGGAATAGGATCGCCCCGTTTCTTCCCGTGGGAGTGAGAGCCGTTTAAGGGAATATCCTGGGAATGGGCAGCAACATTGTCCTCGGGACATTAGTCTGCGATCATCAAGTCCCAAACCCCTATGATAGCGTCCAAAGTGGCTTTTCATGGAGAAGGCCATGTGTTCAGCAGTGGAGATCTTTCGGCTGATGTGTCGGTGTGATCATCATCATCATCACCACCACCAGCCTGAAGACGTCCACTGCTGAACATAGACCGCCCTCAGAGAGCGTCACCTTGAGCAGCTGCTCGCCTCCTGCATCCATCAGCTTCCCGCGGTTTTCACCAGATCGTCGCTCCACCTAGTGGGTTGATATAGGTACTTACTTCCTTTCTTTGTATGTTTTTTTTTGGTATGATATTTAAAATTTAGTGTGCCTATATGCGAACATTAAAATGGAATGCAGTTCCTACATCTTTGCAAAGTATATAATATTAAAGGTTATTTCTCAATAAAGTACATAGGTTACCTAGAATTAAGTAGGCGGGTCTGGCCTTGGACCTAAGCCCGGTCTAGACCGGTACTTACCAATCTTGGAGTCCGTAAAGTGCTACAGTTTATTGCATTATTAAATATCTTTACATTTATGTAAAAGAATAAGTACGTATTTCATTAGTTAATTTATACGTAGGCCCCCCACTAGGTGGATCAACTATCTGGTGCACTGACTATGATAATCTTTGATCTGGTGAAAACCGCGGGGAGCCGATGGATGCAGTAGGCGAGCAGCCACCTAATACCTATTATTTCGGGTTTTGTGTATTTTTTACGGAACGAGAAGACTGCGGTAGTGAGCAGTTTCTGTTTGGTAGCTATAGCCACAGGTGACGCCAGCCGACTCAACAAGTTAGTATACAAAATATGCAATACGGATAATTGCGTTTCTAATTAAACCCACACACTACTTAAATTTACCGAAATTAAACAAAAAAACTGCGAAACAATTAGCAAACTATCGAATTAGGAAGCGCAAGGCAGCGCGGCCTACGCATTCTTTGTTCGGTCAAGGGTAGGCTTTATCGTTTTTGATAATGTTTTGGCCGGACTCAAGGTAAGGTTTACTTCTTGTAAAAATAGGCTCTGTACTTGACATTCATTCATAAGTACACACAAACACAAAAAAGACATCATCATCATCAGCCTGAAGACGTCCACTGCTGAACATAGGACTCCCCCAGAGAGCGCCACCTTGAGCGGCTGCTCGCCTCCTGCATCCATCGGCTATATGGCCGCGGTTTTCACCAGATTGTAGCCCCACCTAGTGGGGAGCTGCGAATTGGTCGGTTGTCAGTTCTACGAGCGATGTGGCCTGCCCATTGCCACTTCAACTTGCTAATTCTAAGAGCTACATCGGTCACTTTAGTTCTCCTTCGGATCCCCTCATTCCGGATCTTATCTCGCAGCGTAACACCGAGCATTGCTCTCTCCATAGCTCGTTTCGTTCATTAGTCAATAAATGTCAGACATCGAACATAAAAAAGAAAAAGAAAACGAATTGAGATCCTGCTCCATTTTTGATAAAACCTAACCAAAAACCTAAACCTATGAACTAAGCCACACTTAAAACCGGCCCTTATCAGGAAAGACCATGGCACTAATATGTCCGTAGAGCAGGCAAACTTCACCTTGACATTTGCCAGGCACCACGTATGATATGACGTGCGTACACGCATGACTCAGGAGTTGAACTACATGTAGCTAGATGAATGAATGGTAGAGAACTAGAGATATAAAACGTACTCGCGCGTTTTAGCCCAGTTTAGTGTTAGTTGTAAACGAAAAGGGGAAAACCTAGATTAGCTTGAATGGATACACAGATTCTCAAATTAAGGCCCTGACAGGACCCAATGCGAGCACGTTTATTACAGCAGACAAACTTGAAACTTATTTTGTACCTTATAGGGTCGCTTTATGCATAGCAAAAATATGGCGATTACGTTGCGTTGCACTTCGACTTTCCATTTTTCGGTACAAATAATTAGTTATAAAAGAAATGCTTATTGTTATAAAAAAAAATAAGCTTAAAGACGGATGCATTGAAACATAGCTTATCACTATGATTTATTTCAATTGGGTGTTTTATTATAATGTAACATTTTAGGACGTTTGAATGATTTTTTAGAGGTCACTACACGATTTTTTTCTATTCAGAAAACTTTTCGTAAACGTGTTTCGGTTTCGGCAAATGGAAAGAAGATATGACCAGTATTAACGTGCATTTTTTTCAATCCTGTAAATGGTATACGTTTTGAGATAATCACGTTCAAAATAGTGGATTTGGGAGCATTCAGCGCTTTAACTGTCCTGTGGTAACTCCACCAAAACCAAAGATTATTATACTCTGTGCACACCTTTTTGATACTATCTACAACCGTATCGTCAGGTGCAAAGTGTTTAATAGGGTATAAAAGAAACTATATGTATGTAAATTTATATCTAAGCCAGAAATGAAATACCAGGTATTGGTAATTTTATCCGAAGCCGGACTGGGGCAAGGCGACTGGCCACCATTTACTTTGACAAGCCAAATGACAGGTTGTCACCGGATATGCCAGTTGTAGGGACGGGCACTTGTCGATACTTCAGTTTGCATATCGATAATGCACTATTAGCCACAAGAACTAAAAACGACCAACAATAGAACTGTCAAATAGTTAATTATAAAACTGATATTCCTTTTTTAGTCAGCGGCTTTTAGCTTTTGTTTATTTTAAGTCTGTGTGTCAATCTGTGAATAGTGCTATAGTGCTGTGGGCTGCATTACTACTAAGTTTGTGTATTATTTTATTTCTTATAATGTGTGATGTAGCTGTTTGCTGTTACTAATAAATAAAATAATAACACAAATAGAACTCAGCATGACACCAAGCAACGGAACACAGTAGTGTTACGTCATTCTGAGTTCGTCATAAGGTGACATTAACTAACCAACCGGTGAAAAACATGATGAAAATAAACTAAATATATCTGTGATTAAAATAAACAATAAAAAAATAATTCAAAATATACAAATTAAGTTACCTCGAGATTACTCCACTCGACCTCGAATTAACATTATTTTTAACTTGACATTTCTGCGTCAATTTTTCTCAAACGCGAGAAGCGAAGCAACTGTCAACTCAAGGTACGTCACGATGTATTTTGAGTTTCCCTCAAAGTTAAGTAGAAGTCAAGTGAAGGATTTTTGGAGATATGTTTTGGAATAAAGAAAAAAAGAAAGAAAATACATTTATTCGTGACAGTAACACACAACATTACACTACATAAATGACATTACAAAACAATATACACACAAACAGAAGCAGTGCCAAGCAGTGCAATGCTGCATGGTGTCACGAATGGGCCCCGACTTAGCATACAATTAAGGTCCTAAAGACCTTAATTACTGATTTTCAGTCGGACCCCAATAGCGAATACGGGGTTAAGTCTCAGATTCGAGAAGATTTCCTTCATCGTTATCTAGGAGACGTCCACTAGTGTACATAAGCCTTCCCCATAAAACGCCACTTTCGACGAAATCGGTGATCGCATAAAATTTTACTGTAGGTACCGAAGAGAATGCTGCTGCCCATTCTCTGAATATTCAATTAGCCGGCTCATACGAGGAAGAGATTGGGTGGTGCCAACTTTTTTTTTTATGAGAATGAATGACGTGACGAGCTACTATTCTCACAGCGGGACCACACGGTGGATTGAGGATTAACAAGATTCCCTTGACCGGCCCGAAAGATGACTCTTCCTGGGTTATTCTCTATGGAAACACAGATTCCACACGATACGAAACCACGTCGTTATCATGTCTTGTTCAATTCGTGTCACAGCGTCAGATATACCTTCACTTTAATTTAAAGTTATCTTTATTTTGAATAAAATATATTGACATAAGTGGTCAAATCTTTTGATGTGTTTATGTTTCGGAACGCGTATCGGTAAAACATACGATTATTGACAGTTCAAATTGCACCGATTCCAAATTCATTTCGCGCAGTTTTGTTTGCGATTCATAGAGAATACAGTTTTGCAGATTTCTTATGTAAGACAAGGAATTCGCGTGGTTTCTAAGTAAGGAATCGATGCGGAATAATGACCCTGGTAAACCTTTATCGATACATTTTAAATCGATGTCCCATCACTACGGTCCAGTTTAGACCTTGCACATTAGGAAAGTTGTCCGCACCTCGCCACCACGAGTACGAGACCTCTGTGCTTGATTATTGTACTCATTAATAAAGTACATGAACTGTATAGTTCACCTTCTTTGTTCGCGTGAGTGTTGTCAAGGTCTCGGAAATAGGGAGTGGAGGAAAGAGTAGCATGTCTGTGACGCCATTTCATATTAACGGTATGACGTATGGGTAAAGAAAATAGGCATGATGACTACTATTAAAAATGAACAAGTAAATATTACTTTCGTAAAGAAGATTAAAAATAAATGCAATAATTGAAAAAATAAGCAAAATCGGTAAATAAATCACGGAGTGTTAAGCTTTTAAAGTTTCTACAGGAGGCATCTCCTGTCCTTTTCTCGCGAAACAGAGCGCCTCCAGAGTTACTATGAAAAATCTACTCGTGACGTCACATGCCAAAGAGATTGTATGAAAAGCTGCCACAGCTTAGTAATGAGGTACTATAACGACCTTCCTCTGAAGTCACCGTTTCTCTTACATTTTTTAAAATGCTTGTAACTTGGTAATTTTTTGAGATATTTAATTTTTGTTTCCACGAATGTTTATCTTTTGAGGAATATGATTAATTTATCCAAAAAAAAATTTAGTCATAATGCCTATTCTTCATGATCGGACTGCGTACCAATCAAAATTCCTAAAAAGCAAATTGCCTAAAACGACGCCTAACTTGCAACTCGCACTGCAAATTGCCTGTGGCGTAATAAAGTCTTAAAAGCATTACGCCTTAAAATCAAAAAGCCTTAAAAGCTATGTAAATGCCGAACGTATTTTTAAAGTGCCGCTGCATTCGGTTTTTGATACTTTAAGGTCTAGGTACAAATCCGGATATTCGAGTGGACTTTATGTCAAATAACCGGCCAAGTGCGAGTCGGAGTCGCGCACGAAGGGTTCCATACTATTATCTATAAAAACGAGCAAAAAATCACGTTTTCTGTATGAAAGCCCAAATATTTTAAAATATTTGTTAGTCGGTTTTGTAATATTTGTTCTTATAGCGGCAAGATCATCTGTGACAACTGTATAACCATAACGGTTCATGAGATACAGCCTGGTGACAGACAGACAGACAGACAGACAAACAGACGGACAGCGGAGCCATAGTAATAGGGTCCGTTTTACCTTTGGGTACGGAACCCTAAAACAACGAGGAGTTTTCTTTTAGGCATTTTCAGTTGAGTTCTTTCGCCGTCAGGAGATGGCACTCTGGAAGACTAGTTAGTTATGGTAGAAGATGGCTCCAGGCGGCTTGTTATAGGCATTGTTAAAAACTTCACGATTTAACCTGTCTAATAAATATATCAAACAAATCACCCGTCTATCGGTTCCCAAGCAATTACTGATCTAATATCGCGCGACGAATCACCGACACCGTTGCTACATCAGTTAACCTTTGGCTGTATCGGTGAGTCGTATCTTGGTTGTGGGAGAAAAATCACGAAGGATTTACCGTGGGCCTTTATAAAAAGTGTTTGTAAAGACAGTAAGCCTTCATGAGATAAATCTAGGAACAAAACTGGAGGAGTGGATCCATTGACTATAAATCTAGTTGACCAATGATACACCTTCTCCTCATACGAAAATTAGTGGTGTATTTCAACCGCTAATCCTATGAGAGGAAACGGGACACCCAATGTGTCTTTTGTTCCATCCTGCTCAGTTATTTGTAATTTCGTATGAGTTTGTCTCGTTTTGTTACTTCGTGCCCTGCCCGCGCAAGTGAGTCGTGTTTGTAGGAGGAATCATGTTCACGAGCTTTGCGCTGCACGCACCAATTCACAAGTCCGCGAGTGCGAGCAAGAGAGCACACGATTACGATGTCCATTAATGTCAAGGATTACTGAATATGTTACTACGTTTTTTTAAAGGGCAAACAAGAAGGCGGTCTACCTGATGGTAAGTCATCTGGAGTGGTCTAACGATCCTAGCGCAGCTGATACAATGAGCGGGCGGCGAAGACAAGACTCAAGGGACATCTCTATTTCAGTATACAATATTATTTCAACAGCAACAACACTATGTGAACTGGAGTGAATTATATTCGCATGACCCTAGCTTGAAGCTAGCGTGACTTAGCTGTAGAGCGTAAGGATATATAGCCTATTATATTTGGAATATAGTCCAATATCGCATTACCCACATAATTATTTAACCAATACACTGCTAAGGTACCTATGTAACTCCTGGGAATAGGCATGATGACTACTACTAAAAATGAACAGGTAAATAATACTTTCATACAGAAGATTAAAAATGAATGCAATAATTGAAAAAATAAGTAAAATCGGTAAATAAATCACGGAGTAATAAGCTTTTAAAGTTTCTATAGGAGCGCCTCCACAGTTACTATGAAAAATCCACCTGTGACGTCACATGCCAAAGATATTGTATGAAAAGCTACCACAGCTTAGTAATGAGGTACTATGACGACATTGCTCTGACGTCACTGGCCGTTTAAGCTATCTCTTTCTATTCCGGTTTTTAAAATACTTGTGACTGTGTCGTTTTTTGAGATATTATATTTTTGTTTACACAAACTAATTGCTTCCTTGGTTGTTTTGCTGAGTAGGCCAATTGCCATTTACATATTTGAAATTTTGGACAATTTGCCTAATTGATCGTCTTGGTTAACAGTAAAGTTAAATAATTTTGATATTATTTGGATACATAACTTGTTGATTTAGTCAGGGTACCATAAATCTATTTGTCTTTGTTTAAAAACGTATTCTTATTCATGAGTACTTAAATATACTTCGTTCTCGAAATTGCTTCATTCCGTTACCAAATCTAGTGCTCAAAATTTGATAGCAATCTCGCCGCCCATATCTAAACACTGAAATGCAATTATATGGTGAAGCAAAAGAGAACCCACGCGCGACGCGACGGACGAAGAGTCAAGGAGGTTGCATGGCATTTCACTGCGCGTCGTCCAGACCTCTTTTTCCAATTGATAATAAAAGAATAAAATAATGGCACTATGCCTCCTGGACCCTAACTATGATTCCCTGTAACTAGGACCCCGGGAACTACGAGGACCATGCTCCCACAACACCCGAAACAGATAAAGTATTTGGATTATTTTTAATTGAATGAGAAGGAAAGCGAATTCTTTTTGACTGCTTGATGGACTCCTATGCACATTTTCTCATTGGCGCACAAGACAGTACTGCGAACACCCAACTCTATTAAAAAAATAGGAGCTAATTTTTAAGTTCTCGACAGACGACACCAATGTGTTACAATTGTGTGTCATTAAAAAAAACGAATCTGACGCAAACATATAAAACTCTTATTTTCCCTCTTCCACTAATGTATTTAAGTGCAGAGAGAGTGAGATGGCAATAGAAATGTTTGCTCTTTCCAGTTCTTTTCTTTATTGAATAGTGTTCATCATCATCATCATCATTAACAGCCTGAAGACGTCCACTGCTGAACATAGGCCTCCCCTAGGGAGCGCCACTTAGAGCGGCTGCTCGCCTCCCGCATCCATCGGCTATATAGCCGCGGTTTTCACCAGATCGTCGGCCCACCTAGTGGGGCTGGAATGATCGTTGAATTGTGTTATAATGATGTTATTTTATAGCTTTAGAAGTCGGTTCTCATTTGAACCAGATCGAGTAGACAAACGTTCACATTTTTCATACTCTCATGTGATTACAGTCAAGCTACCAAATAAAGATTTAATAGTTTATGTGCTAATTCGGCCAAGATCTCATCTTGGCCCCATTATGTTGACATGAAGATAGTATGTGAGAGATATCCCTAATAATACACATTGAAAATTAAACATTGTTTGTTTGTTTGTTTGTTTGTTTGTTTGTATGGCTTTGATATACATAATTATCTTAGATATAGCTCTCAGAATTAGCAAGTCGTAATTGCAAATTGGCAATGGACAGGCTTGAGCGCTCGTAGAACTGACAACCGATGGAAAAGAAAGGTTCTCGAGTGGCGACCACGAACCAGAAGACGCAGCGTAGGACGCCACTACGTGGTCCGAAGATCTGGTAAAAGCGGCGGGGAACCGATGGATGGAGGATGCGAGCAGCTAATCAAAGTGGCGCTCTCTGGGGAGGCCTATGTTCAGCAGTGGACGTCTTCAGGCTGTTAATGATGATGGCCTGTGGCTTTCCCGGCTGTTGTCTTAAGACAATAGTTGTTAAGCAAAGTCAGAGAAGCCTTTGGGCAGCCAAAAATTCGGACACCACGGCTGGCTGATCACTTGCCTCCAAGAGATGGTGGATTTGACGCCAAAACGGTGCTTTATTATGTCACTGAATGACGTGACGGTGACAGGTTAGTCGTTCGCCTGAAGTTAAGCGTCATGGCCTGCAAAGCGAGTGGAACCGTGGGGCACCCTCTAGTGAATAAAGCGCTGTCTCAGGATGACGTGCGAATTGCAGTCCAATGTCACGCGAAACTTTATATTTTGGAGTTCCGAGTGACACCGCAAGTGTTATAGGCGGCCGTGGCGCTAAAGATCAAGCGAACGTCTAGCTCGTCATTCATTAATATTAAGAATAACCGACTTGCTCCCATATCATTAAAAACGTATAACCATTATAAAATACATACATCGTCAAAGCAAACATGCGCGCACGCAATTCCATGATCAAAGTTAAAAAAAACCACAGCCGGTCCGTTGTACAGAATCTTGCGTCACATTTTCAAGTGCAAGATCGCCTTGCGTAACCTGTACTTGAATTGCAAAAATACACTCAAAGGTTTTTTGTTTTATATTGGAACGTGTTGATATGTACTGTATTTAAAGGTTTCTGTGGTGCAGTGGTTAATTAGTAGCACATAATTATACTTGAAGATGCGAGTTCGATTCCCGCCACAGGTATTTTGCGTCATGAGATACAGCCTGGTGACAGACGGATAGACAGGCAGACAGACAGACAGACCGACGGACAGTGGAGCCTTAGTAACAGGGCTCACTTTACCCTTTGGGTACAATACCCTAAAAACCAACAGAATTGAAAATTCAGTGAAAAGGAGTGATAATGGATTAGATACGTAACCTATAAACTAGCTAGAAGGTTCCAACACTTGATATTACCTGCAATATTTCGCTCCAACTTCCTACATCGCAAGGGTCAACCGGTCTGGTCACCCCAGCTCAGTTACCCAACCGGCCGATTTGTTCGCCGCCACCTGTGCTATTAATATCGCTATTTGGCGTATTTAGAACTATTGCATGCCTTAAACGTACAAATACTACGTTTCCTCATAGTTACACGCGTACTTAGAATTCAGAATAGTAGTCAGTACAATCCCAAAACGTGCCTTGATGCCTTCTCTCAAAAGGAAAGAGTGTATAACATAACCCACCACGCTAGCCAAGTGCGAGTTGGTGGATGACATGTTCTCGAATGTTGTGATTCTTGAACATGCCGGTTTCCTCAAGTGCTTTCGCATATAGCCTCACAGTCATTGGCGCAGAGGGAGTTTGAACAAGATCAATTTGAAAATAGCACGATCTACCACAGAGCCACACTCGTACTGCTAATAGAGGTAGGGTAGAGCCCAACCACTATTAGCACTCGGAAAGGAAAAGGTAGGGAAGTGAAAATAGATCACCTGTAATGGTTCAAAACATTGCGAACCACCTTTCTGAACATCTCTAAATTGTAGTCTCCACGCACTACACCCGCACGTCATCCTGAGTCTAGGACAGTCAAGGAATAAGATTTAAAGACTAGATCAGATCATAAATTGAGACTTTATGATCCCAATAATTTCATTAGCTACAAATGCCCTTCAAATCGGAACACAATAGTTCTTGAAAACTATTGCTCGGCGGCAGAATAACTGCTTAAGGTAGTAGGACTTTTTCTGCAAAGCTCGTCTAGGAAGGTACCACCGCTTTGCCAGTTATTCAAGCACTACTGTGTCCCGGTTTGAAGGGCGTTGTAGCTAGTGAAACTACAGGGCAAATGAGATTTTATGACCTGATTACACAGTGTGGTAATCTGATTACTTGACTGTTTGATGTCTCAGGATGACGTGCGCAGTGCAGTGACACGCGAAACTTTATTATTTTAAAGTTCCGAGTGACACTGCAACTGTTATGGGCGGCAGTGTTGCTTAAGATCAGGTGAATGACTAGCTCGTCACGTCATTCATTCTCATAAAAAAAAAAGAAAAAGGTAAAGCGGTGGGTGCTACGCCTGACAGTCTTACGGCACACTTCCCGTTTCACAATTGAAGTAGGTTTAATTCTACTATTGAAATGTATAGCGGTAGTCAAAGAGCATTATAACCCCTAGCGGTAGTTCTACTGATATTAACTCAAGTAGTTATATTACCATCAGCTAAGACGTAACGACTCGTTTCGCAATAATGATACAGTGTTACCATTATGTGCTCGTGTTTTTTGTCCCGGCTTGAAATTAGAGATAGTGATGTGACAAAATGAGCTTTGGTTCATGAACCGGTCCAAAATAGTAGATCATCAATTAACTACACTTCGGCACAGTTAGAAATAAGAAATTTAGTAATTACTACAGCGGCCAGCATCAGCGCAAAGAGTGACAGAAAGAGCTATGATTGGAATTACATTGCGATCGCAAGAAGAATGAATGGATAAGGCAGAAAACGAGGGTGAGAGACGTGGCTCGTGCTTAGAGCAATTTTATAAAAGGAGGTGGCAAGGCAAGGCGTACCCCTCTGCCAGTCATATGGCGCTATTTGGTCATCTACAATATCATAGTGTGCGTGTAGACACTGCGTAACTACGCTAGTTTATATAACGGTGTGCGTGTTTTAGGATGGTGTGCGGCGTGCGTTTACACGCGCGGTGCGCGCATGTGCTATGCGTGTTTACCTCGTCCCCCGTAGAAATTGGCAGAAAATGGTGCTTGCGGATTATAACGTTAACATCTCCATTTATAGATGCTCTAAGGGCTCGTGTGATTGCGGGACGGAAGCGGAGTTGGGCTAGCCACTAGCACGGATGGATCAAAACCGTTGGACGCGACGGGTCTTGGAGTAAACTGTTGGCGGATACCAAACCACGAGACCACCCATCGAAGCGAAGGGTGGATGATATTAGAGGGTACAGACTGGATGGCCAAGGCACAACACCGAAAGCCTCTCTCATTTTCTCATTTTCTCTTTCATTTTTTCGATTTTCATTTCTCCTGGCAGGAAATTAGAAAGGCTTATGTCCAGAACTGACACAGAAAGAGCTTACGAAGAACAGAAGAAGAAGAGACTCGTACATCGAGAAGACCCGAGACACTCAGATTTCATTATAATTAATTAAATCATAGCACAAAATGATAGTGTCTTTATAACCGCACGTCTTTACATCAGTGTTCTAGCGGCAGTTAAATGAGCCATGAGCTATTTGAGGCAGCTCAACCTATCCCATCCCTATTGCAAATTAATCTCTGTGTCAGGGTTGCTTTCACAATAAGCGCAGAGTTTTAATCATGTCTTTGTCTAACGCATGTAATAACCTATGTTAGTATTTGTTTAATATGACAGGCAATTTTTTATACGGTTAATGATAAACCATTGAAAATTATTAGGTAGCGTATTTTTTATTACTTTGATTGATTATAACTAATACAGTTAATAGAATAATATCTTGGTTGTAGAAGGTTTTTGTAAAAGATTTGTTGGATGGTGAAAGTTAAGTTTGATATGTTTAAAAAATTGTACTGTATTATCTGTATTGACATCTAGAAAATTAAAGGTGATTTTTTTTCCTTTTCTTATAATCAAAATTCATCCGACGGCATATTCATAAAAACATTTAAAAACAGACCGGAAGTCAAGTTTCAGATTGTCTTTTTATAAGCGCAGACGCAGGTCATAGCCACTGCGATCAATGACATGCCGACGTGCTTTCCAATGACACTGACAGTTGATACCCCGGATCTCATGTCTATTGCCTACTTCCTTGTAAAAAAAATACCTGTAGCCAATGACTTCATCCGCGTGGACTATAAATAACCGGCCAAGTGCGAGTCGGTCTGCGCACGAAGGGTTCCATACCATTATGTATGAAAATGAGCAAAACAATCACGTTTGCTGTATAGGAGCCCCTTAAATTTTTATTTTATTCTGTTTTTTGTATTGTTGTTATAGCGGAAACAGAAATATATGATCTGGGAAAATTTCAACTGTCTAACTATTACGGTTCATGAGATGCAGCCTGGTGACAGACAGACAGACGGACAGCGCGAGCGGAGCCTTAGTAATAGGCTTCGCTTTACCCTTTGGTTACAGAACCCTAAAAATGATCGACGCAAACCATTATAGCAAAACCTGTGGTGAATATGAGAGCATATACAATAGGTGGATCAATTTATGACTTAGGTCTTAGCAATCCGCTGTTATGTATAGCGAAAGTGTTAAAAGAGTAAAAAAAACTCAACTTTTTCCTAAAAGATGAGTTTAACTTAATGAAACCTATATTTTAATGTAATTGAAGTGAAATTATATTCACGAGATATTTTTTCCAAACCTAGAACTTCCAGATAAAAAATTGTATCACAGCATTAAAATTTCTTCGCATACCTGCACGTGGTTGTTAAAAAAACAGTTTAGACGTATTAAGCTCGGAGCTTATGTAAAAGACACCTTGGCCTATTTTCCATATACCACACTATAGTATTATAAATGTGTAGTAAAGCTACCTAAAGTGTAGGCTAAGTATAGGTTGTGGGCAAAAAGTCGGTGTCCCCGACGAGGTCGTAGAATTATATCATTGGTCCGGCCGCGGTCAGGAATGCAGGGCAAAAGGTGTGCGGTTGGTGATAAGAGGCAGCGAGAGCGGGTTACAAAACCAGCACCTCTTAGGACTTGCTATTGGACCACCATATCTCTTCTCATGAGTGCCGTAAGAGCCGGCTATGGGAATATCCAGGGAACCCAGATAATATAATACCTACAGTACAGATGCCTCATCCCATACAACGGCATAACGCGGGCTATTTTACGAACTATTTTATTTCTGCATAACGCAAGATTATCAGGCATGTATTGCGTGTTGGCGAAGTATTGGGCCAAATGAATACACTGGACACTAACTAGTAACTCTCTAGACGGAGTTACTACATTTTTATTAAGTTCGTGCTATTTTTCGTTTGTACCTGATGGGACGCCATGCCAGTGAATATGCAGACGTAGTGTTCTCGGTACATTAAAATCTTCTGCGATCATCAAGCCGCCAGCCAAGAGTTGTGATTACAGCAAATCCCACATATGATAAGCGTCCAAATGGAGTTTTGTGGGGAGGCTTGTGTTCAGCAGTGGAGATCCTCCGGGCACGGCGGCTTTGATGTGTGATGTACCTAAACCTATACTCGCTAGTTTAAAATCCTTAATTAAGCATAGTTACCGCTAGAGGCGCTGTACTGGATTACATAATAAACGTTTTACAATACTTGACAGAGAGTGCGAGTACAGTCATCATCATCATCATCATTAACAGCCTGAAGACGTCCACTGCTGAACATAGGCCTCCCCCAGGGAGCGCCACTTGGAGCGGCTGCTCGCCTCCTGCATCCATCGGCTCCCCGCGGCTTTCACCAGGTCGTCGGTCCACCTAGTGGTGGGCCGGCCTACGCTGCGTCTTCCAGAGCGTGGTCGCCACTCGAGAACCTTTCTTCCCCATCGGTTGTCAGTTCTAAGAGCGAAGTGGCCTGCCCATTGCCATTTCAACTTGCTAATCCTAAGAGCTACATCGGTCACTTTAGTTCTCCTGCGGATCTCCTCATTTCGGATCTTATCTCGCAGGGAAACACCGAGCATTGCTCTCTCCATAGCTCGTTGCGCGACTTTGAGCTTAGTAATGAGGCCAACAGTTAGAGACCACGTCTCAGTTCCATAAGTCATTACTGGCAACACACATTGATTGAAAACTTTTGTTTTCAGGCGAGTACAGTAATGTACAATAATTGTAAGAATACGCTTATACTACAGATGCTGGTGCCGCGGGAAGCCGATGGATGCAGGAGGCAAGCAGCCGCTCAAAGTGACGTTTTTTAGGCCCATGTTCAGCAGTGTAAGTCTGCAGGCTGATGATGATGATGACGATAATAATAAAAGGTGCTGGTGATAAAATCCACATTTTTGTCTACAAAAGCGCAGATGCGATTAACATCGCCTGACAGTCTAATGTCGATAGATTAGCGATACATAAATCGCTCTCGCTTTCCTGTGCACCACCACCTCTATCGACAAGTGAACGGCTCAAGAGGCGTGACGCAGCCTCACACCAATATCACTCGGTATTAGAATAAAACAATAATGCTACGAGAAAGTGTAGTCGCGTAATAATACTAAAACCCAAAGCATATTGTTAAAATTGTATTTTGGTCGAAATTAACATTCATTTGTCTATCATTTTATTCACAGTGATGGCATTCGCACGCAGTATTACCAATAGGCATAGATCTATATATCAGGATATGCCCGAAGGAACATTTTATTTACTCAAAATGGTGTGGGGAAAAGTCAGCGCCATCTCTTAGATTACTCAGGAACTACGATGAGAACGGCCCTATCGCTGCCATTATGTCCGTCAATGTTTATGTTTACAATGATTATCCCAAATATAAATTCGATTATTTTCGTACAAAACGGAGTGTAATATTGAAAATATTGACTTAATTGTGGTAAGAAACTTTGTATTTCTTTTTATTGCACTTTAGAGTGTAGTTTGTGCAACCCTTCACAACACAACTTGGCATATTTTCTTTGAGACACACGACCGATATCTTCTCACTTCCAACACAGACTGGGCGCTAGTGGATGTCAATCTGTGAAATTGACACCCTCTTTGAAGCGACGGTTTAATCTGTCATTAGGCCTGTCCTTATATATATGTCTATGCCAATAGGCATGATGACTTAATTTCTTTTTTGGATAAATTAGTTATATTCCTCAAAAGATAAACATTTGTGAAAACAAAAATTAAATATCTCAAAAAATGACCAAGTTACAAGCATTTTAAAAACCGTAATAGAACGAGATAGAACGATAGATAAAACGGCCAGTGTTTTTTAAATTTTGAAATTGTATGTTTACGAAATCGACACAATAAAAATATGGTTATATTTTACAGTAGTTAGCGCAACGAACGGATACGGTGGCGGCGAAAATTGTACTGCTCTGATTGGTCGCTTACAGGTCGCGCTGCTGATTGGTCATGAAGACATTTGCATTATGTCAAAATCAAATTTTTAATTATGCCATTATTAAGTTATTGGGGAAAATATGCTGCTAATAGCAGCAAAAGGAAGCGGTATTAGCAATCAAGTTCATAGTTATGTCGAGTAGACTATAAGAATAAGATTTGGTATTACTTTATACGCGGCATTACTTTCATATCTATGCGCGCGTTTTTTAGTCTGGGCACTCAGTCTAGTACAGATGGCTATATTACTAGATTGGATTGATACTCGAACAAAGCGTTGCAATTCTGAAGTCCGAGCTAATGTTATAATAAGCTTTCGCAATGCTTTTAAACTTTTATTTGTTGAGCTTGTTAGTTTCATAGAACAAGGACGTAGTCGTGGCTTTAGGAGGGAGCGGGACAAATTAGACCACGTAGAAACGCTTTGCTTTGTTGACCACATTTCATACAACTCAAGCGATCACGGTTTAGGATAAATCTAGGGATGTGACCTATGGGACCTATGGGAGGAAACATCGATTTTAAATACTTAATCGATAATTTTTTGGTCTATGTAATGGAACTTAAGGAAGAATAAAATTGATTAAATCAAGGTTATTTCTATCTTTTTGTCGGAAGGGAACCTTCGTTACACGAATTTGGTAGCGGTGTGGCCTTATTATTTTTAATAACAGTAGATAAAAAAACGAAACCTAAATAATAAAATCAATTTATTAACATCCCTAGATAAATCTTGCTGGTTTTTTTTTTATAATAACGCCCAACGATCACACCCATAGATCCTGGACCCTAACTCGGATTCCCTGTATCTAGGGACCCAGGAATTAGGAGGACCATGCTCCCACAACACCCAGACTCTGTGGGACAAGTATTAAATTTGCGCTTTTTTTTTCTTGTGCACAAATACTTGTCCTGACGCAGGAATCGAAACAACCTCCTCCGGGTTATGAGCCGACCTGCTCAATCACCACACCACGGAAGCTATGTTTACCTACGTAGATGGCATATAATGTACTTTATTATGATTAGTGTAAGAGCTCGGCAAGTATATAAGAACAACCCCATCTCTTCTCGCGGATGCCGTAAGAGCCGGCGAAAAGAGTATCCAGGGAATATCCAGCAGCATTCTCTTCAGTCTTCATAATATATTGCAATCATCAACATGCCTATATAGCCCTTAAAATTAGCAAGTTGAAATGGCAATGGGCAGGACACATCGCGCGCAGAACTGACAACCGATGGGGAAGAAAGGTTCTCGAGTGGCGACTACGAACCGGAAGGCACAGCGTAGGCAGACCCCCCACTAGGTGGACCGACGACCTAGTGAAACCGTGGGGAGCCGATGGATGCAGGAGGCGAGCAGCCGCTCAAAGTGGCGCTCTCTGGTGGAGGCCTATGTTCAGCAGTGGACGTCTTCGGGCTGTTGATGATGATGATAATCAACATGCCTGCCAATCGTGCCGATCATCTTCCACTTGGCTCCACTAACTAGAATGTCTCGGGGAATTCAATTGGAATTTACTTGGATAATACATTGGCTAATGGGGGAAATCTATGTTCAGCAGTGGACGCATAAAGGCTGATAATGTGTGTGTGTATTTGTGTGTGACGCTGTACAGTAAACTACAATTCTGAGAGACCAACATAGCATTAGTCGTGATTATATTTGAAGGAGTCGGTACGCCATTGCGTGTCCAAGCGGAATGCGCGCCTGTAAGGTAGTTGTCGAAACTACATAGCTCGCAATGCGTAGACAAAATCCGCATTCTTGATCCACTTTGTGTTTATTTATCAGCTCTTATAGTAAACACCAACGCAACGTAGGCCAGCCCCCAACTAGGTGGAACGACGATCATAGGGTTATTCTTGAATCTAATCCCAATTTCACTCAAATTCTAATCCGAATTCCAATGTTAAATAATTTGGTGAAAATGCGGGGGGCAACAAGCTCAAGGGCACCCCTGGGGTGCGAGCCTCGGCTTGGGCTGTTGCCGGGATAAGAGGATCGAAAAGGCTTCGTCCGCTGGAGGAGTGGACCCTATGGAAAGTCGCGACCATTCTAACTAACCTACGGGCGGTACGTCGACCTCGCCGGTGGGGTCGGTGTCTGATTGTGTTACGCTGGTATCCTATACCGGTGCCGAAATCGGTTCCTGAGCCAGAAGGGCTAGACTGGTCCGGTGATCCTAGCGCAGCCAAAACAACGGCTGCTACAGGATCTTCCGGGTCGCTCAAGACGTTTCTTGGGCGGCAACGACGGGGTGGTACAGATGAACACTTGTCACGGTAGCTTAAGAAGAGCATATCCCGGCTTCTATCCCTGTTTAAGTACCGCTCGTGATTCAAATTTTTCCATTTTCTATTCAATGATTTTTTTATTTTATTAAGGCACAAACCGTTTAACAAACACATATTATTATTACGAAAATACATTTCAGTTTTTTTTTTTTGTTTTTCTATTTTTTTCCATTTTTCTCCAAGTAGCATTCAAACAAAAACAAATTCTACATAAGCAAACGTATAAAGAACACCGTGCGAAATGTAATTGCAAAGGTCAGCATAGAATGGTCGTTAAGTGTACGTAACCTTTACGTGAACTATAACGGCTCCTAGTTTGAAATAGATTCGTTCTGTCTACAAACTAAATTTTAAATGGGACCTCATGTCTTCATACAAAAAAATCATCGTCAACAGCCTAGACGTCCATTGCTGAACATATGCCTCCATATACTTAGATACAGCGCAACTTGTTTGCCTCCTGCATCAATCAGATCCCCGCATTTCTGATCAAATCGTCGGTCCACCTAGTGGGGGGCCTATGCTGTATCTTCCGGTTCGTGGTCACCACTCGAGAACCCTTTTTCCCCATCGGTTGTCAGTTCTACGAGCGATGTGGCCTGCCCATTGCCATTTCAACTTGCTTATTCCAAAACCAATATCGGTCACTTTAGTTCTCCTTCGGATCTCCCCATTTAGGATCTTATCTCGCAGGGAAACACCGAGCAAATCAGAGCTCTCTCCATAGTTTCGCACGACTTTGAGCGATGAGGAGTAAGACCACGTCAGACTGATTGAAAACTTTTGTTTTACTCTGCGGTATTTTGGACGAAAAGGTAGTACAACGCTGTTAACTGTTTTATGCTTGGTAGTAATTTAGCACCTCATTACGTTATTAAGATGAAAATTAACACATTTTACGTTGAACTATCTCAATTTACATACATTCGAATAATTTACCATTTTATAGTTCAGTTTGCAACCGTTTTGCGTTTTGCATCTTTAACGCCGTGACGCTCTGATAAGCGCGGTAATCGGCAAAAAATGTATCCCACGGTTTTGATGCAGTTACGCGTCTAGCAGCTGTTTAATCTGTGGCTGGGGTGATGAGACGGAGGCGAAGCCATTGGACAAGACAACCGATGGGGAAGAAAGGTTCTCGAGTGGCGACCACGAACCGGAAGACGCAGCGTATATATGCCCCCTATCGGGTGGACTGACGGCCTGGTGAAAACAGCGGGAGCCGATGGATGGATGCAAAAGGCAAGCGGCCGCTTAAAGTGACGGTCTCTGGGGGAGGCCTTCAGCAGTGCAATGGACGTTTTCAGGCTACTGATGGTAATGATTGTAAAAGTGCGTGTCAGAAAGAAAAAAAAACTTATCCCGGAAAATCAAGACCTCCACTGCCCTTTCTAATTCATAATCTATTTCTGTCCATCCAAAACTTGTCTGGAAGAGATCGCTTTAAGCAATATGACTACTCACTGTACTGCCTTTATTCTTTTACTCTTTTCTATTCTTTCTACGCTGCTTCGCTCTTTTCTGCTCTACACTGTTCTATCTGTTCGACTCTGTTCTACGCTAACTCTATTCTATTAAAGTTCTTGCAGGAAAAGATCAAATATGTTTCGAATGAAACCGCAAAGCGCCTCCAGAGAAAAACAAATAAAGCCGTTACTTATATGCTAATAGGCTGCAATTTATATACTCTTTGGCTGCGATATAATTATCTAGCGATTACCTAATTTAAATAGTAGACTTGGGCGCCAGGAAGAAACATAACTGTCATAGACAACACAATACGCGCGCAAATTTTAAAATTCGAACTAAAATCTTTGAAAACAGACCTCAGAACAGCTTGAAAGTGAAACAATAGACATATTAATAGTATAAATAACCCTAGTATAGAATAAATAGAGTTGAAAACAGGTTGTAAATAGTACAATGAACTGTGAGAGACTGGGTCATTCGTACTGTTGCGTGACCAGCTAAGCTTGATACCTGATATGAGATAGGGATGGGATTAGGTTTACGGATAAATACGGATAGTAAAAGATAAAAAAAAATCCAGTCAAATAAAATATTGTTCATAGAGCAAATTACATATATTTATTCGACGGTGGTGTAGATGGCCAAATTCATATTTGACAGAACTAAAAATATTGTTGCTGTCTCTTTCCATATAGGTCAAAATGACAAGGGTCGCAATAGATTTAGAACTGTCAAATTAAGTTTAGTTGAGGCATCAGAACCATAGGAGAGTAACGAAAATAGTCTGGGTCTGTGATCAGAATCATTACCGATGTTAAATTAAACTGTCATGAACATTCAAGCAATATTTATTAAAATAATTAAATACCTGATGGTTTTTTTATTTCTTTTTATTCTTGAATATATTATTTGGTTTGGCAATTCATAGTATAAGTACGTGTTGCAATTTTTTAAATTATGCTCCTATCTGCTCTACTTCCGACGAAAACATGTTTCGAGCGAAACGATCTAGTTCGTCTAGTTCAAAACTTATGCCTATGTATCATGTTATAAAAAAATAGCCAAAATTAAGTGTTAACGAGTTAATAAATTTCGTTTTTTATTAATAAGAACTCACCTAATTAATTAATTTTTATGTCTATTAAAGTTTCAATTTTTTTTTCTATAAATGTTAATGTTGTGCTACATCCGTCGTGTAAATTATCACGCGATATTAAATTTAGAGTTCCGAGCGACTAGCTTGTCACATTATACGTATAAATTAAAAAAATATTACTATGCACGAAATTCAATAACCTACCCAAGGATTCACCGAAGTAAATCAGTACGATTTGAAAGCCTGTAGGAAAAAATAAATTAAATCAGATGAATAATTTTATTATTATTTTAGAGTTAAAACAAAATATCTTGACATTTTAAATTTGAGAGATAGATAAAGAGATTTTTGTTTATCAAGTCTACTATTTTTATTAAAGGGTTTGGGTCAAATTAAATATTTATTTACGTTTAAATAACAGGGCTTTTAAAACAAAATCCGAACTTAAACGCCCATCACTAGAGCAAGCTTTATTCCCCGTGCCAAGCTAAAGTTTACTTCGCACGAAGGAATTTGGTAACAGAGGTAATGTTGACATTACGGCACGATAAAATACAGGTAGGTAAGTATGTATTATTTAATGCACTGTATAATATAAGGTTTATTATATAGTCATCAACATCTTTTGCAGAACACAGACACTGTAAAAGCCGGAAAAGCTATGTATGCATTAGGTATTTTACTAGGTGGTAAGACATTTCTGCAAAGTTCGTCGAGCTAGGTACCACCGCTTTGCCAGTTATTCTTCCGCCAAGCAGTAGTGTGCAAGCACCACTGTGTTCCGGTTTGAAGGGGATTGTAGCTAGTGAAATTACTGGGCAAATGAGACTATGACCTGATTACACAGTGTAGTAATCTGATTACTAGACTGTGTGATGTCTCAGGATGACACTGCACAGTGTCACGCGAAACTTTATTATTGTAAAGTTCTGAGTGACACTGCAACTGTTATGGGCGCCCGTGTCGCTTACCATCAGGTCGTCATGTCATTCATTCTCATAAAAAAAGTTACTATTTTTTTTTTATGGTACTAAATGGCGTAATTCTAATTAACCAAGCTAGTCGAATATACTTTCTTATAGCGAATTACATGCACAGATAGCATAGGTATAATGTTTTGTATGTAGGTGTATGCGCTCGACGCATATTGCCAGTATTATTATTACTTCAGACTCTATCAGGGCGCAAATTTTTTTAGTGATCGAGATTTTAATGTACCGTGGAACATGCTGCTCCCATTCCCTGGATATTCCCTTAGCCGACTGTTACGGCACCCGCGGGAAGAGATGGGGTGGTCCTATTCACACACCGTCGGGACGACACGGTGGCGGCTATTTTCATTATCTCAGCATTGCCTAACTACCTACGTATAAACAGACATACGCCCCCGTAACTTTTGTTATGTTTGTAGGAAGGTCGCATGTACAATTTTATTGTAAGTATACGACTTTTCCCAGGTTTTGTGACAGTATTTCCCACGATTCAAAGCATCACGATTATGATATAGCCTGGTATCTTACTCAAAATTACTTAGTAGAAATTGCGGAGTAGACCATTACTTATTAGTTAAATAATGTAGGTTTTTATATGATTTTAGGCACATTTGACCAGTCTCACCTGATGGTAAGTGATGACGCGGCCTACGATGCTGGATGCATGCCTAATAGAAGATACCTGTTCACTCTAGACTTGAAGACACCCAGGTTATAGTTAGATGGAAACAAGGACGACGACTAGGTATTCCACTTATTTGTTGACCTTACTCTTAGTGCGGGCTGTAGGAATACGAGGTCCAGGGAGGGAATGGGCACCCACATTGTCCTCTGGAAATGTGCATATCATATGGAAAGTTCACTTTAGAGTAAGCTGATGCGTGTACAAGATTAGGGCCACAACATCTCTATCCCTGGGTGCTGAAAGAGCCGCCTAAGCGGGCTAAGGGAATATCCAGGGAATAGCCGACAGCCTCTGTGGTGTAGTGGTTGAGCAGGTCAGCTTATAACCTGGAGGCGGCGGGTTCGATTCCCACGACAGGACAAGTAGTTGTGCTCAGGGAAAAAAAGCGCAAATACTTGTTCTGTGTGTGGGTGTTGTGGGAGCATGGCTTACGTAGTTCCTGGGTCCTAGATACAGGGAATCCTAGTTAGGGTCCAGGATCCATGTATGTGATCGTTGACGATTAGAATACCTACTTATACGAAATACGTTTACAAAATTGTCTAATGTACTCTCTGGTACTCTCGCTTTTAATTTTAATACAATTAAATATGTACAATTGTAAATGTCGGCATGCCCGTCGGATGTTGATTACAATCATGCTGTCCATCTTAATTGATTTTTTATCTGTGCCATCTCGATCGATCTTATTATTACAAGTAGGTATCTTTTATTTGTAAGTCGTTTTGATTGAATGCAATTTTTACATTTTTAATGTTAATAGAATGCAAGATACGTGTATTTTATTAAATTGAAATTTTCAATTGAAATTATTTATTTACACGAAATATCAATATAAGATGTCAAAAAAAGTAATTCGGCATAAGAAACTGGCATGTACACCAATACACCACTGCAAATTGTCTGCATAATAATTAAGTTAAGAGTATAAGTATAAATATTTCATTATAAACTTCATGTAAGGTTCTTCAGTGTGTTTTTATACCAATATAAATTAGAGTGTTTTTGTAATTCATTATATATAGGTACCTAACATAATAAATGTACATTTTGGATTTGATGTACGTACTTATAAATTTAGATAATACCCCAGATAATATAATACCTACGGTACAGATGCCTCATCCCATACAACGGAATAACGCGGGCTATTTTTCAAATTATTTTAATTCTGCATAACGCGAGATTATCAAGCGACATTTATTGCGTGTTGGCGAAGTATTATGTCAAATGTATGCACTGAACACTAAATAGTAATTCTCTAGACTACTACATTTTTTTCAAGTTCGGGCTATTTTCCGTTTGTACCGGATGGGACCCCATGATAATATGCAATTTATGATAATAATTCATAATTTAAAATGGACTATCCTACAAATCATTTTTATGTTGAATATAAGCTAAAATAAAAATTTTGAACGTATCTATCTACGTAATTCTGTATCATTAGTTATATTATTATAAGAGCTCTACCTAGGTACTCTCCGCTACATGTCACTAGAGATTTTTTAAGTATTTGATATAACGAAATTAATTTCTACTAATTTGGAAGTAGCTTTTATTTGACGTGAAATGTGCGTGTGATTGCTGAAAAACATGTTTATTTCATAGAAAAACTGAACTGCGCACTGGCCGTTAACAAGGAAGAATGCAACCTACGCCATTGGTCATTGCCAGACCGACCCCGCGTCAAAATTCGAATTTGGAACACGTCAAAATTGGCGGGTTTCCTACCACCCTTCCCGCCCTTGAGAACGACCACTTACTTTTTTCTTACGTTCCGTTTCTAGCAGCGCGTTGGTATAAAAACCGTCGACGGCAAAATGAGAGCAATCAGTAGCCTTCGAGCAGTCTAACAGAAGTGCACGATGAGAGTTCTGGTTAGTTAAACAACTAACAATAGGAGCTTTAATTTGTGTGTGATAATTGTGGCGCAATGCGTAGGCCGTGCTTAGCCTAAAGTTTCAAGTGTACCTTTATTGTTTCGTCCATAATGCAGTTCTATTTCTAAAATATTACAGTGTAGTGCTAAAGGATTTTTGAGTAGTAACAAAGATTGCAAATGCATAATTTCATTTTCGCTCTGGATTTAAGTGATCAACGCATTCGTAACTACTGACCTAATTTGACCACCGGAAGTGCGTGAACGATCGATTTTTAATGATGCAAGGATTATGCAAGGATGAGTGAAGTGTTGCCATTAATACGATTTTCATTTTTTTAACTGTAATTTTCTTTTAACAGATTGTAGCCGCCACCGTCCTCGCCGTCGCCGCAGCAGCGCCCTCCGGCGCCCTGCTGGCTGGCCCCTACGCCCATGGCCTCGGCCTCGGTCACGGTCTCGGTCTCGGCCATGGCCTCGCCGTCGGCCACGGTGCACCCCTAGCGTACGCCCACGCTCCCGTGGTAGCCCACGCCGCGCCCGCCCTTCCCACCATCTCCCCCGGCGATCTCCAAGGAGCAGCCATCGAAGCTCACGTTGACGCTTCCGACCACGCCCGCGCCGCCGTCGACGCCGCCCGCGAATACCATGACCAAGCCTCCGAACTGCAGGGACAGGCCATCAACGCCGCTGAAGACCACTCGTGGCAAGCCGTAGACGCCGTCAAGACCGCTGAGGCTCAGCTCGATGGCGCCGCCGCTGGTGTCGCCCCGGTTTTGGCTAAGCAGCTCGTTGGTCATGGCCACGCCGCCCCGGTTGTCCACGGAGCCGTCGGTTACGGCGCTCCTTTGGCTCATGGCGCGCACGCCGCCCACGCTCTTGCCGCTAGCAAGACCGTCGTCTCGCAGTCCCTTTCCCAGACCCACCCCGGTGCTATCGCCCACGCCGCGTACGCCGCTCCCGTGGTCGCCCACGCCGCGCCCGTGGTCGCCCACGGCGCAGCCCTCGGCTACGCCAGCCATGGCCTCGGCTACGCCGGCCACGGACTCGCTCACGCCGGCTACGGCCACGGACTCGCGCACGGATGGTAAACTGTGATAGTTCTATTTATAACCAAAAAAGTCAATACTCATGTTCGGAATGTAAATAAATAAATTATAAAAAAAATGTATACAGGCAATAGAGGCGAGGATGTGTGTGAATAAATGAAAGTAATTTATAATGGTCGTTTTGTTTACCCGAGCTTGTGAGCGCGCTATATCATCAGATATTGCAATAACTCCTGTAGCGCGTAGGCTTTCGAAATGGTCTTGCATGGTTGTATTACTTTAATACTGTCATTATTATACATAGGTACAGAGTTATAGCTGCGGGCTTAGCTCATTAAGGCGCGGTCGTTTAGCTTTAGCTGTTGCATTTCACCATGGCATTAGAATAAGAACACAAGTATAACCTATCTACCTAGTTCCAACAAAGATATTAGAACTTCGCAGTTCTGATTAAAAACCATATTCGCTAAGAACTTTACACAAAAAGTTCATAATTGATAAATAATAATAAATGGCATAATAAAATACGTAATAAAATTTATGATACATAAATATAATTGACGGACTCAATTCCGGATTTGGAGTACAAATAAAACAACAACCAACAAAAGACACAAGGTCATGCTCGAAAAATATTAAGTAAGTACCTATTTACTTCTTAAATTAACCAAACATTATTGGCGACTACGATATGTAAGCAAGTTTTTTCGCGGTCAGATGTATCTATATACCTATTTGGAACAGGACCCCAAGGTATAGTTATTTAAAAACCTATAAGTAGGTTTTATAGAGCAGTTCTTAATTATTATGTTAATTATTATATTAAATAATTTCGCAATTTAACAATTGTAGCAATCCTGCTTGCATATTGGGTATGCTATCTACTGGTAGTGGACTGGAGCATTTGGACAGTCTATTCTAGATAAGTTCCGAAATTAATAGATCCTTTATAAATTAGAAAACTATAGTCACCGACATAGCTCTTAGAGTTAGAAATTGAAATGGGGAAACCACATCGCTCGTAGAACTGACAACTGTTGGGAATCAAAGGTTCTCAAGTCACTTGGAAAACGCAGCATAGAGCTCCCACTAGGTGGACCGACGATCTGATGAAAACCGCAAGGAGCCGATGGATGCAGGAGGCAAGCAGCCGCACAAAATGGCACTTTTGGGGGAGGCCTATGTTCAGCAGTGGACGTCTTCAGGCTGTTGTTGATGATGATGATCGTTAAGGCACACTATTACCACGTTAAGTAAGATGCCATGTTTAAGTACCACTGCCAGATACATCGATTTCTCAGTTTAAAAGTTGGAACCCAGAAACAAATTATTCTTACAATACATACATTGACAGAAAAGAAAAAAATAGATTAATCACGCCACCGGCTAGCGGAAGTAGAATCGATATGGTGACCTTCGGACGTGAATAATTCGATTGTCGATTAAAAAAATGGATCGAGGAATTCGGAGGCGGGCGTGGCTGAAACCTACGACATTTTTAGACCGTCCGGATATTTGAAAATATTATCTGCTAGGTATAATACGTACCTATGAAAGCGACGAAAGAGCCCGTGTGAGTGACATATCACTTTCCCTACATTGTTTCGGGGGAAAGTAGATTCCATCCTCTAAATCTAAAAAACCTTTAGGTGTCTACCGGTTGGACAGATTATAATCTATGTCTGTAGGATTTGATTTTTTCGAAAATATATTTCGTGTTCTAGTTACAACTACTTTTCTTATTAATAATTTTGACGCCAAAAAATCGTAACTTTGTGGCTATAAATACGAAGATTTTGTAAAAACTTGAAGACGCATAGTTATTTTTCTGTGTAGACAACAAATTATGCAAATCATCAAAATCGGACAGCATTTACGGGTGGAAAGCGTTGGCGGTTTTTGTATGGACAAAGGAGCTGGGCTGATTTGGGTGGATGCTGGCAGGGGGAATTGCACAACATAACCCAAGCGAGACAAGTGCAAGCCTACCGGCCACAATTTTTATTTATGTCCCGGGTTCAGAGGTGGATGGATGCAGGTTCATATATCCCATTCGTAATTAAATTTTATTCTTTGTTTTAAAATTAGTCGATAACGCTAAGCAGGCGATACTGCTATAAATAACATAGGCAGATACATCTGTAAATTAAATAAACATTTGCCAAAGATGTAGAATAAACGTTCACAATAATCCAGTCACAGATAATAATTATAATACGAGACCCAGTTTATCACGCGCCAGCATTCCGGAAATTACATCAAAAATTAAAAAAAAAACTAAATAAAATGATCAGGTTTCTACTTCCTTACTACCAATAATTATAACTTGTTATTAATTTTAATTTTAGATAAAGATCCCTTCTATCTATTTAGATATGCATTATTTATTTGGTGTGTAATTATAGTAATTTGATAGTGTCTAAAAAAATAATTGATAGCGTACCTATCTGCGTAAGTACAACGAAAACGAAAATGAAAAATTTATTAATAGCGTATTAGCTACATGTCTAAAATATATATACAAAATTGTCATTAATATTAATTTGGGTAAAATAGTATAATTATAATTAAAAAAAAAAAGATTTTCCAAGATAGAGAAGAGCTGCACATTGAGCTGGTGCTTGCCTCTTGCGTCCTACGGCCCCAGTGGCGACTTACGCGGTTCGTGGTCGCCACTCGAGAACAATAGATACGTAGTAAGTACGGGCCATACATTCTACTCAAATACTACGAGATTTAAAAAGCTGATGTTTGATATGTTCTTTTAGCAAAAAGCATCCTTCTTAAGCTTCAGGTAAGAAAGGATGTTATGAATATAACAAATAACCGGCGAAGTGCGAGTCGGACTCGTGCACGGAGGGTTCCTTTAATAACGAGCAAAAATATTACGTTTGTTGTATGGGAGCCCCCTTAAATATTTATTTTGTTCTGGTTTTTAGTATTTGTTGTTAAAGCGGCAACAGAAATACATCATCTGTGAAAATTTCAGCTGTCTAACTATCACGGTTCATGAGATACAGCCTGGTGACAGACCGGACGGGTTCACTTTACCCTTTGGGTACGGAGTCCTAAAAATCAATGAAGGAAAACGGAGTTGAAAGTTAATGTGAAAAAGCAGGAGGCTGAAAGATGTGCATCTGCAGTTTACTCAAAAGGCAACGCCTACTAATATTAACGAATATTTTATTTTGGCTCCTAATAAATAACTTGTAGCAATACTACACAGTTACAAGCTATTAATTTTTAAGAAGGTACCGGTACGCATGCGCTTTTGCTATTGAAATTTAGATAGGAGCGGTACATAGTTTAACAATTTTTTATAAACGGATGACGTGACGAGCTTATTGTTCATCTGACGTTAAACGTCACGGCCACCTATAGCACATCGCGTGTCACTTGGAGCTCTAAATCATACAAAGTTTTACGACATAGAGTTGATATTTTATTAAGTTATAAGTTAAAGAGTTTATTGCAAATACCTATGCTATTTTAGCACTTTTACAATTTCAAAACAGAATACATTAAATACTTATGTCAAAATATAGGAAGCTTATTATAATAATATTAAAAAACTAAGGAATTCTCTTTCCTACTATACTGCTCAACTACACCCACCCAGGAACCGCTATGAAAAACGTAAAAGAAACCGCTAAATGAAATCAAATCCCCACCTGCAAGTCCTAGCGATGGAAATTAATGCGATTTTGCGTAAATTTCATAAACATGCTAATTCACGAGTCTTAGCATGCTAATTGCTATTGCTATGCTATTTGCTAAAATGAAATGAAATGGAAATGAAAAATGAAATGATTAATAAATGAAAAATGAAATTAAACATGAAATAAAAATGAAATGAAACTTTATATTAAAAATTAAATTCAATATGAACTAAATGAATTGAAATAAAATTTCATATTTCACAGAATTTCGCAACTACATTTCATTTCCGAAATGCTAATTGAGTTTTCACATGCTAAAAATGAATGCTAATGCTAATTAATCCGTCACCAGCAAGTCCTGCAACAAACTTGCTAACCGCAACGCCACAAAGAGACTAAAACACCGCGCCTACAAAGGTCGACGCCCGCGCATCCGTAAGTTCAAGTTCAGTTTAAAGTAAGAGTCAATTAAACGATCGTTAACGAGTGAATGAAGTATCTGTAATGAGAGTAAAACCACAGCACAATTAATAGTATCTACAGGCACTTAGGTTAGGGTGGGTTTTTTTTTGATCCGTAGGTAAAGTAACTTTGGTTAAAAATTATTAAAACCAATTTTGACCATTGGTTAGAATTTGTTTGACTTTTTAAGCATTGGTATTGTAACTATGGACCAAAAACCCACCCTTAGGGTGCGTTTCCAACAGAGATGTGCCAGGGTGTGTAGCGAAGTTTGATGGATTATGATTATGAAGGATGTGTTTGCGACCAATAGAATCGCGCATAAAAACAAACGATAAGCTATTCTATTGGTTCTTAATACATCCCTCGCTACACATCCTTGCATATCTCTGGTGGAAATGGACCATTAGGGTGGTGGAGAAAGGGTAATAGGGGCTTATAATAAAAGTGAAAACGTTTCTTCGTGTTTTAGTGGCTTTCATATCGGAACGGCGCGGCGGGGACAAAATTTTGGACAAAGATAGCTGTTATCGATATCAAAATTAATGTGGTAATAGGGATTACATCTAAATTTTTTTTCATAAATTATTTATATTCCTCAAAAGATAAACATTTGTGAGAACAAAAATAAAATATCTCAAAAAATGACAAAGTTATAAGTATTTTAAAAACCGGATTAGAAAGAGATAGCTCAAACGGTCAGTGACGTTAGAGCAAGGTCGTTCATAGTACCACATTACTAAGCTCTGGTAGCTTTTCATACAATCTCTTTGGCTTGTGACGTCACAAGTGGATTTATCATAGTAACTGTGGAGGCGCTCTGTTTAGCGAGAAATGGACAGGAGATGCCCCTACAGAAACATTAAAAGCTTTTTACTCCGTGATTTATTTATCTATTTTACTTATTTTTCCAATTATTGCATTCATTGTTCATCTTCTTTATGAAAGTAATATTTACTTGTTCATTTTTAATAGTAGTCATCATGCCTATTGTTTTTCGAGGCAAAATTATGAGCTCCTTCTAGTTTCATATAAATCCCGGTAGACAAAAACACACGCGCAATGTTAATGAATGACATTTAATAAAACTACGTATAACAATTTATTATATGAAAAAAAAACAACCTGAACAGTTGACATTTACCGATTCATGTGTAACGATAAAGAGAGTATGGACGTGTACTCGGAAATTTACATAAAATTATCGATAAGCATAATATACTAGAAAAAGTTGGCATGTCTGTCGTTCTGTATTTATTTTGGATTCTGGTCGTAACTATTACCGAAAAATGTTTTGTTAATGAATAGTAGTAAATTGAAGTTCACAAAAAAGAAACCAAAAATAGAGTTGCCATTGTATAATCGCAAAATATGACTAAGTATAATAATTAATAACTACTGCCAGTAGAATACTAAGGAAATTGTTAGTAAAACAAAAATTGGTCGCTAATGATACAATCAATTACATGAATGATTTTATCGCTTCATTTTACTAGGTGGTATGACTTTTCTGCAAAGTTCGTATAGGTAGGTACCACCGCTTTGCCAGTTATTCTGCCGCAAAGCAGTAGTGTGCAAACACTAATGTGTTCCGGTTTGAAGGGCATTGTAGCTAATGAAATTACTGGGAAAATGAGACTTTATGACCTGCTTACACAGTGTAGTAATCTGATTACTAGACTGTGTGATGTCTCAGGATGACGTGCGCAGTGCAGTGTCACGCGAAACTTTATTATTTTAAAGTTCCGAGTGACACTGCAACTGTTATGGGCGGCCGTATTGCTTAACATCAGGTGAACGACTAGATCGTCACGTCATTCATTATCATAAATTCCACAGCTCACTTCAGCAACAATAGGGAAATAAGCACGGAAAATGGGCAGCGCGAGTAATATATGGGACACTAGTGCTACCCGTTTCAATCCTCACGCTACCCTATTTTCGCTCAATTCCCTGCTCATTCCCAGTGGGGTGAGAGTGAGAGAGAGACAGAGCAATCACCACGCTTGGCAGGCGGCTTGGTAATCACAAAAGATTTTAATGTACCGAGGAGCATGCTGCTGTGCATTCCCTGGATATTCACACGGGAAGAGAAGCTGTGACACTGTTCCTGTAAACGCATCAGCTTATTCTATAGTGAACTTTCCATACTGATTATAGCTCGGTTATCTTCTTATGAATAATTTAGTCCTGACTTTGTGTGATTGACAGACAATGTACAGCTGAAACAGCTGAACCTAGTCTTGATATTTGAATTTTGGAGGTTTTTTGTTGACGGTCTATGATGTGGCAGTTATGTTAAACTCGATGACTCCTATGGATAAGAGGGAGAGAATTCTAAGACAAGGTTTTTTTAATTCAACCCATAAGGGGGTCAAATGGGGTGCTAAAGGTTGTATGAAGAAGCACGAGTGCACTCACTGGTTGCCTTCATTTTATGTCATTTTGAGACCTATTTTGTCTGTAAATAAATGGGAAGAGATATTTCCATACCATTTCTAGCACCAACCACTAACACAGTGGTTATATGGTTCATGGCTTTAATACAATTATCAGATGTGACAGCAGCTTTTCATAATACCAGATTTTCAACCGCCATATTGGAATGTTGGTTATGACCAGGGGGTCTAGCAAAGATACCAACCGCTAACGCTAACGCCTCACGCTAACTCCAAAATGTACTGAAATGACATTTCAGAAATCGCTAGCTTTTCCGTAGCGAACGTCATTTCAAAACATTTTTGGAGTTAGCGTGAGGCGTTAGCGTTAGTGGTTGTTATCTTTGCTAGACCCCTTGTATCCTACCAGTATTCTGCTTACCTTATTCGGTAAATAAACTTGAGCCAAAATAAAACAACATAAACCCGAGGGCTTTCGCTAGTCTATAGAAAAATGATGCAACTTTTATCGGCTCAACGCAGTAACCGAGATATTCGCGCATTACTCTTACCAAAATGAAAATACACTCGCGTTCAAAGATTGCGGCCGGGCTTCGAAAAACACGCACTTCCTGCATTCTTCCCGCCTCGCTTTTTTATGGCAACGACCATCTCGTGTATTCAGCCAGTTTGCTCTATATGTAATGTAGATGAGGATTCAGGTATAAATACGGAATGCAGGGTGATGAGAGCAATCAGTAGCCATCGGGACCATCGAGGTAGCAAGATGAGATTTCTGGTCAGTGTTGCTCTTTCAAGTTTTTGTTTTGCGTGCCAGTTTGAATTTCTGTGTTCAGTTTTGGATCTTGTGCTTTGTTTATTGTGACCGACTGTTGGACAGTGATTTTTATATCTTACACTGTTTGCAATTTAAAACAATAAGTGGTTAAATATGATGACAGTCTTTTGTGGTGGTTCTTGTTGTTCGCATAGTGAGAAAATATCTAGTTGCTGTTTTGTGTGGAAATTAATGAGTCACTTAGAACAAAACAAATGCACATTAAACTTTCCGAAAAAGTAAATTAGAAATTAGTTAAGTCTAACTTTTAAATACTCTTGACGAACAGATTCCTCTCTTAAAATGAATATGGCAATGTAGGGTTCCATTACAAAGCAAACGCTTCGCAACACCGCAAGACTTCGTGTCGGACTTATACTAATTTAGATGTAAGACGCTTATCGTTAAGCCAATGCTCTAATAAAATCATAACTCTTCAAATCTTTCAGGTAGTATCAGTATTCCTGGTGTGCGCGGCGGCCGCCCCATCCCACCTGCCACCGCCAGTGGCGGTAGAAGGACTGGCTGCTGTTCCAGTAGCTTTCCGTACTGTCATCCCGACACTGTCTCCAGGTGAATATGAAACTTTCTGGGACTTTAATGTTACAACGGTTTGTAATTCTTTGAACTTCTACAGACCATAATGGAAAGATCTCCTAAGAGGATGACATCATGTACTACAGAAAGGTCCTGAGTTCTAGCAAAGCTTACGGTGACACTGATGACACAAGTCTTAGCCATTTACACTCTAAAATACTATAAATCTCATAGATTTGAGGTAGAATTTCAAAGTACAATGAGCAGCCCCTTTCAGAGTCTCTTATGAAATCTTTTTCTCCAGGAGACATCCAGGCTGCCGCCATAGATGCTCAAGTCAAGGCTCGGGATGAAGCTATCGCAGCCGTCGACAAAGCCCGAGCACTGACCGAACAGGCCCCTTTAAACTTGAACGACCAAGTCATCGTCGGATCCGATTTGGTGAAATCCAGCAACGAGGAAGCAATCTTGGCGGCTCAAGACAAGCAATGGCAAGCTCTTGATGCTTTGAACACAGCTGAGGCGCAATTAGACGGCGCTATTGCGAGCAACGCACCTACCCTAGCCAAAAGCGTAGTAGCTGGAACGTACGTCGCTGCCGTTGCCCCCAACCCTCCTGTGGTCTACACTCCTGGTATCATTGCGCCAGTTCTGAAATCTGCTGAGACATCTGTTGAGGCCGCTAAAGAAGAAAAAGTTGAAGAGAAAATGGAAGCGTCAGTGAAATCTGCTGGACAAATTAGCGAGAAAAAAGACTCCATAACGGTGGAAGCTTCCAATGACAATCTTGAGGTTACACGCCAGTTGGCTCCTTTCATTACTCCCTACGCTGTCACCCCTTATGGATACCCCATTGTGGCGCCTGTGGGTTTGTCTGCGGTCCAATATGGAGCTTACCCCCAAATCGGATTGGCCCCAACGATTGTGAAGAATAGTTGGTAAAGAATGCACGTCAATAAATGTAGTTTAAAAATGTGTCTGAATTTGTTTCAATATAATGGATATGCGTATCACAAGCCTGACATCATATCATATGCTATCACATACCTGAACGCTAATGAGGACCGTCACACAATAACGACACTAAGAATAAAAAAACCGTTAATTTCTGGGCACAAATTTAAAGTCTAAAAGATTGAACTAGCAACCCATCTTCTAGAATTTAGACATTAGCGTTACCCATAGTCGATTATGTTTGTCAATCAAGAGCTTTTTTTTCATAACCAGACTAAAGATAAAAATTAGATGAATATACAGGGCATTGAAACAAATGAAGCGTTTCTTTTTTTTCCTCTGTGGATGATTGCATGACCGCTCAAGATGGCGCTCTCTAGGAGAGGTCTATGACCAACAGTGGACGTCTCCGGCTGTTGATGATTTGTTTTTTTATGGTATCCTGGGGAAGACCATACGAAACATTTAAAGTTTAAAGACTATATGTAGTTCACTCATGCAAAATCGCAAGGAGCAGCTAACATTCCATTAAGTTAATAACATAGTACATAAAATGTATCGACATTATAACAATTGAGGAGTATTATTACATGTAAGAGCTGTGTAATTATGTAGAGTACGATATGCCAGAGCAACTTTTTGCTAGCAAAATTATGTTCAAAAGAGTTTCGTATGAACTGGCGCCTCTACGTAGACTCAATCACCTTGAGCTATTAAAATTCTTTCAAGTAATGAGTAAGTTTAATGTAGTATTGCTACTGATAATTTAGATTTATTAAAAAAACGTAACTGGTTGAGGTGCGGCCATGTTTAATCGATTTTTAAATTGGAAGATCAATGAAAGAATACGCTAATTAAAAGATTCAGTGTGGAGATGATGGAATTGTGAATAAAACATGTCGTAAAACAGCTTAAGGCAGGCTGCGATTCGCATTTCTTTTTAAGGATTACCAAATGGCAACGTAATGTTTTGGATCTAAGTAGCAGTCGATTTGTCTGATAGTTCCATGATAGATGACTTTTTAATGGGCTAATGCTGATTTTCCTTTACCGAGCAGCGAGTATACAAACCCAGCAATTGCGTATTCTTTTAATGAGAGCTAGGACGTTGTTTGTTATAGATAAGTAGAATGATATAAAACCCATTTTAAGGAAGTCAAAACAATGAAATGATAAGAAAATTATAAACTACTTACTTATAGATTTTTAAATGTCATGCGATATAAAATGGAATTTAAATCTGTAAAACGTGGATAATAGCACGAGGCCTCGTCTTCAAACATTGTCGAGAGAAGAGGACAGTAATGACTACGTCCACTGGAAGAGGGGGCATCATGGAAAGTATAATAACTATAAGTAGATAATCATGCCCGCGCGCCGTTTTTTGCCTTAGAATCGTTCATCTTGGGATGAACGATTCTAAGGCAAAAACGGCGCTTAAACCGCCATCCGTAAAGTATTGTAGTTGAGGGTGGTATCCAAACCGTGTTCATATGCCATACTCCTGCTTGCTCATCTTTATGCATGACTAGGTTTTTCTAAATATGTTATTCAATATAATATATGTAAGGGTTCTTGACCCGACGAAGACAGTCAGGTCAAAACACAAATTATGTCGTGCGGATCCTGCGAGAATGTTTACTGGAGGACTCTACCTCTCACTATCATAAACAATCCCTGATCAATATTACTGGCTTGAGTCTATGGTGGCATATAAATCATTGATTCACTGGCCGTAGTAAAAATAAATAGTTATTGGAAGGGCAATGGACGTCAGTTTAAAAAACTGAGCTGACGCAAATTTCTTGTTATCTTACTTCACAGCATTTGTTGGAACCTTTCAACAGGACACTGGTGTTAAAATACCTTCCATTAATTTTAGGCAGCCGGTGACACTTAACTTAAAGGTTACGACTAGCTGTTCATATTATTTAGATTCATAAAAAAGTTCCCTGAACAAGGTACCGAGTGATCTATCTATATTATATCGAATGCAACAGAGTTACCTTCATTTTTTTTGAACGGGCTAATGCTGTTGGTCTCCACCGACCTTTACAGCGTCACCGGGCGGGAGGGCAGGCACTTAAGGTACCCAGCCGACAAAAGTGGGGGGCAACTAGCTCAAGGGCACCCCTGGGGTGCGAGCCTCGGCTTGGGCTGTTGCCGGGATAAGAGGATCGAAAAGGCTATGTCCGCTGGAAGAGTGGACCTTATGGAAATTCGCGACCATTCTAGCTAGCCTACGGGGGGTAATGGTCGACCTCGCCGGTGGGGTCGGTGTCTGATTGTGTTACGCTGGTATCCTATACCGGTGCCGAAATCGGTACCTGAGCCAGAAAGGCTAGATTGGTCCGGTGATCCTAGCGCAGCCGAAACAACGGCTGCTATAGAATCTTCCGGGTCGCTCAAGACGTGCCTTGGGCGGCGACTACGGGGTGGAATAGGTACCTTCATATAAGTTGTTCTTAGTCTAAAGTCAACTTTCCATACTAATTATAATAATTATTTACAAAATTATCGATATCATTTTTCAAATATTTGTTCTATGTGTCAAAAGTTCAATTATTTGTTTTCTAATGTGACTACGGCTTTTTAGTTTTTTATACAATTATCAAGCGAATGAAACAATACCAGTTGTTCAATGTAGAAATGTCAATTTAGAATATGCACGAGAAACCTATGAATATTTTTCTTGATAATTACCTTGAGCCTAAAATAAAATAGGCACAAGTTTTCACTGGTCTATTAATAAAATAAAAAATCTATTTGTAGTCGCACATCGCAGGTAACTAAGCTCTTTGTGCTTTTACCAAAACGAAAATGAAAATACACCCGCTATCAAAGATGGCGGCCATGCGTCAAAAAGCGCGCGCTTCCTGCATTCTTCCCGCCTCGTTATTATTTAATGGCAACGACCATCTCGTGTATTCAGCCAGTTTGCTCTATATGTAATGTAGATGAGGATTCAGGTATAAATACAGAATGCAGGGTGATGAGAGCAATCAGTAGCCATCGGGACCATCGAGGTAGCAAGATGAGATTTCTGGTCAGTGTTGCTCTTTCGAGTTTTTGTTTTGCGTGCTAGTTGAGTTTCTTTGTTCAGTTTTGAAATTTTGTGTTTTGTGCTTTTTGTTGTGACCGACCAATGGACACTGGACAGTGATTTTTAATAAGCACTGTTTGTAATTTAACGTAAGAAGTGGCTAAAATGACGTCTTAAATATTTTTTTTTTTCAAGAAATTAAGGGTCAGCCATTGTTAGTAGGCAATGAAAAATCTCTACTACTTCCAAAGAGTTATAATAATGATGTACTTACTATGTACTAGAAAGTCTTTGACTACCTCTTTGTTTTGGATAATATTGTGTAACTTATAACCAAATAAGCGCGAATAGAACTTCGAAAAAGTTACTTAAATATACTTAGTTACAAAACTATTCTATACAATTAAAGAGCTTTTTTTTAATTAAGAAATAATCATGTACTTAAATCTTAACAAATTGCGCTAGGATACAACAAGAGCAGCGAATGCACCGGTCAATCTTATCTTGAAAATTGTGTTGGACTGCATCAGTTTGACACCACGGAAATTGTTAATCAGGCGCTTGCGGTTAAACCAGAGTTTTGCTTATCTTATACAGCAGAATAAATTAAAAAAATATATATTGAGACCTTAGACTAAAAAGAAAAGAATGTTCACATCGCGCTCAAAACTCTTAAGTGAAAAGAATAATATAATTTTTTGAATGTGATCGATATGATTTACTGAATGAAAGAATCATCCAAATTGGTTCACATTTTGGCGGAGATAGTGTTCATAACAGCAAAGTGGCGCCCTCTGGGGGAGGCTTATGTTAAGCAGTGGACGTCTTCGGGCTGTGGATGATGATGATGAATGTTCATACACATAAATCTATACATCCGAATAGAGACAAGCCTTTTGGCATGTTGCGATAAAAATAGATACCTACAAAATCATGCAATTTTGCCGAAACAATCGAGAAGGATCTAATTTCTAATTATTAGATTGTTATCACAGCACTTTCAAATCAAATCAATTCAAATAAAATGCGGACTAAATGGTTAATGGTTACTTTTATGTGGTATTCATTCTTTGGTGCTCACTTTCTCATTTTCTATACCTATATCGTTTCTATAGTCTGAGGTTTAACCTAGAAAATATGATAAAATCCATTCTATAGATAACCATAAGTTGGTTGTAAAAGATGACGGATCAGAGATCACTTGTCACGGTAGCTCAAGCACAGCATGACCTGCCTTCAGAGACAAAAGGATGCGGGGCAAGTCCCGCTCGTGCAAATTTTTCCTGTTAATCACCAGACAACCGTTTCCAAAGGAATCCGATCTTATACAAAAATCTAACAAACCTGCACAGTTTATTATAAAGCTTTTGAATATGCAATTATCATCTAGTTCACCTTTAATTGTGAATCGTATAAGTAGTACTTGTTTAATTTATGTACGCCTAGCTTTATCATACGGCACCGGTCGTATTCTATATTTTCTAGAACACTAATAACTTAATGTTGTTAAAATTTGACACGAGTTTAACAAATAATGAGAAACGGAGGATAAAAAAAACTTACAAAAAACAGACCAATTACTTACTTTTAAACATTAAGGTGCGATTATTCAATAATCAGGTAAAAGCTTATTCATTGGATAAAACAAAACACTGTGAAATGAAATGTGAACTTTTTAAACCAATGTTTTTTGGTTTTAGTCGGTTTATAGTTTATCCAGTCATTGAAAGATCAGCCCTAAGTAATAGTAAATTAGGGATAACGCCTAACGCCTAAACTTATATAGCTAGATATATAGCTCTTTTTGTGAATGAAAACTGTGCATCCGACACGTCTAAAATTATTAAACCAATCAGTCACGATCGATAGTTTTCAAATCGACAAACAAACATAACTTCCGACTGAAGTGGACAAATCTCCGAACCATAAGCTTTTATAAATAGTTGGCACTGATTGCTTGTGACAGCAAAAAGCTTATTAGCAATCCTAAAAAACTAGACTTGTCATACAATGTCTGTATGCACTACTAAAATGCCAACCATTGTGTTTGAGATTCAGTTCCTAAATTTGCAACGCTGTTCTTGATTCCATCAGGTACTTAACCGAAAGATAAAGGAGCAGACAGTTTGACCGTACCGACAGATTTGGGTTATATTTAAGTACACATCAAACAAACTCTTCACTAGCTTATTTGACTGTCCTGATAGCACAGTTGGTTTGGTAGTAGACTCTGCCTTCTGAACTGTGGGTTTTGGGTTCGATTCCCACCTATGACAAACATTTGTGTGATGAACATAGATGTTTGATCTGTGTCTAGGTTTTATTATGTATTTTATGTTTTTGTATAAGTATTGTATCAGTTATCTGGTTTCACAAGCGTTGCTTAGTTTGGGATGACACTGTGTGAAATGTCCACAGATATCTATTTATTATTATTTTATTTTCTACTGTTCAGGTAGTATCAGCTCTCTTGGCGTGCGCGGCAGCCGCTCCATCCCACCTACCACCGCCAGTGGCGGTAGCAGCAGTAGCTTTCCGTACTGTCATCCCGACGCTGTCTCCAGGTAAATATGCCACTTTCCACGGCACTACTGCGATAACAGTTCGTATTTCTTTCAATTCTTCAGACCACAATAGCAAGACCTCTCCAAGGAATGACATTATGTACTACTGAAAGGTCCTGATATCAAGTAAGGTCACGCACGGTGACGTCATAGCAAATTGCGTTCCAAAATACTATGAATCCCATACATTCAAAAGTAAAACCTCAGGGTACCACGGGCAGTGATCCCGAAATTTCCACAAGCTCTTTTTCCCCATTTAAAAGGACCTCTTTCTCCAGGAGACATCCAGGCCGCCGCCATCGATGCTCAAGTCCAGGCCCAAGATCAGGCTATTGCAGCCGTCGACAAAGCCCGAGCACTGACCGAACAGGTCACTGAAAACTTGAACGACCAAGCCATCGTCGGATCAGATTTGGTGAAATCCAGCAACGAGGAAACCTTCTGGGCAGCTCAAGACAAACAATGGCAAGCTCTGGACGCTTTGAACACAGCTGAGGCGCAATTAGATGGTGCCATCGCGAGCAATGCACCTACTCTAGCCAAAAGTGCAGTAGCTGGCACGTACGTCGCTGCCGTTGCCCCCATATCGCCTGTTGTCTACACTCCTGGTATCGTTGCTCCAGTTCTGAAATCTGCTGAGCCTTCTGCTGTGGTATCTGCTGAGGTATCTGCTAAGTCATCTGCTGAGCCATCTGCTGAGTCATCTGCTGAGCCCGCTAAAGAAGAGAAAGTTGAAGAAAAATCGGAAGCTTTAGTCAAATCTGCTGAACAAATCAAGGAAGAGAAAGACGCTGTAACGGTGGAAGCCGCCAAGGAGAATCTTGAGGCTAAACCCCAATTGGCCCCTCTCATTACTCCTTATGCTATCACCCCCTATGGATACCCCATCGTGGCGCCTATGGGTTTGTCTGCGGTCCAGTATGGAGCTTACCCCCAAATCGGGTTGGCCCCAACGATTGTGAAGAGCGGTTGGTAAAGAGTACACTTTTGGTCTGAATAAATATAGTTTTAATATGTATCTTTTGTTTCAATTTCATGGATGAATACAATCACTACATATACTACCCCTAACAAGGACCATCTAACAAAATCTAGACTAGACATTGAAATAAATGGGTGATGAGGAGCATGTGCTTTTATTTTTACCATATTTATTACATTGCGGAAATTGAAGATGCAACCCATTATAAGTCAGGAGGTCTAGCAAAGATCCCAAACGCTAACGCTAACGTCAAACGCTAACTCCAAAATGTAAAATTGAAATGACAAGTAAGCGATTTCTGAAATGTCATTCAAATACATTTTGTACTGTATTATTATATAACTGTATTATAACGTCATCCAAGTATTTCTCAATCTGAAATTAAGGGGATTTCGGTTTATCCCGTAAGAACTTAAGGACTTACGTCACAGATTCAAGTTTACCTCAAAAACTTGGATGACTTATAACAAGTATCTCTGTATTGATAATTCGATATACCTACGTAATGATACCGAAGCAGTCGACCTTCATGGCAGCTTATTGCACATTCCATAGAGCAAATATTATTTGTACAGTTGGTATTAGTCAATTGTTTTTCTTTTCAGTCAATTGTTTTTTTTTTTTTAAATCTGGGGATGGTATGCGGGCAAGAACAAACCCGAATAACTTTTGCAATGACGTTCTTTACCATGTATTGTGCAGCGTTGTTTTTAACTTGGTATTTTAACTAGTGGAAATATGGCGCGCAGCATAAAATGAGTTTATGAATGAAAACTGTGCACTCGAAACGATAGTCTGATATGTATATCTTTACCTAACACTACACTTGCTCTTACAAAAGTGAAAGAAAACAACGCAAAGAAATTAGCATGTTAATAAACACAAAAAAAATCTAGGACGTTTCTGTCATCTCATCATCATCATTATCAACAGCCTGAAAACGTCTACTGCTAAATATAGGCCTCCCCATAAAGTGACTTTTTAGCGACTCGCCTCCTACATCCATCGCCTCCCCGCGGTATTCATCTAGTGTGGAGCCGGCCTACACAGCGTTTTCCGGTTCGTAGCCGCCACTCGAGAACATTTCTTCTACATCGGTTGTCAGTTCTACGAGCGATGTGGCCTGCCTATTGCCAATTCTACTTGCTAATTCAGAGCTACACACTCACTTTAGCTCTCCTGCGGATCTCCTCGTTCCAGATCTCACAGGGAACCATCGAGGATAGCTCGTTGCGCGACTTTCAGCTTAATAATGATGCCAGCAGTAAGAGACCACGTCTCAGTTCACAAGTAAGTAAATGAGAGCAAGAGAGCGCACGATTAACATCTCCACTCTGTGTAATCAATGCACAAATTAATGTCTTATCAAGCTGTCAACTTCGCGCTGACGTAAAATGTCAGCAGTGCAAAACGCAACAGAGAATTTTAAGCATTGATTAAATGCCTTTAACAAATAAGGCTGTACATTATCAATTGCGGACTGAATCCACAAAGGTCGCGTACTGGTATTATTGACATTAATATATCTTTTGTTAATCGAAACTGGTATCATACGGTTAATAAATAAATATCCATTTTATTTTTGTCCTGTGCCACAATGTTATTGATAAAAAAATATCTGGCAGATAGAGTAACAGCTACCCGGCGAGTTTTCATCAAAAAAATAATACGATAGTAGAGGTGAGTTATCAAATCGCAAACACATCCATCCGGAAACTTATTAAAAACAGTATAATAGCATTTACCCATTGAACATGGTAAAGGCAGTTTAGAAACTCACACCATGTTCTAAGACAAAATCCTTTACTCACACACGGGCACCTTAGCAAATCACTCGAATATATTATAAAGTTTTAAGAAATATCAGTAGGGATACATACGTATCTATTGTCTTATTCCATTAGATTTTCTCCAGCACGCATATAACTACTCCCTAAATGTACCACAAGTTACAAAATAAAATATAAATTGTATAATTTATCAGATTTTCATCACTATTCTATAACCGCAATGAAAAAGAACACTGGTCTTCAAAACATGAATAAAAATTATCAATTGAAGTTTTCACTACCAATTCCATTGAAGGCTTCTTTCAGGTAGATCGCGACTGAAAAAATTAAATAGTCATAAAAAGACATTACATTGATCAGCAGCAATAATTTGTCAGTTATCAGATTCAATAATTAGTAAAATTATTCAAACGTCGTTTAATTTTTATCTGACAGATAATTAAGTGGTGGTTGTAAAACCAACCCCTGCATCCTTTATGAAAACTCATTTATTTATTGTTGTCACTGGTACTGAATTTAATTAATCTAGATCATAAATAAAAGCACACCAGTAAGGCCATGCCTTTTTGAGTAAAAAGTCTTATTTTGCCCACGAGTATTGGTCAAGTGCTTGATTTGTAGCGTAATATTAGCGGAAATAATGTGATATTCTGTAAGCAATATTCAATGATTTATTGATTTTTATTGAACGCCCAACGATCGCATATAATTATAGATCCTAGACCCTAACTAGGATTTTCTGTATATAGGGAGCCAAGAACTACGAGGACCATGCTCGCACAACACCCAGACACACCCACCCAGACAAATACCGATTAACGCTTTTTTCCTCTTGCACAATTAATACTTGTCTTGTCGTGGAAATCGAACCCGCCGACCTGTTTAACCACCACACCACAGAGACTGTCAAGTGGTATGGTAAAAGTAAACTTTTAAAAGATCTTGCGAACTTGATGTTGCTTTGATGTTGATGTGACGTCTTGAATTTTTTTTATGAGAATGAATGACGTGACGACCTAGTCGTTCACCTGATGTTAAGTGATACGGCTGCCCATAACAGTTGCAGTGTCACTCGAAACTTTGAAATACTAGTTTCGCATGACACTGCACTGCGCACGTCATCCTGAGAATTCACACAGTCAAAAATCAGATTTCTACACTGTGTAATCAGGTCACCAAGTCTCATTTGCCCAGTAATTTTACTAGCTACAATACCCTTCAAACCGGAACACAGTAGTGCTTGCACACTACTGCTTGGCGGCAGAATAACAACTGGCAAAGCGGTGGTAGGTACCTACCTTTGACAAACTTTGCAGAAAAGTCCTACCACCTAGTAAAATAATGTTTTTTCTTTCCTTCAAACAAAAGCCGAAGTCTGCAGTGTGACAACACGTAATAAATAAATAAATATGTATGTAAATCCAGTATCAATTGCGATCGTAATTAATTTGCAAGATGTACTTGAATTTTAATTGAGTACTTGTCTACGCCCTGATACAGAATGATGCATTTATTTATATAATAACTTGATGCCTTTCGTTTTATTAGGATTCCGTACGCAAAGGATAAAGCGAACCCTATTACTGAGGCTTCGCTTGCCGTCCGTCTGTCACCAGGCTGTATCTCATGAACGGATCTCCCCGTGCGCGATTCCGACTCGCACTTGGACGGTTATATAACTTGTGACGGATTTGACATTGTTTTTTGGAGTTATAAAACCATTTCGAGATTATCCTCTAATGTTAATAAAAGAAAATATGTTAAAATGGGCGTACGTTTGACAACAGCTCGCCTGATGGTAAGTGACGAAGTTGTCTGAGGCAAGAGTGCCCATAAGATGCCCATTCACTTGTGACTTGAAAAGACCCAGATTACACCCAGGAGGAAACACTGTTGCTGGAGGGGCATTCCATACCTTGGCCGAATGACGTGAAGAGCTAGTCGTTCGCCTGATGTTAAGCGTCATGCCCATAGCAGTTGCAGTGCCACACGAACACTGCTGCGCACGTCACCCTGAGACCTGAATAAGATAACTGTCAGGGTCTCATTTGGCCAGTAACTTCACTAGCTACAGTGAATTTATTACCGAACACGCTGTATATCGGCATAACGCCTTCAACGAAACAAATGATATTAATTAAAACATGTACACAAACCTGATAGGTGGTCAATTTACATGATTTCCTACAACCTAGGTATTGAAGTGAATGTCTAGGTGCCGAGGGCGTGGCGCGACCTAAGATTAATTCAAAATTACTGAACCGAATTCAATAAAATTTGTAAATAGTCGTCATTTGACAATTTATAATATTTTAGTTATTGGTATTTACCTAGATGGTTTGGCCTAGTTACTAACCTATCTCATTTAGAAACTAATTATCACTGATAATAATAAGATAATAGTTATTATTATGCCATTATTATACCATTATTATTATGTATTATTATTTATTTATTCGGTTACTTATTTGAGTTTAGTTAGATAAACCTACTTTTTATAAATTTAATAAAATTGTACATGAAATACCGAAAATATGCAGATCTTTGTTATCAACGAGCTTCTACCCCGCGGCTGCGCCTGCGTGGACTGCCTTCAAGAACCATTTATTTTTAACCCCTATAAGGATGAAATTCAAGAATAAACTATCTATTTATTTGGTACGTTCTTTACACATTCCAAATTTCAGTGAGATAAGATATTTTTCTTTGAAATTTAACACTTTATTAAACCTGTTATGTGATGAATTTAGAAAAACTAAAAGGTTCATCATTTCTTTAATTTCTATACATGTTAATACGTCACGAAATGTAGAGTTTTCATACAAACATTTTTTACCCTTTTCGCCCACTTAGGGGCTGAATTTTCAAAAATCATCAGGTAAACGGAACTTTAAAAATATTGGCCATTGTCATCAAAATAATCTGTCTCTTTTTTCTTAAATTTCACTGAAGAGAAAAAGATGTTGAGGAGTTCTTTATTTAAAATTAAATGAAAGAGAAGTTTATACGACTAAATCTGGTGCGATCTGGGCTAAGCGTTTCAAAGGCCATTCTCACACATTACATAATAGTTCCTGCCCTGGTTACCTCCTTTGAAGACATGATCAGCGTGCAAAGGATGATGGACGAATACCGAAAGCGAAACTGTTGCACTTTCTTAGTGAATAATCGTTTTTGGGAAATTGAAGCTTCAGATATCCTTCGTCCTTGGTTGATTCCCAGCAGTTCCTTTTGACAGTTCCTACAAAGTATGTAATGGTACTTTTCAAAAGGAACTACTGGGAATAAACGGACTCATTTAGGGGTACAAGGGTAACTTCGTTACCCGTAGCCCCGTGAAACAACGTTGACGACTTTTTAAGAATGCTTCCCCATATATATTTAATGTTTAAAGTTTAAATTTACCCTAAAAGTAAAAGGACGAAACTTTTCGTAAACTCAGAAATGATTCTAATCATGGTAAAAGTACCCCGTAAGTATACTTTTAAAAATGTAGCCAATATGCTATTTTGAGCACTTATTGAAGTCAAGTTGATAATAACATTTAAATATTAAAATTAATGTAGGTACCAAGGGTGAGTTTTAAACTAAAGTTTATATAACTAAGGCAGTTGGCCCAGGTATGCGCATTGCAATTTCAAATATTTTAATGATTACTTTAATACCAGAGCCTTGAAGGTGTAATCATAATACTATTTATAAATACTAGGTATAGGTACGTCACAATGCGTCCACCCACTTCGCTCCAGCAATCTCGCGCATTGTTTCGTCACTACAAAACGACCTTCCTCGGACCTCGCCCTATGGATTTCAACAATCGGGCGTACGTTCCAATATCCCTAAAGATATACAGATTTAGAGGGAAAATGATTATGTTTGCTACAAACGGTATGCAATAGGCAAGCATGGCTTACTTAGTAAAGCTTTAGGTGGTGGGACTTTGCAAAGTTCGTCTAGGTAGGTACCACCGCTTTGCCAGTTATTCTTCCTCCAAGCACTACTGTGTTCTGGTTTGAAGGGCACTGGTAGTGAAATTACTGGGCAAATAAGACTTTATGACTGGAACTGTCGCTTACTCTCTGTGGATGTCTCAGGATGACGCGCGCAGTGCAGTGTCACGCGAAACCTTTAAATTTCAGATCTGAGTAGCACTGCAACTCTTATGGGCGGTTGTAACGTTTAGAATCAAGCGAACGACTAGCTAGTCACATTATAAATTAACTTAAAAAATAAACAGTAAATTGAAGTGTTAATTGACTGGTCCCATCAGCTGCGGAACCGAAAATCGTTGAGGTCGTGTTCTTGAAAGGAGGTCTCTGTTTAGGTGGAGTGAGGATGATATTCACTAACGGCTGGCATCATAATCTTCTTCTTCAGCCCCGTGGTGTCAGAATTTTCAGGCCACCCAAAAGCTTCTGACTTGGCTTAACGACTATTTTCTCACAACAGCCGGGACCGAGACGGCTTGTCGTGCCCTCCGAAGCACGTTCGCGCTCGGTTGTAAATACCACTTGTTGCTTTAGCGGTCACCCATCATAGTAGTGACCGCAGCGGACGTTGCTTATCTTTACCGACCGGTTAGGAACGGCTAGTCGTGCTTCGCTATGAGCCACGAGTAGGATAAAGAGCCGAAGATTGGATTCAGTGTATGCCTCAAGAGAGGCCTATGTCTAGCAGTGGACTAACGTTTAGTCTCATCTTTGAAGGCTGTATTAGTTTAAACTAATACAGTCTTCAAAGACGACGACTTTTTACGCGTCACTTTTAGAATTAATATGAAGAATAGATTTGAAATAACCTGGAAAAACCACCATATTGTCATTTATATGAGTAACACGTTAAAAGTGGTTCATACAGATCGTACAGAGGTGTGAATCATAGGCCATCGACGCAACCATTTTGCATGACCTTGGAGATTGACGGTTTGGTATTCCTATCATGGGTCTTTCTATGTATTGTAATGCTGGTCATTGAGCGAAAACCGTTTCAAATGCCATAATAATTTTCCCGGTTAGAAAATATGGGATTATATGTTTTTTTTAATGCTAAAATGGGCATACGTTTGACGACAACTCACCTGATGGTAAGTGGCGAAGTTGGATCACCTTTGCCCATGAAAAGAGTGCATGGGCATACTCTTCAGTGCATGGGCGCACGAAGGGTTCGCACCATTATCTATAAAAACACTATTTCTTTAGTATTTGTTGTTATAACGGCAACAGAAATACATCATGTGTTAAAATTTCAACTGTCTAAATATTACGGTTCATGAGAAAGACGGACGAACAGACAGACAGCGGAGCCTTAGTTATTACTAAGCTTATAGTTATTCCGTTAGTCCGTACGGAGACCTAAAATGAATTAAATGAAGAGAGGATGGTGAATAGCTGATACAGGTATTCCAAGCAGTAATAAGTACCAAGCGGAAGGTATAATCTAAAATAGGGCACCCTTGAGACAGAATGTATGTAGCTTTTAACTACCATATAACAATGGCTTGTTAGTAATAAAAATAATGATACAGGCATTGTTAGGATACCGATATCAATCAATAAGAGGTAAGTCAAGGTGTTGTCATAGGTATTGAAGTATAGATCTTAGTCAGACTACGAGAATGACATAGACAGTGCACCCAGAGCTCTTTTATAGCCGTACCCAAAAAGAAACGGGCGGACTAAGGCTCCGCTGTCCGTCCGCCTTGTCTGTCCGTCTGTCACCAGGCTGTACCTCATTAACTACGATAGCTAGACAGCTGAATTTCCACAGATGATGCATCAACACCAAATACTAAAAAACAGAATAAATGAAATATTGAAGGGGGCTCCCATACAGGAAACGTGTTTATTTGCATTTATAGATAATGGTACGGAACCCTTTGTGCGCGAGTCCGACTCGCACTTGGCCGGTTTTTTTAGTTAAACGAATAACGTGACGAGCTTGTCGTTTACCTGATGTTGGGTATCACTCTACAATCTAAATAGAAAGTTTCACGTGACACTGCCTGATAGGATGATTCCTAAGACACACAAAATCAAACCGACCCGCGACAGGCGCTTGCGCTGATCTTATTACTAATCTAGTAATCTTATTTCTAGACTGTGTGATCAGATCGTAAAGTCATTTGCCCAGTCTTTTCACAAGCTGCAATGCCCTTCAAAGCGGAACACAGTAGTGCTTGTGCTTAGCGGCAGTATGTACCTAGACGAACTTTGCAGAAGTCCTACCACCTAGTGAAGAACTGTAGAGTCAGAACCCAAAAGGAATACCAATCCGATTTTACTAGCAATATTATCTGGAATTACCCTAGTTTTCAAGAACATTACAGGAAAAATTGTATTTTTGCGATTGTTTTTTATTTCAATGTTAGTCTGCAGCGTATCTTCGGATTTACTTAGCTATAGGAGTGGCTATCCTTATGTAGCTACTACCAGTTATTAGTATCAGTTACATTTATTAATTAGCTTTTATATGAACAGTCATATTTTTATTGGATAAAGGTATAATTCTTTTTTTAATGATAATGCATGTATTTTTTCTAAGGAGACTTTTAGTACCTACTAATTCTGTATACCTGTGAAACGCAACTATTATGGTAGACTAGGTGACCCAACCGGGTTTCACATAAAGTAGGCACAGAGCCCTTATTCCGTATCGGTTCCTTACTTCGAAACCACGCGAATTACTTAAGAAATCTGCAAAAGTCTATTCTCTATGAAACGAAAACCAAACCGCGCGAAATGAATTTGAAATTAGCGCGATTTGAACTGTCAAAAATTATATGTTTCACCGAGACGCGTTCCGAAACATCAACAAATCAAAAGATATGACCACTTATGTCAATATATTTTATTCAAAATAAAGATAACTTTAATGTAAAGTGGAGGTATATCTAACGCTGTGACACGATTTGAACAAGACACGATAACGACGTGGTTTCGTATCGTGTGGAATCTGTGTTTCCATAAAGAATAACCACCCTTGCTTTGATATCAGATGTAAAAAATAACAAAATCTAAATCACATTGAAACATAATTTTTATTTATTTATATGTAAATGAATGATAATGACGCTGGTCATTCGTCTAATGTTAAGCGTCACAGCCGCGCATTATTTGGAACTCTACATTATAAAGTTTCGAGTCTGCACACGTCATCCTGGGATTTTATTTATGGGTTAATACGCCAAAAGATCACATACATAGATCCTGGACCCTAACTAGGATTCCCTGTATCTAGGGACCCAGGGACTACGAGAACCATGCTCCCACAACACCCAGACACAGAATTGGTATTTGTAGTTTCTTTTCCTGTGCACAAACCATTGATTATAAATCCAGCTGACCAATGATACAACTTCCTCTACGAAAATTAGTGGTGTAATTAAACCGCGAATCTTATGAGAGGAACCCGGAAACCCAAGGCTTATACTCTTTGGTACAAACACTTGCACTGTAGCGGGATTCGAATAGGCTGTCAAATCAGCACAGACATCTAACGTTATACAGTAGGATTAGATGTCTGTGCAAATCAGTAATTTTTGGAACAGATTAACAAAGTACCTAGTTACTACTAGTAGCCTTACTAGGTGGTAGGAATCCTACTACCTAGTAAAACTACTAGTACTATGCAGAAAAGTCCTACCGTAGGACTACCGTAGGTACCACCGCTTTGCCAGTTATTCTGCCGCCAAGCAGTAGTGTGCAAGCACTACTACGTTCTGGTTTGATGGGCATTGTAGCTAGTGAAATTACTGGGCAAATGAGACTTTATGACCTGATTACACAGTGTAGTAATCTGATTACTAGGCTGTGTGATGTCTCAGGATGACGTGCGCAGTGCATGTGTCACTCGGAACTTTATTATTTCAAAGTTCCGAGTGACACTGCAACTGTTATGGGCGGCCGTGTCGCTTAACATCAGGTGAACGACTAGACCTATACGCAGACAGATACGCATAGATACTCGCAAAACCAAAATAAATACCGGTACGATACGCCCAGTTGAATTCCATACCTTGTAGCCACCTTAAATGTCAGAGCAACGTGTTTTTTATAGTATCCAATTCTTTCCTGATCCGCCCTAGATATCAGCGCTCTTGTTAGTTTGACATAAACAATGTTTAAATACCTATCTATATAAATACCTAATATCACAACTATTTACATTTCCAACTATTTAAGTAGGTAGATATCTTTATTTATAAGGACTTAGGGTCTTCTTCTTCTTCTTCTTCTCGTTTAGGCAAGTGGTCAGCCCCGGTGTCAAAATTTTTAGGCCGCCCAATGGCTTCTGACTTGGCATAACGACTATTGTCTTACGACAACCGTTGACCAGTTGTAAATACCAGTTTTTGCTATAGCGGTCACCCATCATACTAGTGACCGCAGCGAACGTTGCTTAACTTCACCGATCGGTCAGGAACGGCTAGTCAAGCTTCTCTATGAACGCTACGGGTTTATGAATGTTGGCGTAAGACAATAGACTTTAGGCCAAGTCAGAAAAGCTTTAGGACGGCCTAAAAATTCTGACACACAAGCCTACACAAGAAGTAGAAGGAGGACTTTTTTTTTCCTTCTTATTTTTTGGCTCCACACTTAGTGTATTTAGCCAGTGTCAAGTATTATAATTTCATCGTGTTATAAAATATTTAACGCAAAGTCATGTCCTAGTCATAGTCATAGTCCAGTTTAAGTCAGGTAGTCATAGTCCAGTCTAAGTTATGCTCCGGCAAAGTGGTGGCAACTTTACTAGAAGCTTCTATGGGGTTTTGGAAGCAACACGAAAAATCACGTTTCACCACATTATATCACTTGCCCTCACTCATGCTCGTAATTCAGCACTTAATGCGTAAAACGCCACCAATTTTAAACATTAACACTGGAAAAAGCAAAAGTTTTGATAAATTTTTGCCAAAACTCTCGAAGGAGGACTTTATACTATGTGGTTCTTCTACTTTTTCTAAAGTTGACTCAACGCGTTTAGTCGTATTTAGCCAGTGTCATTTCCAACTATCTTTATACTATGTGATCCTTGTAATTTTTTGTGGTACTAGAATTCCCTGTATCTAGGGACCCAGGAACTACGAAGGCCACGCTCCCACTCACAAAACAATTAGCATTTGCGCTTTTTCCTGTGCACAAATACATGTCCTGTCGCGGGAATCAAACCCGCCATCTCTGGGTATGAGTCGACCTGCTCAACCACCACACCAAAGAAATAACACACCACGCCAATAACAATCAAAACCTAATTACGGGCATAAGTACAACTAATTTATTTCTATTAACCACAATTGAAATTTTAACACAACGTATTGCAATTCTAAGCCGCGTTACAATTTCCTTAATTAAATTAATTAAATAATTTAAAAACGAGGTAACGTAATTCGATTTCGCGCCAAAATATCCTTGTCTATGCCCCAATTACTACTAGCCAGTGGTCACTTCGCGCCCTTTTTAATTCTATGGCAATGACAATAATTGACGTACAGACTCGGACATCATTTAGAAAAACCATATTTATGACTATAATTTTTTACTTTATCTATTTCCGCCACCAAGCAGTAGTGTGCAATCACTACTGTGTTCCGATTGTAGCTAGTGAAATTACTGGGCAAATAAGACTTTATGACCTGATTTCACAGTCTAGTAGTCTGATAGACTGTGCGATGTCTCAGGATGACGTGCGATGTAACGCAAAACTTTATTATTTTAAAGTTCCGAGTGACACTGCAACTGTTATGGGCGGCCGTGTCGCTTAACATCAGGTGTACGACTAGCTCGTCACGTCATTCATTCCCATTAAAAAATTAAGTTAAAGATAGTTTAAGCTAGGATGCCTTGATCAGGGTCACCTGTTAAAGAAAATTACCTAAAAGTGACTTAATATGAACACAGCACAAAGATATGACAAGGAATGCATCAAATATACGGTTTACCCATGAAATCCCTGTAGCCCCTATTGCGAAGGCATAAGGTTTAAATATACGCAAGGATAAATACACTTTCAATAGTACAAAGATCTGCTCGAAGCAAAGGGGTTGAGTATAAAAGACCGGGCGTCCGACATGACAGTATTCAGTAGCTTTCGCGCAGTCTACTAAAGAAGTGCACGATGAGATTCTTGGTACGCATTAACCTATTTATTAAAACTCCTAATTTAAAAAAAAGAACGTTAAAAAGTGATGTATCGAAAACAGAAAAAGAAAAAAGTTTCCAAATTCAAATTTTTCGCCAGTGATTCAAGATCAGTGTTTATCTTTCTTTTCTCTATGGCCAACACCTCTATTAATTTAAAATATTAAATAACTTTTCAGTGAAAAGATGTTCATATTCGCTAAAGCATCCGCAGAAAACATCCGCAGATGCAAGATCGATAAAACTCAAGTGAAATTGTTATTTCCTTCCTGTAAAAGTCATACAATATCGGAAAATGACAAGGCGCTAAAATCTCGCCCATGGCCATAGACTAAAAACAAGCTGAGTGTTTGGCGCGAAAGAAAACTATAATATTCACCAAAACTTTTCTTTTTTCGTCGCAGACAATGGCTTATGCAGACTTTGCAGATACAACCTTGTCTATGGAAACGCTAATTGAAATCACTAATTAAAATAAGTCACAAGTCAACGTGTAACTTACTGTGACAAGGTTGCGAACGCAACGAATTACTTTGCTAATGCGTTTAGCATTTTACCAACTTATCTTTTTCTGTTTTTTTGTTTCAACTTCGACTGTATTGCTTTCATATAAGGTTCAGTTTATAAACATGTAATGATATATGTTTTAAACTCATACGTTGTTGGGCGTGTCAAATATGGACATGATTCGCGCTCTATTAGTCAGGAAAGTGACATTCAGAAGGGTTTTTTTAATCGCGGTTTAAGTTGAAAACGACAACCAGCTCTTATAGAAGTAAAAATCAATAGGTGGCATTATTATAATTTATTACTTTTAAACAATTAAATTATTAATATTGAGCACTTTAAAAGCGTATCTACTTACACAAGAAAAATTAATTACCATCTAAATAATAACATCTCATTTGCCCAAAAAAAGTTTAAAAAGACAGAGTAAATACATAAAGTTATTAAACTTTTTAAACATATTTATTTTTAAGTTTTTCATTAATCTATGAAAAAAGACGGCGTTGATAAAAAGCAAAAATTATTTCTCACTAAACTAAACGCACTGGCCGAAAAGAATCTAAATTCAAAAGAATGCATGTCAAATTCAATAACCAAAGAGTAGACAACACAGAAGAGTAATTAGGCAATGTTGTGCAAAGGTCGAACGCCGATATGGTTATGTATTTGCGGTCGTCGACGTGAGGCGCATTCAGCCTGATTATGGTCCGGTCAAGAGCATGTTACATGGTGATAAATATGCGTTCCGCGTATATGTGACAGTATTTGAAGGGCAAAAACGCTTTTCAGGCGCGTTATTGCATAATACTGTTGTTCGAGATTTCGTGCTTTGGCATGCGTCGTCTTTTGTTTCATTTATAAGCATGTCACATAAATTGTTTCTGATTTTTCATACATATTTAGGTAGGCGTTTTTGTTTCGTTTAATTAGACGTGTCAATTTTTGTCATTGGAGAATTACTGGCTGGTTTTAAGACATCAACATGTAATTAAATTAGATTTAATCAATTTACTTTCTAGTTAATTTTATAGGATTTGATTGATTGATTCAAAAATAAGTATCTGTGCTTTTACAAACTGTAGCCGATTTCAATTAGTGAATTAAATTAGCAATAGTATATTTTTAACAAATACATGTAATAAGTAAATTTTTTAATTATAATCACGTAGGCGTAATCACCAGCATGACATGTAAATTGTCGTATCTAATCAATTTCCTATTCTTTGACGGACCAAGGCCGTTCATATAGGGGCTAGTGTCACGGAACCAATTTGGTTTTTTTTTATGGATCGATAGAAAAAAACTCATTGTCAACCTATTGTGATTAAATAATGTTTTTGGTATGTTACAATTAAAAATCTGCCATACATTCATTGCTATTTGGTTAAAAATCAATTCGAAAATGTTATGTCGGGACCAGAAGGTTTTAAGAATAATAAAACCCTTTTTTATTTACGATGTTTAATGAAGTTTCTTAGTTTTCTTTTAAATATCAAAATAGGCGTGGAAGAATTCGCTAATACAACTAGCATGAAACAAAATCAACAGTTACTGTAAAAAGTTACAAAAAAGTTATAATCGATGCAAATTGAGTGTTGTCATCACTAACACTTGTTGCGAAAATTAAATAGCAACTGCTATTTTTTAATTGAAAATTTGGTATGACTAGTTAAACGCTCTATTTATTTATTATTTTATATATATATAATTTATTATTGTAGTATAGAATATTAGTATGATAAATATATTTAATAATAGTAATGATAGTAGCAGCAGTAACAGTGAGTATTTGTCAGCTTCTCCTCCCGATAGTTGTAGTAGCGATGAGGATAGCTTCTCTAGCATTCCATCGTTATCTGAAGTCTTAGAGTCAAATTTTTCCGACGTACCTAAAAACTTTAATGTCATTCATATTAACGCACAAAGCATCCCGGCACATTATTGCGATATGTTAGCATATCTCGACCAAAAGAACGTTCAGGCTATTCTAGTCTCTGAATCTTGGCTTAAGCCAAGTCTCCCAACTACTTCCTATTCTCTTCCTGGCTTTCTTTTAATACGTAACGATAGGACCGGCAGCGGTGGAGGTGGAGTGGCCATCTACCTCCGTGCTAATATTCCCTATACCGTGATTAGCAAATCGCCACAGCCCCCATCTGCCAACGCCGGGGAGCATCTTTTCATTGAGGTTCTTCTTTCGCACACAAAAATTCTCCTTGGTGTTTTTTATTGTCCATCGCTACGGATCAATTACTTCTCTTCCTTTGAAAATATCCTGGAAAACCTTATTCCTTCTTTTACTCACTCCATCATCATGGGTGATTTCAATACATGTCTCTTAAAAAAAGACCATCGTTCACACTCCTTACAGTCTGTCATAAAATCGAACAACATGCATATATTACCCCTTAGTGCCACTCACCATTTTCCTAATTCCACACCCTCACTTCTTGATTTAATCATCGTCTCGTCTCGACAACACGTTGCTAAGCATGGTCAATACACCGCAGATTCCTTTTCTTACCATGACCTTATTTTTCTGTCATATAAAATTCGTCCTCCCAAACCTAAACCTCAAGTCATTCTGCAGCGCAATTTTGGTGGTATGGATCGTGAGGCATTTCTTGATGATGCTAGGAAAGTTGATTGGTCCCCAGTTATAAATGCGCACGCGGTGGATGATCAGATAGCTATATTTAATTCAATTGTAACTGATTTGTACGATGTTCATGCTCCTCTTCGTGCTATCAAATTAAAGCATCTTCCTGCACCATGGCTTACCGAGAACATTAAATCTTTGATTCACAAGAAAGCTGTAGCTAAAACGAGATATAAACTGAGGTCAAATGATGTCAATAAATCAAAGTACATCCATGCCCGAAATCGCTGCAATTTGGTGTGTAGGGATGCATTACGTCGCCATATCCATAATTCAGTTGAGGATGGGGATCCGGCTAAAGTCTGGAAATTCCTTAAGTCTTTGGGAATCGGCAAACCACAACGTGAATCCATTCCTAAAAGTGTCGATATTGATTCTCTTAATCTACATTTTTCTTTTTCATCTGACATACTCGATTCAGTTAAAAACCATACAATAAATCAACTTTCTGCCATTTCAAATTCCGACCATCCTCCTTTCACTTTTAATCGATTTACTGAATGTGATGTTAAGAATGCTGTACTATCAATCACCTCCAATGCGGTTGGTGGTGATAGTATTAGTCGCAACATGTTGGTGCCCATCCTAGATATTATACTCCCTGTTTTATGTTCCCTTTTAAATAATTCCATCTCCAGCTGTGTTTTTCCTTCCATATGGAAAGACGCACAAATATTACCTTTGCCCAAAAAATCCAACCCCAAATTCTTTTCCGAGTATCGTCCTATATCAATCCTACCTTTTCTTTCCAAAGTCCTTGAACGTCTTGTTCACAGACAACTCAGTTATTTCCTCTCCAATCAAAATCTCCACAATCCTCTTCAGTCTGGATTCCGCCCTGGGCATAGCACGGTTACTGCGCTTGTTAAGATTACCGATGATATACGTCTAGGTATGGAGAACGGCCAGTTAACCGTGCTGACACTGTTGGACTTCAGTAATGCTTTTAATACTGTTAACTTTGATATTCTCCTTGCATTACTGCGGTCTATTAACATATCTCCATCAGTAATCGATTGGTTTCACAGTTATCTATGCGGTCGTCGGCAGCGGGTACGCCTGGAAGAGACCTTCTCTACTTGGTGCAATACGACTGCCGGCGTGCCGCAGGGCGGCGTTCTCTCACCTCTTCTCTTTGCTATGTTCATTAATTCGATATCTCGTAATCTTACTTCTTCCTACCACCTATATGCAGACGATCTTCAAATCTATTATCAATCCCCTGTAAATGAAATTGACAAAGCCATTGAAGCCACAAACAGTGACCTGTGTCGTATAGTCGAGTGGAGTCAATCTTTTGGACTGAAAGTGAATCCAGTCAAAACGCAGGTCATTGTCTTAGGTAGCTCAAAAATGATCGCTAAAGTGGACTGGTTGACGCTTCCACCTATTATTTTTGATGGAGTGATCATTCCATATAGCGACACTGTGAGGAATCTTGGAGTGATAATGGACCGCTGTATGACCTGGGGCCCTCAGCTGGAGGCCGTTAGCTGCAGAATGTTTGCTTCCGCAGGGTCTCTGAGGAGACTCAGGAACTTTTTACCCACTGCCACCAGGGTTGCGCTTGCACAATCTCTCTTACTCCCCATTTTAGATTATGCTGATGTATGCTACCTCGACCTTACTGAGGAACAGCTGAGTAAGCTTGAGCGTTTACAAAATTTTTCTATTCGGTTCATATTTGGCTTGCGCAAATATGACCATATTTCTCATTTTCGTGCTAAGCTCAAGTGGCTGCCCATACGTCTGCGCCGGAATGCCCATATCCTTTCCCTTTTATACAGTGTTTTATTTGTTCCTTCCACCCCGCGCTATCTCAAAGAGCGTTTTTACTTCATGCACAGCTCCCACACCTTGTCTCTTAGGTCGTCGGATAACTTGACTCTCAGAATGCCTTTACATCGTAGCAGTTTCTATGATCGGTCTTTTACCATTCATGCTGTCCGCCTCTGGAATGCGCTACCTGAATCTATACGAAAGGCACCCTCATTGCACATCTTTAAAGATCAGGTGAAAAAGTTTTATTTGTCAGTTTGATTTTTCTCCATATTCATCATTAATGGTAGGTACTTATATCACTACGTTAAACGTTACCACGTTTCCTTATGTTTTGTGCTGCATACAATTATTTATTTTAATATATCATTTATCATTATACTAGGTACTTGTTTAAGTATCCACTTATTATATATAAGTAAGTATATGTAGATATAACATGTATGTATATTATATTTAAGTAGGTATTTTACTGAAATTATTTAGTAAGTTTATAAGGTATTTTATTTATGTAGTTATGCTTGTGCACCCCGTCTTTAACCGCTTCGACAAATCCTCTCCATCCAAAGGTTGCCTGGAAGAGATCGCTTTTAGCGATAAGGTCGCCCATTGTAACACGTTTCTGTAAAATTTCTTATCCTTCTTAATTGTATTATTATTTGATGTGTGTGCAATAAAGTGTTTATCTATCTATCTAATGGATTCGTAGGAAGTTGCAATAGGTATTGTATATTAATAAACGTTACAGTTTGTAGATATTATTCATTCTATTTATATCTTTGTGATCTTAAGCGATTTTAGGTGCGACAGATTTTTTGTTGACGGAAGCTTAAAAGTGCGACAAAAAGTCTACCAATCAAGTTCTTGTCATTTTTTTACTTGATGAATATCGACGTTAATGTTTTGACATTTGATTATAGTGTTGTGGTAAAAGTTAATCTGATGATAAATTACATTAAAATGTTTATTTTAATACATAGAAAAAATGTAACGAGCAGTGAAGAACTGTGCGGAACTGATTCTAAGATAGATAAACAATACAACACTATAATTAAATTCACATTTACAATCGATCAACACTATTTAAACACAAGTAATTAACTCAAATACCACAGCCAATCCATTACGGTTTCCTTTTCAGAACCATATAATTTAATTGAGTTCTGATTACATATCCAAACGAGCTAATAATGTAATCATATTAGCATATTTTTACATATCTTTGCCTAGACAATTGCATATCCGTTCAGCAATTACATTGGGGGACTGAAGGACTTTGCGTAGAATTTGAAAGATTGACGGTTGATGTTAAATGAATATAATTATATTACGTTTCGTAATGCAGATAGGGTTTGATTTAAATTGTTATGCTTATTCGGGAAGTTATAGCTGAGGTACGCAACTTCAATTCACTCTCCTCAAGAAATATTTAGTGAACTATTGATAAAGCTGTAAATTTTAGGCTTCCAGATCATTGATGAGTTGAAATGATTTAAGTTTGTTTCCAATGCTAATGGTTCTCTTCTTCCGCAGATCGCTTTCGTCGCCGTCCTCGGCTATGCCTCCGCTAGTGTCATCGCCCCCTTGGCGTATGGCGTGAACGCTGGTGACGCGCAAGCCGCCGTCATCGACGCGACCGTCGCCGCACAGGACCACGCCCGCGCCATCGGCGAGGGACATGTGAGGGCTGCTGAAGCCGCCGCGCAATACAACGTTGAGGCCACCAGACAGGTCGCCGAAGCCAACCGCGACATCCACGAAAACGCTTACTGGAACAACGTAGCTGCTTCTCAGAACTACGTCGCTGCTGCTCAGTCTCAGGCCGCTGCCGTCAATGGCGCTGCTGCCGCTGCCCGCGCTGCCCATTTGGGTGTTGCCCCTGTTGGTTACGCCGGACTCGGTTACGCTACTCTTGGCGCCACTCCTTACGGACTCGGATACGCCGGTCTCGGCTACGCCGGCGTCCACGGACTCGGTCTTCGCGCTTGGTAAATCCGACAACGACCCTTATTTGATCAACGCTACTTTATAACAGTTACAAATAACGCGTTATCGAATAGCTGTGACAAATAACTGTTATTGCCGATAACGTTATTGTACAACGTGTTCGTTATACAGTAACGTTATCGATTGTCGGTCTTGTCTGGCAACACTATACGATGGTGTTGCCAGATAATGTCAGCGGTTTGCTCAAAAATAATATAAACAAAGCTTATAGTTAAACGGAACGTAAATGCTCAATGATGTTAAAACGGTCTCAATGTTGTAACTCTCTTTGTAAATAAAATAATGCCATCACTGCCAAAGTGTAAATAAAACACGTTTTTACAAAGCTATGTGATTTTACTACCCTTACCAACCAACGCCATACTTTTAGGAAATTATTTTGGCTGAGAGTCAACTTTATTATAAGTAACTACATAGTTACTTAATTTGTTTTTACTTTTAGCGGAATTATTCTAGATATTCATGTAGCTATCATTTTGCATTTGGCGACCTTCCGCTAGATCACACCCCTCAGCTAATCAAGTTATTTTAATAAACATTTTTTTATAAAAACATAAAAACACATCTGCTACTGAAATTAACAGTGACAGCTAAAAAGTAACGATAACGAAAATGCGTTCGCAGATTACAATGCAACCAATAGGCATTAACTGTTATAATTTGTAATTATTAGGGTGATAGCACATAGCTTCCAGAAAATAACTTACAGTAAACAGCTAGCAGTCGCAGTTTCTTAGTATATAAATGTTTATTTAGCTTTTTCCTTGTCGTTTCGACTTATATGTAAGAGACAGTCACATTTTTAGGACTTGTAAATTAGATTTTGTTTAGGTCTTGAACAAGGGAAACGACAACAACATGTTAGATATAAAAACACTCAAGATTATATACTATTTTGGAATAATTAAAATTTTCCTTCCTTCTCATGCAGGCAAGATCAGCTAGGCTCCTTTCTTTTCACTTCAAGGCGTCTTGACTTGGCGTAATTAATATAAAATCACATTTATATCACGAGTCTAATGTGGGAACCAGATGACTGATAGATTAATTAGATAGTTTTTGTTTACATACATCCATTCAGTCATACATACATAGAATACAACCCACAGAGCTAACTGAGCTATTAAGGCCAGTTAGACGGTAAAGCTCCAGTTTTCTTTCAACGACGGTATGGGGATGAAATGGGGACATCAAACTACAATTCTTTGTTCTGTTTGTTTGTTTTGGTTTCAGACAAAGAGTAGTAAATACTAAATAGACTCAGCATAAAATCAGGCCTATCCTTTATGAATATTAAGGTAAGGTAAATAAGCTATAATTGAGCTTGTCATAGTCAGTTTAAGTACTTGAATAAGATCATTTTCGATTACACCCTATCAGATGTCATACGAAGTTAATCCTAAATCTGTTTTAATAAGGTTTAATATCGGTGGGCATTGGGTAAAGACTAGACAGCCTTGGACTGGGCGTAGGGTTTTACGGCATACGGGTGACCAGTTTGGCGCGCATGTTTTGGTCGACGCCTGAAACACGTAAAGTAAGTACATAATACATACCTATTTTTTGTAACAATAAAAACATTAAATTAGTATTGTATTCGAAATGGTCAAGTAGTTGAAATTTTCATTTAAAAAATAAGTAAATATTTCTATTTCTATTTTTTTTAAATAATGATAATTATGACCAGCTAGGCGATTATGTAACTTGATTGCAACCAATAGAAACACAAAAATGTATGGATTTGACAGTTTCAATACGCAGTTTATGTGCATAGTTACTATGAAAATTTTCATATTCGGAATGAAATTTCTCCTGTTGCATTGCTGTCAAAGTTACGTAATCACCCCACAGAACGATTAAAGATTGTTTCTAGTCAAGCAGACGTCATGATAAACAACTACTAAGCGTACCAAGTTTTTCGCTGTTATTGATGATGATGACGACGATGATGATAAGCATATTTTCATTGCATTTGAAGCCTTCATTACATATTAAAATGATTTCAATTAAACTGTCAATGTTATAAACGAAGAAGTATTTAGCATTTCGATGCCAGATGAACCTGCACAATAAATCACCAAGTAATTATATTTATAACCTTTATCCAATAATAATATAGTACAGTTGCACTTGGGCGTTACAATAGTAGAATACCTTGGGTAGGGTGTAGGCAAAAGATAAAATTAATTAGATTAATAAAATAAGATTAATATAATAATTAATTGGGTAAAAACAAATACTATCTGTGAATAAAAATCTGTTTTATTTTTCATTATACAAAACTAATGCTAAGAAATTACTGGGCAAATGAGACTTTATGATCTGATTACACAGTCTAGTGACATGACTAGTGATTACTAGACTGCGTGATGTCTCTGGATGAAGTGCGCAGTGCAGTGTCACTCGGAACTTTAAAATAATATAGTTTCGCGTGACTGCACTGCGCACGTCATCCTGAGACATCACACACTCTAGTAATCAGATTACTACATTGTGTAATCAGGTCATAAAGTCTCATTTGCCCAGTAACTTCACTAGCTACAATGCCCTTCAAACCGGAGACAGTAGTGTTTGCACACTACTGCTTGGTGGCAGAATAACCGGCAAAGAGGTGGTACCTACCGAACGAACCTAGACGAACTTTGCAGTAAAGTCCTACCACCTAGTAACTTGTATGTATATTTCAAAGAGGAAACCAAACTACAGATAGTCTAGCATGAGAGATGACAGATCAGAATCGCACAGATAATAAATTATAAAGTAAATTAATATTTCCAACAATGTATTTGACCCCTGTTTTTGATAATAGTTTTTTTGTGGCTCAGCCAGCTTGGTATTGAGTAGTCCTACAATAGATTGAAAAAAGACTAAAGAAAGAATAAGAGCTACGTTCATAAATTATACATCGAAAATGTCGCACATAGCCTACAATAATAAGGAAATTATATCTTAATTTCACGCAAACAAAGAACTTGTTGGCATTTCAAAATGTTGACAACCCATGCATTAATAGCCATTGAAGGAATATGACGTTTATACAATTGTAATAAGGTGCATGTAAGTAATTGATACTTGATATACTTTAAAGAGATCTGGTTTACTAGGAAGCTGGACTGCCTTGAAGAGGGCGTAGGCTTTAATGTTATACTGCTAGTGAGGGTAGCGAGCATGTTGGCAGATATGTTTGACAACACTTTAAATATGGTACATTTATATTTCATAATTTATAGGCATAGCATTTGACCGCTGTCAAATATCTGTAATATACTTCAACTGTTCAACTCAAGCTTTGAATATTATAGAGTTCTGTATGGAAATAAAACAAAAAACAAAAGTTCCACCGAAAATCACAAACCTAACCTACCTAAGAAAAAGATCAAATCAAGAACCGAAAGAAAAATGTAATAATTTAGGAACTATTTATATAAAATTGAAATTTCGTTTATTATTTGTAATTTCTAATGCAAATCTTCCCCAAGAACGACTCGTCGAAGCAAACCATTAATAAACTTAATGAATGAACGCACGCAGTTCAAATTCCTAAGTACTAATTGAAAAAATGACACATTTATTTTACTTTTTATTTATTTTCTTTAATTTATTAAATATCACCTAGCACCACTACCCGATAAGCAGACATTTATACAGAACATCAAAGTTAGAAACGAACATTTCGGCTCGCCATTTTCAACAGCAGTGTGTCCCATAAAGATACGAAAATAATTTATGAATGTAGATCGCCTTGACTACGCCCGGGTAAATAAGTAATTATAATTAGGTATGAATGTTGTACCCTAGTACTAGCTGTCCCACCTGGCTTTGCACAGATCATACATTTTCAATTTCCTAAAATCGGTATTGCTCGAGCAATATAATCATCACATTTTCACGAGAAACACGTTAGGCCCGGCACCGCGGCTAATTCGGCTGTGCAGCTAAAGCTAATATACAGTCAGCTCGGTAGTGGTCATTTTTACCACCGCCAATGTTGCAGCCATTCTCGAACCGAATGGTCTCATGCGTGACGATGGTAAAAGACCTGACGGAATGATTTTGGTTCCCTGGAAGATGGGGCGGCCTTTAGTGTGGGACGCTACTTGCGTCGACACTATGCCGCCGTCACACCTTCCCGAGGGACGTGTTAGGGCGCCGCGGCTAATTCGGCTGAGCAGATAAAGCGAAGAAAATATAGTAATCTCGGTTGCGGTTACATATTTGAGCCGTTTGGTGTTGAGACCCTGGGGCCGTAAGGACCGGGAGCTCATCGCGTTTTCCAAGTTCATTATGATCAAGGAAATTCATTATTTTGAGCTGCTCGCCCTATGTCCATCTCTGTTTTGTTCAATGAGTCAGATATGACAGTCCCTCAACCGCATAGATCTATATATCAGGATATGCCCGAAAGAACATTTTATTTACTCAAAATGGTGTGGGGAAAAGTCAGCGCCATCTCTTAGATTGCTCAGGAACTACGATGAGTTGGGAAATTAAACGCTCCCATTATGTCCGTCAATGTTTATGTTTACAATGATTATCCCAAATATAAATTCGATAATTTTCGTACAAAACGGAGTGTAATATTGAAAATATTGACTTACTTGTGGTAGGAAACTTTGTATTTCTTTTTATTGCACTTTAGAGTGTAGTTTGTGCAACCCTTCACAACACAACTTGGCATATTTTCTTTGAGACACACGACCGATATCTTCTCACTTCCAACACAGACTGGGCGCTAGTGGATGTCAATCTGTGAACTTGACTCCCTCTTTGAAGCGACGGTTTAATCTGTCATTAGGCCTGTCCTTATATATATGTCTATGCTCAACCGTATTAATATTTTTAGCAGCACTTCAAAGCACTGAATGCTCTCAAATCGACTATTTTGAACGCGACTCTTTCAAAATGTATACCAATTACATGATTGAAAGAAATGTTTGTTAATACGGGTTATATCTTCTTTCCATCTAAAGAAATGAAAACACGTTTACGAAAAGTTTACTCTATAGAAAAAAATCGTGAAGTGACCTCTAAAAAAATCATTCAAACGCCCTAAAATGTTACATTAGAATAAGACACCCCATTAAAATAAATCATAGTGATGATGTTTGAATGCATCCATCTGTAAGCTTTTTTTTGTAACAATAAGCATTTCTTTTATAACTAATTACTTCTACCGCAAAATAGAAAAGTCGAAGTGCAACGCAACGTAACCGCCAAATTTTTGCTACGCACAAAGCAACCATACATAAAGGAGTACACACACCAAGGCGGTATTTCTCTCCCGCCCGCGGTAGAGGAACATTCCGCGCGGGACACCGCGCGGTATTCGCCGGGTAGGGCGGAACTTTTACCGCCTAGGTAAGCGAAAAGTTTCGCGGTCGCGCGCGGTACGTTCGCCCGGCCGCTGGAGGTGATTCTGTTAACAAAATACGATTGAATGGCCATAGAATGGCTTTTCTTAGGCGATCGTACCCAACAGATTATGTTGTACTCCCAAAACAAACAGGGAGAGTTTAAGCTACTCTGGCTTACCGTGCCGCGACCACTACCAGTCTTGCACTCCGCGAGTGTCCAGTAATTCATCTCTGCTAATTTCATAAAAACATGCTGATAAAATGCCTTCCTGTGTCTTTAGTTAGATACTATTATATCTAAACCACTGCAAGAGACAAGAAAAAAGTTTCATTTTCACGTAAGTACGGTACTTTTTATTGAAATAAAAGAAAATAGTGATTGTTTATATCTTAGGCGACTGTTGACACATGGTTGTCACTATGAAGTGGCTGTTACATTTTGTTTTGTTGATACTCTGGTATAGTGCGCTCAGATCAAATTGATTCTTACGCCGTACTTGGGTGTCTTGGTGTGAATTTTTGGACTACGTACTAAGTAACTAACGTTATTGGTCAGCTATTTTGTAAAGATTGAAAGAACCAAGGCCATTCTGGAACCTAATGGCCTCGTACGTGACGATGGCAAAAGAGCTCAAAAGAGCTGACGAGATAACCTTGATTCCATGGAAGGTGGGGTGGCCTTTGGTTTAGAACGTAACCTGCGTGGACACCCTCGCACCGTCGCATCTTCCTAGAACACAGGTTGGGGCTGGCGTGGCGGCAGAATCCGCAGAGAACATGAAAACGACTTAATTTGTGTGTGTTGTGAGTGAAATAAAATCACTAGTACAACCAAAAAGTACGCTGAAAGTTCTTCTTCTTCTTCGTTAATGGCTTTCTATCGCTTTTTAGCAATAATTCTGCCAATGTCAAGTGAGTAATAATTTGTACGGTTATGTCAAGTCAAAGTCATATTTTGTCAGGTCAAAACGCCATCAGTAAAATGGTGGATGTTTTACTGAAGGCTCTAAAAAACCGTTGAAGAGAAAATGGCAAATCATGGTCTTATAAACTTGGAACCATTTGCCAACCCTCGTGCACGTTCACGAACACTTAACTAATAATAATCCACCCTTATTACATTTAAATTCAAAAATTCACAGGTTTTGGTAAAAAAAATTCAAAATATACAACCGCCGTTGTCGGATTTTCTTGAAAGAAATGACGCTGAAAGTTACTTAATAGCAATGTACTCTGTGACGTTACTGACATGACGGCTGTCTGTGTTCAATGACGTCACAAGTGCACAGACATCTAATACTATTTAAATGTCTGTGCACAGGTGCTACGGGTGAAAAAGTTCCACTCGGTTAGCCTGTTCAAAAAAAAGATGAAGGTAGGTATGTATTCTGTAATTATGTTCACTCGAGAGTAAAGTTTTTTCATCTGGTGCCTTTGAATCCCTAGCTCGCTTAGGTTTCTAAGCCCTGTTCAAATACGCGCGGTATTTCTCTACCGCCCGCGGTAGCAAAACATCAACAGTATGAAAAACCCCATGAATACCTAGAAATCACCAAAAATCGTGCTAAAAACAAAAGAACGACCATTCTGATGTCTGTTGACCAAACAACAAAAAGTATGCTCCGCCAGACTAGCGCCCCTCAAACTTGACCATTCCAACTTTATCTCGTTCCTTGTCGCCTCTAGCGTCTTTCGCTATAAGTATTTCGCACGATCGTTCCTTCATCTACAGATTCTGTATATTCTATACCCTAGGACCGGTGCTAAGAAAACGCGAGAATGACGCGGACGGGACCTACATTAAATTTTTTACTTTATTCCATACACATGAATTTGGCGCCCTCTAAAGTTTCCGCCCGGGGGCGTGCCCCTGTTTTGCTCTCCCCTAGATCCGGGCCTTCGTGGGTCGTTGAAAGTGCCGGGTCCTAGAGGGCCCGCGGCGCCCCCTTGGACCCGGGCGCCGGGTCCTATGGGGCGCCGAGGACCCCTAGGACCCGGTGCCCGTATGCACCTCACACCCTGCACTTAAGGTAGAGCCGCCCCTGAGAATCCTTCGCTTGCTCGGGATTCAACATCAGCAAAAATCAGCTTTGCTCTCTTACAGAGCCAAGAAATAGAAAAAGTAGAAAGCAGCTTGAGTAAAAGATAGCCAAGTCGCACAGAGTTTGGAAGTCATCATCCTGTCGAAGCCTATCCATTCATTCTTTTCCCCTATTTTTTTCTCTTTCACTTGCCTCTTCTCATGAACAGGTTTACGGTGTACAACTAATAAACCCGTGCGATGGCAGGACGGGTCAGCTAGTGTTATAATAACTTCGTATCAATATATAGGAAAGCTGTGCCAGCATCTTGGCCATGTTGCCTAGCGGCTAGGTGAATCAGGTTTTGTTTAAGTACATGAGTTTTGGTAGTAGTACCTATGATTTGTATACTATTTTAAATAATATATATAGTATTATAATTTAAATACGTATGGGTTCTGTTTTAGATTCATGTTGAGTATCGAGTATTCTGAGAACATGGAGCTAAATAGGAATTTTTATCGCGGTCGATATTTTTTTATAGATATAGGATTTGATAATTATTATGCCATTATGATATCGAATGTAATATCGAACACGATATTATATTCGTAAAAGTATAATATCGAGTTCGATATTAAGTCGAACTTCTCGAGAAAAACAATTATAATGACCGGGGTATTATAATTTTTAACATAACTATTATATAAGTGGGGCCCAAGAGGAAAAAAACCCATTAGGCCCTATGGGGCCGAAAACGTGGGGTCAACAGGAATAACCCTGTAAAAGTTCCGCCCGGGTTTCGCTACCCAAGGCGTTATCCGCGTGTGTGTGAACAGGCGGAATAACGCGTACCCACTCGGATAACGCTACCGCGGGCGGTAGAGGATACCGCCTTGGTGTGTGCACTCCTTAATACAGAATACGTTTCATGTTCGACTGCTGTAATAAACGTGCTTGCTATGGGTCCTGTCAGCGTCTTAAGTTGCTGTTTGATGCCATTTTCTTTGAACACATTGACGCAAAACGCGAATTACCAAAAAATCCAAATATTTTTCACATTTTATTATTTTTATTTCATTTTATTTCATATTTCTTAATCTATCACTAACCTTTTGGGTCTAAATGCCCCTTCAATTGATCGGCCTTGGCTTGCAGTTTCGTTTGCATCGTTTCAGCTCCCTCCTTCATTTTCGCCAATATTCCTAGAAATAACAACCTTGTCACTATGTATGTTTCTACCATTTTCATTTTTATTTTCGATTTGACAGCCTCCGTGGTGTGGTGGTTGAGCAGGTCGGCTCATAACCCGGAGGCGGCGGGTTCGATTCCCGCAACATTACAAGACACAGAAAAAACACTTGTTCTGTGTCTGGATGTAGGGAGCATGGTCCTTGTAGTTCCTGGGTCCCTAGATACAGGGGATCCTAGTTAGGGTCCAGGATCTATGTGTGTGATCGTTGGGCATTTTTTATCAATTTTTTCGTTTGACCACAATATCAACTGATGGAAAGCGACGATGTGGTCAAAAATTAAGCACGCTCGTCTAGTCATCATCATCAGCCAAAAACGTCCACTGCATAGAACATAGGCCTCCCAAATAAAATGCCACCATGAATGACTTAACTATGTAATAAGAAACATTAGTACAAAAATGTATCTTTAAATACCAACCATGTTTGTCCTTCTCTTTCAAAATGCGTTCCATATCTCCTGCCTTGTCTTTCACGCGACCAAAGAAATCTATCCATTGGTAAGCGTGCATAAAGAAGGAAAGAAGTCATAATTATCACACATCTTGACTGACCTGATAGCTCAGTTGGTGGTACTATAGGCTGTAAGTTCAATTCCTACCCAGGACAAACATTTGTGTGATGAAGATGTTTGTTCTATGTCTTGTTATATTGTATTCTATGTATGTATTTACAAACAAAAAGTATCTAAGTATTGTATCAGTTATCTGGTTCCCATAGTACAAGCTACGCTTAGTTTGGGGCTAGATGACACTGTGTGAAATGTCCGCAAAAAAATAGTTCGTAGATTTAACCGCAAAAACTTGTAAACCATGAAGAATAATGATGATGATGATGGTGATAATGATAATGATAGTGATGATGATGATGGTGATGATGATAATGATAAGTAGATGCTCACCAGAGATCCGTTTAGTAGCGTCAGGGCTGGCAGACTGCGTTAGTGCTGCCACCTTCATGTACTCGCTCGTTATCAACCCTGCAGCCTGGAGGAAAATATACATTTATACCGGGTGTAATTGTAGAAGTATGCATAAATTAATAATTTATCTCAATAAATAACCAGTCGTGAAAACAAAAATTACATATCTCAAATTTAAAAGCATTTTAAAATACAGGAATAGAAAGAGACAGTTCAAACGTGCAGTGACGTCAGTTCTTGCTCCTTCATAGTACCTCATTACTAAGCTGTGGTAGCTTTACATACAATCTCTTTGGCATGTGACGTCACGAGTCACTAGTAACTGTGGGGAAGCTTTACCCCAAAACTTTTCTATTTTGTGCTATTACTCCGTGATTTGATACCGAACTTACTTATTTTTTCAATTATTGCTTTCATTTTGAACCTACTTTATGACAATAATATTGACTTGTTAACTTTTAATAGCAGGCAACTAGCCTATTCAATAACATCCTTTGAAACTAGGCACTAACTTGTGACACCGGTCTTGTGTGGACCAATATGTGAAATGTAACGCATCGATTTGGTATCGATAATAACTCCAAAAATGGGATAATTTCGTAGCTCTAAAACCATAAAAAATAAAGAGTGTATAAAAACAGGGCGGTTATTCTGTATCAATTCCTTACTTCAAAACTACGCGAATTCCTTGTCTTACATAAGAAATCTGCAAAAGTCTATTCTCTATGAAACGAAAACAAAACCGCGCGAAATGAATTTGTAATTGGCGCGATTTGAACTGTCAAAAATCATATGTTTTACCGAGACGCGTTTCGAAACATCAACACATCAAAGGATATGACCACTTATGTCACTATATATTATTCAAAATAAAGTTAACTTTAATGTAAAGTGAAGGTGTATCTAACGCTGTGACACGATTTGAACAATACACGTTAACGACGTGGTTTCGAATCGTGTGGAATCTATGTTTCCATAGAGAATAACCGCCCTGGCCGACAATAGTCATTTTTTGTGCCAGTTCGTGTTAAATGTGCTTCTGGAAAAAAACTGTTGATAGAATCACCTCTAAGCTGGCAGGGCTCATGCAGGAGTACTCTTCACTCAGAAGCTCAACGATCAGGCCTTCGATGTCGAAGAACAGGATATGGCTTTCCGGGTCTATGGGTAAGAGAACAATATCAGTTTTAACCTTAATAAAATAAGTCATAATCAGGGAGGCCAATGTTCGATCCATTGGGTCTGTCTCCTACATCTATCTGCTCCCCGCAGTGTGACGGTCATCAGTCTATCTAGTGGGAAACCGTAAGAGTCCGAAAAAAAACAAGCACTGGTTGTTGCTGATACATTACTAAACATGAAGTTCCTAGAACACTGTCTTTTCCACAATCCTACTGTTAAACCCCAACTTAACTGCAAGGTCGTCTAGTTTATATTCTATAGCCCCCAGCCTTCAACTACAAACCTCCAGTCCAACCCCTCAGTAAAGTTCCGCATCACTGAACCTCAATGTACAATCCCCCAATAAATCATAAATCCCTAATCTCCAAATAAAGTCCCCCTGTAAATTTACAGTCCCCTTGTCCCGGAGGTCCCCCCAAAACTTCTTCCCGGTAGCTCAGAAAGGGAGGACACTCACGGGAATACGTAGGTACTAGTGAGAATTCCGGAACGATTGAAATAAAATTGTAAATCTCGGTGAACTAGATTTATTGTATCGTGTAACAATAATTTAAGATGGTTATGGTCCAAAATGCTGAAAAATAAGATCACAACTTGTTCCCAATTGAACTTTTACAGAACAACTAGTAGTTAATATAACTTGAGGTACTAATAGCACTTTAAACTGTGAGTAACAGATATCTTATAAAAATTGGTTAAGCACAAACGAGGACTGTCCGCCTCGGCGGTTGAACGACGAATCCCCAAAATGTATGGAAAATGAAAAAGAATGCGACTAATGTTCTCATTTAGAATTTAAATCTAGATTATGTGAGGCCAATATTTGATGCGAAAACTAAGAAAGCAGGTGAATAGCTGAAATGATGATGAAGGAGGATGACATCGTCACACCCTAGTCCGCCAATACAATCCTCCAACCTTTATGTACAGCCCCAAAAACCCCTTAGTAAGTCACACAGCGTCTAACCTCTATTGGCAGTCCCCCAGCCCTAAAACATTCCCATAGCACCCTACCTCCATTTAAATTCCCCCCAGCCCCCAAATACGGTTCCCTACCCCCACAACTCACCAGCCTGGTTGGCGCGGAACCCTTGCGCAGTGAGCGGCGCCCGTCTCGGCCGCGAGGGTTCCGCCAGAGGACCAAGACTGCCGCCACCACCAGTGGACTGCAACGCCGCTAAACCACGGGCTGTCGCCGCACGCATTGCTGACACGTTGCGATGCCGAAGACCCCTGAGGATGTCTTTGATTACGGCTCGTACATTATAGGATTCTATATCTAGCTAGGGCGTTGCGAATGAGCATCTCATGGGCATACATGTTAAATCTTTAGTTTGACAACATCGTCACTTACCATCAGGTCTCCTTCTTCTTCTCGTATAGGTAATTCATAGCAGCAAATGTATGGATAATTAGTATAATAGGTAGACAATAAATAAAAAAAAATGTTGTATGAGAGCCCCCTTAAATATTCATACAATAAATATCTTTCTGCTTTTGAGTATTTGTTGTTATCGCGGCAACAGATATATGTACATCTGTTAAAATTTCAACTTTCTATCTAAAGATAGATAGATAGAAAATGCTTTATTGCACAAGAGTAAATCAAGTACATAGGCGAACTTTGTGTAGCGTGGAACGAGTTGTAATGCTGGTTGAAAAGTAATAAGAAAAAAAATTACCCAAATAAAATAATCATTAGAAGTAGCAATAGATAATAATATGAGTTTAGATAGATAAGATTTTAAACAAATAATACATATTAATATCTTACATATTTTATATTAAACTTATTGCAAATTAGAATAAAATACTTATTTAATAAACAAGGACCTACTCATTTAATAACTATTTTAAGTGCTCAATTTTTCCGACTGTTTTGAATGAATATGAAGTGTTGATATAATTTGGATTGGGTGGAACTATCACAGTTCATGAGATACAGTCTGGTGACAGACGGACAGACATACGAAAAGCGGCGCCATAGTAATAGGGTTCGCTTTACCCTTTGGGTACGGAATCCTAAAAACATACAACCAACACAAATATGGAACCTCCTCTTTTTCAAAACAATTGAAATACACTATATTGAATGAATGAATGAGCGAATGAAACAAATTATCAAGCCCCTACCTGAAGAAATGCACAGCCGGGTTGGCCAAGCCTTGAGAGTCACTGGACACAGACCCTCCCAGATCGTCTGCTACCGTTTCATCACACGCCGCTAACACTTCTTCAGCGATCATTCCTATCAAAATAATAGTAAAAGAACATTATATTCATCATCAACAGCCTGAAGACTGCTGAACCTCTAGGCCTCTCGAGAGAGCGCCACTTTGACCGGCTGCTCGCCTCCTGCATCCACCGGTATTCACCAGATCGTCGGTCCACGTAGTGGGGTCCAGACTAAGATTATAAAGCCCGTCGATAGCTCGTGAACATAATTCCTCCTACAAACACGACTCACTTCTAGCAGGGGGCGAAGTAACAAAACGAGACAAAGTCATACGAAATTACAAAGAACAGAGCAGGATGGAACAAAACAAGACACATTGGGTGTCCCGTTTCCTCTCATAGGATTAGCGGTTGAAATACAACACTAATTTTCGTATGAGGGGAAATTGTATCATTGGTCAACTAGGTTTATAGTCAATGTGGTCTTACCATGTAAAACCCTGTCTAAATGCGCCGTTTCCATTTGCCACACATAAACAGTTCCATCGCTGCAACCGACCGCCATGAAGTCATCCGCCGGCCGCCATTTTATGGTCACCACCGGAAATAGGTGGCGAGACGCGAGAGTTACGCACTTCCGTTCTGTTAGACCTAAAAAATTGGGTGTAGGTGAATAGTCCACTCTACAGCGATTTTTTTTTTTAGATTTTGCTTTTGGTCCTAGTTATCAAAGAGCCTGGATCCTCTATTTGACTAAAAATTTCAACTTTTCTGTAACTCAATAACAATATTATAAAGAGGAAAGATCTAAAGATCTGTACCCCTAGTACGGGTTTTCCAATACGTGAATTCGCGCGAATCCATTTAAAATTTGTACTGCCATTTTTAGTTCATCAACGTGTCCGCTAGGGGCGCTGCAGAGAAATGTATGGGAGAAAAAGGAGAAAACTTAAACGAATCAAGTTTTAGTAAACTATCGAAACTCGTACTAGGAGTACTGATTGTTTGTTTGCATTGAATAGGCTTCGAAACTACTGAACTGATTTGAAAAATTCTTTCACTGTTGGGAAGCTGCACTATCCTCGGGTGACATAGGCTAAAATTATATTTTCAAAAAATTAGGTATCCTTACTAAAACTGCAATAATGTAACCCAAGGTGTACAAGGTGTAAGTAACAGGGCTATGGCGTAAAACTAATTAACCCGTGCGAAGCCGGGGCGGTTCAGCCAGTATACTATAACGTAGGTCTGATCATCACCGGCTCTTGGTCTATAAGCGACAACGCGGTTGACGTTAGAGCATACTTGCCTAGAAGATACCGGTTCACTCTAGCCTTTAAAACTCCCAGATTATATTTTTAAGGAAACAATAAATTAGACTTTGTCCAATATTTGATTTATTTGATTTAAAAAGAAGTTAGCGTTACTTACTCAACAATGTGACGCTGTGATCGGAAGCAACTGAACAGATACATTTCTGTATTCTTGGCTGAAAATTAATAAATATATTTAAGTATATAATATCAAGGTAAGTATTTTAACAGGTTAGGAAAGTACATTCGTATAATTATGCGTAAAAATTTAAAAACAAATCTCATACGATCACGCTCTTGTAGCATTATTTTACTAGGTGGTAGAACTTTTCTGGCAAGTTCGTCTAGGTAGGTACCACCGCTCTGCCAGTTATTCTGCCGCCTAGCAGTAGTGTGCAAGCACTACTGTGTTCCGGTTTGAAGGGCATTGTAGCTAGTGCAATTACTGGGCAAATGAGACTTTACAAACTGATCACACAGTGTAGTAATCTGATTACTAGACTGTGTGATGTCTCAGGATGACGTGCGCAGTGCAGTGTCACACAAAACTTTATTATTTTAAAGTTCCGAGTGACACTGCAACTGTTACGGGCGGCCGTGTCGCTTAACATCAGGTGAACGACTAGTTCGTCACGTCATTCATTCTCATAAAAAAACTATGACAAGGTGCTAATTAAGCATTTTCACAATTTTTTTAGTCACACATTTTGTCTACTTTGATCATTTTAATATTGTATTATATTGTACTGTACTGTACTAAAAGTACTGCACTGTACTGTACTGTACTGCATTGCATTGCATTGCATTGTATTGTATTGCATTGCATTTTATTGTATTGTATTGTACCGTATTTCATTGCATTGCATTGCATTACGTTGCATTGCACTGCATTGTATTGAACAATGCAAGAACCTAAACAATACTCACGGTGCAGTTATGTGGCGGTACGATCAGCTGCGTGATTTCCCCTGCGTGTACGCAGAAACGGTGCAGCAGTACTCCACTGAACAAGTCCCACAGACACACGGCGAAATCTATCCCACCAGATACTAGGTGCGATTTGTCGTATCTGTGAAACGAATATACAGAATGTAATTTAATTCATTAGCATTAATTGAGCCCATGATCGAACATCATTTATAGATGATTATCAAAGAGTAAATTTTTATTGAAAATTAAGAAGATTGCCGCGTTGCTTAACGCGGTTGGCACGGATGATTTTGATACATTTAAACGTTTTTATACCTTGTATGTACTTATTAAAAACAGTACTCCATTATTCCAATTAAATTTTGTATTGTAGCATTGGATTAAGTAAGTTATTCCATTTTTGGAGTTATTATGATTACCAACCTAACCTAACCATACCAATGTGTTAGAATTCAAAAAGTTTCGTCCACACGTGACCGGTATCAGGAGTAGGTACCTAGTTTCAAAGGATGCTAATGAATTCAATTACACCCTATATTATTTTAGATCTTTTTATTCAACCGTTTTAGAAGAAGATTTTCACGAGATTAAAACTTCAGAGTAGTGTCAATGGGGTTTTACAATTGTACCAAATCGTATATGTCAGTTACTAGGTGGTAGGACTGTTCTGTAAAGTTTGTAAGTAGGTACCAACATTTTGACAGTTATTCTGCCGCCAAGCACTACTGTGTTCCGGTTTGAAGGGCATTGTAGCTAGTGAAATTACTAGGCATATGAAACTTTATGATCAGCATATCAACAGCCAGAAGACGTCCACTGCTGAACACAGGCCTCTTCTATAGAAAGCCACTTTGGACGTTTATCATAGGGTATGCCATAATCAGCACGCTTGGCAGGCGGGTTGGTGATCGCAGATTTTAATGTACCGAAGAGAATTCTGCTGCCAATTCCCTGGATATTCCCTTAGCTATTACGGCTCAAAGTGATGCCCTGTGGGGGGCCTATGTTCAGCAGTGGATGTCTTTAAGATGATGATGATGATGATGATGATCAGTAACGAACCTGGGATGTACATGATGAGGGTACAGCAGACAGTTCACTCTGCCATTGTGGCCGAGCAGCAACTGATGTGGTGGCCAGTCTGAAAGATATAATTATTTAGCCATAGTTAGCTTCTCAGCACAGCTTATTTTATTTTTTATTTTATTAATGTTTAAGAGAAACAAACAGTACAATATTTAGCTTAATTAACTAATGTTTCTTACACTTAAACCAATAAAGTCTCTACATATTAATCAAACTTGAATGAAAAAAAACACCTATAGTAAGTACATACCTACCTACCACTAAATTTTAAATATCAGAAGTGATTTCAAATCGCTACGAAATTTAGTAAAACAAGAAAAAAAAATTTAATGAAAGGATCCTACTGATGAGATTTAAGTTCACAAACAAATTTAGATAAGGTTAACATGAATATATCCAAATCATTGAAATTCTCATTATATGACCGACAGGCGCGGTTTATAAAGGTATTGGAACAATATCTAGTGCTAGTTCTAGCTTGAACAAATAACAATCGTTTTCTAGCACTAAGTATGAGTTTATGAGTTTATGAGTTTCGAGGTTCTGCTAAGAGTTGCCTTCTTCGCGTTTAGAGGCTTTGCTTTGTCAAATCGATCATTTAATTACAAGAATACTAATGCAAACACAAATTTATATTTATTCAATTACACAACTAATATGGTCCATGTAGAAGTAAAAATGCGTGGGAAACTTGTAAAATAAGCGTTTATTACTATTTTAATTAATTAACAAAAATCAGCACTGCCGTTAGGTAAAAAGATGGTGGGAAGAAGGGGTTGCCATTGGCAGAATACAAAAATCTAACATCGCAGTGTTCCTACTTTTTAACTAATAATTTTATCTCACTAAATAATAATTAAATTTACTTATTTTAATACAAATTATTATATGTTTAGCATTGTACTAAGCAGTCCATCATATTATACAAATTAAAAATAAAATAAGTCTATAAAAAAAAGTGGTCACCATTTTTTTTTATGAGAATGAATGACGTGGCGAGCTTGACAATAATCCTGACCAGAATTTCAAAATGTCAATTCAACTAATTTAAATTACATTTTCAGGACTCATAATATAAGCTTATATGTATACACAATGACATAACAAATGTGAAAGTTTGTGTGTTAGTGGCCTCTTCTCACTGCAACGACTCACCTGATTTCAACGACTTTTCGAATGGAGATAGCTTTCACGGTGAGTTAACATATAATAGGATACATTTTATTCGCGAGTGAAACCAAAGAGCACAGATAAACCAACATTACTTTGCCATGTGATGCGCTGTTTTGCACTAAGATGCGTTGTTTAGCATTGATATGCGTTGTTTTTCATTGAATTGCATTGTTTTGCATTAAAATGCGTTGTATTACATTGAATTGCATTGTGTTACAATAAATTGCATTGTTTTGAAATGAAATGCGTTTGTTACGTTGCCGCGTGACGTCAGTCCACGGCTCATCGCGACTGGTGCCCTCCAGGCATGCGCCGACGTAGCAGACAGTGTCTTGTGTCATTTCACGTGTTTTGGAATGGCATAAGGTACTCCGGTCCCGGCCTTGGGGCCGGAAGCACCACTATAGATTTAGGACTAGTAAAATACGTACATCGTTTAATATTTGAAAGTCAAAATATAGATTAATTTACCATAGAAACCATATTAGTTTCTCTTCTGCATCCTCCACCTGCAGCCTCCGTAACTCGTTAACCTGCGTTGTTTTGCGTTGTATTATCATTTGTTAACTACAACTTACCATCCAACTGCTGATGTCTCCCATGCAACAGTTGCAGTTGCACTGTATGCGTTGCATTCACAATCACAATGGAGCCGTCCTCTCGACCAACGACCAAGCGGTTGGCGGCCAGGAGGTATATCGAGGCTGTTAGCTTTATGTCTGTAATTAAACATTACAGTGTGATTCAAACTCAATGGCGGCTGTAAAGTGCGCTGCGAAACTTCCGCACCTATGCCACAGATAGTATAATACCTACAATACAGATACAACGGAAACACGCGGCCTATTTTACGAATTATTTTATTTCTGCATTTATAACGCAAGATTAGCAAGCGACATCTATTGCGTGTTGGCGGAGTATTGGGCCAAATGAATACACTGGACACTAACTAGCAACGCTCACGACACGATTACTACATTTTTAACGTTCGTGCTATTTTTGTTTGTGATGAGACCCCATGCCAGTAGTATTTAAAATCGAAAGATCAATTTTATTTCTAGTACCATTTTATAAAATGACTTCATCATCATCAGCCTGAAGACGGCTACTGGTGAACATAGGCCTCCTCCAGGGAGCACCACTTTGACCAGCTACTTGCCTCAGCTCCCCGCGATTTTCACCAGATCGTCGGTCCACCTAGTGGGGGGCCTACGCTGCTTCCGGTTCGTGGTCGCCACTCGAGAACCTTTCTTCCCCATCGGTTCTCAGTTCTACGAGAAATGTGGCCTGCCATTTCAACTCTCTAATTCTAAGAGGTGTAAACAATAAAATGTTTGTTGTTTGGTTGTTTTAAAATTTGTTTATTTATTTATCTTACCAGGTTCATCCGGATGGCACAACTGATCCAATATCCCAACTGGACTGGGATTCATCTCCGCCCACGCCATGTCCAAACTCGTCATAACTATTGGCGCGTGAGCTGCAACAAAATTATTAGTGTCACTGCTATCATCATCATCATCATCATCATCGACATCACCATCATCATCATCATCATTATCATCATCATCATCATCGCCATCGTCATTCGCTGACCCTTAACCCCTTTTAAATTGAGTTGGTCAGGTACAAATTTGAACTTTCACTCATTTCTGTCAGACATCATCTCAATATTTTCTTCCTTATTACATATATCATGTTCCCCACAGTCAAACTAGTTAATTAGTGTCACAACTTGTGAAACAACACTATACACAACATGACTAGCTAAACAACACAACTTATTCCCAGAATAACTCACAGAATAACACTACTTTCGAGGCACTTGACTACTTTTTTATAACACGGACAGAAAAAAGCTGACGGTCCACCTGATGTTAAACAGTTACCATCTATATAGACTAACAAAACAACATTAACTCCACATGACTAGCAAAACAACACTCTTACCCCCGTATTCCAAAACGTTTCTCCAAAAATCCTTCACTTAATTTCTACTTAACTTTGAGGGAAACTCAAAATACATCGCAACGTACCTTGAGTTGACAGTTGCTTCGCTTCTCTCGTTTGAGAAAAATTGACGCAGTAATGTCAAGTTGATTATTTATTGTCCACTAAATATACCAAATCACAAATGAGGTTAATTCGAGGTTGAGTCGAGTGGAGTAATCTCGAGGTAACGTCTTAGAATATGGGGGTTACACTACACACCAAGACTAACAAACCAAGATGACTTACAAGACATTTGACTAACAAAACAACACTATTTACACACTACGTGACTAGCTAATCAACGATACTTACAAGGCATCTGACTAGCTATAGGCGTGGCTGCGTCATCAACGTTCCAAAGTGACACTACACCCGCGGAGTCACCGCGCAGCAACAGCCGACGTTGCTTCCCGCCGTATGACGTCACTATGAACCGAATCGACGGCGGGCATGACAGCAACTGGGGAAGGAAGTAGATAATAAAATAAAAATAAATAAATACAATATTCTTTTTTAAACACCATTAAATTTTAATAACAAAATAGGTACAAATAACTTGAAAATTGGAAGCCATGGGAAGGTACAATATAGCTCTGCGAATTGTTTTTCTTTTATTGGAATGAATTACGTAACGAGTTAGTCGTTCACCTGCAGGGTTATTCGCTATGACACATGAGATTCCTTGCCAATAACGCGTGACGTATAACATGCTGCAAACGTAAACGCGGGCTTTAACGCGCCACGACATGCAATTAACATGGAACCAAAAAATTGTATTCTGTATGCCACGCGTTAGATTGTTTATGCCCAGTGTTTTCTGTTTTTTGACGTGTGTGTAACGTGTGCTGTCGTGTTTGTCAAATTTGACAACGGCATACAGAATAGCATTTTAAACTCAAAACCATTCCACGAAGATATCGTAACGCGCCGCGTTACGTGCTTGAATGGTCATACGGAATAAGGGCCCTGATGTTAAGCGACACGGCCGCCCATATCAGTTGCAGTGTCACTCGTAACTTTAAAATGATTAAGTGCATCAATTAATCAATCAAATATTTGTTTGATTGATTGATTAATGCACTGAATTATATTTGATTGATGGAATGATGCACTTAATTATTTTAAAGTTACGTTACGTTAGTTGCGTTAAGTTACTAATCAATCAATCAATCAATCAAATAAGTATTTGATTGATTGATTGATTAGTATTAGATGTCCGTGGATTAGCCTCAGTTTGTTGTTCGACAAACTTGAGAAATACCTAATATATATAAGAAATTAATATTTTTTGTACGACCTCCTTAGAGAATAATCACGAAATGGATTTCGAAGTTTGGTAAACTGCAAAAATGAAAAGTTGTCATTTAATGTTTTATCATTTTCAAAAACGCACCTTATTATCAGGATGGGCCAACACACTGAACAGCATTGGGCTGTCATGGTCCACGGTGGGTCCATGGAACCCTTTATGGTCCGGCACAGAGCTGAAATTCGTGGTCCACTAATACACACTGTTAAGACACTAAAAACAACTGGAAATTGACACCATATTGATTAAAATAACGATTTTAACTCAACATTTTTCTATAATACATCAACAGCCGGAACACGTCTACTGCTGAACATAGGCCTCCGCTATAAAAGGCCACTTTGGACGCTTATCAAAAGGGTTTGCCGTAACCACCACGCATGGCATGCGGCTTGGTGATCGCAGATCATAATCTTCTTCTTCTCGTGTAGACAATTGGTCAGCCCTGGTGTCAGAATGTTTAGGCCGCCTGAAGGCTTCTGACTTGGCTTAACGACTATTGTCTTACGACAACCGCCGGGACCGACGGCTTAACGTGCCCTCCGAAGCACGGTAGCGCTCAGTTCTAAATACCACTTTTTGCTGTAGCGGTCACCCATCATAGTAGTGACCGCAGCGAACGTTGCTTAACTTTACCGATCGGTTAGGAACGGCTAGTCGTGCTTCGCTATGAGCGCTACGCAGATTTTAATGTACCGAGGAGCATGCTGCTCCCATTCCCTGGATATTCCCTTAGCCGGCTCTTACGGCACCCACGGGAAGAGATGGGGTGATCCTATCCTTGCACCGGGACCACACGCCGTAGTTACAAGTTGTAAGACACTGGATTAAAGACACTATGAAAATATTTGCCTAAGTTGTTATGGGAGAGCCGATGGATGCCGGAGGCGAGCAGCTATTCAAAGTGGCGCTCTCTGAGGGAGGCCTATGTTCAGCAGTGGACGTTTTCAGGCTGATGATAGCGTATAATTAATATGGTATCAATTTCTGTCGTTACAAAAACACACAAAACATAATTGCATATAAATATAGCTAATAAATTTCCAGCACTATTCTGGTAGTGTAGTGTTATTTATAATTTATAAAATGTTATTTAATTATTATTGCCAACAAAAATTATATAAAAATGGGTACAATGGGTGTGCTGAGGCAAATAAAAACAATTCTATAGAAATGTTATTAATGAAATGATTTGTTTAATAAAATACATCAAAGTTCGTCTAAAAAATAATCAATTTAAAAATACGTATTAATGATAAGATGTTAATTTGATGATAAACTATAAAATGTTAATTTAATGATAAATGATAAAATGTTAATTAAATGATTGTGAAATTTTTTAAATATTTATAGCTATTATATTATGGGCATACGTCTAAATTCCACTCTCCCCTACAGCCATATTTACAACATGGCCTTTTAGGAAGGATTATATTATTGATTACTGGCCGATGGTGTTTTTTTAACTAAATGATTAAAATAATCTAAACTAATTGTTTCAACCGACTTCCAAAAATACGAGTCTCCTTAAGAATGTTGGCCTCCATTTTTTTAAGTTAAGTAACTATAATCTTGACACTGGCTGAATACGCAAATCGCATGGAGCCAAACATTAAAAGTTATAACCAAATTAACCCATAACAATTTTATACGCAAATCAAGTTAAGGTATAGTTAATTTTTTGTAATGTATATTCTTGCCACTTCTAAATACGCAAATCGCGTTAAGCCAAGTTTAAAAAATATTACAAACTTGACCAATATAATCTTGACACTGGATTAATACGTATATAGCGTAGGGCCAAATAAAAATTTGAAACCGATAATAATCATGACACCGCAGGATAAATACGCAAATCGCGTAGAGCCAAACATAAAAAAATTTAAGAAATTGGAAGCCGGTTTTTTAATAATGGCTTATACATATAACCAAGCATACCGAAGTGCAAGCAAACCAATATAACGCACACTAGCTAATGATTAAACAGACAAACAGTGCTGACCTACTGATAGCCCGTCCGCGCAGTTTGCTATAAAGGAAAATGTACTTATGTTATTGTGTTATGGATTAGCTTTAAATGTCATCCACAAACTGTGTTGAACTTGTTTTTTTAATTACTTCCATCACAGACAATATGATAGCTACAGTACAGATACCTCATCCCATACAACGGAATAACGCGGACTATTTTACGAATCATTTTATTTCTGCATAACGCAAGATTAGCAAGCGACATCTGCGTGTTGGCGAAGTATTGGGCTAAATGAATACTCTGGACTCGTAACTAGTAACATAGACATGATCACAAATTTTTTTTCATGTTAGGGCTATTTTTCGTTTGTACCTAATGAGACCCTGTGATTACCGTAGTTATAAATATTATACAGGGAGGTTATTCGCTATGACACATGAGATTCCTTGCCAATAACGCGTGTAACATGTAACATGCTCCAAACGTAAACGCGGGCTTTAACGCGCCACGACATGGAATTAACATGGAATCAAAAAATTGCATTCTGTATGCCACGCGTTGTTCCTGTACTCCATTTACGTGAACGTGAATAAAATTTAATTTAATTTCATTTCCTCTTCCAGATTGTTCTTCTTCTTCTTCTTCTTTAATGGCTTTCTATCGCTTTTTTGCAATAATTCTGCCAATGTCAAGTGAGTAAAATTTGTACGGTTATGTCAAGTCAAAGTCATATTTTGTCAATCAAAACGCCAACAGTAAAATGGTGGATATTCTACTGAAGGCTATAAAAACGGCCGTTGAAGCAAAACGAAAATGCTCACAGCACGAAGTGTTCACAGCAAATCACGACTAGCCGTTCGTAACCGATCGATAAAGTTACGCAATTTTCGCTGTTGTCACTACTTTGATGGGCGCTAAAAAGTGGCATTTACAACTGAGCGCTGCCGTGTTACGGAGGTCGCGTTAAGCCGTCGGTACCGGCTGCTGTCGTAAGACAATATTCATTAAGTCATGTCAGAAGCCTTTGGGCGACCTAAAAATTCTGACACCACGGCTGACCACATGCGTAGCCGAGATGAAGAAAACAGGAACAAACTGAATTGAAAAATTATAAATTGAATTGAATTGAGAAACCGGGGGTAAATAAAGATTCTAGCTGAAAGCCATAGGAAAAACAATCAGCGCCTTTGTTTCGTCTATGTGGTTTTCTTGGCAGCCATTAACACAAAGTAGGCTTCATACTTTGATTATCATTTGGCCTCACTTTCTTTTTTAACAATAACTTGAGAAATACTGCTTTTAAAAATCCTGATATTTTTTAAATGAGCTCTTTAAAGGATACCTCGAAATCGCTTTCTTTCGATACCTTATCAAAAAAAATTTTTTGTTGTTCAACACAGTTTATGGGCAAAAAACAACTAACACATAGGCATTGTAGTGCTTAGATGGGCAGCTAATGATAAACCAATTCCCCATAAATGACCATGCCATTGTTATTTGTGTGTTTATTCATGTTTTTTTTACTTGTACTGTCAACTTCAAAAAAGTCTAATTACTATCTTTATTCTTAAACGCTAAATCACGTAACGAAACGATAAAATGAAAGAATAATAAGTTGAATTCAATTTATTACTGAAGATTACTGTCGTTGACTGTACCAGTTTAAAGGCCTATACAAACCAGCGCGTTGTTTGCCACCGCTAAGCGTAGCGGTAAATATCCGCTGGGTGTTTTATATGCTAAAGTGACTTCATACAAAATACCCGGCGGCGTCCCGTGCGGTATTTAGCGCTACCCATAGCGGTAGCGAATAACGCGCCGGTTTGAATAGGCATAAAAATCATTATATGATAAATTTTTTCACGTTTTAGATTGCGAAATAGAAAGTATATATTTTAAAAATCATCCATATAAGAATTTAATACACAATATATTATAGTATTCAAACCCATGCAAATCTAGCTTATTTATTTTAGCCAACCCAAGTAAAATACAAAAAGAACTTTATCCCGTTCAATAAATTTTAATACTGGCAATTCTTACGAAAAAGAAAAATCGATTCAATGTAGCACTCAGAGCTTTGCTTAGTTTGGGGCTAGATGGCGCTGTGTGAAATGTCCACACATTTATTAATTTCAGAAACAAAAAGTATTGCAGTCTCTTTCTGGCATGCTAAAATGAAAAGGAGTGTGATAACTGGCTGAATGCTACATTGAGTCGACAATTCTGTATATCAAACATAGCACCGATTTTATATACCCACCCACTATTCTTCTATCTCACGTAATATACGTCTCGCTTACACCCCAGAATTAATAATTCAACAACAATTTACAATGTCAACATTTTTTTTTAATACATCTACAAAACAAAAAATCTATCTTAGACCTTTTTTATTTATTAATCTTGTAACTACGTTTCCTTGTTAGTAAGCGGAAAGTAGTCTACGCTCGCTATCTAAAATTATTACTTACTTGGCCGGCAGTCTATAGAGATATCCTTTGCCTTCCGTAGACCAGACCAGCACTCTATCTGGCGCGAGGAAGTCCCCTGACATCCACCTTTCTCCAGATGGGGCTTGGATAGAGCAGAGGACGGAGAAGTCACCTGGAAGAAGCCATCAAGGCAAGTCGGAAGTCTTAGAAATCTTACAGGCTACACTGCATGCTAAGTTAGCTTAACATTCATTAACGTCTATCAGCTGTATCTTATGAACCGTGATAGTTAGACAGGTGAAATTTTCACAGATGATGTATTTCTGTTGCCGCTATAACAACAAATACAAAAAAACTGAATAAAATAAATATTTAAGGGGGCTCCCATACAACAAATAGCTAAGCAGTCACTGGCCACTTAACTTAACACTAAACGAAAAATAATAACACGTGAGATTGGTCAAACCAAATCTCACGACATCTCACTAAGTGGCCAGGAGGTCGAAAATAACTAAAACTACCTCAAGCCCTAACCACTGGCCTAAAAAAAAACCCATGAGTTTACTCGTTAATCCGATAAATAAACTAGGTGAAACTCACCCGCGTCATATATTTGACAGTACTTAGCGCAGACAATCAGGACAGTTCTCTGATTGTAAGCGCAGCAGTTAAGCGATAGAGCATTCAGGCATCGGATCTGCTTCGATTCGTTCTCGTATATAGGTTCCGACTGCTTATTCTCATGACCAAGAAGAGACCAAACCTGAAATTTGAAATTTGAACTATACTATGTTGTTTAAGCTAGCTTCTAAATCGTAGTGATGGATCTGGATCAGCTCTTTGTTGTTCAAAGGATCAGATCTATATTAAAAAATATTAAATAAATAAAAATAGCTAGAAAACGTTAAATGAAATGTAAATTGACATACTAAGAGGACCATCCCGTATTAAAAAAATTATCGCCGTCGTTCTGCCTAGACAATATACTGTTACTTACTCTCACCAATTGTGGCAACACACATGCTGACAACTAAAACTGCCGTACTACAAATATAAGCCTCGTCGAGTTTTGGCGGGAACGCTGAAAAGTTCACGTCGTTGCATTGTATTATTTTTCAAAACTTGCTTTTTCCAGTATTAATGTTTAAAATTGGTGGCGTTTTACGCATTAAGTGCTGAATTACGACCATAAGTGAGGGCAAGTGATATAATGCGGTGTAACGTGATTTTTCGTGTTGCTTCCAAAACTCCATAGAAGCTTCTAGTAAAGTTGCCACCACTTTACTGGAGCATGACTTAGACTGGACTATGACTATGACTAGGAAATGACTTTGAGTGAAATATATTATAACACGATGAAAATATAATACTTGACAATGGAGCCAAAATATAAGAAAAAAAAATATATAATAATAATAAATATAATAAATAAGCCTCAAATTGTGATGGAAAATTCAAAGTACAAACTTTACTGGGACAGGACTATCATCACCGATAAAACTATACACTACGACATAACAGTATTAGATAAACAAAATAAATCCGTCTACCTAATACATATCGCCGTTGGTGACACAACTAACCTAAGTACAACTCACACTGATAACATTGCTAAATATACAGACCTCTCAATAGAATTAAAAACGCAGTTGCGAGTGAACACCACCAGAACGATACCTATAATAATCTCTGCTACAGGAATCATACCAAACAGTCTGCACACAGGCTTGAAAACCTTAGGAATTCCCCCAACAACTTACATTTTACTGCAAAAAGCTGTTATATTAAACACCTGTCGAATTGTACGCAAGTTTTTAAGTACCTAAATGCTGAACTGACTTCGAATTATAGCTCATAAGTAGTACATAAAAAATAAGTATCTAAATTCTGAACTAACTTTAAATTTTAGTTTGTAAGTATAATAAAAAAATAAAAATTAAAAAAGAAACAATAAAAATTAACAAAAACAAATAAAACACTATACAATACTAACTTTGACTGTTCCAGTGATGGATATGGCAAGGACAACGTCATCCTTTCGCGAAGACGGGCGGAGGACCTGTAGAAAACACAATAATCAATTGACATACTATGACCAAATGAATGATAATTGTATCGATACGCGAAATGCGATGTGTTGACTCTGCTGCAACAAATTCTTGACTGTTTTTACACTAACAGAAACATTGACTTACGAGTTGAAATAACAAAAACTTTAGTTTTTAAAACGAGGACTGTTTTATCATCTGCTTTTCCATATCGGTAATACCGTTAAGCTGCTTATTGCAAAAGATTCAGTTTTGACCTTTACTTAACCCAAATCTGGTGCGGCAGGTATAAAAATTAATCGCGCTCGCTCCGCTCGCGTCTTTTGTGTTAATACGGCAAGATAGTATAATACGATAATGAGGTGATTTTTCAAAACAGCTGCGCTCGCGCCTTTTTAAACTAATATTTATTTGTTAGTCTGTAAAGTGGCATTAATTGCTAACGATAAAATTATTTTATAGTGTTGTAAAGTGATTTATCGCGCTCGCTTTGCTCGCACCATTGATTTGTCTGCTGTTACTCACGTGCAATGCGCTGATCCAATCCGGGTTGACCTTGGAACTGAGACAGAATAAGATCTCAAGCGAAAATGGATCCATGACTAGAATCTCGGCATAGTACCCATTGCAGAATAAACGTAGGTCTTCGCTGTTGCACATGTGGTAAGCCTGAAATAAATACAAGATTTACATTAAATTATGTTTTTACGAAGAAGGGGGCTAATGATAAGTACTTGGATAACTTTTTCAGTTATTTTCATTTAAAAACCAAACTCCAAAATCAATTTTGTCAAAATATGTATTGGACCCAATTAAATCCAATTAAATCTAATTCAATCAAATTGGTCCAATGGTCCACGCCTGATTTGAAACTTCTTATTAATTCATAACGGTTTCAAATAAGAAAAAATACAAATCAGTTAATATATTACAGAGTTCTGGAGGCAACAAATATGAAATACAAAAAATTGGTGCACCGCATCTTTTTATTAAGTAAGTTTTTAAGTCTCTTTTTTTTCATTGCATTATTCATGTCACATTTTATTTTATTTTGTTGTAGTTTCAATTTTAATTCTAATTTATTTTGATACTTATTTTATTTTATTTAATGGGTTATTCAATGGACCCAATAATGTCTGAAACAAATGAATATATAACCTCGCCTCCATAACTAACCTCGCCTCCATAACTAGCAACCTCGCCTCCATAACTAGCTATTGCACTACACCCGCTGTTAGTCATTTGCACACCACCCGCTTTTGCTGCAGCACAATAGCTTGGCTCTTGGAGCCGGTCCCAAGCCCGGATAAAGAGGGAGGGCACCTGGGGGGGTGTGGTGGCCGGCACATCGATGTCACGTTGATGTGCGGACCCCCACACCCCCTCCCGGCAGCCTGTGGCCGGCGTGTTGGTGAGGGGGGAGTTAGGTTTTTCTGACTTCCTCGACACCAACATGCGAAACAACGGGGGAAAGTAGCTTGGGCAACTGCTTTTGCTTTCGCTTCATGCCCACTAATCGCCTATGCTCCACAGATCCAAAATTATAAAATTATGATGAGTGCAAATAAGGAATCAGTTCTGCCATGCGTTCCGGCCAGCACCCGGCGCCCTCCGGTGTCCGGGGGGTGTGAAATTGGTTACCGAAGGCGACGGCGGGGTGGAACCCCAGGCCTCGTCGGCCGCTCCTGTTACTGGGAGGACGACGGAGAAGACGGCGGCTGCGGTGACTCCCACTCCTGGACCAGTGCAGAAGACCGGACCACGACACGTAGCGCGCCATGGCTACCGCAAGAGGGAGCAGAAGAGGCAGCGCGCAACATCAGGCGCTGTGGTGGGAGGTAACGGGCAGGGAACCGGGGAGCCGAATAGGCCGACCGGTTCCCTCCAAAGCTCACACCACGGCAAAAACCGAAGGAAGGAGCAGAAGGATCGCAGGAGGCGCGAAGTCGAGCTGGTAGAACAGTACTACCAGCAACAGCGGGAGGGCGTGATATGCATGCCGGGTATGTCGGCGCTCGCGCCCTCACTGGTGGCATGCATGTCCCGCGTCGACCCGCACGGCGAGCCCGTGGCTGGTGCGGTGCAGGTTCCGGCGCCGAAGGGCGGCATCACTATGATGGCGACTGGAGGACCGGAGGCTGCGGTGCAGGAGCCACGGCCGGCGCCTGCTGCGACTAGTGCTACTGCGACCAAAAAAGACCTCGTACTGAGGAAACACGCGGAATCTGAGGTCACGGCAGCACCGCGCACAGTCCGCCCCCCGACCGAACTGGAACCTGAACCACGCCCGTTAAAAGGCAAGGGGATGGGGAAGGGGAAGAAGGGGCGCGCAGTGACCGAGGGCGGCGCAGCCAAGACCACGGAGACCGTGGAAACCAATAACGCGGAGAAGGGGGAGGAGGCAACCCGAGGCGCGAAGCGGCAACGGAGTAGCGACCAGGTGTCACCGACTGGCTGCATAGCAGCGGATAAGAAGGTGCGCCTGGAGAGTGGGATCGCAACTGCTGCACTCGTGGTACAGGTTCCTCAGCCCCCACTATCCAGCGTGACCACACCAAATGATGGCGCGGGACCGTCGACGTATGCGGAGGCGGCCAGGGCTCACTATAAAGTGGTTGTCCTGGACCGTAGCCATATGCTGATGACTGAGCTCCGCGCCATACAAATTAGGAAAACCATTGAGGAAGCGGTCCTTGGCATTTTCCTGAACAACGGTGGCAGAGGGGACACCCGGTTGCCCCAGTTCATGAGCATGTCAAGGCTGTTTCGCGGTGGTGTCAGGTACACACCCCGAGACGACTACGCGCTCGCCTGGCTCACGACCACGGTGGAGCAACTGCCACCCCTGTGGGAGGGATGCGGAGGGTTCGTAGTCGTGCCGGAGAACAAAGTGCCCAGATACCACACGGGGGTAATATATATTCCGGACTTTGGCCGAGGTAGAGAAGAGCTGGCTAAACGTCCGGACATACTAAGAAACTTCCTGGTGGCCTTAAACCCGGGAGTCGGAGTGGAAAGGTGGCAGCTGTTCACTCACGAGGTACGGCCAATGGGAAGTACTTTTAATCACATTCTGGTGATGGGCATTCCACCAGAAGACCTGGAACTCTTACGGCGCGAAGACTTTCGCCTACATTACACCACGGCGAGGGTCTTTGTCAAGGTAAGAGGATACAAACCTGGTGGAGTGGTGGCGGCGGCTCCGGGTGGTAGGCGCGGGCACTGCACCTTGTGGTGCAGCCGTGCTGGCGACCCCCGAGGATGACGACGACGCTGCTCTCACCGAGGGAACGGGTTGGACGGCGGAGGAAGTGGATCGGCTGCTGCGGGTGGGTGACGATGGTGAGGGCGATATTGCTGGGGACATTATGGCCCTCAATATCTTTTCGCCAGCGTCGTCCATGGACGCGGAGCCGACCGTACCTTCGTCCGACCACCCCCAAAAATTATAGGTAGATGGTTTGTGCCGCACCACCTACACTAACCCCACATACAATTTTAAGGCACTCCACAACTATTTTTAAAAATGGATCCACACGACAAGAATAACCACACAAATTCTAACAATACGACCACTTCAAGGGTCGACACCACACACAGGCTAGACATCAGTAGTAAAATCGATATCATTCAAGCCAACATACAACACAGCGTCACAGGTTTCGCCGCCCTGCGAAGAACCCTGGAAGAGCAACCGAACACAATAGCACTGGTCCAGGAACCCTACCTAAGTCGTGGAAAGGTGAGTGGTTTCGACGCACTGCGGGGCAATGTTTTTGCCCCTGTCATGCAAAATAAAATTAGAACTTTTATTTATGTACCCAATCCATATAAAGCATCCCTTATGACACATTTGTGTAATGATGACTTGACTGTAATAAAACTGGAGACAGGCTTGCCGGGGAAGCTTGGTACAGTTGTCCTGGCTTCTGTGTATATGGACATCAGAACCGAGGCACCACCTCCAGCCCTAGAGGACCTAGTGCAATTTTGCACCAGAAATAATCTAGAATTCGTAGTGGGCGGCGACGCAAACGTCCACTGCACGGTCTGGGGGTGCCCAGACACAAATGATCAAGGCAAGGACATTCTTGATTTTATTCTAAGACACGATCTCGACCTGTTAAATAGAGGTTCGGAAGCAACGTTTGTAACGTCCTGGGCCAAGACGATAATCGACATAACCATAGCTACCAGTGGAGTTGCAGATATAATCACCGACTGGCGCGTGGCAACAGACGAAACGTCCTGTTCGGACCATAGAAGGATCAGATATAGCTTAAAGGTAGGCAAACATGAACCGCGTACCTATAGAAATCCGAAAAAGACTGACAAGTTACTCTTTGGTGAAACACTGGAGAAGGAACTGGCAGGAACACCGAAAATGGAAGCGGCCACAAAGCTGACTCCACAAGAAATAGAAGAGACAGTTAAATCTATAACAGGCTCTTTAAAGGTAAGCTATGAAAAGGCTTGCCCTCTTAAAACGGAGAAAAACAAGATACAGCACAAGAAAGACATGTGGTGGACCAAAGAACTCGGCAAACTGAGAAAAAAGGTCAGGCATCATTTCAATAGAGCCATGAACACCGATCAGGAGGTAGACTGGCAAGAATACAGGAAAAGGCGGCACTGTCTTAAAGTAGCGATTATAAAAAGTCGTGAAAATTCCTGGATGAAATATAGCTCCTCTATCCAATCGGAGAGTGAGACTGCTAGATTAAGGAAAATCTTGAGCAAAAATGCGCAGGTAAAACTAGGCACACTAAAGAAGGCTGATGGAACTTACACGGTCTCTGATCAGGAGCAGTTTGAACTACTCCTTCAAACCCACTTTCCAGACTGTCGCATAGACCACGATGGGGGATGGGATACAGAAACTCCGCATGAGCCCGTCAGGGAGGACTGGGCGTTTGCGGACTCAATTGTTACGGAGGAGGCGCTTTCCTGGGCGATCAGCACTTTTCAACCATACAAGGCCGCGGGGACGGACGGAATATTTCCGGCACTTCTTCACTGGAGCCAAAATAAGATCAAGACCCACCTAATGGCAGTCTTTAGGGCATGCCTAGCATGGAAATATATACCTAAGATATGGAGAGAAGTCAAAGTAGTTTTCCTACCCAAACCAGGAAAATCCGACTATACAAATCCCAAGTCTTTCAGGCCAATAAGCTTGAGTTCTTTTCTCTTGAAAACCTTGGAAAGACTATGTGACAACTACATAAGAAGTGGCCCACTGACAGATAGCCCAGTGAACAAAAACCAACATGCCTATCAGACAGGCAAATCCACAGAGACTGCTCTGCACCAGGTGGTTCACAAGATTGAATCAGCACTGGAGAATAAGCAGTCTTGTCTTGCCACTTTCATTGATATTGAGGGGGCATTTGATAAAACGACGTTTGACAGCATCGAAGAGGGGCTGAGTAAACGAGGCGTAGATAGTAGAGTGAACAAATGGATCACAACTATACTGTCTAACAGAACAGCCAACATAGAGACTTTGAGTTCAACCCGGTGCCTCGTCACACGAGGCTGTCCGCAAGGTGGAGTGCTGGCACCGCTACTGTGGGTGGTAGTGGCTAACGAACTCATAGAGCTTCTAAATGCAAACGGCGTAGTGACGGTTGGCTACGCAGATGACATGGCTATCATGGTCTCTGGACTTTTTGAAGCGACTCTTTGCGACAAAATGCAAGAAGCACTGAGAATCGTTGAGACATGGTGCCAAAAACACAGTTTATCCGTGAATCCACAAAAGACGGAGATGGTGTTATTCACTAGGAAAACTAAATTAACAACACTTAAGCTGCCAACACTGTTTGGCACAAAATTAAGTTTAAACAAAGAAGTCAAATACCTAGGGGTTTGGCTAGACAGTAAGGGGAAACATTTGGATCACATCACAACAAAAGCAACAAATATTCTGTGGCAGGTCACCAGAGCGGTTGGAAAAGACTGGGGCCTCAAGCCACAACTATGCCGCTGGCTATATACAGTAATTGTACGACCGGTCCTTACCTATGGCTGTGTAGTGTGGTGGACACGTACAAATTTGGTAACTGCAATAAACAAACTACAGCAAACACAAAGACTGGCTTGCTCCCTGATTAGTGGATGTTCTAAGACGACACCATCAGCAGCCTTAGACATTATATTAGGCCTGACGCCGCTACACCTGCATATACAGCAGGAAGCGATGACGTCTGCTCTAAGGATTAGATCCGTAAACCAATGGAAGGGAAATGGCCCCATCACAAACCATTGCAGAATACTCGACAGAGCGATAAGAGTGATCCCAGAGCACTGACAAGGTGGGCAACATTCACCTTGATGGTAAAAGGTATAAGTTGGTCACTGAAGCTCAGGATCTGGAGGACCTCTCGGCATCTTGCAACGTCTATACAGATGGTTCAAAAACCAAGACAGGTGCAGGCTGTGGTTTCTATTCATCGGAACTGGGCCTAGCTGAGTCCATAGCGCTTAACAAAACTGCAACAGTGTTACAAGCAGAAGCTATGGGCCTCCTGCTAGCTGCAGGAGCAATCGCATCTTCCGATGTGGCGCAAGTGCAGCGGATACAAAAGGAAGGGGAACCATAGTTTTTACCACAGACAGTGCGGCTATCATCTACGCACTAAGACGACCTGTGACCAGATCAAGGGTCATTTTAGAGTGTCATAGGGTCCTGCAAAAGTTAGCAGAGAACTACAGAACAATAGTAAAATGGACGAAGAGCCATGGCTCGTGTCAGGGAAATATCGCGGCTGACACTCTTGCCAAAAAAGGAGCCAAAAAAGCGATGGTTGACGACCCATTGGGACTATGTAAACCATCAGCGATGGAGGTGCGAGATCTTTTGAATCGTCACACGGAAAAAGAACAGCAAAAGCTATGGGATAGGAGAAATGATTGCAGACATGCTAGGTCAGCTTTTCCTACTCTCAATCGAAAAGTGACGAATAACTTACTACGGCTTAAGCAGCAAGACCTCCGCCTAATCACAGGCCTTATTACGGGTCATTGCAACTTAAATTATCATTTGAATAAAACTGGAGCAACAGACAGTCCGCTTTGTAGGGGCTGCCTGCAGGAGGACGAGACCGTAGAGCATGTGATGTTTCACTGCGAGGCTACGGAAGAGATAAGAATTAAAACTGGAATGCGTGAGCAAGCGTATAAACCTTGTAACCACTCATCATCGCCACCATCTGCGACGCCAACACTGGAGCAGTTGTGCCAGCACCCCAAAGCCGCACTCCGTTACTTCAAGGAGCTGGGCTGGCTTGGGTAGATGCTGGAGGGGGAAATGCACAATACACCCCAAGCGGGACGTCAGTGCAGGCCTTACCGCCCCCATTCCAAATTAGAATTAGAATTAGAAATGAATATTTAACTTAATTTAATTGCAAACTTGGTGGCTAAGAGAGGTGTTTAGAGTTTGACCCATTTTTAACCTGAAGTTAAGTAAACTCATCTGAATATTAGTTTAACCTGGGTTTAACCTCAAGTTAAACAAATTCACATCTGGATATTAGTTAAGCCTGGTTTTGACCTGAAGTTAAATAATTCTTACGTGAATATTAGTTTAACTTGGTTTTAACCCGAAGTTAAGTAAATCCTCACCTGAATATTGGTATGGATCTGAGACAACTTCACACTCTCCCGACACTTGCCATCAACTAAGTCCCAAGTGCACATCTCACCGGCTTCTGACGAGCTCACTATGTAGTTGTTATCCTGAAAAATATAATGAATTAATTGGTCAGACAGTTTTATTATTAAAAGATGAAGAAAATTTTAATTATTGCTGTTTACCCTCCATGATTCATTTGCGTTTGCATAGAGAAGAAAACCACATTATACAAAACTCAGTACTTTTTTATATTTATGGATATTTCACCCAAACTAAGGAAAGCTTGTACTATTGTAACTATGGGAACCAGCAGGGAACACTCCATTTCAATCGTAATTTGTGATTTGGAAAGAAATCATGGCATTTGGTACTTTTAAATCCGATACTAACGCACAATTGGAATCTTTGTCCATGGAATTTTATGGAACTAAATGTAATCGACTGACTGAAATTATTTAACATTAGAAGAGGTAATTGATTCAGAATAGGATTTGAGTGAAATTGGGATTGGATTCAAGAGTAACCCTACAGATGACTAATACTTAGGTACTATTCATTTGTAAATGCATGTACATACATAGAATACAAATATAACACCCAGACACAGAACAATCACCTATATTCAATGTTCATCACACAAATGTTTGTCCTCAGTGCATTTACAAATTATAGATCTCAGGATGCTCAAATCTGCACAAGAAATTCTCAATTTTGTATAATGTTGTCTATCCAGCATACTATAATAGAGAGCAGTAGGCCTAGCACGAATATTTACGCGCGCGTAAGTGTAAAGTTAACGTAAAACCCCCCTGTTACGATTGCATCTGCCGCTCAACTGCTGTCAAAGTTTATACAATTTTGACAGTTGAGCGGCAGACGCGCATAAGCAGCGCTGCTAGCTCAATCTTAATAGGGGGCAGATCAAACGCCATACAACTGGCTTACGTTAACGTTACACTTACGCGCGCGTAAATATTCGTGCTAGGCCCACAGTAGTTGAAATATACAATAGGTTGAAATCAATCACCTGTATTATAGAAGCCCTGGACAAACAGGTCACGGGTGCAGTGTGCCCCACTAACAGACATCTCGGTGTCATCTTCAATGACTCAGGTTCAACCTGCCAGATGCATATCTGGCCATCGTAACAACCCGTGACGAGGGTCTTCTGATCTCGTGAGAGGTAGACGGAGGAGATGCAGTGGGTGGGTGCATGCCTGCCCCAGAGGACAACCGGGACTATCAAGTTTGTACCCGGCATAGTAGCCTGCAGACAATAATGTGTTATACATTTCTGTTTTGATAATTTATTACAATATTCAAGGGGTTATGACACACCTACTTGTTATGCACAAGAAATCGTTTATCTTCATATTCTAAACACGTAGTAATCGCATAAATAACATAATCGTGAAATGATACATCTAAACAACAATCAACATTGCCGAATAGATGTTTTATTTGTATAATTTATCAGAATAAGACATGGGTCCGTAATCCGTATAAACATCTACAAGGACGAATCAATTTGCTACATACCTGAAGCTCAGGGACGCCAAAAATCAACACAAAACGTAAGCTACTATATTATCCTACCATTTATTCACTGTGAAACAAAAATCACTATATTATTTTAAATATTAAAAAGTTTAACAACACAAAAACTGCGACAAAATCAATTCTCAGCCAGCCAGGGGCAGCTGATATTGACTTCACAGATTGACTTGACACATTGACATTGACATGACGATAATGCGGAGTGTTGGTGCATTGGATCAAAATCGGAGGTAAAATTTCAAAAGTTACGGTTGCGTTCAAGAAAAATCAAATTATCGGAATTTACCGGTTTACAGAAAAAGGTTTTCTACGGCAACATTCGCTTGAAATCCGAATGGAGGGTGAATCCTGACATTTACCCGACATCTTAGTTTTAAAATTGATTGCAAAAACTGTTTCTTTTAATTATTATTAATGGTAGCGTAGTTTGTGGTGATCAACGATTCCCAACATGGACAAGAGAAATCTTTCCAATTCAAAAATAAAAGCGAACACAAAAGGAAAAGGAGATGAGAAGCTGGCCGACCTTGCAAGTAAAATAGATGAAACCGATGAGATGAAGCTCAAAATGCTGGCTGCAATAGAAAAACCTGAACCTGAGGATCTTTTGTACCCGGCAGAGCTCAATGCCCACCTCATTGAACAGTTGAAGGTCTGTACTATTGTATCTGATCACCCGTAATTGCGTTTGCTCACTATGATTTCTTTAAATATTTTTTAGACTAATTGAAGGTAAAGTGTTGTATTTAACGTGGCATACTTTTTGCTAAGGCATATATAGAATTATGTATAATACCACCATCGTCAAGCCAGGTCTTCATATTATTTTATGAAATATTAATCTGTCTACTGTATTTTGTTCTATAGCAAACGCGTTTGTACTGACTGACATGTGATTCATGTTTGTAATGTGGGTAGCTAGGTAGGCTAACATTTTGTACAATACTTTTGAGTTTGCTGTACGTAGGCATGGAGCTAATAAAAAAAGAAAGAAAGAATCCCGTATTCTTTTAATCTCTTTTTTATTTCATCCATGCACTTAGGTAGTAATTTTGTTAGGAGTTATGGGTGCGTACCTAGTTCTTGAAGCTTTCCTTTGTTGTAGGCACGTGTAGACAGGTACTAACATTTTATGTCTTGATAATCTCTAGATATTTGGTTTGCGTATCCTCAAACAATAAGGTAAATTCAGAAATAAAATCATAACAACTTGTTACACAGGTAATGACATGTGAGAACAACGAACTCCGTAAATGCGTGTTCACAAAAGACCAAAACATAAAAGAACTTAACAAAACGATCAATGACCTAAATCAGCGCATTCGTGATATCATATCTGGAACAGGTCCAGCCATATCCTCAAAATCAGCTGGAATTATTAGCGCAAAGATCACAGAACTTTGCAAGCAAAACCGCCACTTAGTAGCTGAAGTGGAAGGCTATAAGACCAAAAATGCTGCTCTAGAACGAAAGATTATCCAACTAGATTTACTCAATAAGGAACATGAAAAACTAGATATTTGCGTGTGCAAAGATGAGCCCATTGACGCCAACCCGGAAGAACTGAAAGAACTAAACAATAAACTGAACATTGTCAACAAAAAACTTTACGAGAGCAAGAACCGAAACCTAGAGCTGAAAAACGAAATCTTGGTAGCTACCAAAATCTTACAGCAAGAATTAGGAGACAAGTTCACCAGCATCAAAGAATTGCAGAATGATATAGCTGGTTGGAAAGGTAGAGCTCAACAAATATGTTTACTGCAAGCAAGGATCAGTGAACTCGAAGATAAACTACACGGTAAACCAAAACAGGTTGATAAAGAGGCCAGGAAGAGTGACCAAAACCATGTAATTATGAACATTAGTTTATTATTTGTTTGGTTATGGTGCTCTACCATTGTCTGGTAAGATTAGCACGAGATGTTTCGTTAGCTTAGTTGTTTAGCATTTTTTTACTTTTTTATCACATATACTTGGTAATTTATGAATACTTACAAGTTTTGTTCGTTGTTTTAAATATGATGGCCCTTTCCATTTGTTGATATTACTGTGAAGAACGGTGTATGAAAATCTTATTGGAATAGACGTTCAGTAGGTAACTGGAAAACAAAATATGTAACTTTATGATATAAACGATACTAAAATTATTATATTCAGGTTATTCGCGAATTAGAACTAAAGAGAAAGAAAGATATTGAACAAGCCATAAAAGATGCCGAAAACCTTAGAGAAGAAAATCACGAACTAAAAAAGAAGCTAGAAGGAGCGAAGTGCAGGGTTAAAAACCTGGAGTGCGATGTGACAACTATTAGGCTGAAGATGCAGACTTTTATAGAAAAAAGCAATCATGATGATTTACTGATTAATGAGCAAAGAGTAAGTAACATACCTTTAATAAAATATATTTCATGCCCTCATAGTAATTGTAAATTTAACTGCTGATACGCATCTATTTATTTTTAGAATCAAATCAAAAGCTCCGAATCTTATTACCAAGAAATTCTTAAAGAGAACACTGTAAAAATGAACAAAATGAACAGTGACATGTGTGAGTATCAAAAGTTGATGTTGAACACAGACGTCAAAATCGACGCACTGAGAAAGCAATCCACTGAAAAAGCTGCTAAAATTGAGGAGCTACGAGCACAACTTCTCCGTTACGAAGAATGTTCTTTACAAAGCGTGTTTTTCACTCCAATGAAAACTGCCACCGATAACGAAATTAAAAAACTCTCAGAATTGATAATCGTATTAAATCAACGGCTGACTTCAGAGAGACATAAATGGGAGGAACTCGAAGTAAACTGTAGAAAAACTAAAGAAAAGAAAAGGCGTCTTGAACGAAGAGTACGCATGCTGGAAGATGAGATAAAAATTTACAGGGAATCCAGAAGAGGATCTAGATTGTCCAGGACGTCTATAACCAAAGAAGTAGATATAGCTGGAGGACAGGTTGTCAGAAAGCAGTCATCAATTTCCGCAGTCGCAGAAAAACCCAGCGAAAGTTTATCTACAGAATCGCAACCAGAGGGTAATGAAACGCTTGATAAAGATGACCTGCGGTACAAATTGGAACTGGCTGATGAAAAACTGAAGATTATGGAAGATAAATTAAAAATGATCGAAGAGGAAAAACAGGATGACTATAATCATTTGACGGAAATGATCCAAACATCGAAACAATTATTTAATGAAGCACTGGCGGTGCTCCAGAAAGAAAAATGTCTTTGCTCGTAGTTTTTTTACCTTTTTATTTGTTGAATTACCTATAGTAAACTTATGTTAGTTTCTTTACTCAGTCATTTTCATGTTCATAATTTTTAATTTGAGGTCAATTCTCAATCTAGGATATCCATTGGATCTATCCATGAAGAAATCAAACGTTATTAAACCATTCAATACTTATATTTAGGCACTCAAATAAATCTTAAGAAAATCTCTACATCGCAGCAACACATGACATTTTCGAATCTAAACCACTGACTAATATAATCCTGACGATAGAGTTTCATTTGATTGGAGCAACACAAGAAGGTTTCTATACAAATCACTACCTATAGTTCAACACACCTTGATTTTTATAGAAAAATTCCATTTATCCTAGGTCCTAGCCATCTATCTAAGTACCTTTATCTAAACACAATACAACAATCTATAAACTTCGCAAGCTAAGTACCTACCTAGCTCCAATTCTATACCTCTACAGAGCTATGAAACAAATGACACTTCGCCGGAAGCGTTTTTTTTTTTTTGCTCTGTGTATACCTCCAATTAACTTTAGAACAAACATAAACAAAAGACAAATATCATGGCATGACAACTCATTTACCTAACATGCCAAACTAAAGCTTATCATTTCAACATTCGCAATATGACAAATACATTGAAAAATCTGATAATCATTAGCAATTGAATTATAAATCTACAGACAAGAGTACATACATAAAACCTAAAAAATCGATTACAACAATAATATCCGCATACATTAATTAAACTTCTGAAACATAGCTTTCGTTGTTGTCGTAACTATGCATGTTGAAAACCTCTGAACACTATAAATATCTACCATTTGAATTTATTATAAAAATCAAAATCAAAAATTCCCACGTTTCATTCTGTTCTAGACTCTTTATTTCATTTTCCGTCGCTTTCTTCTATTTCTTCGATTCTCCGCCATTTATCGCTTCATCATAAGTATTTGGTACTAATGCATCACAAAAATTGATATATACTACATGATCATCAAATCTTTCTGGTAATCTTCTTTCTCGTCTAGGACGCTGTAGTATCACCTCCTCAGTTTGAGCCTTTTCACTTTTATCTTCCTCATCTTCTACAGTATCATAAAATTCTTCACTTTCTTCGTAATTTTCTTTTCTCTCATTAACATCTCGAAACTTTATAACGTTTCCTTTTTCAGCCTCAAAAGTTACATGGCGACTTATGACAATCTTGTCATCAATTAAAATTCTATACCCTGTGTCTGTATATCCTACCAGTACACCTTTTCTTCCTTTTGGACTCAGTTTCGGCTGTCTGTTTACTTCTGGAACTCTAACGAAACATTCACTTCCATATATTTTCAAATTTTCAATAGTAGGCTTCCGACTCCACATAATTTCAAAAGGCGTCTTATTTTCAGCTGCAGTTGTCAATAATCTGTTGCCTAGATACGCTGCAGTTAGGACACATTCTGGCCAATACTTTTTATTAATGTTCGCCTCTGTCATTAAGCATCTCGCTCGATCCATTATTGTTCTATTCAATCTTTCAGCGACTCCATTAAGTTCATGCGTATAAGCGGGAGCAGGCTTCAAAAATATTCCTTCTTCTTTGGCAAATTGATGAAAATCTCTATTCAAGTACTCACGTCCGTTATCACATCTGATCTCCTTTACTTTTCTGCCAGTTTGGTTATGCATCAGCTTTACATACGTTCTAAAACAGTCAAAAACCTCACTTTTATTTTTAATTACACATATTTGCGCATGTCTGCTATAGTCATCAATGAATGATACAAAATATCTTTGTCCATTATATCCTACCTGAGTGATTGGTCCATTCACATCTGTGTGCACAATCTCCAAAGGTTCAGTAGCACGACGTCTATTATTTTTAAATGGCAAGTTACACATTTTGTTCGCTATACATATTTCGCATTGAATGTACTCATCAGTTAGCTTTTCAGGTAAACCGTTTAGTGACTTGTGCTTACACATTTCTTTAATCTTGAAGAAGTTTGCATGTCCTAAAATCCTGTGTAGTTTCTCTTTTTTTGACAGTACCGTATTAGATACATTTACATTTTTACATTCATTAGAAACGACTTCTCCTACTAACTCATACAATTTGTTCTTTTTGCTAGCTATAGCAACTAATCCTCTCTGCGCACTAAATATTTCCGCTTTATCCTGATAGAACTTTACCATGTTCTTTCTATTTACAATGCTCAACACGCTCAGTAAGTTTCGTTTCATGCTTGGTACATAATAAACATTATCTACATCTATTCTTACCGCTTTACTATCTGCTTTACAAATCATCACGACCTTGCCTATCTTTTCTGACTTCAAGCAAAAACCATCTCCTATATTTACAGGACTATCTAAAGTTTTATACTCACAGAAGAATGAATCATTATTTACAATATGATCACTACAACCGCTGTCTAATAACCATGTGACATCTGTCATCTTTCCGTTCCTCTGTGTCCACGTCTATATCCTCTGCCTCTTTGGTACTGACCACGATGACGATTTGCCAAGTTCGGACAATTTCTTTTCATATGCCCTGGACGATTAAACTCATAGCAATTATTATTTTCTCCGTCCTCATTGTCGTCTCTGTTTTTCTATGTGCTGCTTGCAAACGACAATTCTTCCTTCTCTTTTTTCTTAAATTCCAGTAGTAACTTCGACTTTACATATTCCACTGTCTGATTTTCTTTAGGCATCGCGTCAACTACGTTCACTATCTGATTAAAGCTTTCGGGTAGTGCTAATAATAAGTAATTTAATCTGTCTTCTTCCGACATAGTCTCACCTGCACCTTTCAATTCATTTATTTTCGTTTCAAATTGATGCAAAAACTCGACAGGATTTTCACCTTCCTTCAGTTTCATATCCAACAGGGATCTTCTCAACAATAGCTTGTTTGCACACCCTCGCATAATATAAATTTCGTCGAACTTTTTTATCATATCAAATGCCGATGTCTCCGATATAATTATGTCCAACTGAGAGTTATTTATACTATTTACAATATAGTTTCTAACTTTCAAATGTATCCTCTTCCATTCGCTCTCAGATACATTTTCAACTTTCGCTTCTATCGCCGCAAGACAATTTTTCATTTCCAGGAACAACTTTAATCGGAATTTCCATTTCTCATAATCAGTGCCATCAAATATTTGCAATCGGAACTCATCCTTACCTTCCATGGTTGTTTCACAGTTTTTCTGATCTTGTCAAAAATTTTCTTCAGAAACCACGAACTCTCGCTACCATCTTAATTTGAGGTCAATCCTCAATCTAGGATATCCGTTGGATCTATCCATGAAGAAATCAAACGTTATTAAACCATTCAATACTTATATTTAGGCACTCAAATAAAACTTAAGAACATCTCTACATCGCAGCAACACATGACATTTTCGAATCTAAACCACAGACTAATATAATCCTAACGATAGAGTTTCGTTTCGTTGGAGCGACACAAGAAGGTTTCTATACAAATTACTACCTATAGTTCAACACAATAATCACTAAAATGAGAGTATAAAAGGTAGAAAATCAAGATTATAAAGGAGTGCACACACCGAGGCTGTATCCTCTACCGCCCGCGGTAGCGATATCCGAGTGGGTACGCGTTATTCCGCCTGTTCACACACACACGGATAACGCCTTGGGTAGCGAAACCCGGGCGAAACTTTTACAGGGTTATTCCTGTTGACCCTACGTTTTTGGCCCATGGGGCCTAACAGGATTTTTTTCCTCTTTGGCCCCACGCGGGGCAACAGGAATAAATAACAGGAATAAATATTCCTGTTGGGCCCCACTTTTATACTAGTTATGTTAAAAATTATACCCTCCGAGCGCTCAAGAGGACCCGGTGCCCGGGTCCTAAGTTGCAACGACCCACGAAGGCCTGGATCTAGGGGGGACCAAAACAGGGGAACGCCCTCGGGCGGAAACTTCAGAGGGCGCCAAATTCATATGCTAGGAATAAAATAAAAATTTTAATGCAGGTCCCATCCGAATCTACTTACACATTGCAAGTGAAATAATTTAAATCCAAATCCAAATCGTTTATTTGCAGTATAAAACACGGTGGTAAAAAAATGCTTAAAAGATGGTATAAATATAAATAGTACCGAACGTGTTTTTTTGCTATCACAGCATGCAAATTTTAGACTGACCAATGTTGTCAGTAATTAAGCTACATCACTAATAATAAAACTCGAATAAATAAGCCAAAATAACAAAAACAAATCACGAAAATAAAATAAGTCCCTTAAAACGCATGCAAATATTTGAGCTAACCGTATGAATAATTTAATTAATATTATGAACATTTAAAATAAAAATTAATATTTACAAAAATAACAATAAAAACACCAATACCTACTTAAAATAAATTAAATAAAATACTTAATTTTAGTCACATTTTAAAATTTAAAAATTCATTCACTGAATAAAAGCATTTGTCCAACAACCACTTATGTAACTGGTGCTTAAAAACTAATAACGCCATTCTTTTAAAGTCCTCCGGAAGACTGTTAAATACTTTAGCTGCCATAACATTGGCGTTTTTCTTTAGAGACAGCTTAACGTTCAATGCTTCATTCATTCAATCGAATTTCTCTCAGTTTTTCCCCGCACTATGCGTTCTACCAAGACGATGGCTGTTGTAAAACTGTCGCTAATCTGTCGTTACTGGTAATTTATTTGGATCAATATAACACTAAATTACAACCACAAATCGTCAAAAATAACACTTAATTGTGAAAGAAAATGCCATGTTCTCGTAAGTTTGATGTCTTTGATCGCCGCGGATATACAAAACTGTTTCACTCGCATCCGCGAACAGTTTTGTATAACTGGTACGACCAAGTACCGCATATGACCACCAGAGGGGTAATCCCTGCATTGCCATCTCCTTTTCTAAATGCTCTAAACTCTTAAGGGTTGAAATGGTAGATTATGGTTTTCAGAGGTAGTATTATTTGGTAGAATTTTATTCAAGGTATGGATGGTATCCCTAACGGCCGCCATTTGTCATATTTTGGCATGCGCGTTCGGGGATGCGACGAAAATCGTGCTCCTGAGTGTTTTATCACCAAAAGTAATTCGAAACTTTGTTTGTGTATCGTAAAAAACTTGTGTTCCTCTGTGAAATACCAGTGCCGTTATTTGTTATAAGTGTTATCGTGTGACAAACATTCAAAATGAATAAAACTTGCGCAAGGTGTGAGAAAACAGTGTATCCGACGGAGGAATTAAAATGTTTGGACAAGGTAATTTTCACTTACATTCCTTATGAAACTCGCTATGTCTCATGCGCAGCTTCCCGTTTGTTCCTCCGACAGACTGGCATTGAATGACAGCTGTGAAAATTATGTATAACTAAAAAACGAGAGTATCATTTTCGTGACTACTCGCGTATGGCCGGTACTACATCAATTCATTCTGCCGGACGCGTGTGACTCATAAAATTATATAAATTGCCGCTGATATCATTGTGGTGGTCTGTTTATTGCCATATCTGTACTCTAGTCGACCTTTTACCTAATTAGAGTCCTCCCGGGTAATAACTCGACCTTGTCTCACATTATAATATCGATTGTATTCAAATGCGAATCTCAATCTGCCCCAGAATGCAGGCTGTGTCCTTTGCTTATAAAAAAGACCGCTATAAAAGCAAATGTGTTTACTTTTTATTGGCGTCATATTTGCCAGTGATAAGATAAGAACTATTTTGTTAATAACAACCTCATTATAAGGTGCTAAAAGTTTTATTATTACTTACCTTATCATGCAACACAATCCTGACTCTTAGAATAAAATTTATACTATTATTAATTATCCCACAGGAGCCAACAATTTTTATGAATGAACTATATGTATAATATAGGAAGAATTCTGTTGAATAAACATAATTACTTTCACCAAAATCAGCACAGAATCTCAGCATTGAGTTTTATGTAGTAAAAATTTCGATCCAGTCTTTATGCAGTTGCATAATGAAAACTATAGAATAGAAAAACTATTATTTATCCCACAGCAACCAAAAACTTTTGAGAACAAAACACCTTTTATCAAAATTAGAATAGCCAAGTGTTGTGTCATGCAATGCAGTCCCAATGCAGTCCCAATGCAGTTGGATTAATTACACATATGCTGGTAGCCAGCAGTCAGTGTGCAGTACTTAGAACTGCACACTGACTGCTTTCGAAGTCAGTTGGCAGTTTTGATGCAGCTATACTGTACTGTATAAGCAAAAACTGTTTCCGAACTGCAGGCATGCAGTTCAAATCCAGCCCATCTGTCTCAACCCTAACATTAGGAAAACAACAAGCTCTTAGCCAAAATAAGCCACAAATATGAAATTGTTCAACTTTAACTCTTGGTTAATGGTCTTTGTGGATAGGTGATCACAATTTAGGCAATGTCACATAAAAGCCCCGTTCGGCTAGACGACTGTTTTCGTTCACCATTTGGATAGCTGAAAAATGGCATTGTGAATATCCAATTTTGATTCATGAGCAAAAATATCTAAATTGCCATTATTTCCAATCAAACGCTTTACATCATCGCTAATTTTGCAAATGCCAAAATTGCTACCGGTGCTAATCCAAACGCAGGGTAAGATAGCACATCAAACAAAGATTGATCAGTGAGATATTTTGGCACTTGTAGCTAATGAATATGAAGTCAGCTATGGGCTCAATTATTTTAGGAAAACATGGTTGTCACAGGAAAGCCCAGTACAAAAAACATCCATACAATGAATGATAATTAGTTTACTGACTAATTATGCAAGCTTATTCGTGATACGGAAAATAGTTGATTATTTCTAATTAAGGCATTTATTTTTTGCCTATTTCATAATAATAATAATAATATAATTGTGGGCTTCATAATTTATTTAACTGAGTGGAATTCAATTATTTCCAACGATACAATGCAGATTGTGGTATTTTGGACGAAAAGATAGGTCGAAGCTTCCCAAACACTGCTATCTAATAGCATAAGTTATTATAACTGCATGTTTGTATATTTATAAATAAGTATATTTGTGGACATTTTCCCACAACACCATGCAGCTCCATACTACTATTTTAATATCTGTGTCCAAACTGAGCAACCACACCCCCACAGAGCTTTGAAACAAATGAAGCTACGCACGTAGAAAGCGGATTTTTTGCTCTGGAAACACCCCATTGCAAAAAAAAAAGTGGGATACAAAATACACCCTGATATGATATTATAAGCTACCTCTGTGAAATCTCATCCAAAAAATACGCGGTAGTAGCAGCTAGTATGTACTAGGTATTTTTCTCCATTTCTTTGTTAACGTCGGTTCTAAATAGCCAATGGCCATGAAACTGAGAGCACTGTCTACTTACCCGAAATTACGTCGTTCCTATCACACGGTTCCGTGGTGTAGTGGTTATCACATCTGCTTTACACGCAGAAGGCCGCCAGTTCGATCCTGGCCGGAATCACACTTTTTGCCCACAGATTTTTGTGAATTATTATATTTCTACTAATATTCAGCCAAAAACAATAATTTTACATTAGAATCGTAACTCTTATACACTATGTTTTTACCTCAACATCCCAAAATGCCAGCAAATAATTGCGTTTATTAATAATTTTATCAGTTTATCATACCCAGTCAGAGTTCATTTTGTATGCTCTATTGAGTGGCATATTACGTAAATTCGATTGCCAAACCAAACTCATAGTTATCGCAATTACGTAGCGCTAAGTGTGAAAGTGTAGCAGGCTACTAGCGATTGCTATCTATTCTATTATGTTATATATATAGTTCGATATCGTACCGTATCTATTTACGCAATACGATAGGGTCGTTCTTTTTATTGGATTTATTTTGGTCTTGAGTTTTTATGATAAGAGAGGGAGCAATATGTTTATGCTTCAAACGAATACTACAATAATAATAAGAACCGGCTAAGTGCGAGTCGGGCTCGCGTACGAAGGGTTCCGTACCATTATCAATAAAAACGACCAAAAAATTAACGTTTGTTGTATGGGAGTGGGAGCCCCATAATATTTATTTTATGGTTGTTTAGTATTTGTTGTTATAGCGGCAACAGAAATACAATCATCTGTGACAACTGCCTAACTATCACAGTCCATGAGATACAGCCTGGTGACAGACAGACATGCAGATGGACGGACAGCGGAGCCTTAGTATTGAGGTCCGTTTAACCTTTTGGTAGACAACCCTAAAGTTTACAATAATTAATTAATTACCAAAACAAAACCAAAGCACCAATATACATTTTATTTAACCATGCAATCACCCTCCGACAGTCTCCGTGGTATAGTGGTTGAGCAAGTCTGCTCATAACCCGGAGACGGCGAGTTCGATTCCCGCGACAGGACAAGTATTTGTGCACAGGAAAAAAACGAATGTACTTTCTGTGTCTGGGTGTAGGGAGCATGGTCCTCGTAGTTCCTGGGTCCCTAGATACAGGGAATCCTAGTTAGGGTCCAGGATCTATGTATTCGATCGTTGGGCGTTAGTGTATCATTTATTTATTTATAAAAGCATCAGCAAATAGTTAGGTGTACCTGGTAATAATAACTTGCAAGCAGATGGCTAAATAAGGCGCCGGCTAACTGAATTACCACCAGATGGTCAACATCTTTAACTGACGTAATTATTACTATTATAATATGACTATATGGTAGGCATTCACTATAAATCCAGTTGACCAATGATACAATTTCCCCTCATACGAAAATTTGTGGTGTTTTTCAACCGCTAATCCTATGAGAGGAAACAGGCCACCCAATCTGTCTTTGGTTCCATTCTGCTCTGTTCTTTGTAATCGTATGACTTTGTCTCGTTTTGTTACTTCACCCCCTGCCCGCGCATGTGAGTCGTGTTTGTTGGAGGAATTATGTTGACGGTCTGTCAACGGGCTTATAATCTTTGGTGGTAGCTGAATGTTACTTCATAGAATTGTAGGAACGCGGTTTATTTGAAATGGCAATGGGCAGGCCACATTGCAGGGAAGAAGGTTCTCGAGTGGCGACTACGAAGCGGTAGACGCAGAGTAGGTGGACCGACGATCTGCTGAAAACCGTTGGGATTCGTTAGATGCTAGTGGCAAGTAGTCGGTGAAAGTGCCGATCTATGTCTGTGTTCAGCAATGGACGTCCTCAGGCTGTTAATGATAATAATTATGACTTAGACTTTTGAGTATCAGTAGTTCACTGTTTTTTTAAACTGAATTGAACCCCAACCTTAACAAAGCTTTATAGTCAATCAATTGAACTGTTAATTGAACTACTGTGAATAGATGAGTCCAGTAGTTCAATCAAAATAATTCATTTAACTAATGAGAAAAAATCTCAGTAGCCCATTAGCCCAATGAATTGAACTGCTAATTGAACTACTGGGAATAGACGAAATATTCTATGCCTGATAATCTTATACTTACACATAATATCTGCGTTAAAAAGAATTTGTAATAAATAGAATATGTCTAATGACTGAATAATTTATTACGATTATTACGATTATTACGATTATGATTATATTTATATTTATTTATTTATTCCCAAAAGTTCCGTGGAAGCGGAGTCTACGTAGTTTTTCTTTTCTCAATAAATTGGGTAAATCAACAATATAGATAATAGGTTTATAAATACAAAAATTCCAGTGCGCGTAAACACGCAAAAACTCGGATGGGGTCGGCCGCGCGTATCTATGACTCACTCGCATAGTGGCGAGTGTAAACAATAAACATGGCTTCATTAGTACGCGCGGCGTTACCACAGATTCCTAGACCACGTAATAGCCACGAGCCACGAGATGCTCTCCAGCCATCATCATCCGCCTACCATTATCCCATATAGGGTCGGTGCAGCATGGTTTTCTCTTCCATTCATTTCTGTCAGACATCTCCACACTTTTATTGACCTTCCTCTATTTTGCAATTCATAATCATATTCTAAACTGAGTGGCATGCTATATATCCTCCAGCGCACAGAACTAAAATATGAGCTTCTTTGACATGACCATACGCTTCTTTGTGTCACCGGCGCAGCCACTTTCAGGCCCATGCTCTCCATTACCTGCCGAATTGTAGAACAACACATAGTTAAAAAGTGATCATGTCAGCTTAAAAATACGGAACGCTCATTGGTTGCCTGTTAATCAACGGCTGTCAACCAATGAGTGATCACTGTTTTAAAGTTGACAAGCGTCCGAGAAACGGGGTTAACAGAATCAGCAGTTTCACGGGAACACCTACTTATCATTTGATTCCACGATACGCTTAGAGTACCCTTCTTCCTGAAAGAAGTTACTGTATTTCATTATTTTAAACAAGACTACTCTTGGTTCTCTAACCAATCCCTGTCAGTAGCTAGAAATCTTCGGGGTATGAAGCTTTATTCAGTAGTTTAGTCCTCCCACTTAAAGCAAGCCCCTGCGATTGTAGATTTGCTAAAATTCCATCGGCGAATAGGCCTATTTATTATTTGTCCGTAATTCTGTGCTTCCCATAAGGACAAACTCAATATTTCGAGGCACAAAGGACGTCATTATGAAGTTCTGCATGTAATCATGACGCATACCCTCAGTGCCCTCAGCTACTCGGCTTAAATCTGCCCGACCGTTTAATCACTTGAATCTTTAGCACATAATTTAACTGGGTCAAACGCATTGGTCACACCGCAAACGTCTTATAAGAACACTCAAAATGGGCACTGAAATCTGGTGGAAAACATAACATTAATAGTAAAATGTTACAGCCTTATCACGCCTATTATATCACACAACGGTTATTGTATTTTTACGACTAGCGATGTCTTTTGACTTTGCATCTTGTTCATTTTTCGAAGGAATTTGAGTAGCTCCGGCGGCATTTTCACCACAATTTCCGCCATTTGATTATGATACATAAAAAGTAGTGTTATAAATGTCAAAGACAACATAATCAGTGGCTTTTGTTATACAATAGAGGATTTTTTGTTTCCTGAATATCGAAAATGCAATATTTTCTTTTTGTACTAAGCCTGTAGATCAGAATGTAAAACTGGAAAGTTTTTGGTCGTAAACGCTTGGTTCCCCAAGGTAGTAGAATACTATTATAAATAATATCTGTGCCCAAGGTAAATCAAGACTGTGTTTTCAACAGTTCAACCAGTGATTGCTTTTGACAAACAAACAAACCTTTCTACTATATTATTGATGTTAAATAGTAGGTCAACTTGACACACATTTCTGTAAATAAAATATGTTCAAGGCATCTGTAGCAAATCATTGTAATGGTTTTTGTTTTGGCTCGTTTCGTGCTACAACTTTAATCTTTGGTTTAAGTCAGCGAAGTTTTTGTGGGGTAAGTGGCCTTTCCCGACAGATAGTATTAGACGTCTGTGACTGCGATCACCAAGACGCCTGTCAAGCGTAGTGATTACTTATGGCAAACCCACTCCCTAATGAGAGGCGTATGTTCAGCTGTAAGTACACGTTTTTGTCCCCACCCGTGCTAGAATGGCTGGTTTATATTTAGCCACTCCTTCTTATGTATCCGTACTCTTATCTGATCGATCATAAGTAGTGGCTCACATATCTACCCACTTTCTTTCACGATACCACACTAATCATTGTTAATCTTTACAGTAAAAGGTTAGCTTGCTTATTATTTCGGTGTGTGGTTAAATACTTTGTGTTATATAACTTTAATAGCGCGCTAAGCGCCGTTTAGGCGGCGCCCGACCCCGTGACCTTAGGCTTCTGAGGCTTAATGGTTGAACGACCACTTTCTAACGTTTTGAGCATCTGCGTAAGTCAGTTGCTCTATATTGGCTGCTAGGCTTGTCCGGTTTTCAATTTGACAGGTGGTATAACATATTTTTACATTTTACTTTAGGTGAACAATTTTTTGTCATGTTTTGCACACTTTGGGAGGTACTTTGCACTAAATTGTTGTTTTTAGGAAAGTTTTCAATTATTTTTTAAAAAGTTCAGGATTACTTTATAGTGCTACCGTTATTTCAAACCCTTTCAGAATCCTTCGAAATGTACAAGAAAAACAGTACAGCACTAGGGCAAAACGCTGGATTGAACATCAAAACAAATTATTATACATAAATTTATTCTCTGCATTAAATCTTAAACAAACATCAACGATTAATCAATGAGTCAGAAAATTTAAATGACTTTTGGTAGTCATCGTCGGACCAATATGATTATCGTTTTGAATTTATTAAATAAATCAATCAATGGAATTGTGGGAGTGGTTCGACGCGGTAGGGTAACCAAACTATCATTTATTTAAAGGCTTGAGGACTTGTTTAATTCGAAATTGGATTATATTTATGACTACTTTAAAATTTGTCTGCCTTTGTGGCGTGGTTGAGCGTGTCCCCTCATAACCTAGAGGCGGCGGGTTCGATTCCTGCGACAGGACGGGTCAGGTAACAGGTCGACACTCATTAATTGGCTACTTTAATTAACTTACTATTTTCGCTAGTTCGACACTTTCCTTACTGGACATTTTGATACTTTGGCACAGTTAATCATGCGGCATTTTTACAACGTAATAAATTTGCCGAGACAAATAAATACATAAATAAATATGTGTGGGTGGACATTTCACACAGCGCCATCTAGCCCCAAACTAAGCATGGATAATATTTCTATAAATTTAATTTACTCTTCCCCCTCTAGGTGGACTGACAATCTGGTGCAAGCCCCGGGGAGCCGATGGATGCAAGAGGCGAGCAGCCGCTCAAAGTGGCGCTCTCTGGGGGAGGCCTATGTTCAGCAGTGGACGTCTTCAGGCTGATGATGATGAATAGACTCTCGATTAAAATGTACAAAGTATCTGGAACTTCTGATTCGATGTTTATTAAGAATAGCCTGCCTCTAAGAATATTCAGGGTTTTCCGGCATTTTCTATGGCTCAACAGTAACTTTATACTTATAGAAGATACTTACTACTACAATAAAGATGCCCATCCTCACGGAGTATGCTCTGCTCTTTATTGCCCGAACACCGGTCGAGTTATTCGACGTGATTTGTACGTAAAGTAAGCCGGATTACGTGCTATTATGTACTCTATACTTACTGAATTCAGAAACTCATGTCTTGTCAAACAGAGACGTTCAATACCAAATCGTGACTTGTAGTGGAGGTGAAGGGCACTCTTAGACTTTAGAAGCTCTATTGACCTACTAGTGCGGTCTGAATACTTAGGTTATCTAGAAAGGTCCCCTATTACATTGATAGATGAGTGATCGTTTAGATTTGCATGACATTTTATGTTTGAATTAAGGAAGATGCGCTTCAATGTTGCCAGCAACAAAATAATAAACTATAGATAACTTTCTTACCGAAATAAATAATTAATTAGATTGTAATTTTGTGATACGAAAACCTTAGTTCACTGAAACGTCACAAGCACAAGGAATTTGGTTTAAGATTGTGCAGCGTGAACCATCAGTTCCTTGAAAGTGTCTTCGACATGCCGATTTCCTCCGTCCACTGCTGAACATAAGCCCCCCACAACGCCACTGAGCGACTGCTAGACTGCATCCATCGGTCTCCAAAATTTTAACCAGATCTTCGATCCACCTATCGGTCGGTCTGTCGCGCTAGCCTACGCTGCGTCTTCCGGTTCGTGGTCGCCACTCGAGAACAAATAGTAGAACAGATTGGAAAGACCCGCCATTTCAACTTGCTAATTCTAAGAGCTATATCGGTCACTTTAGATCTCCTGTGGATCTCCTCATTTCGGATATTATCTCTCAGGATTATGAAATGGCAAATATGGTCTGTCCCAAAACAAAAACAAACGTATGGTAACGAGAATGTCGTCACGCTATGCTCTGATCGAAGCACAATGCCTCTTGCCGCATCGGTGGACAAAGCTGGATGTACCCATTAGTGCCATTAAGTTCATGAACAGTTCATGTTTAGACATACGATTGGCCTAGAACACCGGCAAGTTCACTGACAGAAAAGGTCCAACGGTCACTTTACTCTGTCCTATTCTCGCCCTGGGGCCTTACCGTCACCTCTAGGCTTTAATAAGTCGTCAACTGAATTGCCACATTGGACGCATAGGTTTTGCTATAATCACCACACCTTGGAGCACGAATCATGCAGCATTATCGCAATTAGCAGAAAGGGATGCTGCTACTCCTTCCCTGAATATTCCCTTATCTCTTACGACACCCACTGGAAGAGATGGGGTGATCCTATTCTTAAGCGATAAGACCAAAGTATCAGTTCGTCTGACTGATTAAATGACTTTATAAGCCGCTATCTCCCAACAGCTTTGCAATCCTCAAAGCCGCGGTACCGACGACCTGGTTTCCACGCCGACAATGGAAGGTGATGCGGCTCGAACAATAAACATGCCGCAATCGAACGTCACATTAATTAACTGTTTGGGATGTATAAGCGTTTGAGGTAAACTGAATAATTATGGTTCTGTAGGGGCCATCAGATGGTTAGACTTAAAGATAGAGTTAACGCTCAAGTTCAAAACAGAAGCCAAAAAATGGAATACGAAATTGTAATACCAGACTAATTTGTAAAGGAAAAATTAGAATCACGAACGGGAATTGAACCCGCATCCATCCATCCCTTAAGCCGGGATATGCTTTACTTAAGCTACCGTGACAAGTGGTCTCATGTCCGAATTTTTCCTTCACCTTATACAACCAACATACGGGGTTTCAGTAGATTACGCTGAGCAGGCGATACTGCTATTAAAATCATAAATATTGTAATACCATTCAAAATTGTTTAAAAATGTTCATACATAGACATGTTTTTTAATTAGAGATAAAACAAGCCGTCAATGCGCTACGGTATCACGATTTTTCAAAATCTCAAGGGGATTGCAGGATTCGAACCCGCGACCCACGTATCGCGAAGTCGGACCTAGTCACTACACTACCAAGTAGCTAGTACCAACTGAGCTATCATCGCTTCAAACTGAATTCGTGAAAGTAACTAGTTTTTTTAATTCCAGGCATGGCACAAGGGCTGCTTCAAATGTCAAGAGTGCGGGATGACACTCAACATGAGGACCTACAAAGGATACGGGAAATTACCTTATTGTGAATCGTAAGTAGACTCCGCGCTAAACTTAATGGCGGCTGAGAAATCGGCGCGAATCAGGCAGTAGCAAATTTTACCTGTGCGCGGGAAGAAATAAGCGGTGTGCGCACCTTGCAGAGCACTTCACAGCCGCCGTTGAGTTTGACGAACACCTAATCTAGGTGTTTTACTAGGTGGTAGTTTCGCTGCGAAGTTTAGCTAGGTAGGGCAGGTTCTTATTGCTTAATAGGCTAGCGTTCGACCACTATCTCACCTGTTGGAAAGGTTCTAGAGTCTAGGATGTAACGCGCTTGTCTAGAAGATACCTGTTCACTCTCGATTTGAAGACCCTAAGGTTGTAGTTTTCGGGAAACACAGACGCCGGCAAAGCAACAATTTGCCAGTTATTCTGCCGCCAAGCTGGTAGTTTGCAAGTGCTACTTTGTTCCGATTTGAAGGGCACTGTAGCTAGTAAAATTACAGGCCAAATGAGATTTTATGACCTGATCTTACGGTCTAATAATCTGATTACTAGATGCTGGTGTCTCGGGACGACGTGCGCAGTGCAGTGTCACGCGAAACTTTACATAGTTCCGGGTGAAACTGCAACTGTTATAGGCGGCCGTGTCGCTTATCATCAGGTGAACGACTAGCTCGTCACGTCATCCATTAACATAATAAAAATAAATAAATAATTACAAACAACAGCAAGAAAGATTGCGAGTAGTTCAAAGATTTCGCCCGATCCGCCAATCACTTTGTTTTCTCAGAAATATGCTCTACCTTGTACTTGTAATATTACACTTTTTGTGGTAATACGTAATTTCCAATGACAAAACAATGTATTGTTGTTAACTATTGTTAAGTTAGTCACGTACATAAATACCTAAATAGTGTGACTGTGATGGTATGATCAGTATTGACACATAGTTACGCAAAATGTTACGTTCATCCTAGCCTACCTATCAGTTCAAACTGGTACCTACTGCATGTACCAACACATGTAGGGCGAACATTTCCACAGTCACTATGCACATATAATTAATGCATTGAAACTGTCAAATTAATACAGAAATATGGGTAGGTCCCTATCCACAGAATAAATAGCAGTATAAGTAAGATCAGTTTATATGCCATGCGCCCTTGACTTAGTTGACACACCCACTTTCTATAATTCAGCGCTTTATGTCGCATTGTAAACGTCTGTAAAGACAATTTAAAAAAGAATGTAAATTATATAGGTCATATACCAATTACACAATATTATTACCATACTGCATGACAAATGTAGCTGTACAATACCGCGGCTAAACTACCGAATCAGCGGGCATAATAGTACATTGTAATATTCGTAACGCCACATACTCCGCGCATGTTGACGAAAGTGAAATTAAAAACAACCAGCATTGACTCACTCGATTTTATTGTCTTGTACTCTGTACAGGCGCGCACAGAGAATGTGTAAGGCTGCGGTCTGTCAGAGGCCAACACAAACATGTAAATAGGGCGAATTCTGTCGACCAACATTCCATTTTTGCAAGGTTCTGAAACTAAAAAACCATTTCGAGATTATCCTATAAATCTTTACTTTGATTTTAATAATAACTTGAAAAATACTACAAATATAAAAATGTTGTGTGTGTTAAAAGCCGAAAGTGCGAGTCGGACTGGCGCACGAAGAGTTCCGTACCATTATCTATTAAAACGAAAAAATAAACCACGTTTGTTGTATGGGAGCCCCCTTCAGTATTTATTTTATTCGGTTTTTTAGTATTGTTACATAATCTGTGAAAATGTAGCCTGTTGACGGACGGATGAACAGTGGAGTTTAGTAATAGGGGTCGCTTTACCCTTTGTGTGCGGAACTAAAAAAAACCGCATATTCCGCAAATCATGCTGAAAATATACGCACGTGAGTAGTAATTCTTTTCCGCTACAATTACATATTTCATGACTGTGTACGACTGTTTCACGGCGCGTTGGCGAAACTATTTGTTTGTAATTTACACATATTATGAACTGAGTTATTAATTTAGATTAATTAGCCTTATTTAATGGTAACATAGACGCTGTTCATTGGTCTACCGGATTGAATACGATTGCGGTTTTTATACACCCGTTTTATAACACGCGAGAACAGTATTATCAAATAACCGGCCAAGTGCTAGTCGGACTCGCATCATTGTCTATAAAAAAAACAAGCCAAAAATCACGATTTTTGTATGGCCCAATTATTTTACTCTGGTTTTAGTATACCGGGTGTAATTGAACTCATTAGCATCCTTTGAATCTAGATACCTACTCCTGATACCGGTCACGTGTGGAACAAAATTTTTGAATTCTAACACATTGGTTTAGTACCAATAATAACTCCAAAAATGGAATAACTTACTTAATCCAGAAAAAGTGTTAGTATAGTGTGGTGCAGTGCAAACAAGTGCTACCTAAAAAGAACACAAGAACCACGTGTCTTCGCCTTAATAGAGACAATAAGAAACGTGTTATTGGACACATTCTTAGAATATTTTGATTGTAGAAGTTTAGGTTGAATTCGAATTACTCAAGTCAAGTAGATGACTAGATTGTAATATAAATAGAATGCCTGTTTAAAGAGGCATTTTAAAAATAGCAAAAAAAACTTAATCCAACGCTACAATACAAAATTTAATTAAAATAATGAAGTATTGTTTTCAATAAGTACATACAAGGTCTAAAAACGTTTAAATGTCAAAATCATCCGTGTCAACTTCGTTAGGCGCCGCGGCAATTTTCAATAAAAATTATTTCATTTACACTCTTTACTCTTTAATAATCATCTATAAATGATGTACTATCATGGGCTCAATTTATGCTAATGAATTAAATTACATCCTGTATATTGTAATATGTTGTTATAGCGGCAACACAAATACATCATCTGTGAAAATTTTAACTGTGTAACTATCACGGTTAATGAGATACAGCGCGGTGACAGACGGACAGACAGACAGACGGACAGCGGAGCCTTAATAGTAATAGTGTTCGCCTTACCACTCCTTTACAACAAACGTGATTTTTTGCTCGTTTTTATAGATAATGGGACGGAACCCTTCATGCGCGAGTCCGACTTGCACTTGGCCGATTATTTTAATGTTCTGTGGCCAGTTACATAATCGTAACATTGCGAATACCAAACGTGCATTCCGTGCGACCGCGATGTAATGACAATAAGAAAGTCACCGCGATTATTTGCGCTTTTACTGCTCGCGGTGGAAGTGAATTCTTTATTTTTTGTACACAAGCAAATTACTCGTAAATATACAAAAAGTACGATTCGCTTCAGTTGATTGATTGACTCGTTAAACGCCGAGTAAAGGTGTAATCCAAAAACCAGAAATAGACGTTTTTGAAAACGTAATGTATCCTAAATGAGCTATCTACATTAGCAACCTTTTTTTTTTTGAGTGGAGAAAATGCCCTCGCTCTTCCCTGCCACCACGGGGGTGATGGCAGGGGGTATGTGGGACTCGAACCCACTAAAACCCCCCGTGATCCGTCCGCCGCGCGCCGGGGCGGGGCGAGATAGGGTCGCGCTGGCATTCACTATCTCGCCCCAGCGGTAGGCCCTTCTGGGCCTCTGCGCCAGTGGGTGGGTAACCTTTCACCTCAGTTACCCACCAGACGTGTGGGGCCGTGTGAGCGCAGCGGAGAATCCCCCGACCCTCCGCCGCCGGCCCCACTACGGAGGACGAAGAAGGCGCCCGAAGCGCCTCCTCCGTCCCCCTCTCCGTCTGCGCCGGAGGGGGTCAGAGTTGGCATCGTCCTCCCTGACCCGCTCCGCAGCCTCCTTTTGCGACATCACCACCTCGCAAAAGGAGACCCTAGCCTGCCACGCTCTCTCGCTGTCGAGCATGGCGTTCACCACGCACGGCAATGAGAGATCCCGGCCAACGACCACTGAAAGTGTGCGCCGCTCAGACTCCCAAGCAGCGCACACCTCCAGTATGGTGCAGGTACTTTCCGAAACATCCGTGTCCGGAAAGCACCTGCACCAATCGGAAGGTCAGCGACCCGAATGGCCGCCGCACCCACTCCCGGAGGACCGGGCGGATGGCCTCCACCGTCCTCTGCCCAGGCACCGGTGGAGCCAGGTCCTCCGTCCACCGCCGCAACAGGGCGGCCCGCGCCTGCCTCCGCAGGCGCATTAGCAACCTTAGCGAAGCACGACTAGCCGTTCCTAAGCGATCGGTAAAGTTAAGCAACGTTCGCTGCGGTCACTACTAGATGGGTGACCGCTACAGCAAAAAGTTTGTATTTACAAATGAGCGCTACCGCGCTTCGGAGGGCACGTTAAGCCGTCGGTCCCGGCGGTTGTCGTAAGACAATAGTCGTTAAGCCAAGTCAGAAGGCTTCAGGCGGCCTAAAAATTCTGACACCAGGGCTGACCACTTGCCTACACGAGAAGAAGATTAGCAACCTACATTTTACACCTATAACAAATTTCATAGAAATCACTTGCGCGGGCAGGGGGCGAATTAACAAAACGAGACAGTCATACTTACACAATTACGAAGAAAGCAAGATGGAACAAAAGACACATCGGGTATCCCGTTCCCTCTCATAGAATTAGCGGTTGAAATACATCACTAATTTTCGTATGAGGGGAAGTTGTATCCATGTTGACCACACATATAATTATGTATTATATTATTATATGTTCTGATACATCCTTGCTTATGTAATCCCAAAGGCTATTTAATATTCCATCGTATGACGAGTTAGTCAACCGCTTTGCGTTCCAGGCACGTGCCAAAAGCGAAACACACCACAATGGCGGAGACGCCAGAGCTGAAACGGATAGCCGAAAACACGAAGATCCAGAGCAACGTCAAGTATCACGCCGACTTTGAGAAGAGCAAGGGGAAATTCACACAGGTAATGTATCTTCAAATATAGGTCCCGGGGTTGTAAGAATAGGACCACCCCATCTCTTCCCGTGGGTGCCGTATGAGTCGGTTAAGGGAATATCCAAGGAATGGGCCGCTCTTTGGGGGAGGCCTATGTTCAGCTGTGGTCGTCTTCAGGCTTCTCCTCATCATCATCATCATCATCAACAGCCTGAAGACGTCCACTGCTGAACATAGGCCTCCCCCAGGGAACGCCACTTAGAGCGGCTGCTCGCCTCCTGCATCCATCGGCTCCCTGCCGGTTTATGATTCTCCTCAGCATGGATGAAATAAATAATAAAAATTGTGTTTTGATTGACATCGAACTAAAGCACAAAATGGCGGACATATTACATACCTATATGTGTGTCAGATGAAAGTAGAGCGACAGGCTGCATATGATGTGAGTGTGTGCGTGCCCCGCTCGTACGTACGAAGCGTTCCGGCTTCCTAAGGGTGCTTCAGTTTGGGATCAGACGGGATCCCCTCCTTTTTTTATTAGCTCCACGATCCTCGGTACATAAAAATCTTCTGCGACCACCAAGCCGCCTGCCAACAGTGTGAGCTCTGAAATATCTTCGCGTGACACTGCACTGTGCACGTCATTCTGAGATGTAACCGCAGTCTAGTGTAATCGTCATCATCACCAACAGCCTGACGTCCACTGCTGAACATAGGCCTCGCCCAGAGGGCGCCACCCTGAGCGGCTGATCTCCTGCATCCATCGGCTCAGTTTTCACTAGAACGTCGGTCCATCTAGTAGAGCCTGCCTACGCTGCTTCAGGTTCGTGGTCGCCACTCGAGAACCTTTCTTCCCCATCGGTTGTCAGTTCCACGAGCGATGTGGCCCGCTCGTTGCCATTTTAACTCGGCCGTTGACTCAACGGTGCCGTTTATTATTGTACATCAAGAAATGTTATGATAATGTCGGGGTTGGAAGATGGTTTTCTCCTGCTACCATAAAGAGATTGATGGAGGCTACGATAAAGTTGCCACCAGCTTAGTAATGAGCTACTACGAAGTAATAATTTGTGATCAACCATTTTCCAGGTGGCAGACGACCCTGAGACCTTGAGGATAAAAGCGAACACCCGGATCATATCGAACGTGGCTTACCACGGGGACCTCGAGAAAAAGGCTCAGATGGAGAAGCAACGGCAGAATAACGAAAACGGCGAGATTGTGGGTAAGAATCAAAAATTATAAAAGCCCGTTGATAACTCGTGAACATAATTTCTCGTACAAACTCGACTCAGTTACGGGGGCAGGGGGCGAGGTAACAAAACGAGACAAAGTCATACGAAATTACAAATGACTGAGCAGGATGGAACAAAAGTCACATTGAGTGTCCCGCTTCCTCTCGTAGGATTAGCAGTTGAAATAAACTACTAATTTTCGTACGAGGGGAAGTTGTATCGTTGGCCAACAGGATTTATTGTAGTCAACGGTAAGAATCCACTCGTAAACTTTCGAGTCCTTTTTGCAAGTCGTAGGCATATTTTATGTGTCATGGCATGGTGTATGAAAATGTGGGTTTTAGGGTTCCTTACCCAAAGAGTAAAGCGAACCTTTCCGTTTGTCTGTCTGTCTGTAGGTCCATCTGACACCAGGCTGTATCTCATGAACCGTGTTAGTTAGACAGTTGCAATTTTCATAGATGCTGTATTTCTGTTGACGCTATAACGACAAATACTAAAAACAATAAAATACATATTTAAGGGGGCTCCCATATAACAACCGTGATTTGTTTTGCTCGTTTTTACAGACAATGGTACGGATCCCCTCGTGCGCGAGTCTGACTTCCACTTTTTTTTTGGCCGTTTATTTTATTTCCGTACCGACATAGACATATATATTAAGGACAGGTTAAAACGTCGTTTCAAAGTGGGAGCCAATTTCACACATTGGCATCCACTAGCGCTCAGTCTGTGATGGAAGTTAGAAGGCATCGGTCGAATGTCACAAACAAAATATGCCAAGTTGTATTGTGAAGGGTTGCACAATCTATACTCAAAAGTGCAGTAAAAAGAAAGACCAAGTTTCTTACCTCAAGTTATTTAATATTTTCAATATTACACTCTGTTTTCGAAAATAATCGAATTTATATTTGGAATAATCATTGTAAACATAAACATTGACGGACATAATGGCAGCGATAGGCACCTAATTTTCTCAACTTGTCGAAATCTAATAGATGGCGCTGACTTTCCCATGCCATTTTGATAAAATAAAATGTTCCTTCGGGCATATCCTGATATATAAATCTATGCGTACCGAGTATGTTGCCATTACGCCATGCCTTGACACAGCACGACACATGGGGTCTAGCAAAAATCCCTTTCTGAACTGAAACTGAGGAAAACTTTTTCGCAGTTAATGTCTTAGCTAATGTCATTCACATACATTTTGATATTATCAATTGGCGTTACCGCTAATGGAAAGGGATCTTTGCTAGACCCCCAGCTTGTTTTGTGTGTTGGTTTTGGTTGTGTTAATGTGAAAAGTATAGCTAAAGATGCTCTTGCAAAGTAAACAATTACGTTAAATGGTTTTTATGCGAGGAACCATGTTAGAAAGCTTAATAAAAGTTAGTCTAGTTTCATAAACTAACTTGCTACTTGATAACGGTTTAATAAGTCTCAAAAAATTTTATTATGAGGCTTTGAACCCTCTTCATTCCGTCCTATTAACCTGAACATGCTTTTGAAAAAACACATCGATACATAAATTAAAATAAAATAGTTTTTTTCTGATTATTAAGTTAAGCTAGGAAAGCGAAATTACAATCTCTGTCGTGTGAAAGAATAATTTTTACAATTTCTTTGCGCTAGAATTTTGAAATAATATATTCCTTGTGTTCAGATTGGGATCGGTAGCATTTTTGGCATTTGTTTATCAGAGTTTGTATTGAGAATTTTGCCAATAATGCCAATTTTGCTAGTTTTGTTCATGACTCTAAACAAACTCAAAATAACCAAATGCAAAGACATTACGTAACACTTTGCAAGAGCATCTTTCCCATCACAAATCTCGTTACGCACATAATGTTTATTGTTGCCGTGGGATAATGTTGCAATCAAACCCGCGAATGTGTCCATACATCCAGTTCGAGGCCATTATTATTTGCTAACTGTGTAATTTGATCAGAAAAATATTTTTACCTTCTATAAAATATATTAACCGACAACCGAAATAGTGAGGAGATTCGCAGGAGAACTAAAGTGACCGATATAGCTTTTAGGATTAGTAAGTTGAAATGGTAATGGGCAGGCCACATCGCTCGTAGAACTGACGACCACGACCTGGAGGACGCAGCGTAGGAAGTACTAGGTGGGCCGACGATCTAGTGAAAGCCGCGGGGAGCCGATGGATGCAGGAGGCGAGCAGCCGCTCTAAGCGGCGCTCCCTAGGGGAGGCCTATGCCCAGCAGTGGACGTCTTCAGGCTGTTGGTGATGATGATGTGATGATGAACGAGTTGTTCTTGAGAGGAGACTGGTTTGGCAAAATTAGCGCAGTACGCTCTTGGACTAGGTCGATAAACGATATAATATCACTAGCTTATTATGCACCAGCTGAACCGCCCCGGCTTCGCACGGGTTAATTAGTTTTACGCCGTAACCCTGTTTACGTACACTTTATACACCTTGGGTTACATTATTGCAGTTTCTGTAAAGATCCCTAATTTTTTGAAAATATAGTATAGCCTATGTCACCCGGGTTAGTGTAGCTTCTCAACAGTGAAAGAATTTTTCAAATCGGTTCAGTATTTCGGAGCGTATTCAATGCAAACAAATAAACAATCAAACTTTTCCTCTTATAACTGATCAATAAAAGGCATTCTCGAGAGATACTATGTCGATTTTTACTAAGATAGAGTGAATTTTTAAACTTATGTTTTATAAGTTCAAAAGTTGTTTGTATATTTTATGTTTAAAAATCTACATACAATTATTAATTTGCCTATAAAATATCTAAAATTTACCTCATTCTTAAGGAAAATAGTAATATAATAGAATAGAAAATAGTAATGTAATAAATAGTATTTTTAAATAATAAATAAGTAAAATAAAGCATATGGCATCATCATACCTGAAATGACATCATTTTAATATATTAAACATATTTTAAGACTAGGAGAGAAGGAAAAATATTTTTCTGACTAAATTCAACAAATTCATAATGTTCTAATAATATTTGTTTGTCACCATCACCCATTTAGACGTACCGACCGACTACAACCATCAGATCGACAGCTACGCTACAGAAATGCTACCACCACCCCACCTACCACCCAAGAACCATTACCAGACACCGGTTACCCAATACCAGGCACCACCGAATCAGTATCAGGCACCATCGAATCAGTATCAGGCACCATCGAATCAGTATCAAGCACCTTCGACCCAGTATCAGGCACCATCAACCCAGTACCAGGCCAGTTCACAATACACCAGCGCTGACAGGGGACATCAGAACTACAGTCATCAAAATCAGCATCAGAATGTGACGCAACATAACGCTGCGATCCAACAACACGTTCCACATCAGAGCGTATCGAATCACGCGCAGAACTTGATTCCACCGCCGCAGAGTTACTCAAATCAGAGCGTTGCATCAAATATGAATCAGAACGTTGCATCGCATCAGAACGTTGCATCACATCAGAATGTTGCATCGCATCAGAACGTACCACATCAGAATGCTCAGCAAAACCGACAGTACCAAGAGCAGTACTACCAGCAACAAAATCAAAGACGCGAAGACATTGCGTACCAATACCAAGATTACAACTATGGTCAGCAGCAGAAGATTGGTAGGATCCAAGACTATGATCCGCTTAGTGACGGGCCTAGGGCTGCGCCTAACACGCAGAGGGCCTCCGCGACGCTTATATACAACAGCACAAGTGATAAGAGAGGTTTGTAATGATAGTCAGATCTTTGAGGCATTCTCTAAACTTTAATCTTAATATTTTATAGTGCCTGATTGTAAATGAAACCATTCAGGTTGTGAATGAAGCCATTTGTTCAGTCATTCGGTTTGAGAATGAAACCGTTTGTTTAGTGATTGAAGTCGTGAATGAAACCATTCGTTCACTCATTCAGGTTGTGAATGAAACGATTCGGTCACTCATTCAGTTTGTGAATGAAATCATTCGTTTCTTAATACAGGTTGGGAAAGAAATTATTCGTTCACTCATTTAGTCTTTGAATGAAACTTAATAAGGGTACGGGAGTAGCGTGATGGCAAATCTACCACTAGTATAGTATTACATTATCTGTGACTCGTCCCTGTCTCATGTAAAACATATTTGTTTGTTCTCTATAGAATGCTTCAAAGATTCCATACCAATTTTATTCTTCCATTGTCCATCAAATTTCATCAGCTTGGTGATGTGTTTGTGTTTTCATCATAGGTGTAAATAAAAAAGGGAGTATACTGTCTTTTTCTGTCGCATAGTAACGCACAAGCTTTTCTGTGCGGAAGAAAAAGATATCGATACTTGTGTTGAGCTGACTGAGTAATGAGGGCTCATTTTTTCCATTTTAATTACATCTATGGATTTTATTAATTTTCGTTCTGTAATTAATAATTATTAACTTGCTATGGGAATTTCTTTGGACCTAAAAGGTAATCTAATTTAATAGTTCTAATAGTCTTGTTGTCTCTTTTATATGAATTGAAATAAAAAGGACCGCGATAGAACTGCGATGACGCCTTGATAACATAGGGCCGTCTCAATTTGATTATTTGGTGTTATAATGTAAAGTACTCAAATTATGCTGATGATAATAATGATAAACCCCAACGATCACATACATAATTCCTGGACACTAACTAGGATCCCCTGTATCTAGGGAGTCTAGAACTTCGAGGACCATGCTCCCACAACACCCAGACACAGAACAAGTAATTTGCGCTTTTTTCCGTGCACAAATACTTGTCCTCTCGCGGGAATTGAACTCGCGGCCACCGGGTTATGAGCCAACCTGCGCCACCACCACAAAAGCGTAAATACTTCTGTGTGTGGGTGTTGTGAGACCATGGTCCTCGTAGTTCCTGGTCCTTAGATACAGGGAATCCTAGTCAGGGTTCAGAATCTATGTGATCGTTGGGCGTTATTTATTTGATTGCATCGTATAATATGTTTGTAGGAGCTCCTCAGGCCAGCCAATCGCAGCAGCAGACACGTCAGATCGGTCGCGTGACAGAACTGGATCCACTCGCCAACGAAGTCCAACAGCCAGCGAGGCAAACGCACCAGAACCAAGCCAACCAGGTTAATATTTTTCTCGACTATGAAATATTTTCATAAGGTGCATTTTTCTTCGCCCTTATCATGAAAAGCTTGTGTAGAAAGAAAATAAAGTCATTCTAAATCGTTATTATGTTAAAATTAATTAGGATATTAAATTTTAATGTTAACATAGTTATTATTTGGTTACAGAATGTATTCATCGCGATGTACGACTATGAAGCAAATGATAGTGATGAGGTATGTATGTCTTCTCTTTTATCGACTATCGATATCGAATGTGACGCCACGCCTGGATTTATAGCTCTCAACTCTTGTTTGCCTACACACACTATTGAGTGTGGTGACAGATTTGTCACACCAGGCGAGCACTACAAAATCCACCCCCAAAAAGAACTCATGACCTCTAGATCATAAATCGCCGTCCAACAACTAGGGGTCTAAAACGACCGCTTTATGTTTATAAATCATAATAATTATTATGACAAGCCTGTTAAGATGATTGATTTGAGAGCAGCCGCTCAAACTGGCGCTCTCTGGGGGAGCCCTAGATTCAGCAGTGGTACGTCTATGGGCTGTTGTTGATGATGATGATGATGATGATTATTATTATGAGAAGGATGGATTTGAAATCACTTCTGATATTTAAAATTAAGTGGTAGGTAGGTATGTACTTACTATAGGTGTTTTTTTCATTCAAGTTTGATTAATATGTAGAAACTTTATTGGTTTAAGTGTAAGAAAGATTAGTTAATTAAGCGAAATATTGTACTGTTTGTTTCTCTTAAACTACCTAACTTAACTTGTACGGTTTTTCTTCAAAAGGCAGGTGTCAGTTTCAATACTATCGATACTGTGTCTGTTTATCGATATCAACCATCGACATATTCTCAACACTAGTTCTGTTTCCCAGGTATCATTCCGCGAAGGAGACCTGATTTCGAACGTGTCTCCGATAGACGAAGGATGGATGACAGGGCAGGTACTACGCACAGGCCGAGCGGGGATGTTACCTGCCAACTACGTCGCACACTATGACCAGCACCAACAGTATTAACTGTATTACCCGCGACAATAAACACGCGGTTTTCAAAAAGATTTCTCTTTTTTCACATTTTCAGGGTGAAAAGTTTCACGAACTTTGATGAAACCGTTTTTTTGATGTTATATAGTGCATTTAGGGAAGTCCGATGCAGTCATTGTTAGTTACTATAAAGTACTACTTGTGGCTAATTAATTATTAAATCGGTAAAGATCTATTCTGTCATCGGACTACCCTAAAATGGACTTAAACACCCACACAATAAGAGATAGTATTTTTTCTCCAAAACTACTAACTTTTCCATCTATCAACTACATAAATATATAAAAAATAACTACTTCAAAAAGCATGATAACCTGTGGCGGGCCACCTGCTTATACACAGTCCCAATCCATGCAGTATTATGGAGGGCCTAGACAAAATAATTGTTGTAATGGCGTTACCATTCAACTACACAAAAAAATCTATCAAAAATAACCTATACATTTTTTTAATTATTAAAATATAAAAATTATCGTAACATGTCTATGTCTTTTTGTGTATGTGTGGACGAACAAACACAAATTCTATTTTGTTTATATTTTTAACTAAATTATCGAAGTTCTACTTGTACCCATGGACAAATTAAAAAAAAGAAGGATTGAGTTTTGATTGACATCGAACTGAAGCCCAAAATGGCGGACATATTACACATGTGTGTCAGATGAAAGTAGGGCGATCGGCTTCCTATGATGTGAGTGTGTGCGTGCCCCGCCTCGTACGTACGAAGCGTTCCGTCTTCCTAAGGGTGCTTCAGTTTCGGATCAGACGGGATTCCCTCCTTCTTTTTTTATTAGCTCCATGCTTGTACCAATCAAATTCATTTAGGCATTTTTTAATCTATGTCGAAGTATTCAAAGCATAATTATTATTTTGAATGACAGTAATAACTAGAGCTTGTTTTTCAATAGTTACATCACAGACATTTGTAATATTAGATGTCTGTGAGTTACATTCTAAAGTTTAAAGAGGTTTCACTAAGATTATGAGCGAATGGTAGTGATGGGAACAATATCACATTTAAAAGTCGTTTTATACTGAAAATGTGGTTTTTGACGTAATTTGGTCAAAGTTGGCGTATTGCAATTATGTGAACCATATTTAAATATATTAAATTACATAGCATGTCTGTAATATCAATTTTTATACATATTCATTGCCACTAGTTTTAAAAATAAGAGAAATGTATTTTTATAAATATGTATTTAATATTGTCTTAAATTGTTAATGTAAGATACACCATGTTATTGCATTATAAATAACTAAATAAGTGTAATACATATTATAAATAATAAGTTTTATTCAAAAAATAGAGTAGTAATTACCTCAAATAGCTGAAAATAGGTCGGAAATTTGAAAGGACCTTGGTCCAACAGAAATGCAATGAACAAAATAATTTTGCTCTGTAAAAACTTCTTACCATAAAAAATGTTAAGTATTTCGTTTTTTTAACATATCTTTTATGTTTAAACTATATTTTCGTATAAAATATCTACATTAAGTAGTCTGTTTATAAGTATTTTTTAATATATTTTATTGTGTAAGTATAAAAGTAAATTTTAGATATGTTTGTCACAAAATTTTGGTATTATAAAATTTTAAAAATTTCGGATCAATTAAAATTCCTTGCATTTTTTTCATTCCATTTTAACTATTTTTATATTAACCAGATGTAAATGTGTTGGGTCAGCAGTGCACTCGTTATAGGCAATCCGCTCACTATCAGCCATGCGGCCTTCTCGCCGTTTTATTTTGTTACAACAGAATAATTATTGTTGTATTTTATTCCTTGTTTAAGTTATTACCTTTGTCTTATGATATTTATTACATAATCTGTAGTTTGATCTACATTCTTGAAAATCATTTTTAAGCCTCATTTTATTGTATTATAAGCTTTTATTATTTGGTAATTTTTTTACGAAACATCATTTTCATACCGTAAACATTTAAAAATGGGTAAAAATAAATGTACTGAATCATTTAAAAGTCGCTGGATCAGTGGAGTAGTAGTAGCAGCTAGTAGACCACAAATCAATGACTTTTCCATCAAAAAAATAGCTCCATTTTCCAAAAACATTCCGTTCATATATGCTTTTATTTTTGCCAACTATAATGGATAACAATAGTTCTAAGTTAGAACATAATTTTATTTATTTCTTAAATCGACTAAATTGTTTTTAATTCATCACAAGAAGGCTTATTGCATGTGTCAGTATTATAAGTCCATGGTACGTGCCTTTTTAACTGTTTAATAAATTTTATAAGCAATACTCCTGCGTTTTATTGAAAATTGAAGCATATTTAACATGCTTCTGTAGGCCCGTATATTTTAACCCAATCTTTATTCTATCTAAGAGTAATCTTAAGATGCAGATCTAGTATTAATAATGTAAATAATTCAGCCTTTTTTGAGATTCTAAATATTATAATCTTATTTACCAATCTCAAATTAATGGCTTATTCCATAATTACCCTTAGACAATGTTTAACATGCTTCTGTAGGCCCGTATATTATAACCCAATCTTTATTCTATCTAAGAGTAATCTTAAGATGCAGATCTAGTATTCATAATGTAAATAATTCAGCCTGTTTTGAGATTCTAAATATTATCATCTTATTTACCAATCCCAAATTAATGGCTTATTCCATAATTACCCTTAGACAATCCCCTGCGAAGGGGAACTATAGGTATGATGGATGACCCAAGTTTCTATACCTCTCGCAGTGTGGTCGAGTGACGCTCCGCAACATTATCGAAAATGTTCTATTCTGTGACTTGGTTCATTTATTTCTTATCCGTTGTCCCACTGCTAGGCAAAGGTGTCCTATTTCCTTCCACGCACTTGTATCGTGAGCCAGGTTTTGACCAATCGAGCTGATGTGTACCCACAGAGATATTTTTTTCTCTAATCTGTGTGTATACCCGTTCACGGGTACACTGCCTACGCTGCACCTGGGCATTTGACGTGTTTTTGTTTGATTATTTTCATCCTATTCGTCGCCATCCTACGTTATCACTTTTGCGATACGTAACTAAAATTATTTCATCCTACTAGATTTGGTAAAAGTTCAGAGGTTAGGTGCCAAAAATAAAAGAAATTTTAGCTATACACATTTTATTTACTAATCCATACATAATATAGGATCTAACTACCCATGCAAATATCTTAAATTATATAAAATCTTAGAATATATTCTTTATAGTAATACTCCTTCGCAACTAGCGCTTGACCCATTGGGTATCTTGAATTCTTGAGGCACTTGTAAAGCACCTTATATTTTTATCAATCAACGCAAGCAAGCCATGATAATTTATTAATTTTACATTTAAAAAAGCCAAATTACATCCTTCACTATCGAAAAAAGACTGTTCTTTAAATTCATAACAAGATATTCAGCAAATGATTTAATACTACAGCCATATAACAATGTTTACAACATAGTCAATATCAATCATTTACCCAATGAGATTTTTTTCCAACAATCTGCAACAAAAACTTAAATATTTGTTGCAATGATAACCCGAACCTGTTAGACTTTTAACTTATAAAAGGGCTTGCCAGTTTGAATATACAAAAATATCAACAAATAAATTAAAAATAACATTCGTCCGCCTATAGGCGTATGCATATTTATCTATTAATTTATATAACAATAACTATATTTCTTTATTAGATTTACAAAGTTATTCCTACTTATTTTACCTTACAGGTATAGCCGCCTTAATTTTCCACTCGAATACTATAGAAAGCCGTTTAGACAAAACTTTTAAGGAATGCCGTACATAAGTCAAAGCTTTAATTATTTTAAAGGAATGATGAAAACGACCATTCTGTACGACAAACTTATGGCACACCATGGACACACCAATACCAAACAAAACTACATAGTTCATTGAACACCAATGTATAACAATGTGCATAATAGTAATGAGAAAATCTGGGGAACTGGAAACCCCCTAAAAAAAAATTGACATTAAACGAAAACTCAGCAGGGCTGGTATAAGTATATGCCCCAAGCCAATTTTATTCCCCAACCTAGCAACCCTCGGAATGCAGCCGCTAATATTTGCAGTTTGGACTATTAAGTTCTTATTTATACGCCCGATAGGGTAGCATTTGACCCCATTTCGCATAATGCTGATGGTCTTCTAGTATTTTAACGGCTATAGTAAACAAGTATTAGATATTTACAAAATATAATAAATCTATAAATCTATACATTTTTGGTACATTTCATTCCAATATGAAATCATAGTTTCATTTACACTAAATAGTTTATATTAGTATTAAAATAAAAAAGATACTAATTAATTATCTAAACTAACTCGATAGTTTAACTTACGAGAAATTTTTTTTTAACTTATTATATAAAGTTCGGTTGTTTCTAAAGAAATTAAAGATGCTTCATTTTTCAGGTCATATTCCTCTGTAACTTTAAACATACTCAAAACTGTACGACAAATCTGAAATCGTAAAATACAAAACGGTAGTTAATTTACAGAAAATCCATTGGAGATCATGAACCTACTTATGTAAACAAAAAAATTTAATCAATGTTTAAAATACCCTCTCGTTTTCGCTCATGACATTTCACGTCAGCGAGAACGTAGAAGTATTAACTAACGTTTATAATCAAGGCTTGTAGCATTTTAAATTTGGATAAATAATCTCCCAATAGTTTTCTATAAAGTTACGAATAACTGTCCAAAAAATTCACTATCAGGTAATTTCCTTAGAAAACCGGCGCAATATTAGTAGATGATTTATGAGATGCATAATTAGTAATAATCATTTATTTACGTTACATATTATATATACTCCTTTCCTTTCCTAAGTCAATTCCATTTTACAAGTGCATTATAGTACTTACTTAAACCAAGTTTAGTACACTAGTACTTATAGCCTCAAGTCTCAACGCCAAAATCGTCTTAAAGTAATATTTTTTGCCAAATATGGCGTAATATATAAAATAATAAGGCACACAATCGTTACGTTTTTAAAGCGTTACCAGCATTCTTTTTAAATAAATAGCGCGATTTTAGCTTCTGCGTAAATCAGATGGTGCAGGCTGTTTTTTTTTAAGTCAAATAATGTTATACCTACAGTCTAACTTTTAGCACTTAGCTTAAAGTCTAGGCTAGCTTAGGCTATTTTAGTTTGCATTTTTCTATACAAATTTCAGCTTCTACTACCGGTGGATCAGTAGCTACTTAGAGTGTATTTTTTTGATCCATGGTTAATGTACCCGATAGAATTTTTGACCATTGGTTACCAAACTATGGATCAAAGAACTCAAAATCAATACAATTTTACAATCATCTGTTGTAGTGGAAAAAAAATTTTTGTCTTTGTTACAAAATAATGTATTATTTTTCAATAGAGTACTGTTGGTCTTTACAGACCTTTTAAATTAATATTTTACCACAACCAACTGTTACTTACGAATAGTGTGTCCAATACTCCTACAGATTAACTGGACCTTTTCTCTCTGTCTCTCTATGAACGATACCTTATTACTTGTCCCTTTCTAACCATGCCTGTAGTCATTTTCTCGCTTTTACAAAAGTGAAGGAATTTTTTCTTGTTGTCATGGCTAATTGTGTGCAGAAGTGGGTGAGAGTAGGAGCGAGCTACTGTCATCGAGTCGTTCCAGTCGGTAGGTCGAGTTGTCGGGCAAGTGGCGCACCAACTCGTCCGTTAGACGAACGCGAGCCCCGTTCGGTCCCGACACCAGTATTGTTTCGCAATCCTGTAGATAGAATAACACTAATTCGTTTTATACAGGATGTAATTTAATTCATTAGCATAAATTGAGCCCATGATAGTACATCATTTATAGATGATTATTAAAGAGTAAAGAGTGTAAATGAAAATATTTTTGAAAATTATGAAGATCGCCGCGGCGCCTAACGCAGTTGGCACGGATGATTTTGATACATTTAAACGTTTTTATACCTTGTATGTACTAATTAAAAACAGTAGTTCATTATTTTAATTAAATTTTGAATTGTAGCATTTGATTAAGTAAGTTATTCCATTTTTTGGAGTTATTATTATTACCAAACCAATGTGTTAGAATTCAAAAATTTTGGTCCACACGTGACCGGTATCAGGAGTAGGTATCTAGTTTCAAAGGATGCTAATGAATTCAATTACACCCAGTAGATCCTGGTAGTTGTTAGTAGACACACTAGGCGGTAGGACTTTTCTGCAAAGTTCATCTAGGTAGGTACCACCGCTTTGCCAGTTATTCTGCCGCCAAGCAGTATTGTGCAAGCAAGGTCCGGTTCCGGTTTCAAGGGCATTGTAGCTAGTGAAATTACTGGTCAAATGAGACTTTATGACCTGATCTCACAGTCTAAATAATCTGATTATTAGACTGTGTGATGTCTCAGGATGACGTGCGCAGTGCAGTGACACGCGAAACTTATTTTAGAATTCTGAGTGACACTGCAACTGTTATGGGCGGCCGTGTCGCTTAATATCAGGTGAACGACTAGCTCGTCGCGTCATTCATTCGCATAAAAAAAAACTTATTTTCTCTTTTCCTTTACAATGGAAATGATTTCCGTGGGAAATAAATTTTCCAGGATCTACCTGTAAATTAACCGTTATGGGCGGCCGTGACGCTTAACATCAGGCGAACTGCAAGCTCGTCATAACAGTTGCAGTGTCACTCGGAACTCTAAGATATAAAGTTTCGAGTGACACTACACTGCGCACGTCATCCTGAGACATCTCACAATCTAGTAATCAGATTACTAGACTGTGAGATCAGTTCATAAAGATCAGACTATTATATCATATCAGATTATGTTCGATATACTTTTACAATGAGTTTTTGGTATGCATGATTTAGAAATGGCACCGGGACACTTTGCAAATGGCAGGATGAACATATAAGGGTTCCTTTTAGTACTGTTTCCTTCTAGGCCCAAGCTATGCTTAGTTTGTCGCTAGATGGCGCTGGTGAAACGTCCACACTATTTATTTATGGAACCCTAAATATAAGTGCAAATGATGATGATAAGTGATGTTGATGATGATGATGATAATGATCATGATGATGAGTAATGCCTTCTAGCCCCAAGCTATGCTTAGTTTGGTGCTAGATGGCGATGTGTGAAATGTTCACACATTTATTTATGGAACCCTAAAAATAAGTGCAAATGATGATGATAAGTGATGTTGATGATGATGATGATGATGAGTGATGCGTTCTAGCCCTAAGCTATGCTTAGTTTGGTGCTAGATGGCGCTGTGTGAAATGTCCACACATTTATTTATTCATGGAACCCTAAATATTAGATGATGATGGTTGATGATGAGTGATGATGATGCCCACCTTAGCGCAGTCCTGCAGCATCGCTTTAAGCTTGGCGAGCAGTTCCTGAGCTCGACACGTGTGGAGATATAGCGCACTGAATATGTTGCAGCCGGTCGGACAAACGTACACCGTCAGCCGAGGCTCGATCCGTCTGGGAAATAACAATTAAATTACTATTGTGTTTAGGAAGAATTCTTTCTGAAAGAAAGAAAATACATTTATTCAGGACATGGCACAACATTACATTCCTACATGCAACATGAATAAATAAATAAATTTGTGTGGACATTTCACACAGCGCCATCTAGCACCAAAATAAGCATAGCTTGTACTATGGGAACCAGATAACTGATATAATAGTTAGATACTTTTAGGGTTCCATGCCCAAAGGGTAAAGCAAACCCTATTACTGAGGCTCCGCTGTCCATGTATTAGTCTGTCCGTCTATCACCAGGCTATAATCTCATGACACCGATGATGTATTTTGTTTATGTAAAAAACAGAATAAAATAAGTATTTAAGGCGGCTCCCATACAACAAACATGTAGTTTTGTTCGTTTTTATAGATAATGGTACGGAACCCTACGAGCGCGAGTCCGACTCGCACTTGACCGATTATTTTGTTTGTAAATGCATACATACAATACAAAATAACACCCAGACACAGAACAAACATCAATGTTGATCACACAAATGTTTGCCCTTGGTGGGAATCGAACCCACAGCCTACAGTTCAGAAGGCAGAGCTACTACCAACTGAGCTATCGGGCCAGATAAAACTTACTTGGCGTGTAATGCGTTGTATAGACGGATGCCGTCTGCGAGGCCGCATATCTGTATTATGTCATCGCGGGAGAGCCTGATAACAAACGAAAACATATTTAAACAAACTATAACTTTAACGTAACTTGATACAGACTAAATAGGTTATACAGGATGTAATTTAATTCATTAGCATAAATTGAGCCCATGATAGTACATCATTTATAGATGATTATTAAAGAGTAAAGAGTGTAAATGAAATATTTTTTATTGAAAATTATGAAGATTGCCGCGGCACCTAACGCAGTTGGCGCGGATGATTTTGATACATTTAAACGTTTTTATACCTTGTATGTACTTATTAAAAACAGTAATTCATTATTTTAATTAAATTTTGTATTGTAGCATTTGATCAAGTAAGTTATTCCATTTTTTGGAGTTATTATTATTAACAAACCAATGTGTTAGAATTCAAAAATTTTGGTCTACACGTGATCGGTATCAGGAGTAGGTATCAAGTTTCAAAGGATGCTAATGAATTCAATTACACCCGGTATACTCTGTTATCTTTGGAAGGTTCACTAGAAATTTATCTACTTACTAGTAAACATTGTTTAGCACAGGAAGACTTTTGTGTTTTGTTTGTTTTTAACACGTTGAAATATGCAAAAATAAAGCAAGATAAAACACTAAAAAGCTATTCCACTGTTGTCACAGACCTCTATCATCATCATCATCATCATCAACAGCCCGAAGACGTCTACTGCTGAACATAGGCCGCCACTTAGAGCGGCTGCTCGCCTCCTGTATCCATCGGCTCCCCGCGGCTCTCACCAGATCGTCGGTCCACCTAGTGGGGGATCTTCGCTGCATCTTTCGGTTCGTGGTCGCCACTCGAGAACCTTTCTTCCCCATCGGTTGTCAGTTCTACGAGCGATGTGGCCTGCCCATTGCCATTATTATCATTATCAAAGAGTACTTGCCTTAATATTATGCAACAATTGAAATGTATACTGGGTGTAATTGAAGTCATTAGCATCCTTTGAAACTAAATACCAACTCCTGATACCGGTCACGTGTGGACCAAAATTTTTGAATTCTAACACATTGGTTTGGTAATAATAATACCTCCAAAAAATGGAATAACTTAGTTAATCAAATGCTACAATACAAAATTTAATTAAAATAATGAATTACTGTTTTTAATAAGTACATACAAGGTCTAAAAACGTTTAAATGTGTCAAAATCATCCGTGCCAACGGCGTTAGGCGCCGCGGCAATCTTCATAATTTTCAATAAAAATATTTTCATTTACACTCTTTACTCTTTAATAATCATCTATAAATGATGTACTATCATGTGCTCAATTTATGCTGATGAATTAAATTACATCCTGTATAAACTAAAATTTGTGAATTACCTGAGCAAGTCGGCGCCCGAAAAGTTGGCAAAAGTGTTGGCGTGTTGGGCGAACCTATGCTGTGAGAGCCATGCTTGTGTCTCGTTCGCACTCGCTTCCTTTGATAGCCCGCCGTTCTGTGGATTGTACAGATTAAATAATCTTTGAACGGAGGGTTTATTAGGTACATAACTTACTTAAAAAACAAAATGTAATCAAAATAAATTATAAATGTTGTTTTAAATTATTTTTTGTAATATTATACTAGATGGTAGTAGGACTTTTCTGCAAAGTTCGTCTAGGTAGGTACCAGCGCTTTGCCAGCTACTCTGCCGCCAAGAGTGTCCCGTTTTGAAGGGCGTTGTAGCTAGAAAAATTACTGGGCAAATGAGACTATGGTCAGCTCACACTCTAGTAATCTACTAGACTGTAGTGATATCTCAGGTTGGCGTGCGCAGAGCAGTGTCACGCGAAACTTTTTTAGAGTTCCGAGTGATACTGCAATCTGTAATGGGCGGCCGTGTCGCTTAACATCAGGCGAACGACAAGCTCGTCACGTCATTTATTTACATGTTAAAAAATGTAAGTTACCTTATCAGGGTCTTGGGTCGGTTGCGGTAGATCCGGTAAGATGGCGCCTGGAGAATGGCACGGAGGCGAGCTCACTTTCATCTCACCACTGGAGACAAACAACACAAATAAATAAAATCAATACATATAATAAAATTGTAACTGGACCTAATCTGTATATTGAATATTTTTTTTAAATTTTGACTGCTTCAAAATTCTTATCTTAATTTATATAAAAATAGAAAAAAAAAATTTTGGCCTTTTTGTCTGTCTGTCCCTTTGAATACTGTTTTTTATATTTTATTTATTTAACTACTTATTTAATTTAACTATACTCATCCTGTCGAAGGGAAGATAGAATGGAAAGGGAAAAAAATAGAAGAAAAGGATGAATGGATGGGACGGCAAAAGAAAGGAGGCAGGCACAGCCTACCTTCCTTCGCCGTGCAAATTAAAACGTCCTCATTAAATAAATGTGTGGACATTTCACACAGCGCCATCTAGCCCCAAACTAAACACAGCTTGTACTATGGAAACCAGATAACTGATACAATACTTATATACTTTTTTGTTTGTATATACATACATAGAATACAATATAACACCCAGACGCAGAACAAATATCTATGTTCATCACACATATGTTTGGGTAGGAATCGAACCCACAGCCCTCAGTCCAGAAGGCAGGGGTGCTACCAACTGAGCTATCAGGCCCGTCAATTGATACTCTTCAGCAGCTCCATAAATCTCTACATCATTCTACCAAACGATCTACCTGCATAAACATCGGAATACTCGATTCTACGTGATCCGAAAAACAGAAAAATAACAAAAACAGTGCTTCTTGCCAATTTTTATTATTAGATTCGCAAGGTCGCCGCAATCTTTACTATCGTGTATTTACAAACATACATACACAAATCTGTTTGACAATATATTTTATCTTGACTTGAAGCTAGAGATTACAATATATGATAATGATAATATTTGGGTTTGGGTTATGTTTGGTTATAGCATACATTATAAATTATACAGCGTGTAATTGAATTCATTAGCATCCTTTGAAACTTGATACCTACTCCTGATACCGGTCACGTGTGGACCAAAATTTTTGAATTCTAACACATTTGTTTGTTAATAATAATAACTCCAAAAAATGGAATAACTTACTTAATCAAATGCTACAATACAAAATTTAATTATAATAATAAATTATTGTTTTTAATTAGTACATACAAGGTAAAAAAAGTCAAAGGTATCAAAATCATCCGTGCCAACTGCGTTAGGCGCCGCGACAATCTTCATAATTTTCAATAAAAATACTTTCATTTACAACTCTTTACTCTTTAATAAACATCTATAAATGATGTACTATCAAGGGCTCAATTTATGCTAATGAATTAAATTACATCCTGTATAGTCACGTCTCAATCGATAGGGGCGAATTTGATAAAGTTTATTAACAAATAGAGGTGCGATTATCTTCCAATATACCAAAAAAGAGGAGATCCGCAGGAGAACTAAAGTGACCGATATAGCTCTTAGGATTAGCAAGTTGAAATGGCAATGGGCAGGCCACATCGCTCGTAGAACTGACAACCGATGAGGAAGAGTGGAAAGTCTTCAGGCCGTTGATTACGATGATGAAACCAAAAGAATATTTGATTTTTTATCTTAATTTGTTTTTAGTTTCCAATCTGTCTTTTGTCTAGAGTTCTTATAAATAATCATATCTCAATGTAGTCAAGCGCGCAATTAACATATTTTAAATTAAATGAATAAATACTTACTCTTGGCAGTAAAGCGGCTTCATTTGATTAGACGACGCGAGAATTGCTGCAAGAAAAAATTTTCTATTAACTTTTTTACAGACAGCATATTGACCACTGTCTCGCGTGGTCATCATCCCAATACGTTCCCACAGCAGCAGGGTTAGCACGGACGGTAGACATAATTGTCTTTCCCTTGTTTTACTCCACTTGACATGTAAATTGTATGAAGAATTTGACATAAAACCATAGACATATATATTAAGGACAGGCCTAATGGTTATAGGTCGCTTCAAAGTGGGAGCCAATTTCACAGATTGGCATCCACTAGCGCTCAGTCTGTGATGGAAGTTAGAAGGCATCGGTCGAATGTCACAAACAAAATATGCCAAGTTGTATTTGTGAAGGGTTGCACAATCTATACTCAAAAGAAGAAAGTGCAGTAAAAAGAAAGACCAAGTTTCTTACCTCAAGTAATTCAATATTTTCTGTTTTGTAACAAAATAATCGAATTTATATTTGCAATAATCATTGTAAACATAAACATTGACGGACATAATGGCAGCGATAGGCACCTAATTTTCTTAACTTGTCGTAGTTCACGCGAAATCTAATAGATGGCGCTGACGTTTCCCACGCCATTTTGACAAAATAAAATGTTCCGTCGGGCATATCCTGATGTATAAATCTATGCATAAAACAGGGAAAGACAATTTTTGTCTACCGTCCGTGCTAGCCCGGCTGGAACGCGGGCCTTCTCTCACAGGGAGAGTGTAGGCCATAATCCACTACTGGCCAAGTGCGGGTTGGTGGATGTCACATCTTCTCGAATGTTGTGATACTTGAACATGCCGGTTCCCTCGCGATGGTTTCCTTCACCGTTGTAGGAGCGAGAGCAAAGAGAGAGAGACTTCAAGTTACGTGCGGTACGTAACTTGAAGTCATTGGTAGAAAGTAAGCGGGATTAGAACCAGGCGTCGGTTTTAAAAGAAGTCTCATTTACTACCACTAGACTATGCATACTCATCCTAAGTCAATCTCGATAATATATAAGAAGCTGTGTGCAAAATTACACCACACAATCAAACAACTAAAAATTCACATTTTTATGAGAATGTAAGACGTGGCGAGCTATTAGTTCACTTAGGTTTTGAACCAAACAAGTATTTAAAATAAATAACTCCCAACGATCATATTGGTATAGATCCTGGACCCTAACTAGGATTCCCTGTATCTAGGGACCCAGGAACTGCGAGGACCATGTTCCCACAACACCCAGACACAGAACAAGTATTTGCGCTTTTTCTTGTGCACAATTAATTGTCCTGTCGCGGGAATCGAACCCGCCTCCGGGTTATGATCCGACCTGCGCAACCACCACACCACAGAAACTAAATACAAGGAGTATTTAAATTAGAAATATAATTAGTTATGCATATCCCACGCGATTTGAATTCAAACATTTATACATATACGAGATTTTATCATCACGGACGAAGAATAAAAAAAAATCTCAACGTAACGTTATTTGAGTTCATTGACTTCCGAATCAGGTTATCTTTTCGAAAATATTGAAATGTACTCATATTTAATTTTAGTGCCGTGCCGTGTGACACTGCAACTGTAATGGGCGGCCGTGTCGCTTAACATCAGGTGAACGACTGGCTCGTCACGTCATTTATTGACATAAAAAAAATAGTACAATTTACAGCTTTTTTTCTTGTTTTGAATGTGGTCCTTTTGGGTACATTTTCCTCCTCAACAGCAACAGTATTTGCACCCACAAATTGGCTGATTTGTACCCCAACATGTTGGCCCACTTGTTGGCGGTAATATAGACAGCATTCAACATTGATATATCATTACCAGTATTAAGACCTCCACCTGCTGAACATACGCCAGCACCACACTTTATTATGGCCGGCTGTGACGCTTAACATCGGGTAAACGACTAGCTCGTCAAGTCATAAAAACGGTAACAAAGTGCGGGTGGTATTTTCCCATCGGTGGTAAGGTCCGAAAGACGCAGCGTAGACCGGTCTTCCACTAGGTGGACCGACGATCGCGGGGAGCCGATGGATGCAGGAGCACCCGTTCAAAGTGGCCCTCTATGGGGGCCTATGTTCAACAGGTGACGTGTTGATGATGATGATACTCACCAGACTGTGGCTTGTTGACCATCATCGGGCTGGCGATCGCTTTGGGAGTGACACTATAACAAATAAAACACGATCAGGAAGGTATGTTCCCTAAAACTTAGAACTTTACATAGAAATAAAGAAATAAAGTAAATAAGTTTATTGAGCACATCAATACATTTAAGGCGCAAGTAACATAGAATAAGTAAGTGTATTTATTGAAAGGTCCTGTTTCAACTCGCCGATTCATCTGTTTGGTTTTCGGTACTCGCGCACTGGTCATATTTTTCAACCGATCCTGGCGAAACTTGGCATTTAACTACTTGGAAGTACATATTTCTTCCAAAAAGGTTGAAAAGTTTGCAGCGGCGGCATTTACCGGCCGATTATTCTAAATATTTGGCAGAAACATATTCTAAATAAGAGTAGGTTTCGGCATGTTAAAAGTATTGAATTTAAAACCTCCTCCAAAAAAGTAGGTTGATAAATAGAACATAATAAACTTTTTACACTATGTAGGTATTAATCTATGGGGATGGATGAAGGGGGCAAGCAGCTAAAAGTGGCACTCTGAGGCCTATGTTCAGCAGTGAACATCTTCAGTCTATTGATGATGATGAGGTATACATATTATAGTACCTAGGCTAGGTCAACTGTTAATGTCACACCAAAAAATGTCCCCAATTTAATGGTCCTCCATAAACATCCCAATAGTGCAATTCCAATAAGCATCATACAATGTCCCACCTACACTAATGCACAATCATTCACTTTAGATAATGTGATGCTAGAGCTCCAGATATTTTGGTCAGACAGCCGGGTTTCAATTTGGGGTGTGGTTATGTCATTCTAAGAATAGACAGTACTGGCGCACTCTTAGTTATACAAGTACATCAATGGCCCGGCACGTCCATTCTTCAATTTAACAATCAGAAAAAACACAGCGCGGTGCGGTGCGGTTGTGCGGTGGTTGAGCAGCAGGGTTACTCTTGACACTCGCTTTCAATCGTTGGGATTTGGAACAATATCATGGCATTTGGTAAATCCAATTTTGCGCACAATTTTGGAATCTTTATCCATGGAATTGTATGGAACTAAATTTAATCAACTCATTTCTACAACATTTGCATTTTTACTTCAAACTATTTAACATTGGAATTGGTGATTGATTCGGATTAGAATTTGAGTGAGATCAGGATTGGATTGAAGACTAACCCTACAGGTCTGCTCATAACCCGGAGGCGGTGGATTTGATTCCCGCGACAGTCAAGTGTTTGTGCACATGTTCTGTGTCTGGGTGTCACAATTCAAAACAATGCAAACAGGAAGAATATTAATGATTGTCATTTACACAATAGATGATATTGATATCTATTCAGGAAACGGCATTTAGTTTAGTTTATTTGATATTCATATTGTAAGATTAAGGTGTATTATTTTTTCAATACAATAATGGATATGACAGGTCTCTTATGCACGCTACATCATCGACTGGAATGCAAGCCTATCTTATAGAATCTAGTATTATGTATAAAAGGCTTTGTCCTGACTTCTGAGCAACTGACTGACAACACACAACCAAACCGCTGGATGTAGAGACTATAAATTAGGAAGATGGCTTCCTTTTAGATGTAGTTGCAGGCTAAGAAATGATTTTTGAAAATTCAAACCTAACCAACCCTTAGGGGGCTAAAAATTAGGGTACTATTTCGTTTTCCGAAATTCAATCTTTAAGGGTGTTAAATAAATATTTAACACTGTATGGTAATTCCAAAAGATTGAAGGGGATTGAAATTATACATGTAAAAGAATATACACCCATAAATAAATATGGGTCTCTGAAATTAGTGAATTTCATCTCTTAAAGAGGTAAAAATATAGGATAAAAGTCCACTCGGGCAAAGCAGTAGGGTAGAAGCTAGTCTAGTATATAAAAAACTGGTAAAATTAACTTTGTCTAACATTTCATGTCTACATTAGAAAGTGTCTGAACTTTCTCTACTGAACTTGGAAATGGATGAGAGATTGTTAAATGCACAAGCACCAGCTTAAGGTTTTGCATAAATGCACTATAGTATGTATAACACACACCATGCTAAAAGTATTCTATGTCCTCCAAGGTTCAAATAATAATAATAATCAGTTCAGCCGCTTCGTCACAGTTCCATTCTAGCTTTAGCACCATCCAGCATCCAACGACAGTAATCTGGAGCTGTTTTCTGCTATTTCCACAAGTTAGGCTATAGGGGGTAACTGCACATAACACCCTATGCGGGATGTCAATGCAGGACTATATCCCCCACAAAAATTTGCTGTACAGTCATGAATACCAAACCGGCACAGATATTGACAGTAATTTACATATGGATCATATTTTTATTGGTAACTTTCAAGCTCAAAAGAAACAAGAAGTTTTTTCGGACTTCAGGTTAAGAAGGTTGTGCTGTATCATTAATAGACAATACATGTTAAGACTTTAAAAGAAGTTTGAGTTTGCCCACTTGGTAATTATTTACCAAAATGTATTTTAGTTTGGCATAGGTTACAGAAAACCAGAACTACAACATATTTAAATAAAACTCGAGCCTGTTTAGAAGCTTGTTCTGGTGTTTATGAATGGCTCGTTTTATCTATCTGAACTACCTGAATGGACTTAATTTTATTTCTTTGACCACTATTAAAATATAATGCTATTAGTTATTCACACAGAGCAAAGTTATGTTCGTAAGGTTGATCTTATAGTGAGCTCAAATAGGTATTACTCATCTGAATTAACACAAAGATACCATACTCGTAGATGGAGAGTTTATGATTATCACTGAATAGTGAATTCAGCCAGAGTTCTATCTGCCCAATAGTCAAATTAAAATACTAACTATTGTACCTACATGGATTCAGGGCTCACTAGGAAGTCTCATGATAACCTGGGACTACAATAACCAAGGAATTATTGCTAGGACACATAACAAAACTTTTCCATACTATGCCTACACACTCTGACATAATAATTAATCTTGAGAATGTTGTTATTACAGCTGGTTCAGAACAAAAACATGAACGAAAACCGAACTGAATACGCAACATCGAAAGCTAATCAACCTCCATCAAGCTCTAAGCAGATCAATCTGGATATTTACGCTAATCTCCGCCGACGGACATGCACGTTCGCCGCCCTGAATCTCCGCGCCAACTCGATGTATGTTTCAGGATCTGCGTCGATTTCCACTTCCGCCTTTAGAAGGGAAAACTTCATACGCCAGCCGTGGGCTTCCAACCCATGAACTAATCGCGCCTGAAGGACGATACCCCGGCTAGCGTGGCGAGCACTAAGTCTCTGCTCGAAAACGAGCATTATTGTCTTCTGGTCAGCTGAAATCCTGTCGCGTCAGGTTGAAAAAGATGAAAGCTCCGGCTCCCAAGCGGTAAGAACGCCCGCGCGATACCACCATAGCTTCGACACGACCCGCCACAACCATTTGTGAAAACCACACGAGAACACAAAACAAACTATAAACGCTTTGCACAATCACTTGTCCAACATTATTTTCAACGGCCACGGCACAGGAATAGCGATCGGCGACTGGCGGATGCAGTTACGATGGCACAAAGTCGCGAAAATGGGATTATACCGGTTCGCGAACCGAAAATGCAAGATTTATCAGCGGAAAATAAACAATGGAACAGAAACGAGTACGCGATGAACAGCAGAGCGCGGTCGACTGAGCCCTGATTGGTCGCTAGATTGACGCTAGAGAGGCGAGCGATGCGATTGGATAGAATCCGGTTCAAGTCGGTTCGCAGTGGCCGCGGCCGGCTACGGTCGGTGGGCAAGTCTTGTTGGTAGTGATGTGACACGCTTCTATTTACGTTTCTTTTCTATCCGATTACGGAAATTCTCTATTTCAATTATTATTTAGACTAGTTCAAATTCCGCACTATACAACACTAAAATACCTGGATCATCATCGTAGGCATCAGTTTTATGAGCAAAGGCGATTCACAATTTTGTTACAAAACTGCAATTATTGCCGTTAGACACTGAAATGAGAAATGAATATAAGTAAAACACTGTTTTAAACTTTCCGTAAGTAGGCACATGCTATTATAAAGGACGTGAGTAAAAGTAAGTTAATGAAAAGCGAAATTACGTATTCTCTTTTCAGTAACGTGCGCGTTGAACTCAACAAATCATTAAATAATTTTTGGGGAAATTTAAGTCGTATGATTATTAGCAGTTCAGCATAAGTAACTAGACGCTATACCATTATGAACGAAAAATTACTTAGCTACTTTATTGAGTAAATATTATTCGGGTTTTTAATGAAAATCTTATGAAATTATATATAATATCTACTAAGCAAATACCTATGCCAAGAAAATGTAGATAAAATATCTCTTTTTCGCTTTAAGACTACCATTTATGTAAAAACAAAATTAAGTACTAAAGAATATAAAAAAAATTTAATTTTTAATATCGTCAGCACCGTTAATTACACCTCATTACCAAACACACACAACCTAAGTATAAAATCTGCGCATGCACAGTCAGACCACTTACGCGTACATTTCCAGATCCAGACCTTAGACAACGTTGTAAAATGATTTCTTCCGTCAGTGAGCAATGAGATAATAATTTGCTTTTGACGTCTAAGCTTATCTATCACACGTCTAACTCCGTGTCGTGTGCCTATGACTTTGTTGTCTTAACTCAAACTAATCATTATTATAATATTATTTAATTTATAAAATACACGGTAACCGGTCTGTCACCCATTGTGTTAATGCATTATCATAAATATAAAGGCTAAAATATTGATGATGATAAAAAAGTTTTATTATTTTAACTGCGCATATTAATAGCACATAGTTTTATTAGAATGTGTTTTAGTTGCCATTTAAAATAGTATGATTAAAATAAGCCCGAGCATTTGTATGACTTCTGAGTTCTATGGATGGTAAATTAACGGATTAACACTAACCGAGTTACGAAAGATAATTATTAAGTAGGTACCTATCCTTACCCACAGCATAAATCATAATGTTTAAATACTAACAGACATGCCCACAGCGTGTCTCGAAGTCAGGTAGTCGTCCCAAAAATATTAAAAGCACCCAAATATAGAAATCGTTCCATTAGGTACTCTATCTAACCAGTATTCATATCATTCTGATTCGTCATTGTCGGCAACATAAAGTCTATGAAACTACATTTGATTGAATTAACAGCATTAGCAGAGGGGTGCTATTTCCCTGCAACCACTCCGCAACGATTGGTTACATCCAGTTCATGCCGAACTAGTTTTATTATGTGCGGGGATAATCAATTGAAGCGGCTGTTATTTAGAGAACTGGATACTTGCAGCTGTTAACTCTTTGGACTGTATTAAAAGTAACAGAATTTTACAGCAATCATACAAAACTGCTCATAACATGTTAAACTAGGAAAATCTATAAATGCTTTTTTTATTTAGGAAAGCGAATGATGTGACGTGCTAAATTGCTAATCAATCGCCTGACGCCTATAACATTTTTTCAATAAGAGTAGATGCAAAAGTAAAGTAACCATGAAAATGATAGCAACCCAAATCAAATAAATCAAATTAGCGTTAATGTCAGGTTAATTATTCGTCCCCTCCACGGCAAACTTGCGAATCTGCATTTTACACATTTTACAGGAGAGCAAAAAAACGAAAAATAAATCACGTTTTTGTATTTTTGAAATAGACCCTTCAACCAATTTTGAATTTTTATATGTACTTATACATTAAATTGAAGCATGTTTAGGCGTACTAATGAATAATTACGTTATTTTAGTGGAATAGCCAAATAATGCAGATTCGCAACTTTACAACTTCATAGAAACAAATTATCTATACATTTTTTGCCCATAGTAAACTTACGTATGTGGCAGATTCGCAACTTTGCAACACAAACATGGCTATTGGTTCTATTATTTGACTTCAAATAAGCGAATCTAGCTTAGCAACTGAACAAAACAAAATGTAATAACATTAAAAAGTGTTAATTATTATGCAGTTTAAGGTAAAAATAGCTAAACTGGTACATGGTTGATGAGAAAGTCTGCAAAGTGAGTTAGAAAGAATACGCTAAGAGTTCCGTAGTTATTTAACTTAGCTAATCTTCCTAAATTTTAGGGCGTCGCTATAAACTGATCATGAATAGGCTAAATTGTATTTTAGTCTTCATGCTAAATTCGATCTGTTCAATCTGTTTCGTGAGTGATGTTAGGTTTTTGAAATGAGCAGATTTTGACGTTAATTTTATTTCAGCAGATTGTTTTTTGCCTTGGTAATGGCCAATTTAAGCTGGTTTAGGCGAAATAGATAAAATTTTATCCCTTTTCGATTTCAGTTTCTTTTCAATGAAGTACATCATTGTGATCTGTTTTTAATGAATACGATATTGTACACTCGTTTCGATATTAAATCCATATCCACAGTACCTCTCTTTGTCGTATAAGCATACGACGAATGATTGAAAGTTGAAACCCACTCAGAAAACTTAAAGACCGCGCCTTTCAAGTTAATTTAAAATAAAAATGTGCAGCCATTCTCGAACCGAATGGTCTCATGCGTGACGATGATAAAAAACCTGACGGAATGACTTTGGTTCCCTGGAAGATGGGGCGGCCTTTAGTATGGGACGCTACTTGCGTCGACACTATGGCGCCATCACACCTTCCCGGGACGCACGTTAGGGCCGGCGTCGCGGGTAATTCGGCTGAGCAGCTAAAGCGGCGCAAATATAGTAACCTCGGTAGCGGTTATATATTTGATCCGTTTGGCGTTGAGACCCTGGGTCCGTGGGGACCGGGAGCTCACCGCGTTTTCCAAAGTCTATCAGAGCGCCGACCAAAATGCTGGCACTTATTTGGCTCAACACATCAGCATTGCAATTCAACGAAGCAATGCTGCCAGCATGTTGGGTACGCTACCTACCGACAGTGGGCTGGAGCATTTGGACTGTCTATAGGCCATCGCGGTCTATTATACAGTCCATATGTTCTTTTTAGTAGGTATAGTGTAGCTAGTTAGTGTGTAGTGTAGTTAGTTTTAGTTTAGTTTAGTTTTTTATTATTGTAGTAGCTAGCTTGAGTAATAAAGGCATATTGCCACTAAGATTTAAATTAAATACTACTGTTATCTAGGCAAGCATGCTCCATCGTCGAGCGCATCGTTATTTATCATCAGGTAAGACCATAGACAAATGTTAGGATACCGTTGATAATAAAAACTTTATTAGGGTGGGTTGGAAGATGATGGATTTTTTGAGTTCTCTTCTAAGCTTCAATAATGTTGTGGATGTCTCAAAAAGATTGAAACTACTGAAAAACCTAATAAAAACTATATTCAAAGATACTGTGTGGATATAACATCTAAAAGAGTGTTCTAAATAGTTTTTTTTATTAAGACGGATTATAATAATGTAAACTGCATTGAATTCAAACTGAAAGCAAAAAGGAGTAGGTAAAAGTTTATCTGTATTATCCATTAATACTGAAAGATTACCTACTAATTCAAAGTTAAACAAAAATGATTTGCCTAAATTATGCCAAGAACTTATCATCAATATTTAAACAGTTTGTCAGTTTGTGATACAGCTGCTCATTATTAACTTACCTGAACCAGACGTGGAAGGAGACAAAACAAATTGAGTTTAGCACCAGGACTAAAAATACAATGTAGCCCGTCCATGAATAGACTAAAGCATCTGGCCGTAAAATCTAGGAAGATTAGCTAAGTTATGTAACTACTCTATCGTTACTATCCTTACTACCCTTTGAGTATTCTGTTTTACACACCTTGGTTGGCATATTTTCTCATCAATAGTGCGGTTTGTGCCTGTAAACTACATCAATTGAACGTTTTCAACCTAATAACATTATGTTTTATCAAATTTCAATGCTAGATTCGCTTGTTTGAAGTTAAATAATGGAACTAATAACTATGATTACGTTGCTGACTTGTGAAACTGTCACATACATCAGTTTACTATGAGCTAAAATGGATATTCAATTTACGGGATGAAGGCAAGAACATGAATTATTTCACATTCGCATATTTACTGTGGTCATTTTTTCGTATCATACTCAGGAACTTAGAGTATAATGTCTAATCTACACGTTACGTTAGTTTACCGTGGTACAAATAGAAAAATAGTTCAGATTCGCTTATTTACTGCTATCGTATCTTCTAAACTATAAGAGCTGGAATGCGAGTCTGCCACATCGTGCATTACCACATTTTAAGATGTTTGGTCGAAAAAAGTCATTTTCGTAAAAATGGCAGATTCGCAAGTTTGCCGTGGAGGGGACGTATTGTTCTAACGTTAGACATACTTATTATCTAAATCTAAGTAATTATCTCAAGCATACTCTCACTCAATACCTATTAGTAAACAGCACCCGTTAGGCCACTTTACATCTGGCCATCTTCCAAGGCAGATAATTATAGCAGGCCAAAACAAAATCAGATTTACGAAAAGAACAATTTTTTTTTATGTGAATGAATGACGTGACGAGCTAGTCGTTCACCTGACGTTAAGCGACACGGCTGCCCATAACAGTTGCAGTGTCACTCGGAACTTTAAAATAATAAAGTTTTGCGTGACATTGCACTGCGCACGTCATCCTGAGACATCACACAGTCTAGTAATCAGATTACTACACTGTGTAATCAGGTCATAAAGTCTCATTTGCCCAGTAATTTCACTAGCTCGTTATGTTGCGAGCTAAACCTATATACTACATTTATTTTAACTTATTTAAACTGTAATATTTCTGAAGTACATTGTTTCACACACCTAAAATAAAGTCATAAATTTAAATCTTTATTGCCTTCCACTTGTAATGACACTTCCTCAAATTCATATCAGCATGCGACCCTAATGCATTCCATAGTTTTTACGTCTCTCGCCTAACCTTTTTTTTTTGTCAATTTCTTTTTTAACTTTGTTCTCATTTCTTTGTGTAACGTGTTAGTAAGTTAGTATTAAGCTAGCCTTCTAGGCGATTAAACGTCTCAAAAGGAAAACCATTTTTCTTTTCCAACACCCCGCTCCAGCCGCCTTATAGATGCCCGCGCAACTTGTCTGGCGCAGCCGGTAGTGGATGCTAATACGTGTACTTTTTTGAAGAGAAGCCTAAAGAACATTTTTGTTCTGGTGGATCTGGAGTTTCACATAGCGTCCAGGAACCAAATAAATAAGACTCCCGCGTCGCGCAAAATTTGGTACAAAGCTGGAGTTGGAGCAGACGTCGCTGGCAGCTTATGCTCAGGAGGGTCTGGATGGCTTGTGAGTAGATACCAATCACTATTCCTTGTTCTGTCCTACCTATTCCGTGAACTACGTAAATTTGGGATACCCATCACCCATTTTACCCAGTTTTCGTGGCATTCTGCACTAAAAATCGGCGGGATGCTATACGAAATAGTTAAGGAAACTAGATAAATTAAGAAAGTAAATTTGCTCTATTTAAATAATAAATTCGCAAATAGAATCAAAATAGTTAAGAAATTAAACCAAATTACATAAATCGAATTTGGTTATACTTAGTAGTCGCTCTAGAATTAAATTCAATGTAAATTAAAATGATCAGTAATTAGATAAAAATTATAATCTGATTTTTGATTATTTTTGTGTAAAAATAGTTTTATTGGACAATTGAATTCAATTATTCAACATTTGTGTAATTAAATATTTGTGTTAGATTAATATTGTAGTTCGTTCATATTAGGTAAGTAAAAAGATTAGATTAAAAGTTTAATCTAGTGATCATTATTAGGTATTTTGTATCATAATTAATAATTTTTATTGCTATTGCATCGTGTTAGATTTAACGTAATTTTAATGCGTGTAGAATAAATAGTATATTAAATATAAATGAATATGATGCTAATCTAGCAAAACGCTGATCAAGCTGAGATAAAAACCATTATGACAAAACCACCAGAATTAGTCGCTGCTTTGTACAGCCTAATTCCTGAATTTGACGGAAATGAGAGTTTAAGCCATTTCATATTACAGTGCGAGTATGTAGTTAACGAACTAAAAGAAGAAAATAACCCAAAACGCGATGAATACATCTACAACATGTGCGCTAGCAAACTTTGTGGTAAAGCAGCCGAAATAGTTAATGCAAACCAAAAAATTAAATCTTGGATTGCATTAAAACAATTACTGACAATAAAATTCAGTGACCCCCGAAGCGAAACTTACTTGGCAGTACAATTAGAAACATTAAAAATCAAACCAAATGAGCCATATGAAATGCTTTACAACAAAATCAAAAAAATTAAAAAACATTTGAATATTAAAATTAATTTAATCACAGATGCTCAACTAAGAAATTTCAAGAGGGCTTACTATTGCGACATGGCAGTGAACACATTTCTTAATAACGTGCCTGAATATATAAGAAAAACCTTGAAGTTGAATGAGCCCATGTTTTTAGAAAAGGCCTTATCTCTTACAATTGCTGAACTAAACTTTCAATATCAATTAAAATCTTCTCAATCAAACCAAGATTCTAAATTAGACAAAAACCACGCCCAGTGTAATCAATTTCTACAAGAAAAACCAGGTGAACTTTATAGACCACCTATTAAAAATAACGGCATACCTAATCAAGGGTTCGTAAAAGGATTTCCCGCAACTCAACAAGGGTATCAGCCGCAATCGCAGCAAAGTAAACAAAATAGTATTCAACCTCAAAAATCCTCTGAGAATACCAATGTCACAATTCAAACCGCATTGCCATTTAAAAATGAACTTCCCTCGATTTTAAACAAAAAACAAGACTTATTTGATGAAACAATTAAAGTAAAAAACACTAATTCTTCTGATCAACATTACAATGAGCACAAACAATCAGATCATTACAAAACAAAGACAACAAATAAAAATAATGAAGAACTCCCAGTTCAAAACAACAATAACAAAGAACCTGTTAAAAACTATCCTGGTAAAGAAAAACCATTGATTGTTGTAAGGGACGCAAATGCAGATTTAAGCAATGTCAAAATAGTTGCACAAATAAACAACTCTGATGTCAACATCTGTTTGCCATCTACATCAATGAGCAGTATAGGCGCCAACACGACCTTACTGACTGACTTGTGCAAAGAAAAAATTGTCACGGAGCAAAAAAAAACAGGTAGTTTTGACCGTGCTCCCGACAGTCCCAACGTACCGATGCATTTCGAAAACCATGATGTAAAACTTGAGACAGATAACACAAATAACAACAACAAAATCATAATCAAACTGAATGAATTTAATTCTGATAATACCATTGAATGTTTAAAAGAATTTACAACAGGAAAACACAAATCAGGTAAAAACTGTGACTTTGACTCTGGAAAAATTTTTGATAAACAAACAGAAAACAATGAAAAATCAATTCCGGCTCAAAAAGAAGATATTAAAAACACAATTAGCAAAAACCTCGACTCTGAAAAGAAACTAACGAGATTTACAGTTTTTAGTCAGTCTAACAAGACTCTTCTTCCCACTTTGGATAGAAACGAAGTCTCTTTAATCAGTGAAAATCAAAGCACCTCCAAAAGGGAATTAAAGTCAACTACAACAGCCAACCTTACAAAAAACTGTGCGAGCATGATTAATATTGAAAATCAAAATTACAACCGTCGACTGGCCTCTAATACAGTTATCAAAAAGAACTTAGCTACTTCACGTTATCTTCGTTCAAAAGGAATCACTTAGATTACCTTTCTAATAAATTTAATAAACAGTTACGAAACTTTTAGAATAAAATATTAATTTAGTTAAAATAAATAAAACAGATATATTAATCCTTTAAAATATTTGTGCGTACTTTCAGATAATTATTGTACGAAATTTTTACTAATAGGAATGCTAGACTTTTCTCCATCAAATTCAACCGACTTTTTCACTTTGTTTTGTTTGAGTTTGAACTTATAATATTTTGTCACAAGTTATAAAATTATATATAGTATTTTTCTTGTTATTTTATACACAATCATTACATTCGAATGTTGTTTTTTTTTTATTAGGTTACTGTCATAATTTTATTACTAGAATACATTGTAAAAATAGAGCAAATTTCAAATTACAAATCATAATTAGTTCCGATGGAAATCCCATTTGGATTTAATAAAACATTCAATGTTTGTACCATACCTTGCCCAAAATACCATATTTACCTCTCCTTTATACCCTTCCTTAAAAGTGAAAGGATCAATCTGAGCCATTGAGATTTAACAATAACCACAGCCAAACACAATTTTGGAATGAAACCGCCATGTGCTTGTCTTAAAGCAGCAATGCAAACTACTGAATGAAACCAGAGATAGCAAATATTGATTGCCATCATATTAATACCATGGATGTTCCGGAAGTAGCTGCAAAGGAAAACCTTTATTTACTTAGAAGTCAATTCCCAGTTCCCAGTTTCAAAAAATATTTATGTGAACACGATAGAATCAGTGATCAGTGAAAGTCAGTTTAGTGCAGTTAAAATACCCCGATAAAAAAGTGAAAAATAAAACCACTTCGTATTTCTGCTAAAATTGGACAATTACTTATTTAGCTCTTAAGTTCTCACATTTCAATCAATTTTATTTTTGTTTTTGTGTATTAAATGTTTATTTTTGTGTAATTTTCTATTTCGTGTATTTTCAAATTTTGTTCTGTTTGTTTAATAATAATATTACCTATATAATTTTCTTGCGTGTGTAATGTCATTTTCATATTTGTGTATTTTTCTGCTTTTGTTTCATTTGTGTAATATTGTGTAATTTTCTTGTTTATGTAATCATTTTTGTATTTCGTTTCGTTTGTGTAATAATAAGTCATTTTCTTGCTCGTGTATTTTGTTTGTTAAATATGTCGTTTTATTATTTTTGTAGGCATTTTTTTATTTGTGTTAAATTGAAATTCTCTGAATATTTCATTTTCAGATAATTTCAATCTTAGGAGGGAGACGTTATGTTGCGAGCTAAACCTATATACTACATTTATTTTAACTTATTTAAACTGTAATATTTCTGAAGTACATTGTTTCACACACCTAAAATAAAGTCATAAATTTAAATCTTTATTGCCTTCCACTTGTAATGACACTTCCTCAAATTCATATCAGCATGCGACCCTAATGCATTCCATAGTTTTTACGTCTCTCGCCTAACCTTTTTTTTTTGTCAATTTCTTTTTTAACTTTGTTCTCATTTCTTTGTGTAACGTGTTAGTAAGTTAGTATTAAGCTAGCCTTCTAGGCGATTAAACGTCTCAAAAGGAAAACCATTTTTCTTTTCCAACACCCCGCTCCAGCCGCCTTATAGATGCCCGCGCAACTTGTCTAGCTACAATGCCCTCAAACCGGAACACAGTAGTGTTTGCACACTACTGCTTGGCGGCAGAATAACTGGCAGAGCGGTGGTACCTACCTAGACGAACTTTGCAGAAAAGTCCTACCACTTAGTAACGCAATTAAGCATTCAACAACATGATCTCCTATTCTTCGCAATTCTTTTCTGCATTTATTATGAAATTCAGAATATTATAAATGGGCTAGGTACGTAAAGGCGCATCGAAATCAATTCAGTAAACGTTGAGACAGATAAGTACACACTAATATTTATTATTTTATATACTATTAAATGTACATTATAATTTTTGGAATGTGTGTTGCAATAGATTATTAATTGCTAATGTGATGCAACCAGAGGTGTCTGGATATAATAAAGAAATATCGAATAACTCAACATTCCGTAAAATTAAAACTCAAACTCTAGAGTTAAAAAGCAGCAGACAAACCTAAACCTAAAAAAAAACCACCGTTCATGACTCAATGTTTATGTTTATGTTCTCAATAGCTGTCTGTCTACAGCTTTGTCTAACTAACGGCATATATTTTATAGCCTCGACGCGACTGGAATATTAAAATAAGTTATATGTATTATGAAACTACGCAATCTACGCATTGACAAACACAACAATACTAGAAAACAAAATGTGGGCAATTATAATTAATCATTATGGACACGATCAACTATTTTTTATTTATAGCCATATTTGAAATGTTAACATTTCCGATCTGTGAATATTTATGTTTCAGAGACATAAATATTATATCATGATATATTGACAATCTTTTCTTGGTTTCAATATAAATAGTAGCGCAGGGCTGATTATGAAAAAGTATCCAAATTACTTAAGCCAATCAAAAACTAATGCCAGTGAAATAAAAATGGTATGATTCGGTACGTAACTATAACCAAACCCCACATCACACTGCAAAAAATTCTGTGAAATGAACTGAAACGCTCAAAGATGAATATAATAAAACAGGTAGAAATGATCTGCAGTTCAGTAACAAAATAGCCAAAACGGTTGTAATTCTGAAAGCATTCAGCGATGAGTTCATCACACCTAAATTATGAGATGTGAGATCAACTGCACTACACACCACAATAAGTACATCCGACCCGCAATCTAGAATGAACGAGTTATTCCTAGCCTAACAGATCTAAATATAGGCAAGTGCAATAACAACGAAAGTGTGGGAGGATGTTTAACAAGGCAGAGGTTATAAGGTCATATTCGTTTTATGAATAAAGAAAATTCAGATTTGGTAACATAAGTATAGCCAGATCCGCGCAACATTACAGTGAGAATACTGGATGTCATACTAACAACAATGAGAACACTAGTTTGGTTGGGGAAACTTCATTATACTATTGATGACAATAAATGGCACATTATAATAAAATATAAATCAGCAGTAAAATTGTGCTAAAGCAGTTTCTTGTCCAGTAAATCAAAACAACATAATATGAATAAACTTGAAGATTCGACTTCTACAAAATAACCTCTGTATCCAGAATGTGTTAGGAAATAGTGTAGGTAATGACAAAATAGCTTTTTAAATCGATGTCATTGCCATACTAGTCTATCGGAAGGCTAGCGCCCCGCCACTTACTAGATAAACTGTGTGAAATCAGCTTTTCCCGGCGAAGTATTTATACAAAACCACGGTTCCACCCGCACTTTTCTCTCGGGAACTCAGGATAAATAGTATCGTATATTAGAAACTCGGTAGTGCCAGCAATGTATGCCAAATTCCATCCAAATCTATTCAGGCATTTAGCCGGGAAATCAAGGAAAACAAAAAAACTATGAACGTATTAGTATAGTGCAATTGAACATAATTAATTGGTTCTCTACCTATAGTTTAGGGAATTTAAAACTTCAACGGTTCTCAATTCTCATAGTTATGTTGACAGACACAACAAAACAACAAAATATTATGCAAGTACTTTTACCCATAAGATCTATGTGGACCGGGTATACATAGTGCGTTCAACATCTATAAATAGGCACGATTTCCCGTCTGTGACAAGGGCTTCAATTGGGCTCTATTGAGCAATCTAAAATGGTAAATAAGACGATTAGGGACATTGCCTACTCAATTCCGGAGTCCGTAGTTACGGAAGCGGGAATAATAAACTATTGTGTCGCATCCTTAGGTTCTGTTTTTGTCGTTGATAGTCTGCTGATAGACTTTTCTAGACTAGAGATGGTGAGTGTTTCAGTAAATCGATTATCGATATTTAAATCTTTTGGACTTTTTTGTTATTGTTTCGCGTACATTTTTTTTAAAAACTGTCCCGTGTCAGTCACACATGCATTATTCTGGCGATGACTCATTAATATCAACATCACTATTTAGTGACGGGTTTACGTTACCAACTTACGAGTTAAGCTTTTATAATAAAATTGCCTTTAATTTAAAGGTCATATTATTATGTATTATTTGATTTTAAATAACAGAAAATTTTAATTGCTAATACGTTACGTATTTTCTTATTATTTTATTTTTCTGATAATTGTATGAATTTATTTTCTACGTGTAATACCCAGGACTTAGCCGCAAGGAATCACATTAGCCTTTAGTGAGTGCAGCTTGTAGAGAGATAGATAGATAGACAGATAGACAGATAGACAGATAGGAAAATGCTTTATTGCACAAACAACGTATGTACGTATAACTTAATCCTTGTAGCGTCCAATATAAACAGCCGCACATTAGTTATGCATTCAAAGTTTTAAATTTTATTAAGTTAATTTGGTTTGCTAATTAACCATTATTCATTTTCCTGTGTAACACAATTGAAATTTTAAATCAATTTACGTGCATACCGAATGGTTTACACGTGTAGGTAAATAGTATTTTAATTCGTTCAGGAAATCATTTCCGAGATTTTAAACGATTATTCATTCATTATACTACCTAATAGGTAGTTCTAGTAATCATTTATCAAGACAAGTATACTGGGCTAAACAATACCGGTTCTGCAACACCAGAAGTCTAAAGATTATCAGCATTTTTTACATATTTAATTTTTAAAGAAGAATTTCATACATCATTATGAAATCATCAACCAGGGATTACCTATCTTACTACTCGAATAAAATATTTTAAACTGTGGGAAAAAAAAACTATGTTGAAAAATAAAGAAACTCTCAGTTTTAAACAATTCAATAATTTATACAATCGATTGTGTTGTGATGTGACCCAGCTCTTTGGACAATACTTGCCCGTTCACCCTAAAACCACATTATAGTCCTATTTGAAAAATCCATTTCTTTGCTTTTACGCCATGCAAATATTTAAAAGTACAGCAAGCAAATACTTTATTTGGTCTTCAATGATATTGACAACAATTCTTTTTTACAAACAAATGAAGAACAAGAAAAACAGTAAACGTTACCCATATTATAATAATATAAGAAACTGAATAAATTATACACACGTCAAAATTACAATACATTAATTCAATGTCATGCAAATTAAAATGAATACATTTAGATTCATAATAAAAAAATCATGCACTGAATATAATAAAGCACTTTTTTTACCAGCCACTTATGTAAACGAATCTTTAACATAATTATTTATGATAGTCACGTAATTAAAATTAATTTTGCTAACACTACAGCAAATCACTTAAGCTTGCATCAAAAGCTTCCAGTCGCTTCTACCCGACCGGAGAACGGAGTTAAACGAAAACAAACACAGCACGTGAATCGTAAACACACTTGGGAGGAAACTCAATACACCTAAACGCAATCTCGGTCAACCAACGCAGAGTCTCGTGACTTGCCATTTACCAGTTAAGCCTCACTGTAATGTCTGGATGGAACCACTTTATTTAGCAATACGTGCTGGATATTATATCGTGGGGACTGAGTACTGAGTAATAGAAGCAGTGAGCCATAAAACGTACGAAAATTGGGCTCATACAGATTTTAACCAGCTGGGCCTGACAATAGATACAAAGGGGGAAGATGTGCGACCTTACTTCCTAAGTCTTAACAAAGTTTAGTCAAAAAGTGTGTAAAGCAAGCAAAATTTAGCGAAACGGTGTCGTCTGATTTATGAAACAAAGATAAGCTTGAAGATCTCTCCAGAGTTGAGACAGTTTTCTTTAGCGAAAGAAAAATGTTGTGGTGTATAACTTGGGTTTAGGGTATGGGGATTGGATAAAAACAAGTTATTTACGTAAATTATTTAGTAGCAGCCCTCCCTCGCTCAGGTAATTATAGCTAATAACTTTTTTGTCCTAAACAACAAACCACCCAATTTTTTGTGTGTTGTGTGATTTTTGTTTTTTGTTTGTGTATGGCGTATAAATAATAAAATATAAATAGAAAGTAACTTTATGATTATATTCTTCGAGGTATTATTCTATGTCTTCTCCCAGAATCTCGTAGTCTGCTCCCCATACTACATATTTATACTTTTACACATACGACTGACCTAACCAACCCGTGTAAATTGAAAAGGGCAATTTAATTTATTAATAAGCATCAAAAAAATTCTAGGATTTTTCCACTACTTAGCCGCTAGACGAATGATAAATATCAAATGTCATAAATCGACCAAATTGTCTCACATGACACCGCAATTGCAACATCTCATTGATCTAATAATACAGCGAGAACGCGACGCCTTTGAATAATAATGTGTGAAACTGGCTTCAAATACATTGTGCTGAACGTTATTTTGCAGTATAAATCTTAGTAAGCAAAATAGTGTTCATTGTATATAGAATCACAGATGAAATAATTGTTATTCCGTAAATGAAACTATTGAATAAGTTTATCGAATACTCAACGGACTTTGCAAGCGCGTACTGGTATACTTATAAGAATTGATTTTTAAAGTGTAAACCACACTTATGGTTATTCATAAAGATATTAATAATAAATAAAAAAATAAATATGATAAGATTATTAGAGCGTCCCATTCGGTGAGTTGGCGGCCCGGGTTCAAACCCCACTGGTTGTTGAAATTTTAAGGACTCTTATTGGTATAGTTTTGGGAACTTTGAGAACTTTGGCCAATTGGCCATAGTTATGCGTATTGGAGAGAGGAGAAGGAGATCCGCAGGGGAACTAAAGTGACAAATGTAGCTCTTAGGATTAGCAAGTTGAAATGGCAATGGGCAGGCCACATCGCTCGTAGAACTGACAACCGATGGGGAAGAAAGGTTCTCGAGTGGCGACCACGAACCGGAAGACGCAGCGTAGGCCGGCCCCCCACTAGGTGGACCGACGACCTGGTGAAAGCTGCGGGGAGCCGATGGATGCAGGAGGAGAGGCCTAGGTTCAGCAGTGGACGTCTTCAGGCTGTTAATGATGATGATGATGATGACAGCCGATAGCTATAACGATAACAGTGATAAATAAACTTACTCCAGTGCTGGCTTCAACTAAATAACTATATAAGTGAATTTTAAAGTTCACCTAGCTTAAATATTTCATTCAATCAGCCCACCCGTATTGCTCCACATATTATAATATATGATGGTACAATTTTTTCTATTGCCATAATTAATTGGACTAATTTTAGTGTGTCGCCGAGTCGTAAATCGTACGTTGTTGCATTGCATATGAGGCCCTTGATGTTTCGTAATCTTTGATTAGACAGTACGTTCAAGTCGTTTATTTGTCGCGTCTTATTTGAACAGTATCCTATGATGTCTATAGAAAACGAATGTTACCATTAAAAACTAAACATCGTTTAACCTGAAAACTAAAATCACTAAATACTTCCCTTCCATTCTTTATGTTGTACCCGCAAGGAGGGTTATTCGCTATGACACATGAGATTCCTTGCCAATAACGCGTGACGTGTAACATGCTCCAAACGTAAATGCGGGCTCTAACGCGCCACGACGTGGAATTAACATGGAATCAAAAAATTGTATTCTGTATGCCACGCGTTAGATTGTTTGTGCCCAGTGTTTTCTGTTTTTTGACGTGCGTGTAACGTGTGTTGTCGTGTTTGTCAAATTTGACAACTGCATACAGAATAGCACTTTAAACCCAAAACCATTCCACGAAGATATCGTAACGCGCCGCGTTACGTGCGTGAATGGTCATACGGAATAAGGACCCTGTTATATATAAAAATTAAACACATTTTGCCGTGTTTGATAAAATATATCGATAAATACACTTGCACATCACTATTCATAAACATTGTTGATGACGTTGACAGTAACAGCATGACATTGACAGCTAAACAGTGCTGCCAATTGCGGGGAAAATCCCCGATTTGCGGGGAATTAAGGGTTGCAGCGGGGAGAGCGCGGGGAATGACCAAAATCGGGGAATTTCGGGGAATTCAGACCTTGTTTTTGGTGGGCAAAAATATGTTTGTTTAATGTTTGTTTAATGTTTTTGTTCCAAAAATGTCGTTTCGGTAAATTAATCATAAAGATGCGGGGAATTTCGGGGAATTGGTGAAACTGACGCGGGGAATAGAGTTTTTTTTATTGGCAGCACTGCAGCTAAATACTATTTTGAGTTTTGGCGGGAACGCGGAAGAGTTCACGTCGTTGCATTGTATTATTTTTCAAAACTTTTGCTTTTTCCAGTGTTAATGTTTAAAATTGGTGGCGTTTTACGCATTAAGTGCTGAATTACGAGCAGGAGTGAGGGCAAGTGATATAATGTGGTGAAACGTGACTTTTCGTGTTGCTTCCAAAACTCCATAGAAGCTTCTAGTAAAGTTGCCACATCTTTGCTGGAGCATGACTTAGACTGGACTATGATTATGACTAGGACATGACTTTACGTGAAATATTTTATAACACGATGAAAATATAATACTTGACACTGGCTAAATACACTATGTGTGGAGCCAAAATAAAAGAAAAAAAAATACTATTTTCGGGCCAAAGGAGTCATTATCATTATTAATATGCAATGCAGCCAAAAAGGTTACTTAGGTTACCTCAAAGACCTTTCCCATCCGCTTTCCTTTTGTTTCTTAAATTCATGGTTGATGATAATACTTTGACCTTTAACCAAACATTGTTGTTTGATTGGTACACCAGCTGCTCCTCACGGTTTTACAAACTCGGTCCTTCCAAAATATTTTTTTTGCTTATCACACAGCGCTATTTAGGCGCGAACTAAGCAAAAATTGTACTATGGAAACTAGATACCGAAAGAATATACTATTAGATGTGACTTTATAGCCCGCGCCAAACTTAATGGCGGCTGTGAAGTCAGCGCAAAACGCTGCGCAGCGGGAAAAATAGATGTGCGCGGGAAGGGGTAAGCGGTGTCACAGCCGCCATTGAGTTTGGCGCAGACTTTACCTGATACTGTTTTTACAAAATACCACTCACCAAAGTTCAGGCGAATACGGCGGTGACGTGGTGACGAGAGATGGTGGCGGCATCAAGGCATCGTTGGAAAGCTGTCAACCAAACCTTATTATACCGTATACTAAATAATAGACATGATTACCACTATTTTTTTTTGCATAAATTCATGATATTCATCAATAAATAAACAGTCGTGAAAACAAAAATAAAATTTCTCACAAAATAACAAAGTTACAAGCATTTTAAAAACCGGAATAGAAAGAGACAGCTGTAACAGGCAGTGACGTCAGAGTTGGGTCCTTCATAGTACCTCATTACTAAGCTGTGGTAGCTTCACTTACTTCTCTTTGGCATGTGACGTCACATATAGTGTTTTGTGAGAAAGGGACAGTCGATGTCCCCTTCCGAAACTTCAAAAGCTTATTACTCCGTGATTTATTTACCGATTTTACTTATTTGTTTAATTATTAGTTAGGACCGGCTAGTCGTACTTCGCTATGAGCAAATTCATGTTCGTACAGTACATATAGTTCAAAGTCCAGTTCGATTTACTCACAGTGGTGAGTACGGTAGCTTCGCAGCCGGGTTGGTACTTTTCAATATCAGAGCGAGGTCGCCGCATCACCTTCTCGCGATCTTGCTTGTGTTTGCGATCCGCGCCTTTTAATTTGAATACCTGCAGACAAAAACAACCTTACTTTACTGATATTCCAGTTTTTAAAATTAATGATTTTTAAAGCAGGCCCGTAAGTTGGTTGTAAAAAGTGAAGGAAAAGTTCGGACATGAGACCAATTGTCACGGTAGCTTAAGGCCCTGACAGGACCCAATGCGAGCACGTTTATTACAGCAGACAAACTTGAAACTTATTTTGTATCTTATAGGGTCGCTTTATGCATAACAATAATATGGCGATTACGTTGCGTTGCACTTCGACTTTTCCATTTTTCGATACAAATAATTAGTTATAAAAGAAATGCTTATTGTTATAAAAAAAATAAGCTTATAGACGGATGCATTGACACATAGCTTATCACTGTGATTTATTTCAATGGGGTGTCTTATTATAATGTAACATTTTAGAACGTTTGAATAATTTTTTAGAGGTAACTTCACGATTTTTTTCGATCGAGAAAACTTCTTTACATCGGCAGATGGAAAGAAGATATGGCCAGTATTAACGTGCATTTTTTTCAATCCTGTAAATGGTATACGTTTTGAGATAATCACTTTCAAAATAGTCGATTTGGGAGCATTCAGCGCCTTAAGTAAAGCATATCCCGGCTTGAGGGATGGATGGATGCAGGTTCAATTTTTGTGATTCTAATTTTTCCTTTACAAATTAATCTGTAGACTGCAGTTTTTGTTATTATTTTCACTGATACATAGTTTTTTTTTAATAGCATTTAATCCAGTAATGTAAAGCTCGAGTTCAAATTCTGCTTGTTACTAAAAAATGTAGCGACTATCCATGTATTTTGAGGCCCCAGCCACATTTTTAAGCAGAGTAAAACAGACCCTGTCTGTCCGTCAGTCACCAGGCTTTATCTCATGAACCATGATAGTTAATCAGTTGAAACTTTCAAAGATGATGTATTTCTGTTGCCGCTATAACAAGAAATACTAAAAAATGAACAAAATAAATATTTAAGGGGGCTCCCATACAATAAGTGATTTTTTACGCGCTTTTATAGTTTGCTCGATTTTATATAGTACGGAACCCCTACGCGAGTCCGACTTGCACTTGGTCGGTTTTTTTGTGATATTACGTACCTTGATCTGACAAGCTGCTGCATGTAGCCTCATATGGTCGTCGCTTGCTAGATACGTCTCCACTTGTATACGGAAAGGCACTCCTTTCTCTCCTCCATGCTTCTTAGCTGTAAACTCGGTTGATATGCAGTTCACCTGGAAATGATAATTCGCGTTAGTACAATCCCAGATAATATAATACCTGCAGTACAGATGCCTCATCCCATGCAACGGAATAACGCGGGCTATTTTACGAATTATTTTATTTCTGCATAACGCAAGATTATCAAGCGACATTTATTGCGTGTTGGCGAAGTATTGGACCAAATGAATACAATGGACACTAACTAGTTAACCTCTAGACACGATTACTACATTTTTTTCAAGTTCGGGCTATTGTCCGTTTGTACTTGATGGGACCCCATGGTACAATATAGATGGCGTTGTAATAAAGCTTTTTGTCAGTTACTTTTTAACAGATCTAGGGCCGTACTGTGAGCTAAGAACTCACAGTACGCGATTCAAAACGGAGCCTATCTTGGATCGCTTTGTTTTTTTTGTGTGAAGATTTTGACAAGCTATCCAATATACGCTCTGTTTTGGATCGCGCTAAGAGCTCACAGTACGGCCCCTGATATTGATTGCCGCTTCGAATATCAGTATATATTCCACAGAATGTACTCATGTAATTGTTCCTGTCTTGACATATTTAATAAATTTGTCATTTGACAATGATGTTTTTCCTGAAGTTTTAAAGAAATGTATTGTCAAACCACTCATAAAAAGGGAGATAAATCTGATTTAAATAATTACAGACCTATAACATTAATTCCAGTGTTACCAAAAATTTTCGAAAGGGCTATGCACAAGAGGCTTACCTCGTTTTTGGACAAATTTGCCGTGATAAAAGAAGAACAGAATGGATTTCAAAAACGGAAATCAACGACCCTTGCTGCTTTTAAATTGATACAAAATGTTCTTTCTAGTGTAGATAACAAAACGCAAACAATGGTTATATTTTTCGATATGTCAAAAGCGTTTGATTACGTTTCTCACAGCCTACTTTTAGACAAACTAGATAACTATGGAATACGAGGACCTGCCTTGGAATGGATACGTACTTACTTATCTAATCGACAACAGTGTGTTGAAATATGTAGTCTGGATAAAAATGCTACTTTAGGCTGTGATAGGTCTACGTACCAAGTAAATAAGTATGGAGTTCCTCAGGGAAGCGTTTTGGGACCGCTTCTCTTTTTATTATACATAAATGACCTACCTGACATAACTAATAATAAGTGTACTTTATTCGCAGAGACGACATTTCCATAATATTGACGAATAAAAATACGATTAATTTTGACATAGAAATAAATGATACAATTCAATCAATAATTCAATGGTTAGATAATAATAATTTAAAGGTTAATTTGACCAAAACTAACTTTATACAGTTTCAGACTAGGGGTTCAAAAATTATCGCTCGAAATTTAATACATAATAACAACAGAAGCCTGTTTCGCGCTTAGTCGGCTTGCAAAGACAGCACCTAGACATGCGGTACGAAGTTGCTATTTTGCCACAGTTCACTCCATACTTACGTACTGTACCGAGCTGTGGGGAGATGCAACGGAGTGCCAGCGCGCCCTTATTTTACAAAAACGAGCCATTCGTGCAATTGTTCGCATACCGTGGGACGAGTCTGCCAAACCCCACTTCACGGAACTGGGTATATTAACTGTGCCTTCGATACTTATTTATCAGGTAAGCATCTTTGTGCGCATGAACCCACAAAAATTCGTGAAGTTGGGAGCAGCACACGACTATAACACGCGCCATAAAAATAAGTATAGAACACCAGCCCACAGACTCACAAAGTCAGAAAAATCTGTGTACATTAAAGGTGCTAAAGTTTATAATCATTTACCAGAACACATAACAAATGCTACTTCAGACAACATATTTAAAAACAAGCTTAAGATGCTGTTGATCGGTAAGGCTTACTACTCAGTCAATGAGTGTTTTATGGACAAATTGACTGTATAATATTTTAAGTATACGAATACTCTTTTAGATTTATCTAAAATAATATTATTACTTAGTATGTTATTGACCTGTAAATTATTTTTTACCAATAAATTCTGTATTCTGTATTCTGTATTGAAAAAGGTTAATAAAGCTACGTTTTTGGGTTTAACTGTTGATAAATATTGTGATTGGAAGTCTCAAATTGATAATGTATGTACTAAAGTAAACAGATTTGTATACGTATTGAATAGATTAAGGAAAACTTCAACACGGGAGACTGTTCTTTTAGCATACCACGACTACGTGAGCTCAGTATTACGGTATGGTCTGCTACTTTGGGGAAACTCTACAGACATAAAAAGAGCATTCTTATCGCAGAAGAGGTGTATACGAGCTATTGTAGGTATTCCGCCCTATGTATCTTGCAAACCATTATTTAAAGAACTAGGAATTTTGACTCTGACCAGCATGTACATTTTTGAAATAGGAGTATTTGTGCGAAGTCATCCTGCACTGTTCACTAAGGCAAAAGACTTCTTTTTACGAAACACGAGGAATGGGGAAAGACTTGTACTGACCCGCGTGCCTAAGACCACATTGTTCCAAAAGAATTGTTATGCCATGTGTATCACTGTGTACAATAAATTGCCATCGTCTATAAAAGACTTGCCCTACGGAATGTTCCGGAAAAAACTTAAACTGTGGCTTTTAGAAAAGTGTTTTTATTGTATGAATGACTATCTTATGTTAACTAATTAATTGATATAATTATATATGTATTTACTAATGGATTATTTATGATTATTCTTAATTTAATGACATGACAATAAAATAATAGAGTTGAATAATTCATTGCAAATGTATACCTACCTACCAATCGAACTATTTAAGTATTTTTGAAAATTGTAATAGCATGCATTGATAAATAATTTTCACATGCCACTACTATGGGCTAAATGGAAGAAGCACCCACTAAACCCTACGATCTACATGTACTCCATTTACGTGAATAAAATTTCATTTCATTTCATTTCACAGAAAAAAATTTTTTTTGTTGGTCTGTGATAATATATTGAAGAGGAAAAAATTCATCAATATCGTCTAACACTTTATTCGAAACGTCAAGTGGCCTATGCTGCGTCTTCCAGTTCGTGGTCGCCACTCAGGAACCTTTCTTCCCCATCGGTTGTCAGTTCTACGAGCGATGTGGCCTGCCCATTGCCATTTCAACTTGTTAATCCTAAGAGCTACATCGGTCACTTTAGTTCTCCTGCGGATCTCCTCATTACGGATCTTATCTCGCAGGGAAACACCGAGCATTGCTCTCTACATAGCTCGTTACGCGACTTGGGTCAATAATACTAGCTTTTTATTAAGTTAATAATTATTATATGCTACATAATCATATAAATAGCATTTTTTTTTGTTTAATTAAATACTAATAATACCTTAATGTAAACGCCAACATCTTTAGTCGGGTCCCAAAACACGTGCAATGCGTTCAAACATGACGGCTGCTCTACTCTGTTCACACCGTATGACAGTGGGACGTCCACCTGTGGGCAAAAGTGGGAATGTTAAATATACGTTTGAATAGAATGGAAGGTGTAATCGAAGCTACGTATCGGAGTTGTCTATTCTGCATTGTGCCGGATTGTTTGCACCTGTAGTGGAGGAGAGAACTTCTCTTTTTTTCAAACAGTTATCGTAATAGGCTTGCTATAAATAGTTATAATATTTGTTTTTTTTTATGTGAATGAATGACGTGACGAGCTAGTCGTTCACCTGATGTGAAGCGACACGGCCGCCCATAACAGTTGCAGTGTCACTCGGAACTTTAAAATGATAAAGTTTTGCCTGACACTGCACTGCGCACGTCATCCTGAGACATCACACAGTCTAGTAATCAGATTACTACACTGTGTCATCAGGTCATAGTCTCATTTGCCCAGTAATTTTACTAGCTACAATGCCCTTCAAACCGGAACACAGTAGTGTTTGCACACTACTGCTTGGCGGCAGAATAACTGGCAGAGCGGTGGTACCTACCTAGACGAACTTTGCAGAAAAGTCCTACAACCTAGTATATTATGATATTGTGCACTTTGTGATTTTACCTGTGATAATTTTAGTGAAGTACCTAACGACATTTGACTTGTAAAAGTGCTATGAATAGCCTATTTGCAATTAAACACTTTGATTTTGATTTTGAATACTTCGTTATTTTTTTGTAGTTTTGTTTGTTAATACATACATAGAATACATTATGAAAAATGAAAATGAAAATGAAAAACATTTATTTGATAACAGGCAAAAATTACATAATGAGGGTTGGAACACCTGGCTCCCACACTAGGCTCGAAACCCGTGCTGTAGGAACCAGACTCTTTCGTCGGAGATACACTTTTTAAACGCCTATTTGAAAAGTTACACATATTATAACAGCCGACACACAACCAACCCCTATGTTAATCACAAAAATCTTTGTCCAGGGTTGGAATCGAACGCACAATCTTCAGTTCAGTATCCCAAGTACGAGTTTCGATAGCTTACTAAAACTTGATTCGTCTACGATTCCTCCCATACATTTCTCTGATATTTTTAGTTCATCAACGAACTAAAAATGGCAGTACGAGTTTTAAATGGAGTCGCACGTATTCACGTATTTGAAAGTTTTTGAATCATCTATGGTATTTGTAGTAAGAATTACGGCAGAGCTACACCAACTGAGCTATCGGGCCAGTGAAACTGAAGGTTGACATCTAGTGTAAATGTTGAGCAACCTGTAAAACTTCTATGAATTAAGGTAATAGAATGATTTCTTTTACTAACGCCCATCTGCACTAAACTTTGACAAGGATAACGAGCTATCAATCTTTAGGGAAGAAGTATTTTGTTTAAAAGGCATTAAGTTCCAACTGTAGTAACTAGATGGCGTTGTAATTAACTAACACAGTGCTAGGGAAAAAGCTGTAATTTTTATTGCTGTCTCCCTCACTCTACGCTACCGACATAGTGGTCAAAGTGAGAAAGTAATATTCTTGAAGCTTTCTTCGCAACCACTTTTCCAACAATGCAGGTTAATTACCTACACGCGTTTAGCCACAAAGCGAGTCAAAAAAGAATAATGCAATACTGTTTTCTCAGTTTCACCATCACCTCGAAAGTGCAGTGGGAGCGAAACGCCAACAAAACTTTTAATAAAGAGCATCGAACTTTTTTGTATGGAGCGCGGCCTACCAACAATCCGCCATTACAAAAAATCACGATTGCCTGGCCAGTGATAAAACTATTGTCAATAGATAGAAAAAATTAAAGCGAACAAAAAAATTCTAGAAAAAATCACCTAAGTGCCGACGGATTCAGCAGGCAAGCAGCCGCTTAAAGTGACGTTCTATATAACTGCGACGATTTTAAATAACATTTTAAATTTATTTATTTTTCCTATCGATTGACACTAGTTGCATCAATGGCCATGAACTCGTGATTTTTAAAATGGCGGACAGTTTGGCAGGCCAAAGAGGTTAGTGTTTTTTTTTTATCTAATCACCTCAACAATCCTTTCGCCCGGTCTCTCGGCGTGCCACTGCGCTATTTGCTCCCTCTCCATATACTGCAAGCGACGCTCGTGGAAGCATATCTTTATCACGCTCTGTGGATAAAAAAACATAATAGGTGTAAACTACAGGTGCAGGTTCTTGAGGATATGAAGAAAACAGTGGGCTTTTTGGACTCTGAAGGTGCTTTGAAGACACGTACTACATTTGCGGGTAGGTAAATAGCAGCGTACCGATCGGCGTTTGCTGGGCGACTGGAGAACCGACGGTAGCTTTCTCTGTGTGCGTCACACACGCACACAGTCATACCACATACATATACGTGTCTTCGCCGTTGCCTGCATTGTTTATTTAAGGTAAGTACATTTAGTAATTACGTAATAACTATTTAGCTTATATTTAATTCTATGTTTTCTTTTTGTTTCAGGTGCAGAGCTTCGCGAAGTCTACAATAGGCATGATGACTAAAATTTTTTTCTGAATAAATTAATTATATTCGTCAAAAGATAAACATTTGTGAAAACGAAAATTAAATATCTCAACAAATGACCAAGTTACAAGCATTTAAAAAACCGGAATAGAAAGAGATAGCTCAAACGTCCAGTGACGTCAGAGGAAGGCCGTTACAGTACCTCATTACTAAGCTGTGGCAGCTTTTCATACAATCTTTGGCATGTGACGTAACAAGTAGATTTTTCATAGTAACTGTGGGGGCGCTCTGTTTCGCGAGAAAGGGACAGGAGATGCCTCCTGTAGAAACTTTAAAAGCTTACTCCGTGATTTATTTACCGATTTTGCTTATTTTTTCAATTATTGCATTCATTTTTATTCTTCTTTATAAAAGTAATATTTACTTGTTCCTTTTTAATAGTAGTCATCATGCCTATTATAACAGAAATAATAATGTTAATAAACATTTTTCATCACATCTATTCGAAAAGAAGCGAAGGTTACCTCGATAGGTGCCATAAAATGGGTCATTTAAGGCGCACTTAATAACAGTGACAGAATGGCTTTTTACATAGACAGAGATGAAAAGCAGAGTGTGCCACAGGGTACCAAAATTATTTACGACGTACTTTGAATCCCGCGCTGCGCTTACGATTCTACTCTAGAATCTTTAGATTCGGTCTGGATTCAAACAAACAATCGCTCTCTCCTTAAATACATTGCTTTGGTCCCTTGTGACACAATCTAGTATTAATATGCGTAAGAGAAAAAAAATAATAAAAATAAAATCAGGCCACACCACTCTTATTACAGACAATCAATGGGTAAAAAAGGTTCTCGAGTGGCGACCACGAACCGGAAGACGCAGGGTAGCCTCCCCACTATGTGGGCCGACGGGAGCCGATGGATGCAGAAGGTAAGCAGCTGCTCAAAGTGGCGCTCAGTGGGAGACGTCTGCGTTCAGCAGTGGACATCTTAAAGCTGATAATGATATTATTTTGGCTAATTTCAGACAATTTACCTTGCCGTCGTCCTTATTATCAGCTAACTATAACCTGGGTGTCTTAAAGTCAAGAGTGAACAGGTATCTTCTAGGCAAGCATGCGCCATCGTAGGCCGCGTCATCACTTACCATCTGGTGAGACAGTGATCAAATGACTATATATTATAAAAAAATCAGGCCAATTGCGAGTCAGACTCAGGCACGAAGGGTTCCGTACCAGTACCTTATGGCACGGTTATTAAAAACGAACAAAAAATGTATGTTTATTGTATATGAGCCCCCTTAAATATTTTATTCTGGTGTTATAGTAGACCATCTGTGAAAATTTCAACTGTCTAACTATTACGGTTCATGAGATACAGCCTGGTGACCGACGGGCAGCAAAGCCTTAGTAATAGCCATTTTATCCTTTCAGTACGGAACCCAAAACACTGATCTCCGCAACTAACCTTCAAAATTTTCCCTTTATAATGCGAAAGGTCGCCAAGTTTCTTCAGCTTGATCTCGTAAGGCTGCCCCTGGTTGAGATAGGTCAGAGACTCCTCGTTCTGCTTCGTCGCTATGGACGTGGCGGCCGCCAACACGTATTGGAATCTGGGAATGGGAACGCTATATTTACATAGATAGACCCGTATGTTACTTTCAAAAAAGGCACTGGTAACCCCAAAATCCATAAAAGGCCGGTCCCTAAAAACCGTGCTGAGTTTTAGGATTAAAAGTATCTTTAAGCCTACCCCGTGATACGAACTCAAATCATGCCAAGTTTCATTTGAATCTATTTAATAGTTTTAGCGTGATGCTCACCCAAGACACGGACATGTCTGTGTTTCCTTGGCTTCTCGCCACAAAAAATCTAATTTTTTGTACGATATCGTCTATTCAGCGTAATAGCATAATACGAGATGTGTCTTACATACAAACGTCGCAAGTTAAATAGTAACATATAACCGGCCAAGTGCGAGTCACTCGCGCACGAATGGTTCATACCCTTATATAGAAAAACTAGTTAAAATTAGTTTTTGTTTTTTGTATTTGTTGTTATACGGGCAACAGAAATACATCATCTGTGAAAAAATCATGTTCATGAGCTACAGCCTGGTGACAGACGGACGGACAGACAGACAGACAGACAGACAGACAGGGGAGCCTTAGTAATAGGGTTCACTTTACCCTTTGGGTACGGAACCCTAAACATTGCATGTTGATACTGTTCGTTCTTCTTTCCATCTGCAATAATTACAACAAATTTACGAATAGGCCTGTTGACTGACGGACGGACAGCGGAGCCTTAGAGATAGGGTTCGCTTTACCCTTTGGATACGGAACCCTAAAACCTAGTGTGGGTTTTTATAATAATATCACCATCACCATTAACAGCCATAAAACGTCCACTGATGAACATAGGCCTCCCCCCGGGAGCGCCACTTAGAGCGGCTGCTCGCCTCCTGCATCCATCCGCTCCCTGCGGCTTTCACCAAGTCGTCGGTAGACCTAGTGAGCTACGCTGCGTCTTCCGGTTCGTGGTCGCCACTCGAGAACCTTTCTTCCCCATCGGTTGTCAGTTCTACGAGCGATGTGGCCTGCCCATTGCCATTTCAACTTGCTAATCCTAAGAGCTATATCGGTCACTTTAGTTCTCCTGCGGATCTCCACATTTCGGATTCATTATAATATACCTGGTGTCATCCTTGAAGCTAGCGTCCGACCGCGGCTGCATGGGGGGGTGAAGGAATCCATCCAACGAGTTAACTGGCGAGCACATCAGGAGACCTGCACCTGTAAAGAAAATATATATATGTTGAATTAATAAATAAATAAATAAATATATGTGAACATTTCACACAGCGCCATCTAGCCCCAAACTAAGCATAGCTTGTACTATGGGAACCAGATAACTGATACAATACTTATATACTTTTATGTTTTGTAAATACATACATAAAATACAATATAACACCCAGACGCAGAACAAACATCTATGTTTATCACACAAATGTTTGTCCTGGGTAGGAATCGAACCCACAGCCCTCAGTTCAGAAGGCAGGGATACTACCAACTGAGCTATCAGGTCCGTCTAGAAGGAAATGATTTCCAGAAGGAAATGATGTACTATCTCTGTATCACACCTCACTGACAGTCTCACCCCCGTATTCTAAAACGTTTCACCAAAAATCCTTTACTTGACTTCTACTTAACTTTGAGGGAAACTCAAAATACATCGCGACGTACCTTGAGTTGACAGTTGCTTCGCTTCTCTCGTTTAAGAAAAATGACGCAGAAATGTCAAGTTGATTATATATTGTCAACTAAAAATACCAAAACACAAAAATGAGGTTAATTCGAGGTTGAGTCGAGTGGAGTAATCTCGTGGTAACGACTTAGAATATGGGGGTTAGTCTCTTTCATCCTGAATGTAGATGAAGGAGACGGAGAGGAATTTCGAATCGACACTTTTTCGTTGGGTTGGGAATTATTGGCCCTCGTATTATGTAAACATTACAACAGCAGTAGCAAGGCGACAGCAAAAACTTAGCAATAGGCATGATGACTAAAATGTATTATATTCCTCAAAAGATAAACTTTAGTGATAACAAAAATTAAATATCTTAAAAAATGACCAAGTTACAAGCATTTTAAAAACCGGAATAGAAAGAGATAGCTCAAACGGCCAGTGACGTCAGAGGAAGGTCGTTATAATACCTTTTTACTAAGCTGTGGTAGCTATTCATACAATCTCTTTGGCATGTGACGTCACAAGTAGATTTTTCCTAGTAACTATTGGGATGTTTTGTGCATTTCCCCCTGCCAACTCAGTAACCCCCTAAGCAAAGATTGTAAAGCCCGTTGATAGCTCGTGAACATAATTTCTCCAACAAACACGACTCACCTGCGCGGGCAGGGGGTGAAGTAACAAAACGAGACAAAGTCATACGAAATTACAAAGAACAGAGCAGGATGGAACGAAAGACACATTGGGTGTCCCGATTCCTCTCATAGGATTAGCGGTTGAAATACACCACTAATTTTCGTATGAGGGGAAGTTGTATCATTGGTCAACTCGATTTATAGTCAATGCCCCTAGCCAACCTAACTCCTTGAAATATCGGAGCACAGCCTTGGGTCACTGACATAACCAGTGATGGCGATGATGGTTAAGCAGTCAATACGGATTTTACTAGGTGGTAGGGCACTGTAGCTAGTGAAATTACTGGGCAAATGAGACTTTATGACCTGATTACACAGTGTAGTAATCTGATTACTAGACTGTGTGATGTCTCAGGATGCCGTGCGCAGTGCAGTGCCACGCGAAACTTTATTATTTTAAAGTTCCGAGTGACACTGCAACTGTTATGGGCGGCCGTATTGCTTAACATCAGGTGAACGACTAGCTCGTCACGTCATTCATTCTCATAAAAAAACAAAATACGGTTGAGCCTCCTGATGATGATGAGCGAAAAATCGAGCATCGTACTTACTTTTGTTCTCCTGTTCGCTCGGGGAATGGTAACCGCTCATTGGCATCATCCCGCTCTGCATTGCCTGCTGGCACTGCATGCTATCCGGACTTCCTGCAACAAAAACACCAAAACTGGTACAGTGTTTTTGTTATACACTTTTTCTCGGCAAATGTCAGATAACTTTAAAGCCGCTCAAAGACTTGGGCACCTCGATTCCCATTATTTTGTTATAGACTTCTCGTGAAAGTGTCACATAATTTTTTAAGACGCCCAAAAGCACCTTGATATTCGGGTTTCGATTAGTTTTACGCTGTCCATCTCCTTCCTTCTACATGTAGATGAAAGAGACAGAGAGCCTTCGAATCGAAACGTTTTCGATGGATTAGGAATCGGAGTACTCACTTTTCTTAAATACTATGGTCTTACGAAAACAGCCGAGACCGACGGTTTAACGTGCCCTCCGAAGCATTAGCGCAATTGTAATTACCACTTTTTGTAGCAGTCACCCATCGAAGTAGTTAATGCAGCGAACGTTGCTGACTTTACCGATAGTAACGGCTAGTCGTGCTTCGCTATGGTTGCTACACACATACATTATACAAATAAACTGAGTAACTAAGCCCAAGTCCTTTCGCAAGTTATTTGGTTCTTTTTACATTTCATTTACGATAACTGGTCTGATAGCTCATTTGGTAGAAGCCATGCCTTTTTGCTGTAGGTTGTGGGTTCCATTCCCACCCGAGACAAACATTTGTATGATGAACATGGGTGTTTCTTCTGTGTCTGGGTGTTACATTGTATTCTATGTATATGTATTCAAAAAGTAGTATCTAAGTATGGTATCAGTTATCTGGTTCCCATAGTACAAGATTTGCTTAGTTTGGTTTGGGGCTAGATGGCGCTGTGTGAAATGTCCAAAAATATTTATTTATTTATAATATTATAGAAGGTAACGTAAGTAGAACTCATAATAGCATGTAATCCGGCTTAATTAATCGACGTGATTTTTACGTAAAGTAAGTTTATTTATTATCATTTACTTTTGACAATAAAACGGCGATATGAATATGAAATTAAAACACGTCTGGTGCACCCATAAGTAAATGGCACGCGGAAATTTAAAACCAATTTTTATAAATCAAATAAAAATTGTTATTCATATTGTATATTTTAGAATTGACAAATATAATGAATTTACAAATACCAATTCGATCGGGTTTGGTCGCATCGAGACTGGTTTTAAGAAGCCTTACATTTTCTTTATAGTTCAAGACTACGATTACCTACAGTCATGCCGGTAATCATAGGTACAAATGAAAAGCGACAATATTGCAGCATTCACCAAGCCAAGCATGGTGATTATGCCAAAACTATAAGCGTCAGAAGTGGCATTTTATAGGAGAGGCCTATGTTCAGCAGTGGACGTCTTCAGCTGATGCAGTAAATATGGCCACGGTCAGAGATCAGAGCTGTGATGCTGCCTAAGCCAAACCAAAGGCATAGTGCAATAAATATCCATACCGCACCCCATCATTGTTCCGTCTAGCCGCCCGAGTTGACTCCCTATTACTTGTTATTCCACTATGCCAAAGGCATGTTCTGGGGCCTTAATCTTTATAGCCTATGTTCAGCAGTGGACATCTACGGGCTGATGATGAAGAATGGTTTTGAGTTAATGCTATCCTGTAAGCCATTGTCAAATTTGACAAACGCGACAAGGGGGTCTAGCAAAGATACCAACCACTAACGCTAACGCCTCACGCTGACTCCAAAATGTACTAGGTCCTAGTAGATTTTGGGATGACTAGGATGACATTTCAGAAATCGCTAACTTTTCCGTAGCGAATGTCATTTCGATACATTTTTGGAGTGTCGGGAGGCGTTAGCGGTAGCGATTGTGATCTTTGCTAGACCCCAAGGCTCATTACACGCGCGTCAAAATATAGAAAACGCTGGGCACAAACAACCTAATAAGTGGCATACAGAACACAATTTTTAATTCCTTGTCGTGGCGGCACGTTAAAGCCCGCGTTTACGTTTAGAGCACGTTACACGTCACGCGTTATTGGCATGGAATCTCATGTGTCATAGCGAATAAGGCCCCTGGGGGTCTAGCAAAGATCCCTTTCCATTAGCGTTAACGCCAAACGATAACTCAAAATGTATGAGAAAAACAGCCCCTGCGGAAAACTTTTCCGCAGCTAATGTCAAAGCTTATGTCATTTTCCATACATTTTGGGGATATCGTTTGGCGTTAACGCTAATGGAAAGGAATCTTTGCTAGACCCCCTGGTATTTGAAAATGATATTGCCGTCGCTCTGATAACTGCACGTGCGATAGAGACAATAGAGCTTGTGTGTGAACCTAACTACACATTTGAGTATTTCTTGACAAAATGGTTTTCACAATTTAAATCTTTACAAAACCTTTTGTTTAGGGAGTTTTAGGGATTTGCATTGCCCATATTTTTTTGTATAATTATATGTTTCGTATTGTAGATAAACCGTGTTTTATTCATCATAGTTTCGACGCCAAAATAATCTTCCATTTAGGTTACGTGGATATTGCAAAAATTAAAAAAAAAAAAGAAACACACGAGCATAAGTTTTAACTGTGTAAAATAACCGGCCAAATGCGAGTCGCGAGCCATACCATTATCTATAAAAACGAAAAATAAAATCACGTTTGTTGTATAGGAATCCCCTTAAATATATTTTTTGCTCTGATTTTTAGTATTTCTTGTTATAGCGGCAACAGAAATACATAATCTGTGAAAATTTCAACTGTCTAACTATTACAGTTCAGAGATATAGGCTGGTGACAGACCGACAGACAGAGAGACAAAAAACAGACAGAAACACGCGAAATGACATGACACTGTCTGCTGCGTCGGCGCATTCCTGGATGGCACAAGTCGCGGTGAGCGGGGGGATGACGTCACGCGGCAACGTAACACGCCATCTAGCCCCAAACTAAGCATACTAAGCTTTGCTTGTAGTATGGGAACCAGATAACTGATACAATACTTACATAATTTTTGTTAGTAAACACACATAGCATACAATATGACACCCAGACAAAGAAAAAATCAATGTTCACCACACAAATATTTGTACTGGGTAATACCTAAACTTTAATTTACAACGAGCAAAAAAATCACGTTTGTTGTATAGGAATCCCCTTAAATATATTTTTTGCTCTGATTTTTAGTATTTCTTGTTATAGCGGCAACAGAAATACATAATCTGTGAAAATTTCATCAGTCTAACTATCACGGTTCAGAGATATAGGCTGGTGACAGACCAACAGACAGAGAGACAAAAAACAGACAGAAACACGCGAAATGACATGACACTGTCTGCTGCGTCGGCGCATTCCTGGATGGCACAAGTCGCGGTGAGCGGGGGGATGACGTCACGCGGGAACGTAACACGCCATCTAGCCCCAAACTAAGCATACTAAGCTTTGCTTGTAGTATGGGAACCAGATAACTGATACAATACTTATATAATTTTTGTTAGTAAATACACATAGCATACAATATGACACCCAGACAAAGACAAAATCAATGTTCACCACACAAATATTTGTACTGGGTAATACCTAAACTTTAATTTACAACGAGCAAAAAAATCACGTTTGTTGTATAGGAATCCCCTTAAATATATTTTTTGCTCTGATTTTTTGTATTTCTTGTTATAGCGGCAACAGAAATACATAATCTGTGATAATTTCATCAGTCTAACTATCACGGTTCAGAGATATAGGCTGGTGACAGACCGACAGACAGAGAGACAAAAAACAGACAGAAACACGCGAAATGACATGACACTGTCTGCTGCGTCGGCGCATTCCTGGATGGCACCAGTCGCGGTGAGCGGGGGGATGACGTCACGCGGCAACGTAACACGCCATCTAGCCCCAAACTAAGCATACTAAGCTTTGCTTGTAGTATGGGAACCAGATAACTGATACAATACTTACATAATTTTTGTTAGTAAATACACATAGCATACAATATGACACCCAGACAAAGAAAAAATCAATGTTCACCACACAAATATTTGTACTGGGTAATACCTAAACTTTAATTTACAAAACTTGTTATATTACGCCTATTTTATTTAATAACAAGACCTTCGGATTATTTAAGCAAACATTTTCCTTGTTTTTTTATTGATTGATATGATCGCGTTTCACCACTAAGTATCTCGCCTGATGGTAATAATTATTAATTACTAATTGCTTAGATGCTTGCTATTAAAAATGAACAAGTAAATATTACTTTTACTTGAAGTAGGTTAAAAATGAATGCAATAATTGAAAAAATAAGTGAAAGCCGTAAATAAATCACGGAGTAATAATAATATGCTTTTAATGTGGCTGAAGTGGCATCGTCTGTCCCTTTCTCGCAAAACCCAGCTGTTACTAAAAAAACGCGATAATGAGGTTTGAAATTACGGTTCAAATAATTAACGGTAAATATTCTGTAATCTGTAGTAAAGCTACCACAGCTTAGTAATGAGGTACCATGAAGGACCAAATTCTGACGTCACTGCACGTTTGAGCTGTCTTTCTATTCCTGTATTTTAAAATGCTTGTAACTTTGTTATTTATGAGATATTTAATTGTTGTATTCACGACTGTTTATTTCTTGACGATCATTATTAATTTATGCAATAATGCAGTAGTCATTATGCCTATTAGTGATAATTCTGTCTAAGGCACGCTCGCCAAGATAATACCTGTTCATTCTCGTTTTGAAAACTCCAAAATTGAATTTATAATCATATTAAATGAATTTATAGTAGTACGAAATTACCATGTGTTATCGGTAAATAAAAATCGGCAAAGCTTCCATCTTTTATAATCTTAACATTTTTGGTTTGTATTTTAAACCGACTCAAAAAAGTTTCTTGATCAAACTCATATGAAAACTGCAATAAAAAAGGTCGATAATTTTTTTTATAAATAAATAAATAATTATGTGTGGACATTTCACACAGCGCCATCTAAGCATAGCTTGTACTATGGGAACCAGATAACAGATATAATACTCATATACTTTTTTGTTTTGTAAATACATACATAGAATACAATATAACGATTTTTTTTTAGTATTTGCACGTTGTCTGGTAAACTTTTCGAATATTTTCTTTCAACAAATAGGTATGGGTCTACAGTTTCTGTCGTATCCTTGCGTTTACAAACGAACATCGTTAAATTTTTATTTATACAGGATGTTATTTAATTCATTAGCATAAATTGAGTACACGATAGTACATCATTTACTGATGATTATTAAAGAGTAAAGAGTGCAAATGAAATTATTTTGTTATTGAAAATTATGAAGATTGCCGCGGCGCCTAACGCAGTTGGCACGGATGATTTTTATACAATTAGACGTTTTATTACCTTGTATGTACTAATTAAAAACAGTAATTCATTATTTTAATTAAAATTTGTGCTGTAGCATTTGGTTTAGTAAGTTACCCCTTTTTTCGGAATTATTATTATTACCAAACCATTGCCTTTGAATTCAAATATTTTGGTCCACACGTGACCGGTATCAGGAGTAGGTATCTAGTTTCAAAGGATGCTAATGAATTCGATTACACCCGGTATATAGATTGAATGAAGTAATTTTATGCTGCAATACTGTCTGCCGCGAACTTGATATTACGCTTCATTGTCATTTTGATTCATATCCCAGTAGTAAGTAGTATCCCAGATAATATAATACCTACAGTACAGATGCCTCATTCCATACAACAGAATAACACGGGCTATTTTACGAAACTTTTTATTTCTGCACAACGCAAGATTATCAAGCGACATTTATTGCGTGTTGGCGAAGTATCGGGCCCAATGAATACACTGGACACTAACTAGTAACGCTCACGACATGATCACTAGATTTTTTTCACGTTCGGGCTATTTTTCGTTTGTACTGGATGAGACCCCATGGTAGTATGGTGTATTTTAGTCGTGATTAACGCAATAATTAAAGTCGTAAATTTTTTCATAGACTATTAGGTCCAGGGGTCTAGCAAAGATCACAATCGCTAACGCTAACGCCTCACGCTAACTCCAAAAATGTATCGAAATGACATTCGCTACGGAAAAGTTAGCGATTTCCGAAATGTCATTTCAGTACATTTTGGAGTTAGCGTTTGGCGATAGCGTTAGCGTGAGGGAGCTTCGCTAGACCACCAGGAAAGTTTAGTTTATATTTGAAAAACTTTGGCTACCCCCAATTATGTTAAAAAGTTAAAAAAATGTAATTTGATAGTAATTCTATTAATTGTTATTTTCATTCATATCCCAGTAATAATAGTAGGGTGGTTTTTAGTCGTGACTAACGCGATAATTAAAACCGTTATTTTTTGCTTAGACTATTAGGTCCAGGAAAGCTTAGTTAAATTTGAAAAACTTTGCCTACCGCCAATTAAGTTCAAAAAGTTTTTTTAAACAATTAAAAGTAATTCTATTCAAAAACCTGAATAAGATATTCAAGGTAAAAATGCTGGTTGTATATGAATTATGACATTATTCTATGATTATTATTTTTTCCCAATAAATTTGTTGTAAGAATTAATTATTTCAAGAAATTGCGATTCTACTAGTAGTTGTTGGGGAAACCCGGACCTGGTACAAGTCTAGAAACCCACCATCCAATATCATTAGCCGTTAAAAATACATTTTGTATACATTTGTTAATAATGCATTATTTAATTGAATGTGTTTTTTAAAGTCAAAGACAATGGTTTTAATTAATTTTAATAATATTTTTAACTCACACATTATTAGTAGATATACAGTTTGTAGATTTTAAACGAAGTTTTTGTTAAAAGTCTACTTTGACAGTTGTTATTAAAATATCGCGGAAATCTAAATAATGAATAATATTCCAACAATAAATATATTAATATTCAACATTAATATATTTATTGTTGGAATATTAATTATGTTATCTATGAAAATTATTAAATCATTTCCTATAGACAACATACTTTTTGTATTGTTATATTATAATTAAAAATTTGAAACGTTACCAAACTGTTTTTAAACTCAAATTTTTTTACCATAATAATACGCTCTTCCGTGGTCCATCTTATCACTACCACAATAGTCCACAGACTGAACACCCAAGTCCAAACGTACCCAAACGCACTTTCCTCAGCATTTCTAAACTATGGTACATAACGCACAGCACAAGAAAAAAAAAACTGCACGAATATTTAAAAAAAAACCGACGTCCAATAAGGCCTAGACTTGGCTATCGAATAAGACTGGTTTTCAAGTCCTGATGCTCAAAATAGACATTTTAATGAGATGCAATAATGTTTATTCTAAATATCGAATAAAAAATCAACTGAGCCAAACGCCTGACCCATATATTAAGCTTAGTGACAGTTCCTATATAATTATGTAAGAAAAAAAAAATGTTTAAATCTTAGAAAGTACCTACGGAACCCTAGTACAGCCGCAAAATTTCAGCCATTTTATTGGTGCATATATGGCACCGTACGGACGTTCGTGTATTCATATCTGTGTGAAGAGAACCGATAAAATTATTTTGAATGACAATTGCACGGTGAAATCGTGCCATTATCCATTGAATAAGAAAGAATGAGTTTGATGTTAAAGAAATGAGTGCTTAGATGACAACTTACAGAAGAGTGAAAAGGAAAGATATCATGGACCAGTCCGGCTTGAGAAAATTACTGTGGCAAAAACAAATGAATGAAAACCGTAATCGAATTCACTTGTTTCTCTTATAATCTGCGACAAAAACTTTGCAAAAGAAGGACATAAGAATAATAAAGAGTTTTGGCGGGAACGCGGAAGAGTTCACGTCGTTGCATTTTATAATTTTTCAAAACTTGCTTTTTCCAGTGTTAATGTTTAAAATTGGTGGCGTTTTACGCATTAAGTGCTGAATTACGAGCAGGAGTGAGGGGAAGTGATATAATGTGGTGAAACGTGACTTTTCGTGTTGCTTCCAAAACTCCATAGAAGCTTCTAGTAAAGTTGCCACCACTTTGCTGCAGCATGACTTAGACTGGACTATGACTACCTGACTTAGACTGGACTATGACTAGGACATGACTTTACGTGAAATATTTTATAACACGATGAAAATATAATACTTGACACTGGCTAAATACACTATGTGTAGAGCCAAAATAAAAGAAAAAAAAAAAAGAATAATAAAGAATAAATATTATTTATTGCCAAAGAATAAAACAGAGAACATAAAATTAGACATAGAAGCTGATGATGGTTTCAGCTACTTTTTAACAACTTAACGCAATCTTTATGATTTTTATAGCAGTATCGCCTGCTCAGCGTAATCTACAGATTATTAATAAATAATAAAATAAATATGTGCGGACATTTAACACAGCGCCATCTAGCATAGCATAGCTTGTACTATGGGAACCAGATAACTGATACAATACCTATATAATTTTTTTGTTGTTTGTAAATACATACATAGAATACAATATAACACCCAGACGCAGAACAAACATCTATGTTCATCACACAAATGTTTGTCCTGGGTAGGAATCGAACCCACAGCCCTCAGTTCAGAAGGCAGGGATACTACCAAATGAGCTATTGGGCCCATCATTATTGTAAAGGAAAAATTAGAATCACGAGCGGGGATTGAACCCGCTTCCATCCATCCCTCAAGCCGGGATATGCTTTACTTAAGCTACCGCGACAAGACAAATTCGGACATGAGACCACTTGTCACGGTAGCAAAGCATGGGGTCCCATCAGGTACAAACGAAAAATAGCCTGAACTTGAAAAAATGTAGTAATCGTGTCTAGAGAGTTACTAGTTAGTGTCCAGGGTATTCATTTGGCCCAATACTTCGACAACACGCAATAAATGTCGCTTGATAATCTGGCGTTATGCAGAAATAAAGTAATTCGTAAAATAGCCCGCGTTATTCCGTTGTATGGGATGAGGCATCTGTACTGAGGTATTATATTATCTGGGAGTAAAGCATATCCCGGCTTGAGGGATGGATGGATGCGGGTTCAATCCCCGCTCGTGATTCAAATTTTTCCTTTACAAATTAATCTGTAACTTAATGCAAGTTACAAGACTTTTAATGAACCAAAAAATGTGGCAGTTTCCATCCAAACTCGATATTTTTATGAACTGTTTTAAATTTTGTATCCATTAATTACCTCAATTAAGGGGTATTAAAACGCACTAAAGATAACGTTTATTCAAAGATTATTATCAATTCAAAATCAAAATTTTTAGATTCAAGGCTCGTATTCTAGAGTCTAGAGTGTCGATCAGTCGAGAATCGGGACTCAAATCGAGGTAGGTCTGCCCCAACTTAATGGCGGCTGTGAAGTGCGTGAAACGCTGCGTAGTACCTAGCAAAAATTAGATGTGCGCGGGAAGGGGTAACGGTTAGCGCTGTGCGCACTTCACAGCCGCCATTGAGTTTGGCGCAGACTTCTGTCACGCTAATATTATACTTATCCGAAAGTTGGTATGATTGTGTATTTGTTCAGTTTTACATATATTTATACTTACATTCATTGGTAGGCACCAATTTTAACTCAATTTATATGGATCATATTATTACAATAAAAAAATGTGTATATTCAAAATATATAGATCTTTTGACGTCTTCATAGTTTTCAATAACACAATATAAATAAAATATTAATTAAAAATCGTGATTGCGTGCGTTATTAGTCGTAAGCGCCACGTTGCAGTTCAGACTGAATTGATATTCAAGTTTACGACGTTAAGGTCGATGTTTCTTTGAACGCATTTTGACCCGCTTAACTGACTTGGAGACCGTGCAAGGGTTAGCATATTGATGATAAAAAAAAATAACGATTCACGAATAAAGCGAGCGGAAACACAACGTTTTTTCTTTAAATTCCTGACCTGCGGGCTTACCGCGGAAGGATTCCGATCTTCATCGTACTGAAGTTCATTGCCGGCCAGCCAATCACAAGCGATGAGTCGGCTTCAGCGTACCGGCTATGATTTCCACCGATCGGCATCGAACTCCATTCAGAGTGAGTGAACAAAAGCAGTGTTTTTGACAGATATTCGTACCGTCTAAGTCCAATGACAGTACTCAATCGGAATCAATCTGTCAAATGAAACTGGCAGGTATTTCGGTATGGGCTTCAAGTATTATTATATGTTTTCGCGGTTATATCTCCATTTTTTATTCATTTGACGAGTGTAGATTTAGGTCTAAGTTTGATTAGATTTATTGTGATATTTTAAGCATCTCGACATTGATATATGGAAAAAGTGAAAACACCGAACTAAAATGGACGTTGGTACCTACCTATTCCAATGAATACAAACAAACAATGAATAAGTGCTACAAATTATCCATTTAAGTATGTCTACCACCCTACATACCTATCCCACAGAATTACAGAAACTTATGGTGGAATTTACAGCTGCATGAATAAAATGTCAATAACAGTTGCAGAAGTCTTCTAATGTCCTTGGACTTTTTAACATCGATGCTCTATCGAGGGCTCTATACGTATATATGGTGAATTCTGTGGCTCTACGACGATATATTTTCTTGCCTGAAACGAAGTTTGTGGGTTCATCATGAAAATCGCAGTTATAAGTGTCCAAGGACTTTAAACACAATGATGAAAAATAGCAATTAACTTGTTGAAAAAACCACAGTTGCTGGTAGGTATACTATGTAAACTTTGCTCAAGCAAGACCTTGCAGTACTTGCAGGCATGGTAATATTATAATAAAAGTACCTAGTCTTTATTTCTACGCCAACCTCCTTCTATAGGTAAACATTGCATAAAATTGGAATAGTTAATACATGCTTTCTTTGGGGTTTTGGTTAACTACTTATTCCTCTGATACTACTAATTATACCTAAGGAGATTAATCTATACGTACCTACTTATTATATACACAGGTAAGTATACCAACTTCAACAAACTGTTATAATGTTAAGCTTATTCAAAGATGGGTAGATAGCGTGTATCTGTGTGGGAGCAACTGGGTAGCTTTCTATCAGTGAATTTTTTCCAAAGTATTAATAGTCAGTGGAACTAAAACATTCAGTTTAAAAAATCCTATGTGTTAGCTTAAAATCTTTAGTTAACATACCAAACTGTTAAACCATCAAATATACTGTGTACAGTTTACCCGCACAAGCTTTCACATTTTCATAATCATCATGCAGGATAATATAATTCATTTATTTTATAATATGTATAATTCAGGTAAAAAATTATTGATATATTTATGTTTTTTACCTACATTACCAGTACCTATACTAAAAGCAGAGAGGTAGTGTTAATGTAAATAGCCAATCTATAAGAGGTAGGCTTTAAAACATCTCAGTAGTTCAATCAATTGAATTGTTAAAAGGACTACTGAGAATAGACAAGCTATGTATACTACTTCTTTGAATACTAGTAGGTACTACACCTATTTATTTTTTAAATGTTATTATCAGTGGTAAAGGGGCAGACAGGCAGCCCACATGGTAGATAGTAAGTGGAAGTAGGATACTAACCCTACAAATACCTAATCATTTATTTATTAGAATACATATTGCAAACCTGTGTAAGATGCCTGATGTAGGCATAAACAGTCTGTATCACAGGTTGCCAGGCCCCACTTCCCAGACAATAATCATATCTATTATGTGTTGACAACCCTTTTTGACTAAATATTGCAAAAATAATATAACAATTGTTAATATACTTATATTTCAGGCATCACACACACACCTCTACTATCTTGTCTACAGTGCTGGCACTGCTGTTGATGAAGACTGATGCGACTAAGCCAAAACTATACAGCCATAAAATTAAAAGTACTTAGGTTAACTGCCTACATCAAATTTGTCTTGCCTATTTTATGAACCGGGGACATGTTAAAAAGATAAAGAATTAATAGGTATGTAAGTAAAACAAATCAAATTTTTCATAATATATTAATAATTGTGTAATCAATAAAGTAATAATCCAAAAATACAAATTATGAACATAACTAGCTCCCACGTTTGGTACCTACTTAGAAGAAATGCAAGAAATAAAAGGCTTTTTTTATGTTATTTTTATTATTTTTTTAAAGTAAAACAATATACTTTTTGTTTCCATAAACCATTTATTTTAGGTTTAATTAAATAAAGTAAATTTGGTTACTTAATAATATCATTTATCGTTTTAGTTATCCTTGTAGGTAAGTTACAATATCAATTTGTACTCTAGACTTAAATACTAGAATGAAATTGTTAAGATACTTAGAATGCACCATTTCTAGATTTTCATGACTGCAATGCACTGACAGGGATATGGAGGTGCTCTCTGTATTTCCAAAATCTTCCTTCAGCACAGCACAGTAACTTCCTGATTGAACGCATTGTGTGTCTATAATAATTAATTAGGCAGCATATAGGATTGCAGATGCAGTCATACTAATCCATAGTCGATCCACATAATCCACATCTATAATTATAGTATTTTTTCAGATACCTGTAACAAAATATAGCTTATTGAGGTACCTACATATTCATAGAATAGGAGTACCTATCTATGTAATGAAGATTTGAAGGTAGGTATGAGATGCACTATGTATTTCCTAAATCCCCCTGCCAGCGCAGCACACCAACTTTCTAGTTGAACGCTTTGTGCAGCTGTAATTATTACACAGAATATAGAAATGCAGGTGCAGTCATACTAATCCATACCTATAACAAAATAGGGCCTTATAAACACCACTTAAAGTTAGTCTGTTTTAAATGTTCTGCCTCGTTTTCCCGCTTGAATTGTCTTGTGGCTATAGAAAACACCCGTGTGGTGCTGCCAGTATTTTACTACAAGTGCAAGACTTGCAGCTTTATAAAACGCAGAATGCAATGTATAGTTCTCTGGCTTATGGGTGCCTACCTTGAACTGAAGGCTATAGCCTTTTATCATTCGGAAGGGCTCCTTTTATCGTTACAACCTCTGAGCGAATCAGCACTGCAAGTGCGTCGTCACAGCCATGTCACAGTATAATTAGTTGCGATGTGAAAAAAGGACGAATCATGTTGAATCGGAAGCCTGCCTCGTCATAGAAGAATAACGCCGCCCAGTGATATTGAACGCCATCAGCATTTGAATGCTTCACGCTTCACTTAAATCACATATCGTATTTTCATAAAAGCTGAAAGAGAATACCTAATTACCTACACTAACCCAATTATTTAACTAGATGTAAGAGTTTTAATAGAAAAGTTCGAAAATATCATTTTGCAAACAATTCTTGCTATTGCCTAATTTGTTAGTGTTGCCAAGTCAACAAAACAATAGAATAGCTAAGTAATTGTGTAAAACGGCCAAATGCGTGTTACGGTGCGTTGCAGTGAAGCAAGATTTCGTTGAGAACAAGTCCAGGGATATTAAAAATAATCGATTTTTAATGGTCAATTATTATTTATTAAAAAGTGGATTACTATTTAAAATCGATTTTTATTGGTCTATTAATTTATCAAAAAATCGATTATTTCAAAATAGATTTTACTATTCTGGTTTAAATTTTTTCTACTGGGATAATATTATAATAAGGCAACATCACTACCATATTCAATCAAAACAAACGTTTTGGTTTTGATTGAATATGGTAGTGGAGCAGTGAATGGAGCAGACATCGCGAATATGGAACCAAAGGTGTGAAACTGAAAATAATTTACTTATGTAGGTACTCAAAGTTTTTTTTTTATATACTTATCGATCTTTTTTAAATGACTATATAGTTCTATAAATAATCGAATATTACATACAATATTACATTACAAGAAAACCGATATTTGTATCGACTTTTTATATCGATTTTAGGATAATCGATTTATTTCTCTTTAAATCGTTTTTGGAATAGTCGTTTTTTTTTAGTCAAGATATAATCGATGGTTAAAAAGTCGATTTTTCCTCCCCAATCAATGATCATCATGTCATCAATAGCTACATATTAATAAAAAAAAACTAAAACAAATAAATATCTTTTTTTTTCTTTCTTTCTAAATTAAGTAAAGTTCGTATTAAATAAATCCACCAAAACAGCGTCACGGCTTTCACTACCACTAGAATAAAACAAAACATACGACGTTGTTCTGTGAAAAGCAACTGTCGTACCTATCGATCTCTCGACGTATTAAAACAGAATTAGTAGTACAAATAGGTAACGTAATTCGATTATGAAAGTGAATTAGTTGCTAATTTCATAATCGATTATAAACATTAGTAATAGCAAATAAATCGATTATACGAATGATTCATATTCACCCACGACTAGTGTAAAGCCGGGCCTGGGGCTATTTAGTTAATTAATAATAATAAATTAATCAAAAGCACAAACTTTTTCAACCACAAAATATCTGTTATTGATATATAAAAATAATGTGAATTTTTTAGCTTCGGCCACATTTTTCGATTTAGGTAAAGAAAGTACATAAATATAATAATATTAATAAAGTTATTTACTTTCAAATTATAGCTAAAAATGGCCTTTTGAGCTATATTATTCATTTACTGGCAGCATACGCATATCGCATAATACAAAAATAAAAAAAGAAGATTGACAACAACAGTAGGTCACTTTTGACACTGACAGTCGGGACAGAAAAAGCGTTTCGATATTACTATAATTTCGGGATAAAAATTTAAAGCGCATTACATGGCAAATGTAGACATATTAACATACTTTAGCTCATCTTACAGCTTAATAATCATATTACAACTCTCTGTTCCACATCTTTCGACATTATTTTAATGCCCCCATGTCAAGCCCCACGTGCCCCTTAATTTTTTATTTGCTGAAACGAAACGCAAATCGGGGGCGAATTGGGTTCATTCTGTGTTCAATTCTGGTAGTTCATTTCATGTCCATTACGATCCAAGCTCATAGACAATCCCCTTTAATCGGCATCAAATAATCGTAATGAAGATCATTGAAACGTGGTGAAGTTCGATGGATGAAGACGACCGGTACTAGACAATAGGCCCACTGACTCAAGACCATGCATCCATTATAATAATTATGCTATAAGTTATTATAACTAATGTATTTATAGAAATGCGGAAGACTTGATATTACCAAGGCAGCTTCGAATACTATTATCGTGAATTTATTAAATTGTCCATTTGTTCCTATTTTTGAATGGTTTTTCTGGTTGGCAACACTGACTGGCGCGTGATTGGACGAGAGAGTGTCGGAAAAGGATGAATGGATGAGACGGCGAGAGGCGAAAGGGAAGCAAGTGCCGCTTGCCTTCTTTCCCCGATCTCATCCTTATCCTTTTCCTGTCTTTTCCTCTCTACCTTCCCTCTTCCTTTGACAAGTTAAAGAGAGCCTTATCTTCGATGCCAGCAATTAAATATGTTATCTTAGCGTATGGATCACGTCACGTAGATAAACAATAATAATTAAATAATAATCAATAAGTAAAAATAATATATACTGCAGAATAGGCTCCGTTTTGAAGATTAGATTTAATATTTCTATTCAACCTTCATCGGCGCTTAATTCTTTGACAATCTTATTTAAATCAAGTAATGATATTTAGGATGCCGTGCGTATAAGGCCGCGTTTACACATGCGAAAAAACAACTGCAATAAGCTTCGAGAATTTATAAATGGAGATGGGAAAGCAAGGCGTCTACCGGCCCCTCTACCGGTCATATGGCGCTATTTGGTCATACACATTATTATAGTGTACACGCACACTGTATTATAGTGTATATGAAAATATTTTTATTGAAAATTATGAAGATTACCGCGGCGCCTAACGCAGTTGGCACGGATGATTTTGATACATTTAAACGTTTTTATACCCTGTATGCATTAATTAAAAACAGTACTCCATTATTCCAATTAAATTTTGTATTGTAGCATTGGATTAAGTAAGTTATTCCATTTTTTGGCGTTATTATTATCACCAAACCAATGTGTTAGAATTCAAAAATTTTGGTCCACACGTGTCAAATATTTAGGCTACAAGGCAGCAGAATCGATGAGAACCTCGATCGAAATTTGCATCTCAAAAATCTTAAGCTTAATCAATACATGTATGCAAAAGACGTTTAAAATCCACTCAATTTGTACCCTTGTGCACTATTCATGAAATCAGTGTTATACGCATTATTTCCTGTACATATTAGCGCAAAGGTGGCGACCGATATGAGCATTATCTCGATGTGAGTGAATATTCGCATGTTTTTGTCAATTTAGTTCAATTTATAAGCTGTTCGGTTCGCTGTTAGAATAAATGTATTTTCTTACTTTTATTAATGTACTAACATGCCGAATATTCAAAACTCATATCGAGCGAATGGTAGTAAAGATAAAGATAAATTTAGTCTCCGTCTGGTTTGATTATGATTGTAGCTAGTCGCAGGATTCGAACCCGCGACTAGCTACACCACCAAGTCAATAATCTGTCTCCGCACACGAAAAATGTGGTATAGTAGCCACTTTTTTTTATTGGACATCATTTTTTTAGGGTGGTGCCGAAAGAAAACCAATTCGAGATTATTCTCAAAAGAACTCGTATAAAAACATAAGATGTTTATATTCAGTATTTCTAAAGTTGTTATTAATAAACAAAATAATGTATTGTGTGGATTTATGATAATCGACGCGAGAAGCCTAATTTGTATAACAACTAATAAAAAAACGGCCAAATGCGAGCCGGGCTCGCGCATGAAGGATTTCGTACCATCATCTATAAAAACGAGCAAAAAAATCGCGTTTTTTTATGGGATGTTTATTTTATTATATTTTTTAGTATTCATTGTTATAGCGGCAACAGAAATACATCATCTGTGAAAATTTCCAATGTCTAAATATCTCAGTTCATGAGATACAGCCTGGAGACAGACGGACAGCGGAGCCTTAGTAATAGGGTTCAGCTTTACCCTTTCGGTACGGAACCCTAAAAAGACTGCCATAAAAAGACGAAACAAAGGCATTAACATTTTTTCGTCCGGCTTCTAGCTAAAATCTTTATTTAGCCTCACAATAGCCAAATTATTTAAAAACTAAATAAATCTTCTTCTTCTTCTCGTGTAGGTAAGTGGTCAGCCCTGGTGTCAGAATTTTTAGGCCACCCGAAGGCTTCTGACTTGGCTTGACGACTATTGTCTTACGACAACCGCCGGGACCGACGGCTTAACGTGCCCTCCGAAGCACGGCAGCGCTCAGTTCTAAATACCAACTTTTTGCTGTAGCGGTCACCCATCATAGTAGTGACCGCAGCGAACGTTGCTTAACTTTACCGACCGGTTAGGAACGGCTAGTCGTGCTTCGCTATGAGCGCTACTAAATAAATAAACACATGTCTGTTATTTTTCAACACTTTTGATGAAACTAATAAAATGGGCTCAAAAGATTTGAATACATTCAATCCACAGAGCAAAAAAAAAACGCATCGCCGAAACGTCATTTGTGAAACATTTTTGCTCTGTGAGTTCTCGGCTTCAGTGGCGAAGGAAAGAAACAAACATATAGTAATCGCATGCGAGTTAACTGTTTTGTCTCTGTTTTTTCTATACAAATCGGTCAAACGAAAACATGCCTGAACGTGAAAAAAATGTAGTGTTCGTGTCGTGAGCGTTACTAGTTCCAGTGTATGTAATACTAACACACACTAACTAGTAACGCTTTCGACACGACCCTCTTGACGGTCTCGGGTATGAATTTGAAAATCAATCGCGTTGATTGGTTGCCTTAAAAATGTGAATTCTGTGATTGGTTGGTTGAATTAGTACCAAGGACTCTCACGATGTCACTCTTACCAATCAGCGCTAAAATGGCTTCAGTCAATATTGGTCAAGTCCAGCGTACAAGTATTTTTTTTATCAACGATAGGCTAACATTTGACGGTCTCACCTGATGGTAAGTGACGACGCGGTCGACGATGGAGCATGCTCGCCTAGAAGATACCGGTTCACTCTAGCCTTAAAAGCTCCCAGATTATATTTGTCAGGTAACAATGACGCTGGTAAGGTGTTCCATTCCATTCCTTAGCTGTCCGAACTATATATTAAACGAGGAATCAAAACGATTTGTACGTATTCTAGGAATCTCTACCATATACGGATGCCGTGTTTCCGTGCGTCTAGTTGTACGATGGTAAAAAGGGGATGGGGGATTAAGTATAATGTAGTGGCACCACCGCATTCGCACCATATATTAGGTAGTAGATAATGCAGTTTTTTTTTATTAGAAAACGTACGCGTACTGAATCTTTGGATGCTTTGCCACAACCATCAACATAAACTCATACAATACAGTTTCTTATCTTTACTCACCATCATCATCATCATCATCATCATCATCATCAGTCGACTGGGGGGTTTTCAGTGATACTAAAATTATACTTTTAAACTACTAATAAACTTTTTCAACTATGTTATTTAAAGGTCTTTTAAAAACAGAATAACTTACAATATTCTATTCACAAAACTAATCACATATTAACCGATTCATCAAAAACAAATGCATCTTGTATTCAATTGATTGGTTTCCGCATAAAATCTGACGGCCTTGATCATTTTAATAAAAAAAACCTAACCAAGTCGTTTAATAAACAGTACGTTTTTTTGTTCTATTATTAGAGGGAACCGGTCCAAGTCAGACTTTTTTATGAGGACACTAGTCTCGTGCAAATACCAGGTTATAAATAGATTAGAAATAACCTCTTAATGATATAAATAAGAAAATTAATTGTCGGTCTGTATGATATATGGCTCACGCTATTAAATTAAAAAAAAAGATAAAATTGTTTATGCAAATCAAGTTCGAATTTTCAATTTGTGTCCGCATCTGTGAGATTGTTCTTATAGTTTTTAGGGTTCCGTATCCAAAGGGCAGAGCGGCCCCTATTGCTAAGGCTCCTTTGTCCGTCTGTCTATCTGTCTGTCTGTCCGTCTGTCACCAGGTTGTATCTCATGAACAGTGATAGTTGGACAGTTGTATTTTTTACAACAACAAAAACTAAAAAAGAAATAATATAAATATTTGAGGGGGCTCCCATACAACTAACGTGATTTTTTTTCTCGTTTTTACAGATAATGGTCTATAAACCCAGTTGACCAATGATATGACTTCCCCTCATACTGAAATTAGTGGTGTATTTTAAACGCTAATCCTATGAGAGGAAACGGGACACCCAATGTGTCTTGTTCCATCCTGCTCCGTTCTTTGTAATTACCGTATGACTTTGTCTCGTTTTGTTACTTCGCCCCCTGCCCGCGCAAGTGAGTCGTGTTTGTAGGAGAAAATTATGTTCACGAGCTATCAACGGGCTTTATAAATCTTTGAAAATGGTATGGGACCCTTTAGCCCGAAAGTAAAAAAAATGTAGTGACCGTGTCGTGAGAGTTACTAGTTAGTGTCCAGTGTATTCATTGGGCCCAGCAGTTCGTCAACACGCAATAAATGGAAAATAGGTGAAAGTTCTAGCTAGAATCTGTCATCTGTGATCACATAATCAGCCGTCCACTGCAGATAGGCCTCCCCCCATAAAATCCCATTTTAGACACTTATCATGCATAGAGGGATTTGCCATACCGATCACGCTTGATAGACGGCTTGGTGATCTAATATAGCTATTACTCCCAAACACCAAATACTCCCCACACATTCGGACCAATATACTTACCTATTTGTGTTTAGTGACCTCTTAATAGTTGTTTCTTTTAAATATCTTTAAAATCTGTCTTTATTGCTATGTTTAGTAATAGTAATTAGATTCAACGAAAATAATGGTGGGGTAAGCGCTTATGTCCAAAAGTGGATAAATACGTACTGTGAAGATGATGATGATGATGATGATGATGATGATGATGATGATTAAATATCTTACCATGTTGCTGCATCATGACGCCGTTATGTGTCGGAGACTGCTGGCATCCGTTTTCGTCCAGGGAATCTCGGTTGTCGACCACCATGCTTGTGATCTGGGGATAGTATAAACATATTAATATTGACACAATCGATGGGTAAGAAAGGTCGCCGAGTGGCGATCACGATTCCGGAAGACGAAGTAAGTCACAATTATAGTCGGTTTTGAGCAGATCAGTGAAAACCGGATATTCCTAATCGGCGAGGTCGACGTACCCCCCGTAGGTTAGCTAGAATGGTCGCGACTTTCCATAGGGTCCACTCCTCCAGCGGACGCAGCCTTAGCCTTATCCTCTTAACCCGGCAACAGCCCAAGCCGAGGCTCGCACTCCAGGGGTGCCCTTGAGCTAGTTGCCCCCACTTTTGTCGGCTGGGTGGCCGCCCGGTGACGCTGTAAAGGTCGGTAGACACCAACAGCGTTAGGCCGTTTAAAAAAAAATCGGATATACCATGGACCACTGCTGAACACGCCACTTTGGACGGTTATAATAGGAGGGGTTGACCAATTTTATTGTGCCAAACCATTAAATAAATCAATCAGTCAATAAATAACGCTCATCGGTCACATACAATTTCATTCTACTTGAATAAATAAATAAATAAATAAATAAATATGTGTGGACATTTCACACAGCGCCATCTAGCCTAGCCTGTACTATGGGAACCAGACAACTGATATAATACTTAGATACTTTTTGGTTTGTAAATACATACATACAATACAATATAACACCCAGACACAGGACAAACACCTGTGTTCATCACACAAATGTTTGTCCAGGGCGGGAAGCGAACCCACAACCCTTAGTCCAGAAGGCAGATTAACTACCAACTGAGCTATCCTGGCCGGACGGGGGGTATGTGTCGGCCATTAATAACCTGTGGGTACCCTTTTTTTATTGAACGGGCTAATGCTGTTGGTCTCTACCGACCTTTACAGCGTCACCGGGCGGGAGGGCAGGCGCTTAAGGCACCCAGCCGACAAAAGTGGGGGGCAACTAGCTCAAGGGCACCCCTGGGGTGCGAGCCTCGGCTTGGGCTGTTGCCGGAATATGAGGATCGAGAAGGCTACGTCCGCTGGAGAGTGGACCCTATGGAAAGTCGTACCCTCTTTAGTATATTGGTAGCTCTATAGGAGATTTTGCGCTGGAATGGAATACACTTTATACGCGAGCATTCAAATTTGTATTAGCGCCATCTAGACACTAAAAACATAACTACTACAATAATACAGTCAAAATGCTCCAGCCCACTGCCGGTAGGTAGCGTACCTAACATGCTGGCAGCATTGCCTCGTTGAATTCAAATGCTGTTTTTTTTTGTTCGTTGATTTTTTTTCACTACAATGCAAAATAACAAGAGCATCAAAATAATATGAATTAAATAAACTTATCGTTAATCGTGAGGTCCCAGTGTGCTATTAGGACCACCCCATCACTTCCCGTTGGTGCCGTAACATCCAGCTAAATGAATATACAAGGAATGGGCATATATAGCTGCATTCTCCTCAGTCTTGATTATAATCTACAACAATCACCAAGCCGCCTGCCAAGCGTTGTCATTATGGTAAAGTCCTATGATAAGTGTCCAAAGTGGCATTCTATGGAGGTCTAGTTCAGCAGTGGATATCCTCCGGCTGTTAATGTGATTTAAGGCTTTTAATTATTACCTGTCTATCATCGGCGCGACGATGCGGCCAAGCGCGTCGCGGTGGCGACAACACATTGCCGGTCGGAGATGGCGCTTCTTGTTTAAATACAGCCAGAGAAGGCAGCGACAACAGCGCTTCACTGTAAAGTCGAAAACACCGCTTGATTATACCACGGAAGACTTACTTAGTAAAGCTGTTTGATAGGTTTTAACTTCACATTTATCTCTCCTACTTAAAGGCGTTGCAATAGGTATGTAGTTACGTCAATGTGATAAGTGACACTATTAGGTGGTAGGACTTTTCTGCAAAGTTCCTCTAGGTAGGTACCACCGATTTGCTAGTTATTCTGCCGCCAAGCAGTAGTGTGCAAGCACTACTGTGTTCCGGTTTGAAGGGCATTGTAGCTAGTGAAATTACTGGGCAAATTAGACTGTACGTCCTTATTACACAGTGTAGTGATTTGATTACTAGACTGTGTGATGTCTCAGGATGACGTGCGCAGTGCAGTGTCACGCGAAACTTTTTTTATAGTTCCGAGTGACGCTGCAACTGATATGGGCGGCCGTGTTGCTTAACATCAGGTCAACGACTAGCTCGTCACATAATTCATACTCATAAAAAAGTGTCAACTTAGGAGCTGTCAAACTTTAGTGCAGACGGGCATGATATTATTACAAGTAGGTACAGAAACTTCACTCCGCAAAGTCACAGTTAGCAGCCCAGATAATATAATACCTGCAGTACAGATGCCTCATCCCATACAACGGAATAACGCGGGCTATTTTACGAATTATTTTATTTCTGCATAACGCGAGATTATCAAGCGACATTTATTGCGTGTTGGCGAAGTATCGGGCCCAATGAATACACTGGACACTTAACTAGTAACGCTCGCGACATGATCACTTCATTTTTTTCACGTTCGGGCTTTTTTTGGTTTGTACCGGATGAGACCCCATGGTCAGCAGATAGTCTTCAATGGCTTACTCAAAAGCAGTATTCACAGTCAACGCGTGAACGAACCCCCAAAATCAATCATTCAACTTTTACCTACAGTGGTATTCATAGGGCCCGTTCCAGTGGCTGCCAAAAACAACAATAACGCCAAAAACGATCACTTTTATACTGTAAAATACTCCCATAGTGTCACTTTTATTGCTAATGGAACGACTTTTGTGATCGAAAATAACAAAAATAACACTCATCTGGAACGCACTAATAGTCAAGGGGTGAACAAAGCCTCAAATCTATCATTCATCTTTCACATCGAGGTTGAATGTTGAATCATTCTTCTTTCACTTTCATAGCAACCTGCCTTTGACAATGTCAGAATTGTCAGATTGGAGGCTACTTAATTTTGTTTATGAAATGCATAAAACTAGACTTTGCCACACAGCGCATGAATCATCCCCTAGAGGAGCCCCTACCTTAACTTTGAATTCCAGTGTTAATCAATCAGCATCCAGCCTCTGCCAATACGAGATTGGGGGCTACTTTTATTTATGAAACGCATAAAGTTATAATTCGCCCAGCGCATGAATCATCCTCCAGAGGATGTGCGGAAAATGTCTATGAATACCAGTGTCAATCTATTGCTTTGTTCTTCTGACGGGACTGACGCGACAAACCGGGCCTGTCCCATGTACAGGATTCGTACCTAATCCTGGATCCTCTATCTCGCTCGCACGTTGCGACATTTTTGAAGATATAAAATAACTGAACCTACTTACAAAAAATTAATACAAGGCGACCTTGAATTGGTATGTTATCTCGAAATGGGGGGACTAAGAACATGATACCCTACAAGTTGTGAAAGTCTTACTTGAAACTGGGTGTTTCCAAACTTCCATGGTAAGAAATAAATCTACTCGCAATACGAGAGTAAAAAAGATACTATAAATTCATTTCTAAACACAGGTCATTAAACTCATTTATGTGCACCCGGTCAAGGACGAAGTTCAAACACCCAGCTGCGCTAAGGCTATTTTCGAACGTAAACTTTACATGGCATTTCTTCAATTAAAAACTATTAATTTAGTAAAGTCGTAGAAGAAACATTGTCTACCTTGGGGTGTAGATTTACCCCCTTGCGGGATAACATACTAATTCAAGGTCACCTTGTATAGCCAGATTTTTGGCGAGCGAGATAAAAAAAATCACGTACAGTTATAAAGGAGCATTAGCACGGAGCCAGGCCTGGTAGAACCATAGAAATCGTAATAACAAATTATTAGGATTTCTATGGGTAGAAGGGTATACTCACTTCATGGACAGTTCCCCGGGGAGGTCAAGATCCAGGTCGTTGACCTGCCACCCGGGGGACATGTGTGATGATGACGAGCTGGTGCCGCTGCCACCCATGTCACCCAACGATGCTGTGGAAATAATATTGTATTAGCACCATTGACTGTAAATCTAGTTGACCAATGATACAACTTCCCCTCATACGAAAACTAGTGGTGTGTTTCAACCGCTAAACCTATGCGAGGAAACGGCACACCTAATGTGTCTTTTGTTTCATCCTGCTCTGTTCTATTTAATTTCGTATGAGTTTGTCTCGTTTTGTTACTTCGCACCCTGCCCGCGCAAGGAAAAAAACTTCCCATAGGCCACCCAGGTGAACAAAGCAGGTGGACCACGGGCATTACCCGTTCACGAGCTATCAACGGGCTTCATAATATTTGATTAGCTTAGCATTGTGCTTTCAAACGAATCGATGACAGCAAGAAACTACTTTGCAAATCTGGTCATCAAAATTTCGGTAACTTAAATAAAATAACCGGCCAAGTGCGAGTCAAACTCGCGCACGGAGGGTTCCGTACCATTATCTATCAAGACGAGTAAAATAACCAGCCAAGTGCGAGTCGGACTCGCGCACGAAGGGTTCCGTACCGTTATGTATAAAAAAAGAGGAAAAATATCAGGTTTGTTGTATGGGTGGTAGGACTTTTCTGCAAAGTGCGTCTAGGTAGATGCCACCGCTTTGCCAGTTATTCTGCCACCAAGCAGTAGTGTGCAAGCCCTACTGTGTTCCGGTTTGAAGGGCTTTGTAGCTAGTGAAATTACTGGGAAAATGAGACTTTATGACCTGATCTCACAGTCTAGTATTCTGATTACTAGGCTGTGTGATGTCTCAGGATGACGTGCGCAATGCAGAGTCACGCGAAACTTTTATTTTAAAATTCCGAATGACACTGCAACTGTTATGGGCGGCTGTGTCGCTTAACACCAGGTAAACGACTAGCTCGTCACGTCATTCATTCTCATAAAAAAATGGGAGCGCCCTTAAATATTTATTTTATTCTGTATTTTAGTATTTGTTGTTATAGTGGCAACAGAAATACATCATCGGTGAAAATTTCAACCGTCTAACAGCTATCACGGTTCATGGAATACAGTCTGGTGACAGACGGACAGACAGACAGACAGACAGACGGACAGCGGAGCCTTAGTAATAGAGTTCGCCTTTGGGTACGGAACCCTAAAAATGTCGATGACAAAAATTTATAAATAATTATTGAAGGTCAACAACGTCGTAAATATAGTAATATTTTAATGATAATATTGATTATATTTATGATTATATCGCGCTTTCATATCTTATAACTGCCATTTTACCGTATAACTTATTAATTATTATACAGCATATTTTGACCAATAGATTTAAAGATTTATAGATATCTTTATTGCTAATGTAAATATAAATTGACAAATTGAATTTGTTACTTGTATATCAATAGATTTGTTGAGAGCCGTATCACTATTAGCCGGCTAAGGGGATATCCAGGGCAGCAGCATTAAAAACTTTCTGAGATCACCAAGCTGGTGATTATGGCATACCCCCATATGAAAAGCCACCAAAGTGAGGTTTACGGAGGAGGCCTGTATTCAGCATTAGCATAGCATAGCAAGAGTCTAATACACCACACCTTTCAATACCGGAGAGAGCAATAAATCTTTGACTCTCAGTTTTACTAATTGACCTAAATTATGGTGCAAAGGTCAAGATCATCATCATCAGCCCGTAGATGTACACTGCTGAACATAGGCCTCCCCCAGAGAGCGCCACTTTGAGCGGCTGCTCGCCTCCAGCATCCATCGGCTCCCCGCCGTTTACACAAGGTCTTCGGTCCACCTAGTGGGGGAAGAAAGGTTCTCGAGTGGCGACCACGAACCGGAAGGCGCAGCGTAGGCAGACCCCCCAATAGGTAGACCGACGACCTGGTGGAAACCATGGGGAGCCGATGGATGCAGGAGGCAAGCAGCCGCACTTAGTGGCGCTCCCTGGGGGAGGCCTATGTTCAGCAGTAGACGTCTACGGGCTGTTGATGATGAGAGGCCCTCCGCAGCCTTTCTTTGTGCGTTTTGTTTCGTGAAATTATCAAAATTCTGTTTTTACAATTGTCAAATTCGACTCACACTAACACAAACCAGCGTTTTAAAGTCTCCGAAAAACTTCAGTTAACTAACAATCAGAAGTCTTGCAACTAATGAGTTTTCTTTTAGGCATTGTTGAATTAGTTCTTTTACCGTCAAGAGATGGCGCTGGCGTACATTTTGGGATTTACGTTTTAAACTTTATCATGGCACTGGAGAAATTGTTAAACCAACGTAAATAGTATAAAAAAACGAGCCCATCTTTGGTCACCACATTAATGTTTCCAAAACTGTCACCAATGCCATCTAGCGACAGATAAATAATGCTAAAATAACATTAGGAAAGCTGGCTCAATTCAGCACCTATAACGATACAAACCACGCGGAAACGAGATGAGCGCGAAAATTTAACAATTCTGGATATATACATGTATAGATAATGTAACCTAAATTAATTATGTAACTAATTATGCGTTAGTTACACGCGCTCTTCTATAGTTTAATTATATTCTCTAGCAAATGTCTTCAAAACCCCAACTGCGTGTAAAATCGCTATCAGATAACTATTTTAAATAATTGTTACACTGTAATAGAAAGTCTATAGTTTTTGCCTATGGCAACTTTATTTTGTTTATTTTCTCGAAACTATAATATTAGGATTGTAGTATACCTATGTCTACGCCTGTTTTTCATGGACTCCACGTATTAGCACTCCTACATTCATGTGTGTGGTGGTCCTTCGCGCCGGCGCAACGGTATTAGGTTCCATACTTAAAACTATACCGATATACCAACAATAAAATTATTGCTCATCTTTTTACAAATGTTAAATAACAAGCCTGCTTCATTGTATTCGGTTAAAGCGAACAAATTACACAATAAATTAAGTCGGCGCATCACCGTTAAGTAAACAAGACGGTTTATCTACCGGGTCGCTGGTTTAATTGCTGTCGTTAACTAAGCCGTTCTGGATACGACATTATCTGAGTTTCGAGGTTCAATGTTTTGATTCTCGTTTTGTTTATTAAAATGATTATGTTAAGTATCACCTAAATTTCTAGGAATCATCCAAAAGTCTAGTTTACATCTCTCTTTCTCGTATTATCCCTTTATTCAAAAATCAATACGTTTTAGAATGCAGAGCTAAAACGTGAATTAGTGTCACTTTCGCAAGTGGGATTCCAGCCTAGCTAGCAACGCACCGCGAAAAAATTTCTTTTGTAAGTGTTTGTGCCCGATAAAAACCCCGCACACTTGTTGTCTAAGTATTGTGGGAGCATGGTCCTCGTAGTTCCTGGGTTTTAGATACAGGGAATCCTAGTTAGGGTCCAGGATCTATGTATGCGATCGTCGGGTGTTATATTACAGCGAGTCTCTTGGCAATTGATTTTCGTAAAATTCTTAGGACAAACAATATGATCTGTAAGTTGTTTTCATTTTCTACCACATGCTGTTCAAAATAAAAGGGTAAATACATCGGTTTAAACTAGTTGTTAGTTGCTCCCAACCCGCGCCCAGGTCAAAGTGCCAATGATAACTGAAGTGATAAGCCTGGACGGCAATGACTATAGGTATTTTGTCCGTGGCATATTTTGAATGCTCGGATTAATTTGATTTGGACAAATCTACAAAACATGAGCTAAAAAACAGAGTGAAATTTGATAAACGGGCCTCAACGGTCAAATCTGTTTAGTTTTATCTAAACGAAACGATCGACCGTGGTTCGCCTGAGTTGGTTTGGTACTAAGGACTAGAAAAGTTTTTTTTTTGTTATATTTTGGCTCCACACATAGTGTATTTAGCCAGTGTCAAGTATTATATTTTCATCGCATAATAAAATATTTAACGCAAAGTCATGTCCTAAGTCTAAGTCAGCTAGTCAAAGTCCAGTCTAAGTCATGTTCCAGCAAAGTGGTGGCAACTTTACTAGAAGCTTCTATGGAGTTTTGGAAGCAACACGAAAAATCACGTTTCACCACATTATATCACTTGCCCTCACTCATGCTCGTAATTCAGCACTTAATACGTAAAACGCCACTAATTTTAAACATCAACACTGGAAAAAGCATAAGTTTTGAAAATAATACAATGCAACTGCGTTCCCGCCAAAAAACCGACTAGAAAAGTTACGGTGTTCTTTCAGTTTTACAGCGTAGTTTCGCATCGTGCTTATGAGGCTGGGACTCGATAGGTTAGTTAGGTATACGCCTTCTAGAGAGTATCATCCATTGCCATTTGGCAAATAGTCATAGAGACATATCAAAAACATACACGAATTAGTCTCTATTTGTTATTAGAACTTAAATATAATTTCTTCACAATAGGTAGAATATAGTAAAGCAGTACCGTAAGCATTGTAAGTGATGGTCGCGAAAGCATGTGCGCCAAATTCTGCAAGCCGCCGCCCCTCCCGTGCTTCCCTCGCCGCGAATTGCAGCACGGCAGCCGCGGACATCCGATCCCCTTGCTGCGAAGTGTCTTCCACCATTATGCAGTCCTCCAGATCGAAAGATGGCGCCAGCTTCGTTTTTGTTATTAGTTCGGGTTATCGGCCGGAAGATGGCACCGTTTTCAAGTTTTGAAATTTTTGTTGTGGTTGATTTTCTTTCTTTGGTGTCAATTCAGTAGTAACTATTAAAGTATCACTTTAACTTGTCGTTAAGCTGTAAGGGTTTAGCTTTATGTACGCAGGAAAAATGTTTGAACTCTAAGACGTAACTCCAGGAAATGATATATCATCAGATGTATTTTACAGTCGTGCTGAAATGATTTTTGACAGCTGAAAATATCAGGAAGTCACTTCGTTTTTTCTAGAAGACTTATTTCTGTACTGATTTTAGAGATATAATAAATCACTGTTTTCAGTCTGAAAGCATCACTACTACACGCCGGCTTGTCTCTTGCCGCTAGGAAGTTTCCTGATGAAATATCTTCAGCTCACTTTGACGGTGTATGGCGGTGATAGATTTCACTATTATCGCCAACAGGTGGCGCTATTATTAAGATTTGACTTGCCTTTTATATTAGTAAATTGTTTGTCAGAAACACCAACATTTGAACGTCCATATATGGGATTGTTTACACACGCACTCAATGATTTTTCTAGATTTTTGTCCGTGTTTTAATGTCTTCATTGTATTGTAGATTTTTTTTGATCCAATTCACTTAGCACTTCAATATTAGATCAGGGTTAGTTCATATGATACCAGAATTCAATATTTGTTCATATATGCTGCGACTGCTTTACTAAATAAATGTTCAGGATATTAATATAAAAGTCAGACAAAAGACTACCACAAACGATCAACAACTTTCAGCTTTTAAAACAAGACTGGACAAAACGAAAATAAGACGAAATGAAATACACTGCTACCCACAATTTAAGTTTTTGCAATAACGTAATCAGCGGACTGAAATTAGCGAAACCAACTAACAAATACTAAACCTTTTTTTTTTCTTATATTTTGGTTCCACACATAGTGTATTTAGCCAGTGTCAAGTATTGTAATTATTCATCGTTAAGGAATATATCACGTAAAGTCAAGTCTTAGTCATAGTCCAGTCTAAGTCAGGTAGTCGTAGTCCAGTCTAAGTCATGCTCCAGTAAAGTGGTGGCAACTTTACTAGAAGCTTCTATGGAATTTTGGAAGCAACACGAAAATTCACGTTTCACCACATTATATCACTTGCCCACACTCATGCTCGTAATTCAGCACTTAATGCATAAAACGCCACCAATTTTAAACATTAATACTGGAAAAAGCACAAGTTTTGAGAAATAATACAATGCAACGACGTGAACATTTCCGCGTTCCCGCCAAAACTCCTACTAAACCTTTTCATTTAAAAACTTTCAAAGAATACCAAAAAAATGTAATTCAACAAGACATATCATTATGTCAACTGACAACACCAAAGAGGTTTGCGACGGCGCCACTGTCTATACGAGATTGTATTTTGTCTGAAATTCAGTAAGGATGGATTGGTTTCCTTTTTTCGCCGTCCGCAGAATTAAGTCTGCAGTTTTACAAAGTCGATTCTTACAAAGATTTCACAATGTTTTACGTCAATTACTTAGATGTGAGATAAGGACGAAAATATCTTACAGTCATGTCTTATTAAAACAGAAAGATAAGTCGAAATGTCAACGGAGATGCGTATCTTTTAGATAGCTAGATGATGTCTATTGCTTATCACTTCCTTCTAATCGCAACTAATCTGCCATTCGAACATAAAACATGGGCAAAATATCATTACTAATCTATTTATTATTCAAACATATCATTTCTGAGTAAAATATGTTTTATCTACGAGCCGTTAAAATGAAATAAAACGAATTCTAATTCCTATTACGTAGAAATAAGTTGACCGTTAATGTATCATTTCAGAGTTAAATTATTTGTATGTAAAAGGCTTTAAAGTGAAATAAAACGAATTCTAATTCCCATAACGTAGAAATGAATGGGTTATAAATTAGTTCAATTCGACATCCGATGACTTGACCAGTAGGTACACGATTTGTTATAATATAATACATTTATTTTATTCTAATATTATTTTCAATTTATTTTGAAACCTAGATAAACATCGCATAGTTAATTGTATTAAAAGCTTTTACGGCCATTTCAAATTTTTGACAGCCAGTTTTAATGGTTTTAATTAGGGCGAATCCTGTGGTTTTATTAAAATCTAGTTATAGAAATAGTTTTTTTTAATAATTGAAACATTGTAAAATTGTATTTTATTTTCTGTTTTTAATAAAGTGAGGTTAAATTAAGATTTTATAATAGAAGCCAGAAATAAAAAGGTTAATAGGTACTCAGCTCTAAGTTCGCATTTATCTTAGGACGTACCCAAATGCGTTGCAGTAGGTACGTTTTTACTAAATTAAGATTGATAAACAAATATAATTATAATATACCAACAAAAATCCTGAATAAAAATTACATCCTTATTGCTTGGGCAACCCGCACTTGGCCGTTTTAGAAAACAAAAAGTATACTAAATGTTATGCATAATCAGCTATAACCATACCAAATTTCAGCCAAATCCCTTCAGTAGGTTCAGCGTGATGCGTGTTCAAAGAGACATACAGACACACAAATTTAAAAAAAAAATTGTTTAAATTTTTATATCGACTTAGAAGTGTAAAGCAGTCAAATAGTTCATAAAATATTCAATGTACAGATTTAGCCCAGTTACAGATTTATTATACATATGTATTGATATTGATTGATTGATAACAAGTCTGACCAAAAAATCCGTATTTTTTATATCATGCTCTTTTTAGGGTAACCGAAATGGTTTTAGAGTTTCGGTAGTTTGCAAAATATGAAATGTTGCCCATTGAAAATAATTGCTAATGATAATTTAATAAGTGAATTAATTTTACTTTCATAATTTATGTGGTTTCGGCTTCATTTTCCTTCCCGTATGATCAAATTGGTGAAGTAGCTAGCCTTGCTAATTGGTGATTTAATTTTTAGATGAACAGAGGCTACAACTCAAAATATAGGAAGTAAAAATCTATTTTTGGATTACATTAAAACAATGCCAGTTACTTTGCAAATTGCAATAGATAACACTGAGATAGCTATTTCTGAATTGTATTAAAATTAGCATAATTATATTCATCTATGAAGTATTAAAATAGATTACTATTTTAAGGTTTCGTTAAAACTAGGACGCGCCCCCTGCTGCGCGTGCGCACATTATTGCTTGCTTTATTGACATGTTTGTCATTTTGCAAAACTAACTAGAAATATTATAACGGTTTTACAAATCTACGAATTAAAACATAAATAAAATATAAACTATGAAGTTTTAAAACGCTAACTACTAACACCAAAAAAAAAACAATACCACAAATAAAAATAAATTAATATATCTGACTTATTGACTAAACAGTAGACTATGTGATGTCTCAGCCGGGCTAGCACGGACGGTAGACAAAATTGTCTTTCCCTGTTTTATGTCAAATTCTTCATACAATTTACATGTCAAGTGGAGTAAAACAGGGGAAAGACAATTTTGTCTACCGTCCGTGCTAACCCTGCAGGATGACGTGCGCAATGCAGTGTCACTCACGCAAAGCTTTATCATGTTAAAGTTCCGATTGACACTGCAATAGGCATGATGACTACTATTAAAAATGAACAAGTAAATATTACTTTCATAAAGAAGATTAAAACAGAATGCAATAATTAAAAAAATAAGCAAAATCGGTAAATAAATCACGGAGTAATAAGCTTTTAAAGTTTCTACAGAAGGCATCTCCTGTCCCTTTCTCGCGAAACAGAGCGCCCCCCTTAGTTACTATGAAAAATCTACTCGTGACGTCACATGCCAAGGAGATTGTATGAAAAACTACCACAAGCTGTGGTAGTAATGAGTAATGAGGTACTATAATGACCTTCCTCTGACGTCACTGGCCGTTTGAGCTATCTCTTTCTCTTCCGGTTTTTAAAATGTTTGTAACTTGCTCATTTTCTGAGATATTTAATTTTTGTTTTCACAAATGTTTACCTTTTGAGAAATATAAATAATTTATCCAAAAAGAAAATTTTAGTCATCATGCCTATTGTTATGGGCGGCCGGGTGAACGACTAGCTCGTCACATCATTCAACCTAATTAAAAAAAATTAAATATGAATTAAGGCAGACTTTTATGTATTTATCGAGTGCTCAAGAGATCGGGTTCGATTCCCGCGACAGGACAAGTATTTGTGCACAGAAAAAAAAGCGCAAATACTTGTTCTGTGTGTGGGTGTTGTAGGAACATGGCCCTCGTAGTTCCTGGGTCCCTAGATACAGGGAATCCTAGTTAGGGGCCAGGATCTATGTGTGTGATCGTTGGGCGTTATTATTTTATTTATTATTATTTATCTGTTTAAAGTAAAACATTGCAAATAATATTTGATGTCAATCTAGGTTTGAGCTTGGATTGGAACAAGTTAATGTAAAATTGGCGTTTCGAAAAAAAAAAGTTGTTTTTGAAATAACGTTTAAAATCAGTTAATCCGTTAGGTGTTGTTATCGCTGAAAATTTGGAGGTCGTTCTACGATTTAATTTTACAAAACCAATGTATAACGCATAGGGTATCTCATAGAGATAAGTGCTTAAGAGCTGTGAAATAAGTGCAGACAGGAATATGAATTCCATAGTAGTATTAAACCACGGAATACGACATTTTTATGCTCGGTATTCTGTATATAAATCTGTAAAGGAAGCTAGTCTATTTATTGGAGATTTATTGGAGATATGTTAGATAAAACTAGTTCGAATTGACCATCTAAAGTTCACTGCATTCTAATCATTTGTTTTTAGATTTTTGTCTAGTTTTAATGTTTTAATGGGGCCAATATTAAAGGCTTTAGTTGACAGATCTAAAGCTCCTAAAACTGTTGCTGTCCTTGTCAAATAGACGGCAATGTAAAAGACGGATATATTTTTAGCATTTTTAAAACTGTCAACTAAAGCCTTCAAAATTAGGCCTATTATGTTGTTTCTTGTTAGCTATGCGCTGAGAAAAATACTAGCAATTTTGATGCGGTTTTTAGTGTTATACATAATTGTTGAGATTTTTTTTTTATATAAATAGTGTGGACATTTCACACCGCGCCATCTAGCCCCATACCCCAGACAATGTAATACCTACAGTACAGATGCCTCATCCCATACAACGGAATAACGCGGGCTATTTTACGAATTATTTTATTTCTGCATAACGCAAGATTATCGAGCGACATTTATTGCGTGTTGTCGAAGTATTGGGCCAAATGAATACATTGGACACTAACTAGTACTCATGACATTATCACTAAATTTTTTTCACGTTGGGGCTATTTTTGTTTGTTACGATGAGACCCCGTGCCCATACTAAGAATAGTTACTAGTTATGGGAACCAGATAACTGATATATTAGAACTTAGATACCTTATGTTTGTAAATATATACATAGAAATGCAATATAACACTCAGTCACAGAACAAACATCGATAAAAATGTTTAACCTGGGTGGGAATCGAACCCACAACCTACAGTTCAGAAAGCAGAGTTGCTACCAACTAAACTTTAAGGAGGTCTAGCAAAGATCCCCAACTCTAACGCTAACGCCAAACGCTAAATCCAAAAATGTATTGAAATGACAGCAGAAAAGTAAGCGATTTTCGAAATGTCATTCCAATACATTTTGGAGTTAGCATTTGACGTTCGTTAGCGTTAGCGTTTGGGATCTTTGCTAGACCCCCAGGCCAGTCTAATTGTTATATTGTTAGTAATATTATTGTCACCGAACAAATAAGTAATAGCCACAAAACACCCCTTTTTCTTATACTTTTATCAAACTCATGTTAACTTAACTTGCTAAATACAATACGCTCATTGGTTGACGATAACCGATGATCACCAGACCATGCATCCATCGGCTCCCCGCTGCTTTCACAGATCGTCGGTCCACCTAGGGGCCTACGCTGCGTCTTCCGGTTCGTGGTCGCCACTCCAGAACCTTTCTTCCCTATCGGTTGTCAGTTCTACGAGCGATGTGGCCTGCCCATTGCCATTCTTGCTAAATTCTAAGAGCTTTACAAACATACCGAGCGGCTAATTGTACATACAACGATTATATCATCTGGATGATAAATATATCACGAAACGGTCGGGAACTCGTCGGAATCTAGTAAAAATACCTGCATTTAATTTAATTTAATGTAATATTTAAATTTTTAAACCAACCTATTTATTCATTTTATTACTTACATTTCCGCTACAGCCGTATTAAATATTACAATCATTTGTTTTTAAACTATAATTACTATACCATATGCAATATGATGCGTAATTCGCTTGCATGTATGCAAATATATTAAAAACGCTATTTTAGAAATACATTCATAATAATTTACATTAAAACTTACTTTAGATTGAATTCTACGATAAAAAAGTTGGACTTAAATTAATAAAACCGTTTTTGAAGGAAGTGTTTTAGGCTTTTATTGTTTTATTTAAAACAAAACTAGTAAGAATAGGTTTCCGTGTCGAATGAACAAAACAAATTAATCGAAAATCCGGTTTTGGCTGAAATAAGTTCGCAATTAATAAGGCATTTATATTAGTTGCAAGATCTGTATCATTGACAAAACGAATAAAAATGAGCTGGAGCTGTCTCTTTCTTGTCTATTCCTGTTTTAAAAATGCTTGTAACTTTGTCATTTTTTGAGATATTTTATTTTTGTTTTAAATCTCACGGTTGTTCACTGCGTTTTTATTAGTACTTTTATGAAATCCATTTGATATTGATAATAACAGCAAAAGTGGGATAGCTTTGTTACTTAAAGAACTGAAAGAAAGAAAGAAAGAAAAAAAAATATTTATTTGCAACAGAGAAAAAAAAAACACAAAAGGCACAAAAGAAATACACTTTAAATAATCTGTCACAAATCGGCCCCAACTCAGCATGATGCTAGTTCTTACGAACCGGCGCTGGTCTTCCGTTGGGACCGCTTAGTGAAGTCACGGAGTAGACATACACTGATAGCCCACAAAAAAAAACAGAAAATCTAATACAAAAAAATAGCAATTATAAAAGTAGCAGAAAATGAGAAACAAATAAAAAAAAAAGAAGTAAATAAAAATAAAACGAGTAACACTTAACAAATCTATAAAGGAAACTATTTAACTCCTACAGTACAACATTAAATTATTACTAGGCGGTAGGACTTTTCTGCAAAGTTCGTCTAGGTAGGTAAGGTACCACCGCTTTGCCAGTTATTCTGCCGTCAAGCAGTAGTGTGCAAGCACTACTGTGTTCCGGTTTGAAGGGCATTGTAGCTAGTGAAATTACTGGGCAAATGAGACTTTATGACCTGATTACACAGTGTAGTAATCCGATTACTAGACTGTGTGATGTCTCAGGATGACGTGCGCAGTGCAGTGTCACGCGAAACTTTATTATTTTAAAGTTACGAGTAACACTACAACTGTTATGGGCGGCCGTATTGCTTAACATCAGGTGAACGACCAGCACGTCACGTCATTCATTCCCATAATAAAAAAAATAAAAAAAATAGTGTGCCGTTTTTAATTATTACATGAGAAAAAAAACTTTTAAGAGTATCACAGTGGTCACGAAATGTAGGATTTACAAACGTTTTCTACCCTTTTTACCCACTTAGGGGTTGAATTTCCAAAAATCCTATCTAGCCTTTTATAAAATAGAAGATGATAAAATTTATATGTAACTAGCTGACCCGCCCCGGCTTCGCACGGGTTAATTAGTTTTAAGTCTTAACTCTGCAGTCTTAGCCTGCCTCCCTTTGCCGTCCCATCCATTCATCTTTTTCCCCTATTTTTTTACTTTTCTCTTCTATCTTCTCTTCGACAGGGTGTTTTCTTGTTTATTTTTTACTAAATTTAAATTGATAAACAAATATATTTATAATATACCAACAAAAAATCTTGAATAAAAATTACATTCTAATTGCTTGGGCAACCCGCACTTGACCGTTTTAGGAAACAAAAAGTATACTATATGTTATTCTGCATAATCAGCTATAACCATACCAAATTTCAGCCAAATCCGTTCAGTAGTTCCAGCGTGATGCGTGTTCAAAGGGACAGACAGAAAAAATTAAGAAAAAAGAAGTTTATATTTTTATATCGACTTAAAAGTGTAAAGCGGTCAGTTTTCAAAAAATATTCAATGTACAGATTTAGCCCAGTTACAGATTTATTATATGTATATTGATGATGTATGCACGATAACACCAGATTACGGCAAAAAGATAACAATCGGCCATGATATTCGTGAAATATTACAAATTCAAATAAACGTGGGAAAAATATGTGATCAAAAACCAAAACACATCGTTTTCTGCAGTTCAATGATGACATTTTGCATATTCAATTTAATGTCATAACGTCCGTAATTCTTTGTATTATACATTTTATTATACAGGCTATATACGGCACATCGTTCGTAGAACTGACAACTGATGGGGAAGAAAGGTTTTCGAGTGGTGACCACGAACCGGAAGACGCAGCGTAGGCCAGCCCTCCACTAGGGGGACCGAGCGACGATCTGGTGAAAGCCGAGGGGAGCCGATGATTGCAGGAGGCGAGCAGCCGCTGAAAGTTTTGCTCCCTATGTTCAGCAGTGGACGTCTTCAGTCTGTCGAAGATGATACTACACTAGCGGTAGGTGGTGTGAGAATAGGACCACCCCATCTCTTCCCGTAGGTGCCGTAAGAGCCGGCTAAGGGAATATCCAGGGAATGTGCAGCAGCAATCTCTGATGCACATTTTTTTTTTGCAATCTCCAAACCCTTTGCAAGTGGTGATCATGACAAACCGATGAAATTACTGGGCAAATGAGACTATGACCTGATTACACAGTGTAATCTGATTACTAGACTGTGTTGTCTCAGGATGACGTGCGCAGTGTTACTAAAAACTTAATTTTAAAATTACGAGTGACACTGCAACTGTTGGCGGCAATGCAACTGCAACAATGGGCGGCCGTGTCACTTAACATCAGGTGAACGACTAGCTCGTCGCGTCACTGAAAAATAAGCAAAACTGCCATTTTATGAAGGGAAGCCTGATTGATCAGTGAACTTCGTCCGGATGATGATATTATACACACTTCACTTTACGTGTGTCCAAACATTGTAGCTACCATGTAAAAGTTCTAATTTATACCATCGCTATGTTAAAAAGACAGGTTATAAATTACAAAAATAGAAAATAATCTAACGATGTAATAAACAGAGTCAAAAGACTGAAGCTATTTTTAGCAGCCGGCCTTGATCGTAAACTATTTATTTTTGACAGTCGAATTATCCACCGTTTATTATATGCAGGTGTTTGCAAGGAAGAATATAGTAACTTGTTTTATGCCGGTTTTAGAATCATGATTACCATGTGTGTTAGCTTTTAGGGTACCACGTCTGTAACCCCAAATATAGTAATTATTTTTGGGGCTAAATGTCTTTGTAGTGCAAGATCCGACAGCACAAATACATACAAATATCTACGTAATCGAGTACCTCAATAGGCTATCTTTAGATCGTTAGCTGATACTTGAACATGTAAAAAAAATCATGTTTGCCAATTCCGGTCCTGCCGGATCATGGAAATCCAACCTCAAATGCCTCGCAACACTATGTTCCGGCAAGTTTAGACCTGGCAGACCTTTTAATCTATTATCAGGGCCACTTTGGCTATAGATTTCATCGGGGTACTTGTTGAGGTAGGTTTATGGTGTGAAGGGCACTTCGTAAGGGTCTGCAAGGCACTTCCGGCAGGATGTGCGATAGCAGACCAATTTTTTTTACGTAATGGATCAATGGTTAACTGTTGTCAGCATTTTCATTCGGGTACCTTAAGACGTAATTTTTAAAATAAAATAAACGTTAAAAATTTTCTCGGCTATCTATGACCCGGCAGGATCGGGATTGGCGGACCTGATTTTTTTTACACGTTTATGTGTCGGTTAACGATCTACAGATAGCCTATTGAGGTACTCGATGACGTAGGTATTCCTACTGTGGGATCTCGCACTATTGCTGATCTTTGCAGCGACTCAGGGCGAGGACCAGAAAAAACTACCTGGACCATACAATTTTCCACGAGCAACCAGCCAGCCTAACATGCGCATCGTGACATGGCACTTTTTCTCGTGAAAGACAGTGACAAGACTATGGCAGCGCCTGATTGTGTCTCACTCTAACATCGACGACCAGCTTTTTCGCCATTTTTCTATACACATTGAGCGAAAATAGCATAATTTCAAAGCAGGTGTAAACTTATTAAATATCAGAATTGCAGAAGAGAGAGGACCTTTTAGTCCTGCGTGAAAGTTCTTAGTGTCATGTACAGAACTAACGCAATTATTCATTAATTTACTGAAAAATTTTAATCAGGTGAGATAGTGGTCAAATGCTATTCCTATATAAATTATAAAAAGAAACTTTGTATTTAGTTGAGTATGACATTTTTTGTATCATACATATTAACCCCAATAGGCATGATGACTAAATTTTTTTTTGCATAAATTAAAAATATTCCGCAAAAGATAAACATTTGTGAAAACAAGAATAAAATATCTCAAAAAACGACAAAGTTACAAGTATTTTAAAAACCGGAATAGAAAGAGATAGCTCAAACGGCCAGTGACGTCAAAGCAATGTCGTTATAGTATCTCATTACTAAGCTGTGGTAGCTTTTCATACAATCTCTTTGGCATGTGACGTCACGAGTGGATTTTTCATAGTAACTGTGGGGGCGCTCTGTTTCGCGAGAAAGGGACAGGAGATGCCTTCTGTAGAAACTTTAAAAGCTTATTACTCCGTGATTTATTTACCGATTTTACACATTTTTTCCATTATTGCATTCATTTTTAATCTTCTTTATGAAAGTATTATTTACTTGTTGTATCATGCCTATTCTTTGAATTGACTTCAAATGATCGGCTATTATAGATCTTTCACTCACCTACAAGTTACAGTCAACATGCCTGAGCGGTAGAGACATTGAAATAATAATGTAATCTAGGCAAAATAAGCGGAACCTTTCATATGCATAGCCTGCTATACACTTGACTGATTATTCAAATCTCATTGCTAATATATTTTTTGTCAAACCGGAACACACTTGAGTTTGCACGTTAAGGCTGGCTGGTAATATAAATAAGAAAAAAAAAAAAATTTAAGTATTCAGATATTTTTAAACTGGTATTTTATCTTCATAAGATAGAAGCAGCCTAGCAGGTTGTTTTATCTGGACTAGACATCGATTAAAGATAAGATATTAAAAATAATTAGAGCCTAACACTTGGGCATCGCATAACCAACCATTTTGGGTTCACTGCTGAACGTAGACCTTCCCCATTAGGAGGTTAGAATCATCACCACGCTTGGCAGGCAGCTTGGTGAACGCAATAGATTATAAAGCCGACTCCTTGGTCTGCATTGCCTTGTGGCCTGCCCTTGGAGAATGCTGCTGCACATACCCTGGAAATTCCCTTAGCCAGTTCCTACAGCACCCACGGGTGGTGGTTCTGTTGTTAGGCCGCCCGAAGGCTTCTGACTTGGCTTGTAACGGCTGTTGTCGTAAGACTAGTCTCCGTGCCCTCCGAGGCACGGTAACGCTCAGTTACAATACCAACTTTTTGCTGTAGCGGTCACCCATCATAGTAGTGACCGCAGCGAACGTTGCTTAACATTACCGATCGGTTAGGAACGGCTAGTCGTGCTTCGCTATGAGCTACCCCACGGTGTATGGTGAATTATGTGTGGACATTTCAAACAACGCCATCTAGCCCCAAACTGAGCATAGCTTGTACTATGGAGGAACCAGATAACTGATATAGTACTTACATACTTTTAGACATACATAGAAATACAATATGACACAGGACAAACTCCTATGTTCATGACACAAATGTTTGTGTTCAGTATTTATGGTATCAATAAGGTAAAGACCCTTTTCAATAACTAAGTACTAACTACTAACATCCAACACAAATATATTGTGGTTGTCACAGTATTTAAGAGACAAGCAGTAGCTCAAAGCAGATGAGGGCCTGAACACGTCCACTACTGAACATAGGCTTCCCCTACCACTTTGGGCGGCTTACCTGCATCCATCGGCTCCCCGCGGTTTAAACCAGATCGTCAGAGTGGGAAATCTACGCTGCGTCTTCCAGTTTGTGGTCGGCACTCGAGAACCTTTCTTCCCAATCGGTTGTCAGTTCTAAGAACGATGTGGCCTGCCCATTGCCATTTCAACTTGCTAATTCTAAGAGTTATATCAGTCATTTTAGTTCTCCTGCGATTCTCCTAATTTTTTATCTTATCTTTTTTGGTTAATGTTAATTAATGACGTGACCAGCTGGTCATTCACCTGATGTTAAGCGTCACGCCTACCTATAACATTTGCAGTGCCACTCGAAACAGTTTCGCGTGATACTGCAGTACATACGTCATCCTGAGACAGCATTATAGTAATGTTCCACAATAATAATAAAATGTTTGGAACTGTGTAAATAACGATTATGCAATACGCTATCTTTATGTAGTTTCTCATTCTGTTGCTAGTCATGGCTTTATGATAAGTACAATACAAGTACAAACAGTAACGAAACTTCAAATAACAGCCGAAACGGGTCTGATTACACGCACACACACATAACGCAATATTGGAGGCTGGCGGTTGTCGGAATTACAAAGTATAGAACTTTTCAGTTGGATTTTTCGCCGTCTCCTTCCGTGTGAAATGGCTACAAAGATTCATTTATTTAATGCAGAGTTACCTAGTCAGAAAGCGACAACAAAAGATTCATCGATTACTTTTAATGTTTTAAACGAATACATAATTACGTAATACCTACGTCATTTGGCAAAGGTTGTTCCAGCTTTAGGGAATGCAAACTGAACTCCAGTTCATGATATAATTTTTTCTTTACATTAAAATTATTGCTTAAAGAAGAAACGCTAATTTACAGCAGTATCGGCTACTTATCCAAATCCAAATCCAAATCGTTTATTTGCAGTATAAAACACGGTAGTAAAAAAATGCTTAAAAGATGGTATAAATATAAATAGTACCGAACGTGTTTTTTGCTATCACAGCATGCAAATTTTAGACTGACCAATGTTGTTAGTAATTAAGCTACATCACTAATAATAAAACTCGAATAAATAAGCCAAAATAACAAAAACAAATCACGAAAATAAAATAAGTCCCTTAAAACGCATGCAAATATTATGAACTAACCGTATGAATAATTTAATCAATATTGTGAACATTTAAAATAAAAATTAATATTTACAAAAATAACAATAAAAACACCAATACCTACTTAAAATAAATAAAATAAAATACATAATTTTAGTCACATTTTAAAATTTAAAAATTCATTCACCGAATAAAAGCCTTTGTCCAACAACCACTTATGTAACTGGTGCTTAAAAACTAATAAAGACATTTTTTTAAAGTCCTCCGGAAGACTGTTAAATACTTTAGCTGCCATAACATTGGCGTTTTTCTTTAGAGACAGCTTGCATACTGGTTGATAAACGAGGTTGTCTGTTCTCTCACGAAGACGACGGTGGCGTAAGTCTTTATGACTTGTAAACAGATCCGGGTTGTGTTTTACAAACAGTGCCATTTGCTTTATATAGAGACATGGGAGAGATAGCAAATTGAGTTTTTTAAATAATGGACGACAAGGCTCGAGGTAATGTGACCCACAAATAGCACGAACACATTTCTTTTGCGCGATGAAAGCCCTATCAGAATCCGTCGAGTTACCCCAAATAATTAATCCATACTGCAGAATAGAGGCCACATATCCATGATATGCTTGAAGTGCGGCTTCTTTGGAAACCACCTGCCTTATCCTTTTTAATGCAAAAACAAATCTATTTAACTTCCGACTAATATTATCAATATGCTTCTTCCAATTGCACATGTGATCGATTTCAAGCCCTAGAAACCCAGCAGAGTCATCTTCTTCAATTTTGTCTGATTTGTATTTTATACACAATGAATGCGATTTGGAATTATAGGTACGAAATTTCATCATTTTAGTTTTAGTTAAATTTACTTTTAAGTTATTTTTATCAAGCCATCCAATTACGTTTTCTATAGTCAAATTGATTTCTTTCTGTAGTCTTTGCATGTCTTTACATTTTATGATAATAGTGGTATCGTCGGCAAACAGAATAGATTCGTACTGTGAACACGACGGCAAATCGTTGATATAAAGCAAAAATAGCACAGGGCCAAGTATGCTTCCTTGAGGAACACCATATTGATTTACTCTATAATCCGATCTGTAAACTTTCTTAGATTTCTGACACATAGTTGAAATCTCTGTACATTGACGTCTATTATTTAAATAACTGGCAAACCAATCGTAAGCCAAACCACGTATTCCATATTTATATAGCTTTGACAGCAAATTTGAGTGATGAACAAAATCAAAAGCCTTGCTCATATCAAAAAACAAGGCTACTGTATGGTCTCCTTTTGTAATGCCTTCTACTACTGAATTTACTAGTTTATAAATTGCTAGAGTCGTAGACTTATTTTTTCTAAATCCATTTTGTTCTGGTCTCAAAATGTTGAACTTGTCTATGAAGTCAAGCACTCTCTTCAGCATAGCTTTTTCTACCACTTTAGACAAAATTGGGATTAGGGTAACAGGCCTGTAGTTGTCCATGCTTTTGTTCGTACCTTTCTTATAAAGCGGTTTCACAATTGACGATTTTAGCTTGTCTGGAAATATTCCCTCTGCCAAAGAAAGATTAATGATATGGCTCAACACTGGCGCTAATAATGTAATTCCTTTTTTTAACAGCCATGTTGGCACTTCATCATTAAAAACCACAGACTTTGAATTGTTAAGTGCCAAAACAATTTTAGTTATTTCCTCTGGAGTAGTAGGCGTCAAAAATATACTAGAATTACAGCTACAAAAAACAGGGTTTTGTGTAACACCCACGTTCGATTTATTAGTCAATTCAATAAAATAATCGTTAAAAATGTTTGCAATAGTCGAGGGGTTCGTATAAGATTGTCCGTTGTGCTCAATTTCTGTGATATTATTATCTTTTAGTGGTGCCGATTCATGCGATTTAATTATATTCCAAACAGCCTTACACTTGTTTTTAGATTTAATTAAGTACTTTTGCGTCTCTGCTTTTTGAGCTTGAAATATACACCTTTTAAGGATTCTAGAGTAAGAAATGTATTTCTTGCTAAAGCTTTGCCTATTCGTTTTTGTTCTCCTATATGCCATATACAGTCGTCTTTTTACCAAACAGCACTTTTTTAAGCCCTTGCTAACCCACCGAGACTTAGTTGATGATTTTACTACTTTTACAGTTATCTTAGGGAAGCATAATTCAAAAAAAAGTATCAGTGTATCATGAAACAAATCAAACGCCTGATCAGTAGACTGCTCTTCATACACATCCGCAAAAGATAGTGCCTTAATGCATTCCAAAAATTTGGAAGTGTTAGAAACACTGAAGTCTCTCCTTTCCTCATGCCAGACCATGTTAATAAGCTTGGGTTTTAAAGGGACTTCTAAAGATTGCCCTGTGTCATGATCTGATAAACCTAGTCTATGTACTGTGGCTATGGCTTTTGGCACATTGCTAGCTATGTGATCGATACATGATAGTTTCCTGGTAGGCTCATTAACATGAAGAGTTAGATTGTAATTAGAGAGGATCTCAGTCAAAAGTCTAGAGTACTTATTATCCTTTAGCGTGTCAATATTTAAATCTCCACACAATACAATCCTTTTTTTGTTACCTATTTCATTGAGAATGGAACTGAGTTTATTGAAAAATATGTCCACAATAGATTTTGGGGTTCTATATATACAAATAATGATTAAATTGCAATGTTTTATTTCAATAGCGCAACACTCGAAATGTTTTTCTTGTACCCACTTTTTAGTTATAGGCAGATTGACGCACTCTAAATTTTTAGCAGCCAATATACATACCCCTCCCCTTTTCTCTTTCACTCTACCAAAAGATGAAACGAGGTTGAAGTTAGGGAGTACTATGTTTCTTTCATCGCCCGCCTTTACAAAGGTTTCTGTAAAACACAAAATATTCATAGACTTGCCACCGTCCTTTAACGCATGTGCGTAGATCTGTTATAGCGTTATTTCAAAGATTAGCTACTGCGTATAATTTATATTGAGGAGTAAAAAACCGGAATGGTAATGTGAGTGTGAAATGTTGTGATTTTTATCAGCATCTGGAGATAACTTGCTATCTTTGGTACCGACATTTTTTGCAAGTCTTATACGTGAAGTTTTTTTGTTTATTATGATTGTGTCGATTCCCCCTTATAGTAAGCGTGGTGTCGAAAAAAATATTATTTTTGATACTTTGTAATCTTGGTATAAGCCGTACCACGCGTCACAAATAAGTAATTACACATTTTAATTTTCATCCCCTCTCCCGCGGGAACCATGCTGAATTTCGGGATTAAAAGTAGCCTATAGGTATAGCCTACCTCGTAATATCAACTCACATTATACTGAGTTTCACGTTATGTTCAGCCAAGATACAGACAGACCAACAAAAAAAAGGGTTTGGCTTCAACATCGATAAAAGGGAGACCTTAAAAAAATAATTCAAATTATCTTCAATGTACAGAATTGGACCTGTTACAGTTTTATTATTAGTATAGATGTCGACTCATATTTTAACTTCCATAATAATAAATGTGTAGAATGTTGACTCAACAAGCATTATCCCGATAGTCGTTTCGGCGAACGGTTTTATAGCGAAGAGCCTCGACTAACACCTCGAGAGTCTCTCGCTAGACGGCTAGATCAAGGGTCAGGTTCAGAAGGCGGTACTCCTTCACACGGCACGTATTGTCCTCATGCTGCACTGACCACCGGTAGCTTGGGCCCTGCCCCGCTGCCGGCGGCACTTTAGGTTTAGGTTTTTTAAAGTATTTTTGTAATGTATTTTTATACAGGATGTTATTTAATTCATTAGCATAAATTGAGTACATGATAGTACATCATTTACTGATGATTATTAAAGAGTAAAGAGTGCAAATGAAATTCTTTTTTATTGAAAATTATGAAGATTGCCGCGGCGCAGTGCAGTAATGCAGTTGGCACGGATGATTTTGATACATTTAGGGCTTCTCTATATTCGATTAAAGTTACGATTACCTAGCCAGTGAGTAATACTAGTCGGGACGTAAAGGCGGCGAGTAGTTCTTCCCAGTTTCACGAACGAAAACAGAGTTTCGATCAGCTACTCAGTGGGTAAAAATTTAGGGTGATCTGTAGCAACGTCAACTGTGTTTCGTTCGTTCAATAGTCACCCTGACTGCTGTCAGTGACGCCATTTTGGGTTCGTTTTTATGTGCCAGCTATATGCTGCGGTGCGGTAGGTGCCCTTCAAAGAGTATTTATTCCCTTCCTAAAAACAGTAAGTAGGTAAGGATTTACCTTTACAAAAAGGGGTATCAACTAATTGAATTAATGTAATGAGGAATGTAATAAGGAATACCTATAGGTACCTGAAATATGGGTTTTATCTTGACGCAATGATAAAAATTAAAACAACACAAAACAAAAAAACCATAATGTTATATTAGTAACTATAAGAGGAATGCCAATAGACCAAGAAAACAGCGTAGATTAGAAAAAAGCCAAACAACCAGCTTAAAACTAGATGGCGCTGCAAAATGAGCGGGCTACAAGTTTCACTAAAACGCCGTATGTCCGTAGCGCTAATGAGTCACAGCAGCAAGTCAATCGAATTTAATTAACAGCGCCATCTACTGCGTTTGAAGTAAATTACTGGTGGTCCCGCAGAAGTAACTGTTATCTTATTCTGTGTTTTTGTTCATTTAAACTACGTTTCGATACTCCTAACGCCATCTTAATGATCACCTTTGAGTTAGTGAAACCGTCTACGCTGTTTTCTTAGTGTATTAGCATTCTTCTCCTAGTTTTTCCATGATTAGTATTTAACATATTATAATTGAACAAAAACTTTTTTAGTCGTCGTCATCATCATAATCATCCGCCTGAAGACGTCCACTGCTGAACATAGGCCTCCTCCAAAGAGCACCACTTTGAGCGGCTGCTAGCCTCCAGTATCCATCGGCTTCCCACGGTTATGAGCGGCCTGTTTTAGTAATTAAATACAATGATTTCTATATTCATAAGTATCTAATCTCGAAATAGAAACAGGAATAGTCAATGTTTTTATAGCAGTAGCGTAATCAACAGGGTTGGTAGTTTTCAGTTCCGTAGATCTCAGTATTTGTGGCATGCAAACTATAATAATAAATTACAAACACATTCGAGCTTGCAACAAGTTTTGCTATAGTCGTCGGTTAACCGTACTAATCGGCAGCTGATGTGTCCTGTAAGTAGCAGCCTGGTTTACGGGTCGGATAGCGCTACTCGGACATTCTGAAATTCGTTACTGCAGTTACAAGTGACATTACGTGGTGGCTAGCCAACTCGGAACTTTACTCGGATATAGAGAACGAAGGTCTTAGACGTTTTATTACCTTGTATGTACTAATTAAAAACAGAAATTCATTATTTTAATTAAAATTTGTGCTGTAGCATTTGATTTAGTAAGTTATCCCATTTTTCGGAATTATTATTATTACCAAACCAATGCCTTAGAATTCAAAAATTTTGGTCCACACGTGACCGGTATCAGGAGTAGGTATCTAGTTTCAAAGGATGCTAATGAATTCAATTACACCCGGTATAAGTATTGTAAAAAAACATAAACTTAAGAAAGACAAATAAATGAATGAATAATGTGTAGAAATATAACAATTAGTGCAAGTATATAGATATTTTTAAGTGGTGTTTGTTTGTATGGCTTTCACAAACGGCTAGACTAATTTGTATGAAACTTTGCAATCTAGTTTCTTTTGTTATTGGGATCAGCAGGATACTTCTTAATACTAAAAATAAATATTTTCACGACAGACACGCCTTCCTTTTAACATAATTAGGATCAAATTCGCTGTTAGCACGAGTATGTGAAGCGTTGACGTATGTGAGAAGGGTAATATCATTATTTATGGTACACATTTGAGGAATGGAATTACGTTAACGCAATAGAGTTTTTACAATATCTTTGAGGGAGTTTTTGCGGGAACGTGGAAAAGTTCACGTCGTTGGATTGTATTATTTCTCAAAAACTTGTGGTTTTTCCAGTATTAATGTTTAAAATTGGTGGCGTTCTACGCATTAAGTGCTGAATTACGAGCATGAGTGTGGGCAAGTGATATAACGAAACGTGATTTTTCGTGTTGCTTCCAAAATTCGATAGAAGCTTCTAGGAAAATTGCCTACACTTTACTGGAGCATGACTTAGACTGGACTATGACTAAGACTTGATTTTACGTGACGTATTCTATTAACATGATGAAAAATTACAATAATTGACACTGGCTAAATACTCTATGTATGGAGCCAAAATATAACAAAAAAAAAACTTCGAGCTACAAGTGATGCATTTTTTGCTTCGAAATTAAAACGAAGATAAGCAATAATTAGAATACAAAACATAATTTTCAAAAAATCATTACGTATTGGCATAGGTCATGGCAACGCGTACCCGTTGGGGTACGTCTTGTTTACATTTACTGTACATACAAGCGTGCAACTTGACCCTATTGACTATTATCCCCGCAGACTGCTACTATGTTATTTTATTATTATCTACTATGCAACGAGTAATTGTCTATAATTACAATAAACAGTAACAGGTTCAATTCTGTACATTGAAGATATTAAGATCCTTTTTTTGGAGGGCTCCCTTTAACCGATGCTGAAGCCAAAACAGTGTTTTTTAGTTTTTGTCTGTCTTTCTGTATCTTGGCTGAGCATCACGCCGAAACTACTGAATGGATTCAAATAAAACTTGGTGTTAATTAATTCATATTACGAGTTCGGACATGGGATACGGTTTATCCCGAAATTCAGCGCGGGTCAAAGACAAAATGTGAACTTGGTTTTAATTCATTACGCGTAGTCAGGTTTCATCCATTCTTATTTTTGTTAACAAGAAGGTAGTGCCGTAAATATTCCTAGAGTATTGGTTATGTAGTCATAGGAGAGAATCAACCTGGAATGTTCACGAACCTTTGAACATTAGCTGTCTTAAGCTGGCGTGCGAGCTTTATCTACTGGCCACTAGTGCTGGGCTAGCACGGATGGTAGACATAATTGTCTCTCCCCGTTTTATGTCACTTTCTTCATACAGTTTACTTGTCAAGTGGAGTAAAACAGGGGAAATACAATTTTGTCTACGGTCCTTGCTAGCCCAGCTGATGCTGTATTAGGGAAAAGAGAAGGGAGCGGAAAAAAGATAGGGGAAAAGGATGAATGTATGTGTAGTGTATGGGACCAATTATAGAGACTACATTATACTGAGTGTACGAAGAGACCTAAGCGGGACTCATCTCAAGCGCGCGAGCGTCACGGGTCACTAGCCAGTCTCACTGGAGCCATCGACCGGGGTGAACGTGCCCGCGTCTCTGAGCCGGTGTCGAAGTGACACTCAACAAACACTACAGTATGAAACGGCGAATGCTAGCGCACCTGCTTCTCTTCACCGTCATATATTCATCCTTTTCCCGCACCCTTCTTTCTGCCTTTGAGGTTAGGGCGTAGAACTAAATTTGTCCAATCATAAATATAACGAACTGGCGAATAAGATTGCGTGTATAGGTCACAACTCGCAGTATATATCTACTAGAACTATTATATATTCTGTGTCATATCTGAAGCGCACTGGTAAATGTGTCAGTTATCAGTAGATCCCGACACACGCGGGGTTATGCGGGTCGTAGCTAGCTGGAGTATCAGGCTATCAAGTTCTACTTATTCATTGTTGCAGTACGTACACTGATCTCTACAAGTACACTGGATAGAGGCCTATGTTCAGTAGTGGACGTCTTCAGGCTGTGTGATGGCCATGAATATTAATGTTAACAAATATGTATTGACATTTCACACAGCGCCATCTAGACCCAAACTAAGCATAGCTTGTACTACGGGAACCAGTTGTCATCGCACAAATGTTTGTCGCGGGTGGGAGTCGAACCCAAAACCTCTACGTCAGAAAGCAGAGCTACCAACTGAGCTATCGGGCCAGCAACTTTTTCGATAACGCACCTCTTTTGAAAATTATTTAAACTTTAAAGCATGTTCTAAGTCACATTACCGCTGCTCATAGATTATAAAATTTATGAAAAAAATAAAAATTGCCTAAAATTTACATAATATAATATTTTGATGATAATGTCATAAAAGTCTGTTTCTACTATGATAATGATAAGTTCAACAAAATTCGGTCATAACCGGATTTTCTGATGAATGAGGAGATTTATTTAATAAAATCAACCTGTTTCGGCTTCTGTCACTAGATGGCGTACTAACGACGTATTTCAAACATGGTCGTAATTTCAAACTACAGAGTACAAGGAAATGTCAAATTCAGTTGAGTGAATCACAGAGTACGTTGTCGATTGTCGATAGAAAGCCATTAGAGTATATGTCTTCCATAAAATAAGGATAGGATATTAAACTCGACACATAATTATCTTAACAATGAAAGAACTTAAAACCCCCATTTTACCGCCATCTATCGGGTCTTTATAAAATTAGCTTTTTTTTAATACACCCATAAAATTTAATGAAATTTTATGGGTGTAATTTACCTGAAATATATGTATTTGATTTTATTTATTTACTAGTTGAACCGCCCCGGCTTCGCACAGGTTAAGTTATACGTCCTATCTTTAGTAAAAGAGAAGGAAGATGGAAAAAGATAGGGGAAAAGGATGAATGGATGAGACGGCAATAGAAAGGAGGCAAGCTGCGCCTGTCTGTTTTTTTTAAATCTTAGTTTTGTGTCGGGTTGTTGAAATGTTGTGATTAATTAATAAATAAATGAATTATTTTATTTTTTTAATTAAATTTTACGTCCTAACCCTGTTTTTGGGTAAGAGAGAAGGGAAAGGGGTGAATGAATGGGATGGCAATAGAAGGAAGGAGGCGCAGCCCAGCTTGCCTTCCTTCGCCGGCAGACTGCCATATGATTCCGAAATAAGTTTCAATTCGTTTTATTTCGAAGTCGGTAAAAAATACCATAATTCAGCGCAACACAGAATCAAAATAGAATGATTATTGACACATATCGTTTAGATCACGTCGAATGTCGTTGCGTTATAATTATCACGTACCGAACGTGTTACCAGTAATAAACGGCTAAATTCAATATCTGTTGTTATGAACGTTTTTAGGGTTACGTACCCAAAGGACACAACTGACCCTATTGCTAAGGCTCCGCTGTCCGTCTGACACCAGGCTGTTCATGAACCGTAATAGTTAGACAGTTGAAATTTACACAGATGATGTATCTTTGAGGCCGCTATAAATAATAATAAAAAATATATAATAAATATGCGTGGACATTTCAAACAGCGCCATCTAGCCCCAAACTAAGCATAGCTATAACGGCAAATAGTAAAAAAGCAGAATAAATTAAATATTTAAGATGGCTCCCATACAACAAACGTGATTTTTTGATTGTTTTAGGGTTCTGTACCCAAACGGTAAAGCTTACATTTTGATGTTTTTGCTGAAACATAGGGATCCTTAGAATTATAATGTTAGTATACATGGTGTTTGAGTTTTGAGGGCACTGTACGCTGAAACACAGACGTTGAGTCTAGTTCGGCAGCAGATACCCAACAAAAATTGTAATTGTATATCTTTTGGCCTTATGTATCATTATTTAGTAGTATTTAGTAGTAGTGACCGATATAACCCTTAAAGTTAGCAAGTTGAAATGGCAATGGGCAGGCCACATCACTCGCAGAACTGACAACCGATGGGGAAGAAAGGTTCTCGAGTGGCGACCACGAACCGGAAGGCGCATCGTAGCAGACCCCCCACTAGGTGGACCGAAGACCTGGTGAAAACCGCGGGGAGCAGATGGATGCAGGAGGCGAGCAGCCGCTCAAAGTGGCGCTCTCTGGGGGAGGCCTATGTTCAGCAGTGGACATCTACGGGCTGATGATGATTTAGTAGTATTAAGGGGAGCACTGTATCTTTTTGAAATAAAGAATTTATTTATTTTATTTATTTGTTTGGTAGACGCCTCGAGGGTTAGCCAAACGTTGGGCGTGTAAGGGTAGGGGGATCTATTTGGAAAATACAAGTTCGCGTAAAAGCCGCTTGATAATTATATAATTAACAATTATGTATGTTCGCCCTAAACGTGATGATTGTGAGAAATGGTGCCTATCTTTCTATTTTATTTATATCTATAGTCACTCAACACTCAACAAAGTCTTCTCAAGATAACTCTCACTATTGACAACTGGCTCTTAAGACAAAAAATAATTAAGACAATGATCTGCGTTTCCATATTGAAAATTAAAAAGTGAACTTTAAACATAAATACAAAACGATACGGGTAGTGTAAGCGCCGCTAAAACACCCCACAAATTTAAATGAAATAGCAATGAGAATATCCAACACTATCCCTCCATAGCTCATTCGCGTTCAAAATAGTATAAGAACCAACAAACACAACACTGCCCAAAAAAATAGTTTGTCCAAATATCATTACGTCCAAGCATTACATTCATGTGTCAAGTCTCATTTTGTCCCAAACCTTATTTGGTCCAAGTCTTATTTGGTCTAAGCATCACAATTCAATGTTTCTAGGTACAGTCAGCAACAAAAATTATGAAGCAAATTTCATAATTATGGTTGTAGCATCAGCATATCATGAACTTTACAACGTAAACTGTATTTAATTGGGAACGATATTATTATTGCTAATTATTATTAATTATACTTCACTCGGTTTTAAAATTATCACAACACATTTCCAATACAATTTAGTTTCACTGCACATGTAACACTGACAATCAAAAATCCACTTTACTCCTTTATTAATAAGAACAACTTTACAAAATCCTTGCAGTATTGATTTCATATAACCACAAATAATTTTCCGTTCTGCGGGCGCGTTAAGCCGTTCTTTATTCAAGCATTAAGCCATCGCGAGTTGACGGCTTAACATATTACAAAATTGAATACGACTTATTTCACTCACGAATAACTTCTTACGACAAAGTACTTAATCCTTTTTTCGCATTAAAGTAGAGTCTCTTTTCGCAAATTTTAACTTCACGAGTTTCCTTCGCGTTAACTAATATGGTACTAAACAGTTGCTATAGACGGTAAAGTGCGATAAATATTACATTAAACGTCATAATCAGTGATGTATCGGCATAGAGTAAGTAGTCTGATAAGCGAGCGCGTGACGTTTGGTTCGGTTGCCTAATTTACCTATAACTCTGTGAGGCAATAAAATTAAGAAGGCAACAAATAACTTCACGACGTCTTTGTCTACTTATTTACTCAACGAAGGAATTTTTGGGGTATAAAAAAAAATTGAAATAACATGACATTGGGGCCAATTTTAAAGGCTTGACAGATATAAAATTTCTAAAACTATTGCTGTTCTTTTCAAGTAGGCGGGAATGTAAGAGACAGATATATTTTTACTATTTTATACACTGTCAACTAAAGCCTTCAAAATTAGGCCTATTATCATGATATCCATAATCCATATTTGACATCTAGTTTTATAAGTAGGTACCTTTACTTTAGACAACTTGCGTGTAAATATTTAGACACTGGAAACGGTAGTATATCGATCTATTAATTATGTATAACATCTGTATTTACAATATTCTTATAAATAAACGCTCATTCATTCATTCATTCATAGATTCATTCATACAGTGTAGGCAATTCCGTTACGGTATTTTCTATGTTTCATAATAAATCCCATGGTAAATATAACATTTGGCATGTTAATATTATTAACATGAATTTGATAAACTTAAATGAAACCGGGGGTAAGACCCTGGCCATACAAAAAGAATAATCAATTTATAATGCAACTTTTTGTTCATCCCTACGACAACTAATTCGTACGCTATATGAATAATTTAAATAGAAATATATAATCTAAAAACAAAATACTGTATCTATAATGTGGCAAGTTTGGAAGAATGCGTAATCAATAATTGTAAAACCATTAATTTACAGCACGTTTATCTAATCTGGGAATTTTTAAGGCTTAGACAGTAGACAACCATGCTCTAACGCCATCGTAGGTCGTCAAAATGCATGATGACTAAAATTTTTTTTGGATAAATTAATAATATTCCTCAAAAGATAAACATTTGTGAAAAGAAAAATTAAATATCTTAAAAAATTACCAAGTTACAAGCATTTTAAAAACCGGAATAGAAAGAGATAGCTCACACGGCCAGTGACGTCAGAGAAAGGTCGTTCTTAGTACCTCATTACTAAGCTGTGGTAGCTTTTCATACAATCACTAGTGGATTTTTCATAGTAACTGTGGGGGCGCTCTGTTTCGCGAGAAAGGGACAGGAGATGCCTGCTGTAGAAATTTTAAAAGCTTATTACGCCGTGATTTATTTACCGATTTTACTTATTTTTTCAATTATTGCCTTCATTTTTAATCTTCTTTAAGAAAGTAATATTTACTTGTTCATTTTTAATAGTAGTCATCATGCCTAATGTAAGCCTATTAGAGTTTTTGTTAAAAGTGCTCATTTTATATCCATTTTTTAGTTTACTATAATAGACGCCTCGCGGCTACACCTGCTTTTGACCACTTTTCCCGCGAAGGTACTGAATTTTCCACAGTAAATAGTATCCTATATTGTTTCAGACAATACATGTAAGCAATCCGTATGAAATATTTCAAACAAATCGGGAACTTAACCCATTATAGCGTGAAAGTCTAACAAAAATGATGTTTCACTTGTATTTATTGTCATTTTTCGATGTTGTCATTATGGATAAGAGGTTATACTCGTATTTCAGTAAACATACATCGATCAGTCGCTTCTGCGATTTGCATAATCTATGACGAGCGAAGCGGGGATTGGTTGACGTTTGAACAAACAATTTGACGTTTCACAGCTTTTGTAGTTTGTTTGGGTCATAATATAAATAGGCAGAAGAGGGATAGATACAATATTGTTCAATTTTATAAGTTAACCAGAAGACTTCTCTATTCGTTCGTGTTTTTATGCGTATTTATGTTATCGTATCATTGACATATTGACATTTAAAGAATTTACTAATTTAGGTTTGTTGTGTATACTGTTTGTTGATGCTAAAAAAATAGCTATTCTTCTGCAATCAAACTTAAAATAAATAGTAAAATCGAAAGAAACTCACCCATAACCTTCTTAGGCGGAACCTTCCTCTGCTCCCTCTCTTCGCTCTCCTCCCTCCGCATCATCTTCCCGTCCCACTTCCTCTTCCTACCCTCTCGCTCGTCCAAATACATTTCCACCTCGTCCTCTCTCAACAGAGCCAATCTAATACTCGATTCCCAACCGATATCTTCCTTGAAACACTCATGCATAGTCAAAATCTTAGGTCACTTACATAAACTAAAATGTCTAATGAGATGATCGTGAGTGACAGAGACGGGGATATATTTAGAAGAGAACGAAGAACGAGTTGTATAACTTCTTGATTCCAGTTGTTTCTCTTTGACGATGGCTCTGGAGTAGTTCGTTCTCGATTTTCAATAGCATCGTGGTGCTGCGGGCGTTTGTGCGATTGTTCAGTTGAGTTTTGGTTGGGAGGAAGTGGCCGGGCAAATATTTGGTGTTTGAGTTGTGGTGGGCCTCCATTAGTCCACGCGTGGGAATAGGAACCGGTGACTTCGATTCTTCAGTGGGGCTACGGCTCCTGTAAGAAAGAAAAATATAGTTAAAGAAAAATATCTTGATGAAAAAATGTAACTGAAAGAGATGTATTTTATGGAGACTGAAGTAGGTATCGTTTGTACGTTTAGAAAATAAAGGTGGCAGCTGCAGTTATAGATAGGCCATAAGTAGCTTATTTGCTTCGAAGTCTAAGCTTGGCTTGAAATTAAATAAACTAACTCTTTCAGACCTTTATATAATATAAAAATCTCAGTACCTCTATTAAGGCCTATTCAAACCGGCCCGTTATTCGTTACCGCTGTGGGTAGCGGTATACCGCGCGGTACTCTGTATGAAGTTCCTCGGCTAGAGCAAAACTTGAATGAAACTTCATAGAAAATACCGCGCAGGATCCCGCGTTTCATACAAATACTTTACTCGACAGCGTAAACAATTGACAAACCAAACTCTTAATGGCAAGCAAAGCAATATAACAAAATAAGAATAAGAAAATCCCAATAAAGTAGAAGCGTCATACAAATCCACCACTATAGTCTACAATCCGAGATTGTCCTTGGACACCAATCTGCGTTGGTTGTGCGCAGCAAATTGCAATTAAATATGGTACTCACAGAGTAGGGAGCGCACAGAAGGGACTGAGCGAGAGCGGGAAGATAAAATGCCTACAACTCGTTAAATTTTTTATATATTTTTTTTTTAGATCCTTTCACAGCCGTAACGATAGGAAAACCACAACAGTCTACCGTTTTCTGTCAGCGGACTCTACCATGGTAGTCTTAAGTCTTTATGAGACAAAGATACGTCCCTACACTATCTAATCTAGAACCTAAAAATTTTCTCTCAATCTGGCTAATCCACGACCTTCATTTTTACCCTGTATTTCCAAGTCAAACGCCTAATTCATAGAGACGAAAGTCTTTGATACTTAATTACTTATTGAGCCCCATTTGTAAATAGATACCCAGATGTTTTTATAAGTATTTCTGATTTTATAAACTGAAAACATTTACTTCTTCCAGTAAGTTCTTCTCTTCCTCTCAACTATCGCAGCTCACGGGTTTCAACGGGCATACAGGGTTGCCAATTGCCATCTATACATACTAAGGCCCGAGACGAAGCCCCAACGTGACTACGTTACACATTGCGTGTTTCAATTGAAGTTAAATCTACATGCGTAAAGTTTAACAGCAATATATGCGCGTCAAGTGTCGCACAGTATTGTAATTTTCTTCACCACAGGACCAAATGAGCATATACCTGGCGACGTAAGGCATGGCATCCTAAATCTATTATGCTCTGTGTATGCCACCAAGCAGAACGGAGTCCTTGGCGATCAATAAATCGGACAATTGTCGACAACAGTCACAATTGTATTGAATTGCTTTACGACGTCCGACTCGTATGTACCACATATGATTGCACAGGGGCGTACAAGTTCGCATCTGTATTGTGTAGATTGGATGTATCTACACGTGTAGATACAACGTACAAATTATGCACATACAAGTAATGAGTTGATCTAAATTAAAAGGAGTGTCTCCATTTAGAGGCATGACTGGGTTTTTACGTCATAGCTTCAGGGTGGAGGTTTTATCATAAATTACTTTATTGAAAACTGGTGTCCAATAAAATTAGATGTAGACTATCTAGATGTTGGAGGACAGTTCAAAACCTAAAAGTAACATTTTCAGGAACTGTCAATATATGTTTACTGCGTGTGACCAACGACACAATTTTTTAATTAAAATAATTGTAAATGAGTTGTGGGCCAAACCAAACTCACTAAGGAGTGGGCTCCACAAAATGTCAGACGGCGACGCGGCCGGCCCAGACGAAAATGTTGGCTGGAGTGTTAGCTGGAGTGTTAGAGCTTTAGATAGTAAGGAGTGAAAGGAGGGGCTTTGCCCTGCAGTGGGACAACCCCGGCTTAAAATCATAATAATAAATGAGTTATGTGAAGTGTGATACTAGAACAGTTACGTTAAAACATTTTACGAATTTCAATTCAGATAAGAGTAATAATAATAAACAAGTTCTAAAGATGGCCTCACAGAGAAAACATAAGAATAGGTATTTATGTCTCCAAACATTAAACTCCTTAGCTTCTACGCAATTTTCACATACCTACTCTTTGACCGTGTAAGTGACATTAAATGATATTGTTATGAATCTTTTGACTCGGTTTTATTGGATGAGATATGATCATGAAAAATGGTTAAAAATTGAAAAATCTAAATTGATTAAGAGAAAAATCGTGATAAACGGAACCACTGGGTTTTTGCTAGATTTGCGTTTACGAAAGGAACATGTGCCATTTTCAGGGTTCTGTGCACGTTTTAGAAAAACGGAACTCCTATAATCAGTTTTTGTCCGTCTGTCTACTAAACTCAATTAAATAATAAGATATGGCCAACATCTAAATAGTATTTTATGACCATTTTTCTAACGATTCCTATTAGTTTAAAATTAGTTTTCATATTGAGTAAACGACCAATTGGCTACAAGAATAAGTTTCACACAACAAACACACACACAATTCACACAAGTTATATGAAAATAACCACAAAAGTAAACACATACAGAATTAGCAAGTTGAAGTAGCAGTGGGCAGGCCACATTGCTCGTACAACTGACAACCGATGAGGAAGGAAGGTCCGACTACGAACCGGAAGACGCAGCGTAGGCAGGCCTCCCACAAGGTGGGCTGACGACCTGGTCAGAGCCGCGAGGAGCCAATGGATTCAAGAGTCAAGCAGCCGCTCAAAGTGGCGCTCTTTGGGGGAGGCCTATGTTAAAGCAGTGGACGTCTACAGGCCGATCGTGATGACGATGATGATGAACCACAAAAGTTGGTCAAGTTAGGGTACCTACTCGAGTCAGGGTATTCCGTTCGATGGATATTTATCAGGTAGGTAAGGGGACATCTCCTAACCAGCAGTTATTTAGGAAATACTCTCAGGACGAAATTTGACGCGCTTTTTATCATTCGTTTTGAACAAGCTTCTTATTTTATTTACTATTCATGGTAGCGCTTTGCGATTTTAATCCAGTTTACTCGATTTACCGCGGGTGCTCCTTATCGCGAGATATGTGTGCAAAATGTAATCCAAATAAGTTTAGTCATTAAAAAAAAAGACAAAATCATAAAAATCCAACTGCCGACGTTTTAATGCTAAACATCAGTAGAGTAATATTAATTAAACAAAATTTAAATGTTTTAATTAGAACAAATTTCCCTAGCATAATAAAAAAAAATCCTTAAAGTAACCATAATACAAACAAACAATAAAAATCTATATTCATCAAATTGAAAACGAACTCAAAAGGTTACTTACTGTTGGCAAAAACCAAATTGGAAAAAAATAACTTCACCTATATATTTGAAAAGAGGCGAAGGGTTCCTCGATGAGTTCGCCTAAAATGAATCATTTAGACGCACTTAATAACAGTGATAAATGGCTTCTCGCATAGAGGGGGATGAAAAGCAGAGTCTACTAGATAGCCACATGGTACCAAAATTATTTATCCTTGAGCGACGTACTTTGAATCCCTCGCTACGCTTAGGATTCTAATCTAGAACCCTTTGCGGCTACGCCCTGGATTCAAACAATCGCTATCGGTCTAAATACATTATTTTGGTCCCTTGTGAAGTTGTGACACAATTTACTATTAATTTAAAGGTAATAAGGTTTAATTTTATCCACACTGCATCCTCACCTTCCAGGTATTCAAGCACCAAAATATTCAAAAAAAATCCCAGAACTCCTCATTAGGTCACACCAACGAAGCCGTATTGGCGAACGAGTTTTAACCCATTCTGCCGTCACCGTCCTTCACGAAATACATCCTCAATCCCCCATGCTGGCTTAAAAACCGTCAAACTCTTCAGCAGTAAGAACCTCGGTTCAACCAGGTTTAGGAATAGTGGACTTTATTTCCAAGTTCAAGGTCGAAAACCGGGAAAGCTCATTTCACTCGCGGTCCAGCGAAGTCAACACAGATATGCGCAAAAAAATCAACGTGCAAAGAGTACTCCGTGGAACGGCTATTGGCAAATTGCGACGAGACGGTCAAATGAATAAAGAGTACGAGGACTAATTTGCTGGCCAATGGCGACGTGACTGTGAGTATGTGTGTCTGAGCCCTGAATTGGAGCAGATGGACAGGGTCACCCCGTGCCAAGACTGCGAAGACATTTAGGGTACGGTCTTGCGGCGTTAGTGGTTCGGTATCCCTAGATTAAGGGTCAAGGATTAGTCTCTATTGTAGTCTCTATTCAATAGTCTCGATTGTAGTAGTTTCCGTTTGAATTATGACCTCATACATTGATTAGTGACCTTTTTGTTATTCATTAAATCGTGCCCAAATTCACATTTCATATCGTCATTTTGAGCAATTTGCTTGGACGTGGTCACAAGTAAACATGACCTGGTATATGTGATCAAGTCATGAAAGTTTAAGAAATGTTCACTTCTTCCTACAGGAACAAGAAGTATGGACGGGTTTCCACCTTGCAAGAAACTTCTGCAATTGTCCTACAATCTATCAGATAATAGCTTCATCATAGCAAATGAAAAACTCACTATTTGCAGGTGGAAATCGGGCCTTAGGCACACGTGTAAGGAATGTGCCGGGCCGCCTAAGTGTGTAGCATACCGGACAGCATTTCAAATACATTGTTCTGTTTCTGGGTGTTGTGGGAGCGTGATCCTCGTAATTCTTGGGTCCCTAGATACAGGGAATCCTAGTAAGGGTTCAGGATCTATGTATCTGATCGTTGGGCGTTATTTATTATTTATTTCGATTTCGAACTCAGGTCCAAACTACCTTGGATGCACTGCACAATGACAACAATACATTCTAAAGCATTTTAATTTAGCGTGGCGGTCCCGGGGCCAACATTATGGTTAAGTTAGTTACAGAAATTTGAGGGTTTTGGCCCTGCCAGGGTAGCATGAGATGTAAGAGCTGTACAGCTGTAAACCTACATAATCACTTCTGTCGAGATAGCGTTGGACCAATGACAACGCACCAAAAGGTTTATGACGTGATCCTCACGATCGCTCATTGGGCCAACGATTTCTTGAAAGAAGAACAAAGGTCTAAATTGACATTCACAAAGAATTACAAATATGTATTATGGTTTTTTGGCGGGAACGCGGAAAAGTTCACTTCGCTGCATTGAATTATTTTTCAAAACTTTTGCTTTGTCCAGTGTTAATGTTTAAAATTGGTGGCGTTTTACGCATTAAGTGCTGACTTACGAGCATGAGTGAGGGCAAGTGATATAATGTGGTGAAACGTGATTTTTCGTGTTGCTTCCAAAACTCCATAGAAGCTTCTAGTAAAGTTACCACCACTTTGCTGGAGCATGACTTAGACTGGACTATGACTTCCTGACTTAGACTGGACTATGACTAGGACATGACTTTGCGATAACACGATGAAATTATAATACTTGACACTGGCTAAATACACTATGTGTGGAGCCAAAACATAAAAAAAATGTATTATTAAAAACATAATAATTCAAATTCACAAACCGGTGAACGAGGAAAAATCTACGAACAAAATATTTAGAACAGTTCTTTTAAATTTTCCATTGTCCTTAAGAAAGACTCGATTTCTTTGACGATTCTCATTTGATTGCTGTACTTAATAAACCAAATTCTATTATGTAAGCATTTCGGTTTAAAATTGCACGCAAAAGTTTTCGAATCGTTACCAAAAATCCTTGGAAAAGTAGTCTACAAAAGTCTCAAACCCCACCGCTCCCTAAGCCTCAATACGTAAGATTGAAAATCGTATGCTTCAGTTTTTTTCCACAAGACAATTAAAAGTAATTAGAAGCAATGAACCAGCGTGGACATATTGTAAGCTTCAATTGATATATATTAGGGTGATTAGAGCAGGAGTGGGGCCGTGATGGTTATCTCTAAAGCTTCGGCCCCACCGGCGAGTCTGCGAAGCGTCAGCGTCAGCGACGCGAAACTATTCAGCAATGAATTTAGGCTGAAATTACTGGGCAAATGAAACTTAACGACCTGCATGGTGTTCATGGAACTTTGCAGTGCAACAGGAGAAATTTCATTCCGAATTACTGGGCAAATGAGACTTTATGACCTGCATGGTGATTATGAAACTTTTCAGTGCACCAGGAGTTTCATTCCGAATTTGAAAATTTCCTCAGTAACTATGCACATTTCACATACTACACTGCGTATTGAAACTGTCAAATCCATACATGTGATTCTTTTAGTGCAATCAAGTTACATGCCTAGCTGATCTCACAGTCTAGTAATCCGATTACTAGATTGTGTGATGTCTCAAGGCGTGACCGCTGCGCCATGTTTTGAACAGAATATTGTTTATGAACGATGTTTTGTTCAAAACATGGCGCAGCGGACTCGTCTTCAGGATGACGTGCGCAGTGGCTGTGCCATGCAAAACACTGAAGTTCTGAATGACACTGCAACAATTATGGGTGGCCATGTGGCTTAAAATCAGGTGAACGACTAGCTCGTCACGTCATCCATTCGCATAAAAGAAACCGGCACACCTATTCCCAACCTATCGGAAACCTTTCGATTCGAAATCTACACTCTCCATCTACATTTAGAATGAAAGAGACGGAGAGTGTAGATTTCGAATCGAAACGTTTCGGATAGGTTGGGAATAGGGGTGCAGTACCCATATCGCTGCCCGCGGCGTGTCGTCTATAGGCACGGGCAGCTATCGGTGCCGAATGGTCGATTTTGAGTTTTGACGCTTCATTGCCGCCGCTTGTCGCGCTGGTGTGGACGTACTTAATGATGGCGAATTTTTAAGTGGTGTGAGATTACGATCGTTTTAAATGGTTCGCTTCGAAGTTGCCGTTAATCATCATCAGCCGTAAGCAAGGCCAAGAAAAACATATACAGGGTGCCGCCAGTTGTAGTATACAGGCTGGTAAGTAATTAATAGATAAGGGTGCAATGATGAAACTATAGGTAAGAATCTATAATTTATTAAGATAGCAGATTTCAGCCAGAAAAAAGAAATATACCACCTTTGTGTTGAATTCTTTTTTAGGGTTCCGCACCCAAAGGGTAAAGCAAACCCTATTACTAAAGCTCCGCTGTCCGTCAGTCTGTTTGTCTGTCCGTCTGTCACTAGCCTGTATCTCAGGAACCGTGATAATGAGACAGATTAAATTTTCACAGATGATGTATAATATCTGTTGCCGCTACAACCACAAACACTAAAAAAATATTTAAGGTGGCCTCATACAACTAACGTGATATTTTTGTTCGTTTTTATAGAATACTGTACGGAACCCTTCAAGCCCGAGTGCAACTCGCAATGGCGAGTTTCAAAATGTAATTTAAATTCAAAAATATTTATTTTTTTGAATAATAACTTGCGAAATACTGAATATAAAATTTGATATTTTTATATGAGCTCTTTATATGATAATCTTATTCTCTTGTTGTTTTGACCTCGTAAACTCCTTAGTACAAAAAATATCGCATAGGAAATCGGAACAGTTCTTGTAGATAGATCGTAGATCGTGTTTGGGTAAATAGAGTACGATCCAAACTCAATGGCGGCTGTGAAGTCAGCGCGAAACACTGCGCAGTAGCAGTAGTAAAATTTGGTGTGCGCGAAGGTAAGTAGTGTGCGCACCGTGCGGGGGGCTTGCCCGCGCTTCACAGCCGCCATTCAGTTTGATTCAGAATCTCTATAGAACTAACACATTTTTATACAGGCTTCAGGGCAGGTTATATTTTTTGTTTTGTTCTATTTTCTGCGTAAGTTATCGGGCAACGTAATCGTGTGCTCTCTTGCTCGCACTCCCGGACTTGTGAATTGGCGCGTGCGGGATGGGAAGCGAAGTCCATGTCCAAATAGTTACGCGATAGGGGTGCTAGTCTGTGCCGTACAAAGATTATAAAGCCCGTTACGGATAATAATGCACCCTTATTACACATTAAAGTTCAAATTACACTAGTTTTGAAAAATAAATTCAAAATTCACAACCGCCATTGTCGGATTTTCTTCAAAGACCCAGGAGTAAAGATAAAGTAGGTAAGCAATTTCCAAAATGTCATTGCCATGTATTAATTTGAGCGTTGGCGTTAGATTTAACGCTAATGAAAAGGGATATTTGCTAGACCCCCAGGTCCAATAGGTACACGGTGCAAAAATTACAGAGCCGAAGAGCAGAGCGTAAATTTAAAAAATACATCTTTGTTTTCGTTATCAGATATCACATTTCAAAATAAAATACCCTGCCTTATTGGTATATGACCTAGAAAAATTGTCACGCGTTTAATTCACGCAATGGTAACACGTGTTAGCGATAGCCAAACTGTAGTACGCTATAGTAAATAAGAGTAAAAAATTGTTGGACTATACCGTCCTTTACAGGATAAAGAGCGCAGCCATCACAGGCGGAATGTGTCAGCTAGCTATATACATATTTATTATAAGTTATGGACAATTGTCACAGCGCCATCTAGCCCCAAACTAAGCAAACCTTGTACTATGGGAACTAGATCAAGATACTTTCTTTTGTAAAGACATATGGAATACCATGCAACACCCAGTACTCTTCTCCTACCTCCCTTCCCTACCCAGCCTTCACCCCGTCGTCGCCGCCCAAGAAACGTCTTGAGTGACCTGGAAGATCCTATAGCAGCCGTTTAGTCCTTCTAGCTCAAGTACCGATTTCGGCACCGGTATGGGATACCAGCGTAACACAATCAAACACCGACCCCACCGGCGAGGTCAACGTACCCCCCGTAAGTTAACTAGAATGGTCGCGACTTTCTATAGGGTCCACTCCTCCAGCGGACGTAGCCTTCTCGATCCTCTTATCCCGGCAACAGCCCAAGCCGACGCTCGCACCCCAGGGGTGCCCTTGAGCTAGTTGCCCCCCACTTTTGTCGGCTGGGTGCCTTTAGCGCCTGCCCTCCCGCCCGGTGACGTTGTAAAGGTCGGTAGAGACCAACAGCATTAGCCCATTAAAAAATAAAAAAAATAAAAAAAAAATAACACTCAGTACCCGAACCTTGTACATATGAATTATGATACTGGCCGCAACACTTGACGCGCATACATTGCTGCCAAATTGTACGCATGTAGAGCTACCTTCTTACAGAAAACGCAATGTATCTTATTTTAGAAGTCATCTACGCGATTAGCGGCCGACAATGGTTCACGTACAAAGGAGCCACTATGCCATTTCAAATCTTATTCCATGTTTAATAGATACTATAATATAACATACCATTCAAAAGCCGTATACAGCCGAAAAATATCCAATGTCAGTAGAACAAGTTGTAGGACGCTATCTTCATTCCCATCCAAGTATCATGGAAGTTGAAAATGCGGCACTGAGAAAGTATACCCGTCGCACTCTAGCACGATGTGGAGCTGGTCGATCTGAAGATGGTGATCAAGCCTTGATGAATACGCCCGGTCTGAAATAGGAAATGTCACTAAGATAAAATATGTTAAACGAACTTGAACTTTGAGACGATAAAGCTAAAGTTTATTCTGCTTGGGAGATACCAAGGTTTATAAAAATATAAAAAAACATGACATCCAGAACTTTTAATACTTGAAAGCTACACTATAATTTACCGGCAGAACAACCAAAGTATGTATACCAACCCAAAAAGACTCCTTAGAGCCATATCACTTGGTAAAACCTACTTATTCTAAGAGTACTTTTATGTGACCAACTTCCATAACAGATCTTTCCATCTACAATATCTGGCCGATCTCTACACACGAAAGGAAGAAGTAGTTTCGTAATCAAGCCAATTGGCGGGCGTCATTCGAAACCCAACTCCAACAGCACGTGTAGAAAGGTCAATACCGCATGATGAGGAACCATCAGTGACTTACGCGAATTACGCAGCTGTTATAAGGAATCAGTTCATAAAGACTCGTGTTACGGTCTAAAACGTAACGGCATCCGACATTACGCAAATTAGCTGACAAGTCCTGAATGCTGTCCCCCAAATGGCACGTAATTCTTCGTGATAGGGTCTAAATTGTGGTGGACAGGATGATTGGTCAAGATGGAGACGATGTCGGTTCTAAATGAGATTTCATTGGAAGTGGCAAACGCTAGTGGACGCCGGTTCAGTTTGGTTTTTGAAAAGTATGAGCGGTGATGTGATGGGAAATTGGATGATAAGATGATGGGGCTTCTGTACAATCTAGGCAGGGCACAACAGATGTATAGTGCTCCGTTGGCATTTGTGAAATTTGGCATAGCCAAACATCCGTTAATAAAAACTTCTCTTGACTTTGGCGACAGCTATTCTTCTGGGGGAGGCCTATGATCAGCAGTGGACGTTTTCAGGATGTTAATGATGATGATGATTCTTCGAAAGGGGTCTAGCAAAGATCCCGAACGCTAACGCCAAACGCTAACTCCAAAATGTACTTGAATGACATTTCGAATCGCTTACTTTTCCGTAGCTAATGTCATTTTAATACATTTTGGAGTCAGCGTTTGGGATCTTGGCTAGACCCCCAGGTGAACGACTAGCTCGTCACGTCATTCTATATTAAAAAAACAGAGGTTGTTCTTGTAATGGAACCCTGCAAATCATTCTACATAATTATGCAATGGATCTAGCTACCATACCCATTTTAATCATCATGTTAATGTCCCACCCTTTTCCCCCTTTTTAGAAGGGGGGAAATGCCCTCGCACTTTCCAGATACCACGGGGGCTTTGGCAGGGGCAGGGGGTGTATGAGACTCGAAACCACAAGAATGATCACGTGATCCATCCGCCACCGGGATGGAGCGAGATGGGGGCTCCATAGTTTACACATTAGAACATTATGGACGCGAAAGATCTTTGATGTAAGTACCGACAGCACACATTTGGGTTGGGTACATCTTAGAGAAATAAGTACGAATTTAAGTGCTGTCAGACTTTGGTGCAGACGGAGTCAGAACTAGAAAGTGAAGTGATATACGAAATTGCAAAGCCATGCCATTGCGCCCGCATTATTTTTGACCTATGATGTCCCGATTTAATAATTAAAAGAATGTTGCCATTGTTTAAAATGGTACCAATTTCTACCAAACACGCCTAAAGGGCCATCTCGTAAGTCGTAACTCGCAGAAATAGATAATCCTTATAACGCTTTCTCCCTACATAAAACTGAAACGTAGACAGACAGACACTGGGGGCTTGGTAATAGGGATCCTAAACCCTAAAAATCAAAATAGACGATCGGGACCAACCACCAACCAAGGTCACATTTGTCTTGGTCGGGTTGGTGTAAAATCCGACCGTGTGGATGGTGGTTGGCGACCGGTCCCGATCGTGTATTTTGCTCATAAAAGGGAAGCATCAGCCAACCGCAATAGCCAGACGTGACTCGTGACCATCAACTCATCCAACTATTCCACGGTAATTTAATTCCATACGATAACGTTACCAGCTCGGTTTTAACTACGTGTGAATCTACCTTTATAAGCACTCCTCAGTAGGCTAGAATTCAAACCAGATCAGGCCAGATAGAGTCATAGTAAAGCAGTTCGTAGATTTAGAGAAATTTAAACGATACTCGCTCAGCAAGGCTAGCAAAATCTTTAAGCGACGTAAACTCTTCTCTAGAGAAAGCATTTCACTAGTGAAAACTTAACCAGTTTTGTAGGCGCCAGTGAGAATAAATATTCCCGTTGGGCCCGTTAGTTTGTACAAATAAAGCATTTTCTTTTTCTTTCTTTCTATGGAGGCAAAGACGAGGGGAAACGGGAACGACCCAGGTTTACGACGTGATCCGCGTGATCGTTCATTGGTCGACTAGGTGGTAGGACTTTTCTGCAAAGCTCGTCTAGGTATGTAGGTACCACCGCATTGCTAGTTACACTGCCGCTAAGCAGTAGGTGCAAGCACTGTGTTCCGGTTTGATGGGCATTGTAGCTAGTGAAATGATTGGTCAAATGAGATTCTATGACCTCTTACACAGTCTAGTTATCTTATTACTACACTGTGTGATGTTTCAGTATGACGTGCGCAGTGCAGTGTCAAATGAAGCTCCATTACTTTAAAGTTCTGAGCGATACCGCAACTGTTATGGGTGGCCGTGTTGCTTAACATCATGCAAACTAATAGCTCATCATCCATTCTCATGAAAAAGTGTGGCACAGCGGTATCCCGTGCGACTTTCAACCCTAAGCACCCTGGTTCGAATCCCGCTCGGTCCTGCTACAATGAATTTTCAAGTGCGGAGTTTGCACTGCGAAAAGTGTAGAAAGCACAGGAAAAATAAATTTAGTTAAATAAAGACAGCTATAATATAGGATAGTCAGTAGGCCTAGCACGAATATTTACGCGCGCGTAAGTGTAACGTTAACGTAAAACTCCCCTATTACGATTGCGTCTGCCGCTCAACTGCTGTCAAAGTTCATACAATTTTGACAGCAGCTGAGCGGCAGACGCGCGTCAGCAGTGCTGCTATCTCAATCGTAATAGGGAGGCAGATCAAATGCCATACAACTGCCTTACGTTAATGTTACACTTACGCGCGCGTAAATATTAGTGCTAGGCCTACTGTATTTGATTACGGATACGGCCATTGAAGTAAATGTGTATGGTACGGCCTTGACGCACCTCGACATAGTAATCTCATCTTTTGTTGTACAGGCAAATGACCCTGTGAAGGTTTCAGGTCGGTCCAAGGCCTCTGCTAACAAAGATAATTTTATGTTAACGTCAGGTGACGAGCTAGTCGTTCACTTGATGTTAAGTGACCAGGCCGCCCAACTGCAGTGTCAATCTGGATTAATATGTAAAATTTCGCGTGACGCTGCACTGCGCACGTCATCCTACGATATCACAGCAATGTACAAATAGGTACCTATTAGGAATGGGGTAATAGCTGCACTCACCACCCGGTGGCAATTGGGAATTTAATTCCCGATTGCCACCCGGGGGCAATCAATGTGGGGGGAACTGGGAATATACCATTCTCATTGGTATATTAAAATATTCTGCAATCACCAAGCCGCACGACAAGCGTTGTAATTACATTTTTGCTGTTCCCCTCCTATGATAGTCGTCCAAAGTGACGTTTCAAGAAGGAGATCTATGTTCAGCAGTGGTTATCTTCTGGCTGATATGATGCAGGTTTAAGAAAAACAATATGTTTAAAAATTTGATTTATTTAGTAATTTACAATATACACTTTTGTACAATATGTCAATAAATGATTATGATTTGCATCACAGTATCGCCTGCTCAATGTAATCAACTAATTAATTTTAAGGTAAAGGAAAAAATGTAATCTCAAAAGGGTACATCGGGAACGAACACGTATTGTATTGTATTGTATTGAACGCGATTAAATATTTTTCTTTCCATCAGAATTAATCTATTGATTAAATGATTATATCAATACTTATAAATAAACAACTTGCTCTAAGATAAACATATATTAATTAACTATGACATTAGGTAGGCATTAACTATTTTAACCAAGAGTATATTTTTAACGATGCGTGTCGCGGTTCCAGTCGTTTTCACACAGTATCTAAAAAGAAAATGGATATTTCGCCCTCGGGCGATTATCGCGACCACAACTTGAGTATATGGAACGATTGTCGCCGGATAGTCTCACGTCAATGTCCCGCGTCGTTCTACTTTGTCCCTAGTGAATACATGGCTTAAAAATATTAATCCTCATTCTGGGATAAATATTGCTTCTAAAACATTCTGATTTGATTTATAGCTTTTAATCATCATCATCATCAACAACCTGAAGACGTCCACTGCTGAACTTCAGAGAGCGCCACTTTGAGCGGCTGCTCGCCTCCTGCATCCATCGGCTTCCCGCGGCTTTCACCAGATCGTTGGTCCAACTAGTAGTCGGAACTACGCAGAGTCTTCCGGATCGTAGTCGCCACTCGAGAACCTTTCTTCTCCATCGGTTGTCAGTTCTACGCGCAATGTGGCCTGGCCATTTAATACTACAAAGCGAAACCGGTAAAAACATCAAACCTATGGTTAAGACACTGTACAAGATGCAGTTTCGTCTTCGAGCATAATGCACCGAGTACATGATTTTCGAATGTGTAAAAAATTCTCTTAATCCTTGCATGGACTAGCCCCATCGCACACATAACACACGGTTCCCGAACTAAGTATATATCATAACCCGTACATAAGTATGGAGAGTCTTCAACTTTACTGTTTTCCGTTACATCATTTTTGCTGATAAACTTTCTTGCTCCGAATGTGACGTCAAAATATTTATTTCGCAGTTTCCAGGTGTAGTCTTTTAATTGTTCTTCGTTGGTATTCCAGGCACCTCCATTTTGGGTCTTCGCTACATTGTCAATAGCTAACATTGCTGCATGTTGAATGGGATGATCTTTTCTGTTATCAAATGCTATCGCCACTACTGATTTATTGATTGGATCAACCACAATAGCTGCGTTAACATCACTGGAAAACAAATCTTCTGCAGTTAGAATAGAATCATCTTTTGCTAAGCCAATACCGGCAAGATGCAATGCCATTCCCATATACGTCCGATGTAAGTGGAGCTCATTTTGTTTAAAGCATGAATCACTAAGCATTCTCTCTACGTGAATATTGGGATGAAAATTGCACGTCCATTTTTTGCTGCATTCTAAATTCTGCTTCTTTGTCAAAGGAGCTACGGCAGGTACCTCTACTTCTCTTATATATTCAAAAACATCACACAACTGCGGAGCATGATGTTCTATAAACTCCTGGATGGATTCATAGTTGTGTTTACTAAATTGGTTCTTAGGACAGAGCAAGACGGAATGTTTGTTTACTCGCTTTAAATGTTGCAAGTCTTTTAGAGGTAGTTTATCATTTAGTATGTGTATTATTGTAGATAGCATCTTCAAATTTTTAACATGACCCGCATAACATTTTACTAGTGATACGGAGTTGTTATAATACACATCATCCATTATTGGATGCAAGTTTGTTGTAGAGTTTACAACATTTTGTATGAATTCCTCTAAGTTTTCTGTCTTCTTGGACTTTTTCATAGGTGGTTCCGTTGCCGCAGCCATTTTTTTGAAGGTATGAATTGACACTTCACTGAAAAATAGAAAAATACACCACTTTTTCACAACACACTGTTTTTATCACTTGTAAAACATTTTTACATTTGATCATAATCTTGGCAGCATTAACTTTATGTGATAAGTTTAATTACATGCCTACTTATTTGTGATTATTTATAAATGAAGCCCATTAAATACTGCATATTTGCAGTACTATTTCTTCACAGTTTGCACGTCAAGGCAATGAAAACAATTGCCGTAAAAGACTAACACGTCTTGTCAATAAGTAAAAATCGAGTACCTATCTGAAACTTTTAGAGGTATCTCTTATTAAGTGTCCGAGATGACTACAGTAATTAACAAGACTTGACTTCTTGATTATGGCCTCTGCGACGGAGTGATGTCGACACTTGGGACAGTGTAATTAAAAAATCCTTCTGTCAATCGCGTTATTAATGTCGACACAACTGATAATATCACACACTGCCAACCCGCGCACTAAAATCGGTTTCAAGCGAAAACTGGAACCAATACACGTGAATAGCTCATATATTAGCTACGTACGAGCAACGTAAATTTGCATGCCTAATTCGTTTCGTTGATAAATATGTATTTTATAAAGAGTAATATCATGAAAATATTACCTGAAATTCCACTCCGATTTCTTCTGAATTTGTGGTTATGTGTCCCTTGTTTATTCTTGTAAAAAGAATAATTAGATAATCTCACTTGTTAGCTAACTAGTTGACTCGCGAATTTTTGTATTTTCAATAGAAAAACGACAGATAAAACGATAATAACAGTATTTCTCTAAACACGCAAAGTACAAAATTCGAAGCCAGCCATTAACTAAATCTGTTTTATTTGACGAAAAGTATCGTGCTAATCAAAAACAATTAATGTCTGATTGGCTGAAAAACTGAGTGAAGCTGCGATCATTGGTGTATTTGAAAATAGTGACATTAAAATGACAGTGACACTATGACATTACATTAAATTATGGTGTTTGCATTATTTTGCAACTTGCAATTTAGAACGAACTTAAAAATTACGTTCCTTTGCACGTAAGTTGCAATAATTTCTATCTTTACCCACTTACGGCATATTAAGAGGAGGGTTATAATTTAAGCACAATTGAAAGCCACAAAATGTTTATTATACTTATTTCAACATTTCCTGTTCATCAATTATTTATTTATAACATGTTGCCACATACATATACATAGGTGAATATATAAGATATTGAATTATTTACTTTCCAAAGCCTGATACCACGCCTGGCACGTTTCAGCAGCAATCTCACACAGCGCAGAAAGTGCTCTACCGGTAGAGTCATATTCTGAAAAAGAAAATTTGTAATGGCATATTTTTCTAGTCTGAACCTTTTAGGGTGGGTTTTTTGATCTTTAGTTAAGGTAACCAAAATTCTAACCAAGGTTTCTAAATCTACTTTTAACCATTGGTTACCCTAACTATAGATAAAAAAACTCACCCTTAATCATTGTATAAGCTGTTGATCTTCCTAACAACGAATACATAAACAACTAATCATTTATAACTAATCAAAAGTTAAGGGTCCTTACCAACATTCCCTCGCTTTCCAAAGATGGACCCGTTGAATGGAGGTTTCCTGTAGGTACCCTCGGCCGTATGCATGAGGCACAGCGTCGCTACGATGAGGAAGAGTGCGATAGGGATACGCATGTTCACACAAATCTGAAAAAAGAATATAAGTAGTTTCTGGTTAATGAAAGTAGAGGCTGAAAAGCGCGCCAAATTTAAAAAATATCAGCATGGCAGCCCAAACTAAGAAAAAGTCTTGAAAAATATCACTTTAATACTTTAATAAATTTCATATTTTACCGTCAAATATTATTAACTTTTCTTCTTTGTTTGGGGCTCTCATGCTGACATTTTTTAAATTGGCCGCGTCTTTTTATTCTCTACTTTAATTAGACAGACTCTAGATACCTAATATAATTTTCTCTGTTAGCTCAGATGTCAAACTGTTGCATAAAATAAGTACAGATTTAAAATAGTAGGTGGGTAGCAGGTATCACAGGTTTTCAAAATATCGCAAGGATCCTCAAAATGGCAAATAATATGTTACACGATGCTCTCCATTGGAGGAGCAAAACATTTTTTTCACACTGTAATCTAGCTTTGTCCCCGTAGAAAATAATTTAGGACGAAGTGAAAAAACAAAGTGACTCTATTTTTAAAACAGCTTTTTACTATTACAGTTTATACGTAACCAATAAAAATGGTCTTACGTAAGTTTACTGAAGAGATATTACAAAATCCCACTTGTTGCTTTGTCAAGTCCAATGACAAAGTGATGAAGTTTCCCATTTCCATTCCCTTTTATACAAAATAAAGGCTTAACTGGTGTCTTATTAGTCCTTTATTTTTTTATATACAGCATGTTCAGAAATTGACCGTATTTCCTCGTTATTTGACTAAGAACAAGCCTAAATTAAAAGAGCCCGAAAAAATTAAGTTAAAAATACTCTCGATAAAAAAATGGTAAAACAAAATGGGACACTAGCTTGGGTGGACTACGATGTCATCACGCCACTGACACGCTTGACATATAACAAAGTTCTCTCTATGTTTTAGTAGGTATATAATCTATCTAAGGGGTCACAGCACACTACACCCTTTGCCTAACTTTCATTCAATTTGTAGCCAAAAAAAGTTTATACAGGTAAAAATATATGACATTAAGAATGTACTGTCTAAAAGCAATGATGTATCATTTTTGGCCATCATATTTCAATATACTTGTATCCTTTACTTCTTTGTGATTTCAATGCTTAGATTTTTGAACATCCTATTGTTACAGCCTATTATCTTCTAGGCGGACACAGAAGGGCTCTAGGGAATCTACAAGTTATTGGCGGTTATTAAGCAAAAGATGGAAAATGATAACATTAATAACACAAAGCGATTTATTTGTATAGAGTTACATTTTATTTTGGGAACTTATCATACATTTATTAATTTATTCGTCGGTAGATAATAATGCAATAATCTAGAAATATAGACCGTTGGTTCCCTAACGAGGGGCTGGCCTATGATACTAAATAGATAAGCTGTATCTTCCAGTTTATGGTCGTCACTCAAGAACCTTTCTTCGTTATCGATTGTCAAAAATTCTGCGAGTGATGGGGCCTGTCCATTTCCATTTCAACTTGCCGATTCTAAGACCTCTATATCAGTGTCTTTACTTCTCCTTGTGTACATACGTCTCCTCGTTTTAGATCTTATCTCATCTCGCAAGGAATAATCAAAAGCCAAGTAATCCAGTAGGTAGGTATAGTTAGTTTGAAATTACTACGTGTCTACGAATATTTTATTAAACACTTTAGGTCAAACAAATCCTGCTCAAAGTGATAGGCTAACCATAACTAAGAGGTGGCTGCTTAATTCCCCAAGTTTCAAAGCCCATGAACACCGCTTAATCTAATATGGCCACTAAACTCATCAAGTCGATACGAAAGGGTCTATGAAAGACAAATCTCAGGCACTAACGAAGTTATAATCCCTTGAGGTCATATGCGGTTAGTTTCCAATAATACAATAATAGAGTAGTTATGGATGTGTCCGGATATAATATGATGTGTGGTATAAATTGGATGGAAAATCCTTCAGCGGCATCAGTCTCCTGTCAGCTGCTCCAGAGTTATCAGCGAGAAAAAACCTGAAAAATAAGGTATTTTTATACATTGGTTGTTGTGCATTTTCATGTGGTTTTAATGTTTATAATATCCTGTCTCATCTAAATCATTGAAAACGTGCAATTTTTTTCCTGAAATTTCCAGTTTCTATAAAGATATAATCATACACAAATTTTGAGATATGATAGGTACTTACAAGTTACAACTTTACTGAGAAGAATATAGGTAGGTACCTACTTACTCAAAAACTTCTATATCCTGTTCAAAAGTAAACCTAAATTTTTCATAGAAATGTATTTTGATTCTTCTATGTTTTCTCCGGTAATAATTTGGGGTATTTAAGACGTCGTGGTTTGGGTGTAAAGAAAAATTTAGTCTAACTACCTACTACCTTTTACATACCATTCTTCCTACTTTTCGGTTATTTTTAATTGATTAATGGAATCAAACTTGGTATCATTTTTAAATTATTAAGTTTTTTAGCTTACTGCTTTTTTTTACCATATTTGTCTATTTTGACAGCTATGTGTATATTTCAGATGTCCTGCGCAATGTTCCGGCTCATAATCACGGCGTGCGTACTCGTGGTGCTGCTGTCGCTGGCTGACTTCACCGAGGCCAACTACAAGAACGCGCCCATGAATGGCATCATGTTCGGAAAAAGGGGACCCACTGGTATGGATCTTTTGAATCTTTTTAAGCCTTAAAACATTGTTTTCTATCCCCTGAACTTTAAAGTTAGTACGGCTAATTTTTCTAATTTCAGATTACGATTCCAGAGGAAAAACTTTTACAGCACTTTGTGAAATAGCCACCGAAGCTTGCCAAGCTTGGTTCCCATCCCAAGACAACAAGTAAACAGAAATAAAATCTATGAGGCAATACGGCATTTTAATATCAAGATCTCTTGGACTGATTTAATGTTATTTTAATGATAATTTGGAGAGAAATTACCTCTCGTCTAGGTAGTTTCTGTCCATCTGTATTTTTATGTGTGTAAAGGCTGGATTAGATGAATAAATTGTATTGAATCGTAAGAGTTTATTTCTTTACTCGCTACATTTTGTAAAAATTTTAGAACAATATTTAGCAATATCAATTTAAAATCAAGAATACTCATTATGATAATTATTATAACTGCACATAAATTTTGATCATAAAACCTACTTTATTTAGGCCATCATTTTATACTGCGTGTAATGGAGCGTTACGAAGAAGTGTGTGATATTTTTCAAGGTAGCACTGGCGTGCGTGGGAATACTGATAAGCCGATCATTGTATTGGTTTTTGTTACAATTATTCTCACCAGATTCCAATGAGAATTAACTTTCCCTTGTGAAAATCTGTCAGCTTGCTATTACAGCACGAAGTATGAAGTGATAGTACGACGGACGCCCATTCGGCCCACTGTGTCGAGCTTAACGTCTTTATTTTTTGTCAGAATAGAATAGTAACACTTCCATTTCCATCCAAATTCCATGGTAACACTGAATGAAATGTCAAAAAAATTATCAGTGACGTTTCGAATTTTAAAGAAAAATTAGCAATTTTGGAGTTCTACCTACTTTTAAAAATACAAAGAAAAATGTGTTCGCGTAGTTGTGAACTCGTGGTGAAATAATTGATTGGTGTTATTTATTTGCCATTGGAATATACAAAGCATCAAAATGACCACCAAGGAACTCTACACAAAGGTAACAAAATACTGGTTGAAAACCTAGCCTTTTACTTTGCTTACATTGTATTTTTTAATAATATTTATCATTTTATTTTGAATTTAGAATAAGTAAACTAACTCTGATTTTTTATCTGAATGTATTTGGTTTGGAATAAAAGTTACCATAGCCAGCCAGTAAGAAAAAAATTATGAAAGTATGAACTTTTACTATCTATGTCAAAGACCATGCAATTTTAGAATGAGAACATTTTAGTATGACATGAGAATTATTTAAGAGGTCTTATTACGTTTATTGATACCTACTATTTAATGCAATGATAACATAATGTCCTTTACAGTTGTAATATTAATTATCTGCAATTTATCTGATTGATTTGCTTGTATGTGCTATCTTGTTTTTGTGGCCAATCATTTTGTTCTTTAGTTAGGTACATAACAATGTTATTAAAATTTTAATGACATCACTTCTACAGCTATTCTTAGTTAACATTATGAAATACTTACATTTTTGACTATTCTGCTAGTTTAAGATGAGAACTGACTTAATTTATAATATTGTAATCTAAGTGAGGGTATAAATTTTAAAACTATCTATTTATGTCCCCGTTATAATCCATTGCTTGTTCTCTGATCTACCTATGCATCATTGGGGAAATTTTTGCTGCGGTCACTACTATGATACACCCAACCGCCATAACTGCGTTGATGACCGCTTCAGCAAAAACTTGGTATTTACAACTGAAGCACTACCATGCTTCAGAGGGAACGTTAAGCCGTCAGTCCTGGCTGTTGTCGTAAGCCATAAGGCAAGTCAGAAGCCTTTGGTGGCCTGAAAATTCTGACACCAGGGCTGACCACTTGCCTACACAAGAAGAAGAAGAAGATTGGGGAAATTGTGGCATCCCCGCAGAAGCCACAATAAAAAAGTTGAAGTTGAATAGTGAACCATGATCCTATTATAATATAAAAAATATCTTATAAAAGGTAGGACAAAAATCGCAAAACCAAAAAAATAAAACTCAGTGTGGATAGTCCCGATATAAACTCCCATTGCATCCCAGAGTTCATATATCTCAAAGATCTCAAGCATGGATGAAAAAAAAAAAAGAAGGATTAAGTTTTGATTCACATCGAACTGAAGCCCAAAATGGCAGACATATTACATATGTGTGTCAGCTGAAAGTAGGGCGACCGGCTGACACACATATGTAACTCTGCGTACTCTGCTCATACGTACAAAGCCTTCTGGCTTCCTAAGGGTGCTTCAGTTTCGGATCAGATGGGATTCCCTCCTTCTTTTTTTAATAGCTCCATGATCTCAAGATTAAAATTGGCCTGATCGGCTCACCATGCACTAATTTTATATTTTTTTTTTTTTTCTTATATTTTGGCTCCACACATAGTGTATTTAGCCAGTGTCAAGTATTATATTTTCATCGTGTACGCAAAGTCATGTCCTAGTCATAGTCCAGACTAATTCAGGTAGTCATAGTCCAGTCTAAGTCATGCTCCAGCAAAGTGGTGGCGACTTTACTAGAAGCTTCTATGGAGTTTTGGAAGCAACACGAAAAATCACGTTTCACCACATTATATCACTTGCCCTCACTCATGCTCGTAATTCAGCACTTAATGTATAAAACGCCCACCAATTTTAAACATTAACACTGTAAGAAGCAAAAGTTTTGAAAAATAATACGATGCAACGACGTGAACTTTTCCGCGTTCCCGCCAAAACTCAATTTTATATTTGTAGCTTTGTATCTAAAGTGTGGGTGTACATTGTCTTTAAATTTTTCAAAGAGTACCGAGGCAAGATTTATAATTGTTTTAAAAAGTATTTTCTTTTAGTTTTTGTTGTTTTCTTTATACAGAGCAATTGTTTTTCTACATAAAACAAAATTATATGGAAATATCCTATGCTGCTTCCTTTTCAATATAATAGACTTCTGCAAAGTTACACCTGATGTGCCTATGTTTAGCAGTGCATGTCTTCAGGCCGTTAATGATGATCATTGGGTAGCCTCTGTGGTGTGGTGGTTGAGCAGGTCGGCTCATAACTTGGGAAGGCAGCTTTGGTTCCCGCTAAAGGACAAGTATTTGAAAATAAAAAATAGCACTAATATGGGTAGCTGCAGGGTCCCTAGATACAGGGAATCCTAGTTAGGCTAGAGGATCTATGGTATGGTATCTTTTAAAATGATTCTAATCACGGTAAAGATCTCGTAAGTACTATTAAGCAAAGTCAAGTACATATATAATATGTATATATATACCTAATAGCGTCACGGCCATCACAGATCAACTGAATTAATAATTAATTGTGAAATTATTCTAATATCTTTTATTTCAATAATAACCTTGGAAGTTTGTTGCTAATTCAAAGCAAGTTGTGAGGAGAGAGGCCATAATCACCACAGTTGGCAGGTGATTTGGTGATCACAGTAGTTTCTTAGAGCATCTAACCAACAGAGATGTTAACGTTATAATCCGCAAGCATTATGTTCTGCCGATTTTAACAGGGGACGAAGTAAACACGTTGGCACACGCTCAAGCCGTGCCTGTAAACACACTCTGAACACTATCTGAAAACATAAACACTGTTATATACTCTATAATAGTTACGCAGTGTTTACACTCACACTATGATAATGTATGTGACCAATTAGCGCCATATGACCGGCAGAGGGGTACATACTCCTTGCCTTGCCAACTCCATTTATAAATGCTGTAAGCAGTAGATTGTAATGTAATGCAGACCACGAATGCTCCTGCCCATTCCCTAGATATTCCCTCAGCTAGCTCTTATGGCTATGACCATTGATCCCATTAGCAACCCAGGACCACACGGCCAAGGGGTTGTCCATTAATCACGTTATGTTTACTAGCAACTTTTTGACCCCCTCACCCCCTGGTCATGCATGGTGAGGTTTTGGATTACCCCCCATCCAAGATCACGTGTATTTGTTCTAATGTTTTTCAATGCCCAAATGATACAGGCGTAATCTACAGGTAATTATGTAAAGGAAAAATTGGTCACCAACGGGACTTGAACCCGCATCCATGACATCCATCCATCCGTAGATATATTATGCTTTTAAAGCTACTGTGACAAGTGATCTCATGTCTATATTTATCGTACATCTTTATCTAATTTAATTCTAGAAAATGATTGGTGCCTTTATGGTTTCGGTTTAAAATCGCGCATTCAACGAAAATAATTATGTGATACTCACTACCCGCCCATATACATACATGTTTCGGGATTTTTCTGTAACCCCATCTTCCAACCTCACGTGATTGATGGACGATCCTTCAATTGCTAGCAGATTCCTCCAAATCAATGTCGAAAACAACAACGTCCGGGTAGCCGCTCAAAGTGGCGCTCTTTGGGGGAGGCCCATGTTCAGCAGTGGACATCTTCAGGCTGATCATGTCGAAAGTTGTCAATGAAGTCCATCTGTTACCTACCTACCCGATAAAACCGCTCGTAGCTTAAAGTACGGAATGCGCAAGGCCTAGCCCATAATACTACGTACTACTAGTATACTCTTATAATATCTGTGGTACTACGTAGCCCTGGGCATATTATGGGCGCAGCTTACTCCGGCACTTTAAACGACCACGCACGTGGCTGCCCACGCGTTGTTTACCACCGCTCCGCTGGTTACGAGATGGCCCAGATTACCATAATCACCTTATTAAGTAACCTAGTACTAGTAGGGCGCCAATTTAATTGCTGTTTCGTACTTTGTCGCAATGAAGAATGGTGACAGTCGCTAACGAATTTTGGGAGGATTCCGATCTTAATTGTTATGCATCAAGTTCTAAATCATGATTTTTGGTCGGTTTAAGGTTGTTAGTCCACTTTGAAGTACGAAATTGAGAACTGTGACAGTTATTTTACTTTTGTAATTAGTATATTAGGAGGTTTATTGGCGGGTGCAGAACATTATTAAATTTTTACAATGTTAAAAATAAATAACTAAAATCCACCTGCACACATATTATAATTTTTGATTCCTAAATCTTTTTAGAAGACGTCTACTGCTGAACTTAGGCCTCCCCAAAAGAGCGCCACCTTGAGCGGCCACTCGCCTCCTGCATCCATTGGCTCCCCGCGGCTCCGTACCTACCCAAATGGTAAAACGGATCCCTTTACTAAGACTCCACTGTCTGTCTATCTGTCCGTCTGTCACCGGGCTGTATCTCATGAACCGTGATAGTGAAACAGTTTAGATCACACATGATGTATTTCTGTTGCCGCTATAACAGCAAATACTAAAAAACAGAATAAAATAAATATTTAAGCTCCCATACAACAAACGTGAATTTTTTAATAAGTAATGCATGGATGAAATAAAAAAGACATGTTTATTTAATAGGGCACTCAGCTGGTTTTTTATTTTTACAATTGATACCGTTTCGGAGTAGATAATTAATTAGCGTTATTGAAAAATATTATTATTTGCCTACTCTTAGATTAATTTAATAATTAAACTTTCCGCTATACTATTTTCATATATTATACAATAGATATTAGCTAAAACTGCATTCCTCATGAAGTTTCCGCTGCAAGTTGAACATCCAACTTAAATATTGTGTTTGACCGGTTGACCAACAAAATAATATGTGTAATCGTCCTTGTAAACGCGGAAGTTGTTTCTTGTTATCCAACTAATCTAAAAACAACTACAGCTAACCTGCTTTTAATGTAATTTCTCTGGCAATAGATATCTACCAAGTACCAATCTACCATCCTGCGTTTTACAATATCCCCACGCGAGAGAATCCGACAGCAGTAGTTAGTATTAAAAAAAATTAACATAAATTCCGTGTAGCTAAGTCAACACTGGTTTGAACGAGTTACTTATTCAAATATTGTATAATTTTATAAATGAGGAAATCTGGTTTATCATCTACTAAAAGAGGTACCTAATTTCAGCATCGTCCAAAAAACTGACTTGCATAGTAGATAGAAACATAATAACTGGTAGGTAGTGGTACCTACCACTTGTATCCTCTACTTAGTTTGTGCCTACCACCTTGTTAAATGGCTTATTTATTCAGATTTTTAGCCAACATAAAACAAGGAGGTTATAAATTAAACTTCTTTTTAATCCTCGACGCAAACACAAAGCCGTGTCACGTCGATAGCTTTCAAAAATATGTTCAACTAGAGGTTCTTGCGGCTTCACTCGCTAATTATCAGCATAGCGAAAGCTCTCCCCCAGCTCATGCCTTTTGCAGACGATGACGCTATTTCCGTTCTATTTTCAAATAAAAGTTGGTTGAATCGAGGCCTCAGCGCTGAGGTCTCCTGAATCGCTATGCTGTTGTCCCCATTGTCCGACGGTATAGTCGTTAATTTTCATGTAGAAAAAAAAATTTGAATCAAGAAAAGGTAAACCTGCGTCAAAAACAAAAACCATCTGTAACAATAATTGGGTTGTCTGGAAGAGATAAGACCGCCCGTTGTGACACTTAGTTTTAAGCTTGTGCGTGTACATTGAGTGTTTCTGTAAATGTGGTGTTTCAATAAAGAGTTTTTATCTATCTATCTATCTAATAATATAAAGAGGGAAGATTTGATTGATTGTTTGATAGGTTTCTTTGTTTGTTTCGATTGAATAAGCTCATAAACTACTGAACCAATTTGAGAAATTCTTTCACTGTTGGGAAGCTACACTATCCCCGGGTGACATAGGCTATAATATATTTAAAAAAAATTAGGGATCCTTACAGAAACTGCAATAATGTAACCCAAGGTGTACAATGTTACCTAAGTAACAGGGCTACGGCGTAAAACTAATTTACCCGCGCGAAGCCGGGGCGGTTCAGCTAGTCCATTATACACGTAAATAATCAACATAATTTTGACGGGCCCGATAGCTCAGTTGGTAGTATCCCTGCCTTCTGAACTGAGGGCTGTGGGTTCGATTCCTACCCAGGGCAAACATTTGTGTGATGAACATAGATGTTTGTTCTGCGTCTGGGTGTTATATTGTATTCTATGTATGTATTTACAAACAAAAACGTATCTAAGTATTGTATCAGTTATCTGGTTCCCATAGTACAAGCTATGCTTAGTTTGGGGCTAGATGGCGCTGTGTGAAATGTCCACACATATTTATTTATTATTTATTTATTTATAATCTTTTTATATTTTGTTACAGGATGCCCGAGTATGGGTAGAACATCCAGAAAAAGTATGGGAGAGTGCCACCGTCACGTCAGACTACCGTTCCGGCGTGCTTATCGTCAAACTAGACCAAAGTGGAGAGATAAGACAAATAAAGGTAATTCCTTCTATCTTCTAGGCAAGCATGCTCCATCGTCGACCGCGTCGTCACTTACCATTAAGTGAGACCGTGGTCAAATGTTAGCCTATCGTTGACAAAAAATACGCAGCCTTGGATATAGCTCTTAGAATTAGCAAGTTAGTAAGATCAAAGTCGCACAGCGAGCTATGAAGAAAGCCATGCTTAGTAGTGTTTCCCTACGAGACAAGATCTGAAATGGAAGGATCAGCAGAACTAAAGTGACTAATATAGCTCTTAGAATCAGAAAGTTGAAATGGCAATGGGCAGGCTACATCACTCGTAGAACTGACAACCGATGGGGAAGAAAGGTTCTCGAGTGGCGACCACGAACCGGAAAACGCAACGAGGTTAAAACTGCGGGCATCCGATGAATGCAAGAGGCGAGTAGCCGCTCAAAGTGGTTCTATGTGGGGGAGGTTTATGCTCAGCAGTGGGCGTCTTCAGGCTGTTAAATGATGATCTCGCCATGGACAAATCAACCACTTCATCCATACATCTAGCTTGACCACTAGATGGAGATAGATCGTCGGAATCGGTGGATGCAAGAGGCAAATAGCTGGTCAAAGTTTACATTGGATTTACGGTCGTATACAAACTCTTCGTTTGAATCGTAGGTTTGCCTAGAAACGTCAATTCTTGTCAACTTCAATGACATTTCACAACCTGTCTAAATCAAAGAGTATATAATTTTTAATGACCAATATTTACATAATTTGTAGAAGTAAACCCTAATTATAACAAGTCCACGTTTAAACCACCAGATAAAGGATGAAAAGCATATGCCTCCACTGCGGAATCCGTCCCTCCTCATCGGACAGAACGACTTGACATCCTTGTCGTACCTCCATGAGCCTGCAGTGCTGCACAACTTGAAAGTCAGGTGAGGGTTCCTTACTTTGATTCTAGTATATTATATTTATTTTGATTTATTGTATGTATTTAGATTATGTGCTTTGATTTTATTTACCTGTCTGATCAGAAGTTCCTTACTTGTTGTCCTTGAAAGTTGAGTTACTATGCCTTACTTTCTGGTTGTAAATGCCTTACTTGTTGTCCTTGAAAGTTGAGTTAGTATGCCTTACTTTCTGGTTGTAAATGCCTTACTTGTTGTCCTTGAAAGTTGAGTTAGTATGCCTTACTTTCTGGTTGTAAATGCCTTACTTGTTGTCCTTGAAAGTTGAGTTAGTATGCCTTACTTTCTGGTTGTAAATGCCTTAGTGGTCGTCCTTGAGAATGGGGCGAGTATCCATTACATTTTGACCATGAAACGGGTGCGTATGCCTCTCTTCCTGTTAATAACAGCCAGGTGAGGATGCCTTTGTACATTTGGCCTTAAAAGTTTGGTGAGTATATTAAGGACAGATTAGAATCACGAGCAGAACTTGAATCCGCATCCATCCATCCCTCAGGCTGCGATATAATAAATAGATTACGCTGAGCAAGCGATATTGCTATAAAAATAAATATTGGGGGAGTATGTTTTAATTTTGGTCTCGAAAGTTGGGTGAGTGAGTATGCTTTACTTTTGATCCTTGAAAGTTGGGTGAGTGAGTATGCCTTACTTTTGATCCTTGAAAATTGGGCGAGTGAGTATGCCTTACTTTTGACCCTTGAAAGTAGGGTGAGTAAGCTTTACTTTTTGTCCCTTAAATGTATCTAGTGTAATAGAATTTCTTGACTGTGAGATTAGGTAATAAAGCTTTGTTTGCTTGTAATTTTACAAGTTACAGTGCCTTTTAAACTGGAACACAGTACCTATTTAGTGCTTGTACACTACTGCTTGGCGGCCGAATAACTGGCAAAGCCTGCCTCTGAAGAAAAGTCCTACCACCTAATTTTTTGCTTCTATTACTTTTTACATTACGTAATTGATATAAAGTTTGATTATCCTAAAATTCCTTTCGCTTCCATTCCATTTGGCAGCATTGACCTTTTGTATTGTAAGTTCTGTCACAGATTACAAACAAGTATTTTGCATTGTTGTACATTGTCATCTCGATAAAGGGCAAAAAATCCCGACCACTTCCTCCGGTATCATATTATCATATCTAACCGCGTTTAGGAAAATATTACAACTCATACAAATATTGAGTCATACATACAATGTGTTTTGTATGACCTCACCTACCTACCTCACCATCTTATTTATCTATATTAAATGAAACGTTTTGTCCTGACTCCTGACTGACTGACAGACATCTCAAACCGAAGACGTTTAGGTGGTAGGACTTTTCTGCAGTTCGTCTAAGGTAAAATTCTACAAGCAGTAGTGTGCAAGCTCTACTGTGTTCCGGTTTAAAGGGCATGGTAGCTTATGAAATTACTGGGCCAATGAGACTATGCCCTGCCTACTGAAGTCAGGATGACTGCGCAGTGCAGTGTCACGTGAAACTATATTTTAGAGTTCCGAGTGATACCGGTACTATTATGGGTGACCGTGTCGCTTAACATCAGGCGAACGACTAGCTCACGTCATTCATTAGCAAAAAATACCCAGGGTGTCAAGAAAGGCCGTGCGCTGTCTCTATATGGATTTCACATTGTCTATTTTTGTTTAAGTGCATTACTTATTAGCGGATCCTAAACATGTTTGTGGTAATTTGGAAAACGTAATATATCCATAGAATAAACAATAGTCATCATCATCATCATCATTAACAGCCTGAAGACGTCCACTGCTGAACATAGGCCTCCCCCGGGAGCGCCACTCAGAGCGGCTGCTCGCCTCCTGCATCCATCGGCTCCCCGCGGCTCTCACCAGGTCGTCGGTCCACCTAGTGGGGGGCCGGCCTACGCTGCGTCTTCCAGTTCGAACAATAGTACTAATTACATATTACTATTTACCACATGTCTTTACAATACGCTGTGAATGAAATTTATGACAGCTTGACAGCTTCGGTGGTGTGGTGGTTGAGAAGGTCGGATCATGACCAGGAGGCGGTGGGTTCGATTCCCGCGATACGACTAGTATTTACGCACAGGAAAAAAGCACAAATGCTTGTTCTGTGTCTGGGTGTTGTAGGAGAATGGTCCTCGTAGTTCCTTGGTCCCTAGATACAGGGAACCCTAGTCAGGGTCCAGGGTGACCGTTGGGAGATATTTATGTTATTCACAAACGAATTACTAGTATTTATGCGAAAGGTAGAGTAGTAGTATGTGAGAAAAGGAATGGAACACTTTACCAGCGTCATTGTTACCTGACAAATATAATCTGGGAGCTTTTAAGGCTAGAGTGAACCGGTATCTTGCAAGCATGCTCCATCGTCGACGTTGTCGTCACAAACCCTCAGGTGAGACCGTGGTCATAAAGTAGCCTCATCATCATCATCATCATCATCATCACCAGCCCGTATATGTCCACTGCTAAACATAGGCCTCCTCCAGAGAGCGCCACTTTGAGCGGCTCCTAGCCTCCCTGCATCCATCGGCTCCCCGCGGTTTTCACTAGGTTGTCGGTCCACCTAGTGGGGGGGGGGGGGGGCTGCCTACGCTGCGCCTTCCGGTTTGTGGTCGCTCTCGAGAACCTTTCTTCCCCATCGGTTGTCAGTTATGCGAGCGATGTGGCCTGCCCATTGCCATTTCAACTTGCTCACTTAAAATCAAAATTGGCCTATCGATGATAAAAACAAAATATTTTAGCGAATTGGTTTCAATATTTTTAATTTTTTATGCACACTGAGTATTCCTGCCAAATATAATCAAAATAAACCTCTAAATGTCCCGAACTCGACCTCACAACCTTGACAATTTTGAAAATGTCTACACCAATTTTGGTGGTCATATTATGCATTCGAAATCTTGTTATTGAGTACCGAATGTTGAATGTTAAATGTGAAGGAAAAACGTTTTTTTTTTTTTTCAAATATCAAAATAGAGCGGTAATTGCGCCGCTTTAAACTTCCCCCTGAATGCAATCGCCGAGAATAAGTATCTATGGAATTGTTGAACGTTAGTATTCCAAGTTACGTCAAAAGTTTAAAAAATAATACCTGTATTCAAGTACCAACATACATCCGGACAGATGAAAGTGATTTTCGCGAGTTAAAACAAAGACTGCACGGTCGGCCGAATACAGGCTTGCCAGACATAAGTGTTTCGGAACCCTATAAAAATAACTAAACTAGTGACTCTGAGCTGTATACTTCGAGAGTGTGTCTTCATAGCTTCGTCATCGTCATCAGCAGCTTGTACACCCACTTTTGTACATAGGCCTCCCCCAGAGAGCGCCACTTTAAGGATACAAAGAGGGGCCTACGCTGCGTCTTCCGGTTCGTGGTCGCCACTCGAGAACATTTCTTCCGCATCGGTTGTCAGTTCTATGAGCGATATGGTCTGTCCATTGCCATTTCAACTTGCTAATTCTAACAGCTAAGTGAAACCTAGCATAGCTCTTTGCCGCTCGTTGCGTGTCTTTTAGCTTACTAATGAGGCCAACAGTAAAAGACCACGTTCAAAACTTAAAAAACGATTTTTACGTTTCAACGAGTGATTCATTGTTTATTTTGATAGTTTACTCGTTCGTCGTTATCCATGGAGTAATATTCTCATATTATTTGTTCACATATGAACGAGACACTTGCGCAAATACAAAAATTCTGTACCTACGTATGTTGCAGTGTCTTTCGAAATTAAACTGACTCATAGTTCTATGACCAAATCAAAAGGTCTTAAAGGTCGAAAAGGTCTTAAAGGTCGAAATGGTCTTAAGTGACCGATATAGCTTTTAGAATTAGCAAGTTGAAATAGCAATGGGCAGGCCGCATCGTTCGCAGAACTGAGAAGCGATGGGGGAGAAAGGTTCTCGAGTGGCGACCTCGAACCGGAAGACACAGCGTAGGCCCCCCACTAGGTGGACCGATGATCTTTTGAAACTGGCGGGATGGATGCAGGAGCCAAGCAGCCGCTCAAGGTGGTGGCGCTCACTAGGGGAGGTCTATGTTCAGTAGTTGATTATTATATATGATGATGAATAGATAAAACAAAAATGTCGTCCGTCCTAACGTCATTCAATCGTTTTTCATTCTGATTTCGCTATCTCATTCACTCTTCAAGCATTCAATCATCCTTTCGGTCACCTGTCCACGCATAACTTCTACATAAATGTCTGTAAAAAATTTCAGATTTTGCGACCGCAACGCCATCTACACATATTGCGGGATTGTACTCGTTGCTATCAACCCTTACTATGATTTGCCAATTTACGGTAAGATACTAAATAGTAATGTAAATAGTAAAATATAGGACAGAGCCGATGAATGCAGGACGCATGCAGCTGTTCAAAGTGATTCTCTGTAGGGGAGGCCTATGTTCAGCAGTGGACGTCTTCGGTTCAGGCTGTTGATAACAATGATTACTTAAATTTTAAAGATGGTTTTTAGGGTTCCGTACCCAAGGGTAAAATGGACCCAATTACTAAGGCTCCGCTTTCCGTCCGCCTATTTGTCTGTCCGTCTGTTACCAGGTTGTATGTCATGAACCGTGATAGATAGTTGAAATTTTCACAGATGATGTATTTCTGTTGCCGCTATAACAACAAATACTAAAAAAACAGTAAAATTGTTTTAAGGACGGGGTCCTATAAAACAAACGTGATTTTTGCTCGTTTTTATAGATAATGTTACGGAACCTATCGTGCGCGAGTCCGTTTCGCACTTGGCCGGTTTTTTTACGTCTTGGTGTGATATTTCAGGTGATGAAACCATCATGGCGTACCGTGGACAGGCGATGGGCGATCTCGACCCTCACATATTCGCTGTGTCAGAGGAGGCCTATACCAAGCTGGAAAGGGAGCAAAGAGACCAGAGTATTATCGGTAAGATACCTAGAAGAACATGTCTTCAAAACAAAATTTACTTCATATTTTATAAAAAAAAATTCATTCGTGTTAACAAAAACTATAAATTATCTCAAAAAAAAGTTAATAAGCAGTTTATTATTATACAACAATAAAAAGAGACAGCTTAAAATTGTATTAGGTTACATCACCAGACCACATCGCTCGTAGAACTGACAGCCGAAAGTCGCAGCTTTGGCCCCCACTAGCTGGACCGACGATCTGTTGTAAACCGCGGGGAGACGATGGATGCAGGAGGCGAGCAGCCGCTCAAAGTGGCGTGAGGCCTTTGTTCGTCAGTGGAATTCTTAGGCTGTTGATGATGATGATGAATATGATATAAATATTAGGTCAGAGTTGACGGTTATACATATAAGCCTATTTTAATATCTGAGATATAAGTAAACAAATACTACCAACATTAATTATTTTATATCTATTTAATGTTTTAATTTATTTTTTGTGTTGCCAGCTTTAATTTATCTGGACAAAGTTTCAGTTTTTATCCATATTTTCAGTGAGCGGTGAGTCAGGAGCTGGCAAGACTGTATCAGCTAAGTACGCGATGCGGTTTTTCGCGGCAGTCGGCGGCAACGCAACGGAAACCCAGATAGAGAGGAAAGTACTCGCTTCCAGTCCTATTATGGAGGTCAGTAACTATTCTACCAGTCTCTCGATCATAGGTGGAACGTTTCACTCAGAACGGCAACTTTTTTTTTAATGAGTTTGAATGACGTGTCTTATCTAGTCGTCCACATGATGTTAAGCGATACGGCCGCCCATAACAGTTGCAGTGTCACTCGGAACTTTAAAATAAAAAGTTTCGCGTGACACTGCACTGCGCACGTCATCCTGAGACATCACACAGTCTGGTAATCAGATTACTACACTGTGTAATCAGGTCATGAAATCCCTAATAGCATATTTCCTCAATTTGATTTAATGAAAACGATTTTTGCGCAAATAAATAGAATATATTTATGATTTTTATAGCAGTATCGCCTGCTCAGCGTAATCTACAACAAATAAAATATATCAACAAATTACGATTAAAAGTATAACCTAAATATCATTAGTTTAGCAACAATCGGCTAACTACAGCAACTAAATAAATAAATAAATAACGCCCAACGATTACATACATAGGATCCTGGACCCTGGATCCCTGTATCTAGGGATCCAGGAACTACGAGAACCATGCTCCCACAACACCCAGACAGACCAAGTATTTGCGCTTTTTTTCTATGCACAAATACTTGTTCTGTCGCGGGGATTGAACCCGCAGCTTCCCTTCTTCTCGTGTAGGCAAATGGTCAGCCCTGGTGTCAGAATTTTTAGGCCGCCTGAAGGGTTCTGACTTGGCTTAACGACTATTCCGGGCTATGAGCTGACCTGATCAACCACCACACCACAGAGATGAAATACTTTTTGCTTTTTTAAATATTGATATGTTTGTCCCCAGGCGATAGGTAACGCTAAAACAACTCGGAACGATAACTCGTCTCGATTCGGAAAGTTTATAGAGATCCATTTCGACTCGCAATACAGGATATGTGGCGCCAGCATGAGGACTTATCTTTTAGAAAAATCGAGGGTAGTCTACCAAAGTGGGGGCGAGAGGAACTATCACATGTTCTACCAATTGTGTGCGGCTGCACCACATATGCCCGAGCTGAAATTGGGTAAGGTATTATTTCTTTTGACTGGCCAGTACCCCTAGTACGAGTTCTCCAATACGTGAATACGCGCGAAACCATTTAAAATTTTTTCTGCCGTTTTTAGTTCACCAACGTGTCCGCTAGGGGCGCTGCACAGAAATGTATGGGAGAAAACGAAAACGAATCAAGTTTTAGTAAACTATCGAAACTCGTACTAGGGGTGCTGATTGCTTAATTGGTAGTACTACTACCATAGTAGCTTTGCCTTCTGAATGGTTGTGGGTTCCGATGGGGAAGAAAGGTGTCGAGTGGCGACCACGAACCGGAAGACGCAACGTAAGCCCCCCACTAGGTGGACCGACGATCTGGTTAAAACCGCGGGGAGCCGAGCAGCCGCTCAAAGTGGCGCTCTGTGGGGGAGGCCTATGTTCAGTAGTGGACGTCTGCAGGCTATTGATGATGATGATGATGATGATTACGATGATGAGTGCGATCCCCACCCAGGACAAACATTTGTATGATGAACATAGCTGTTTGTTCTGTGTATGGATGTTAATTGTATTCTATATATGTATTTACAAAGTAACTTGAAAAACTTGATAAGAGTGAAACAGAACACAGGATAACTATTCCTTCGCTGGAAAATGTTTTTTTTTATAGTTTATAGGCATAGCATTTGACCACTGCCTCACCTGATGGTAAGTGATGACGCGGCCTACGATGGTGCGTGCTTGCACAGAAAACACCTGTTAACTCTTGACTTGAAAACACCCAGGCCGGTTATTCTCTATGGAAACACAGATTCCACACGATACGAAACCACGTCGTTATCGTGTCTTGTTCAAATCGTGTCACAGCGTTAGACATACCTTCACTTTACATTAAAGTTATCTTTCTTTTGAATAAAATATATTGACATAAGTGGTCATATTTTTTGATGTGTTGATGTTTCGGAACGCGTCTCGGTAAAACATGTCACTTTTGACAGTTCAAATCGCGCCAATTCCAAATTCATTTCGCGCGTTTTTGTTTTCGTTTCATAGAGAATAGACTTTTGCAGATTTCTTATGTAAGACAAGGAATTCGCTTGGTTTCGAAGTAAGGAATCGATAGAGAATAAAGACCCAGGTAATAGTTATCTGGAAACAAGGACGACGGCAAGGTATTCTACTCATTTGCTGTTCGCAATACAAAGCAGTAGGAATATCAGCCATATAAGGATGCCGAGAAGATGTTTAATATTAATAGTAATTTTGTAATAGTGGGGTTATATTTGTAATCCATTTTTCCAGATCACCAAGACTCGTTCCATTATCTGAATCAAGGCGGGAGTCCGAATATAGACGGTGTGGACGATCTCAAAGCTTTTAATGAAACGAGAACTGCGTTAATAACGCTGGGTAAGGTTTTAATTCTTTTTTACCTGGAATAGGCTTGCATTTGACAGCTGTCTCACCTGATGGTAAGTGACGACGCGGTCGACGATGGAGCATGCTTGCCTAGAAGATACCGGTTCACTCTAACCTTGAAAACTCCCAGATTATATTTGTCAGGAAAGACGCGTTTTACGCATTAAGTGCTGAATTACGAGCAAGAGTGTGGACAAGTTCTAGTAAAGTGGCCACCACTACCCCGACTGTGACTAGGATTTAACTTTACGTGAATTATTCTATATCACGATGAAAAATTACAATACTTGACACTGGCTGAATACACGACGCGTGGAGCCGAAATGTAAGAAAGTTTTTTTTTGATGTTTTGTCATTTTCATTTTTTTTGTTTCCAGGTGTTACTGAATCGGAGCAGCAAAATATGTTCGTAATCCTAGCCGCCATACTACATCTAGGAAACATAGATTTAACACAGCCTAACACAGAGGGTGATGAAGAAGGGGCTTATGTCAATGTAAGTACTAACTGTTTGTTCTGCGTCTGGGTGTTATATTGTATTCTATGTATGTATTTACAAACAAAAAAGTATATAAGTATAGTATCAGTTATCTGGTACCCATATAGTACAAGCTATGCTTAGTTTGGGGCTAGATGGCGCTGTGTGAATTGTCCACACATATTATTATTATTATATTATTATTATTATTATTAACTTAGTCATTGTTTATCACACCAATGCTTGTCTGCAGTAAAGATTGACAGCTCTTAAGTTTGCACTTATTCGTCTATAACGTAGACAAAGTGCGAATGCTGCCAAAATTTACTCCATCATAATCAGCCTGAAGACATCCACTGCTGAACATAAGCTTCTCCCAAAAAGCGCCACTTTGAGTAGCTGCTTGCCTCCTTCATCCATCGTCTTCCCGTGGTTTTCACCAGATCGTCTGTCCACGCTGCGTCTTCCGGTTCGTGGTCGCCACTCGAGAACTTCCTTCCCCATCGGTCGTCAGTTTTACGAGCGATGTGGCCTGCCCATTGCCATTTCAACTTGCTTATTCTAAGACAGTCACCATAGTTCTCTAAAAAGTTTTTTTTATGAGAAAGAATGACGCGACGAGCTGGTCGTTCACCTGATGTCAAGCAATACGGCCGCCCATAACAGTTGCAGTGTCACTCGGAACTTTAAAATAATAAAGTTTCGCGTGACACTGCACTGCGCACGTCATCCAGAGACATCACACAGTCTAGTAATAAGATTACTACACTATGTAATCAGGTCATAAAGTCTCATTTGCCCAGTAATTTCACTAGCTACAATGCCCTTCAACCCGGAACACAGTGTGCTTGCACACTACTGCTTGGCGGCAGAATAACTGGCAGAGTGGTGGTACCTACCTAGACGAACTTTGCAGAAAAGTCCTACCACCTAGTAAAATATTTAACGCCCTTTTTACACAAAGTACTTGTAGGTCTTTCGATCGGGGTGCCGATGGATGCAGGAGGCGGGCAGCTGCTCAAAGTGGCATTCGCTGGGCTGGAGAAGGCCTATGTTCAACAGTTGATGTCTTCCGGCTTTTATTGATGATGATGACGATGATATTTTACTTAGGTTTTGTATAAATTAGATTGTTTTCTCACATTATTGTTTCTTTCAGCCAAACGATACCCACTTAGCAATGGTATGCGATCTCCTAGGCATATCAAAAACAGAGTTAACACTTTGGTTGACTCACCGGCGAATACAGTCAGCCCACGAAGTGATAGTATCCCGAATGGATACGATCCGCGCTAACTTCGCTCGGGACGCGCTTGCGAAGAGGATCTACGGGGAATTGTTCGCTTGGCTCGTACAGGCTGTGAACCGGGCGTTGGATACCAGTTTAATGAGGAAACATTTTATTGGTAAGTAGGAAAGTGGTGGCTGGTTTTATTATCATCGGCCTGAATACGGCCACTGTTGAACATAGACCTCCCCCATAGATCGTCACTTTGAGCGGCTGCTCGCCTCCTGCATCCATCGGCTCCCCGCGGCTTTCACGAGATCGTCGGTCCACCTATTGGGGGGCCTACGCTGTATCTTCCGGTTCGTGGTCGCCACTCGAGAACCTTTCTTCCCTATCGGTTGTCAGTTTTACGCGGAACTGGTTTTATAATAATACATTATGATACAAGTGCGTTATGTTGATCAATGAACTCGTGTGCCGATCAATGAACGATGTTTTTCATCACAGTTGCGAGGAAAATACGGATAGATATTTTTGTGTACCGCCACTATTATTCTTATAATAGTTAGGTATATTTTAGTATGGGTAATTGGGTATATCAAATTGGAGGATTTGCTGAGAACAATTATTTACGAATCTTTTTAAAGAGCATTTAAATAAAAGATTTGTTAAGAAGAAGTAATATTGAAACGGGCCTTATGTGGATATATCCACCTTATTCCTATGACATAAAGTCCAAATCAATTTTCCAGGTGTCCTCGACATTTACGGCTTCGAAACGTTCGAGATCAATTCGTTTGAGCAGTTTTGCATCAACTACGCTAATGAGAAGTTACAGCAACAATTTAACTGCCACGTGTTCAAGCTAGAGCAGGACGAGTATATCAAGGTATAGGTTTGTCTCTTTCTAATATTACACCTAAATATCAAGCAAAATTTTATTATATCCCTGTTTCTTTTTAAGACGCAAAAAATATAAACAAATGACGTCAGCGCCATCTATCCTCCAACAACCCAAATCTTGTGCTATGTTTAGGTAACTACATACCCTGGCAGTAAATAGTGCACATCTAATTAAAGAATAAGAATAATCGGCTAGTTTATTCGTAGAGCGTCTTCTTGTCACACGAGAGCGGTAAAACGGCAATGTATACAGGGTTACAGGAAAAATTGTGCTAGATCCGTTAAGAGCGTGGAGTACCCATGATTTCTGACTTATTTCACTATGAAACACCCTAGGCTAAACTAATAATATTTTTGTAGATATCCCTTAGAAAACAATACAGTTTCTAATATTTTTTTTATATCTTAACTTTCACTTGTCTACTACGGTCTATTCAATTAACTTATGTACTATTTTAATGATTGACGTCCTAAAGCATCTTATTACACATGTAAAAATGCAATAATAATAATAATAAGAAGACAAAATATTTCAATGAAAAAATTAAAAATTGAATATCTCGAAAAGGGTAAAGTTTAGCCTAGGGTGTTTCATAGTGAAATAAGTCAGAAGTGATGGGTACTCCACGCTCTTAACGGATCTAGCACAATTTTTCCTGTAACCCTGTATATGTACTGCTGAGTGACAGAGACGTCGTCATAGACATGAGCAACAGCCTGAAGACATCCGCTGCTGATCATAGGCCTCCCCCACAAAGTGTCGCTTTGAATGGCTGCTCGCCGTCTGCATCCATCGGCACTCGTGGCTTATACTGGGTGTAATTGAATTCATTAGCATCCTTTGAAACTGGATACCTACTCCTGATAACGGTCACGTGTGGACCAAAATTTTTGAATTCTAACACATTGGTTTGGTAATAATAATAACTCCAAAAATGCAATAACTTTCTTAATTAAATGCTACAATAGAAAATTTAATTAAAATAATGAATTACTGTTTTTAATTAGTAATTACAAGGTATAAAAACGTTTAAATGTATCAAAATCATCCGTGCCAACTGCGTTAGGCACCGCGGCAATCTTCATAATTTTCAATAAAAATGATCTCATTTACACTCTTTACTCTTTAATAATCATCTATAAATGATGTACTATCACGGGCTCAATTTGTGCTAATAAATTAAATTACATTCTGTATAGACAGACCTATATATAAAAATGTTAGCAACCGCCGGGATTTTAGTGTGATTTTCTTTTTGAGACTATATTATAACGGTAAAGTACTTTTACCATGCAACTATTAAAATATTGTATTTCCAGGAAGAGATATCATGGCAAATGATAGACTTTTACGACAACCAGCCTTGCATAGAACTAATAGAAGACCGTCTCGGGATCCTAGCGCTTCTGGACGAGGAGTGCAGAGTGCCGCAGGGATCTGATGCTGCATTCGCGAGGAAACTTCACGCGTCGTGTGCCAAGTACAAGCACTTCATGAAGCCGAGGTTCGGGAATGAGGGTGAGGATGATGGAAATGTTTGTGTCCCCTGCAAGAATAAAAATGTTTGATACCCCTGGGAGTGTACAAAAAAATGTTTGTAACATCTGGAACTGTTTTAAAAATATGTTTACTACCCCTGGAAGTCTACGAAAAAATGTTTTGATGCCTCTAGAATAGTTTTACAACTTCTGGTAATATGAGAAACAATGTTTAGTGCCTTTGTAAAAGTTCATAGTTTCATCAAGTAGGTAAATGTGAATAGGCATGATGACTACTATTAAAAATGAACAAGTAAATATTACTTTCATAAAGAAGGTTAAAAATGAATGCAATAATTGAAAAAAATAAGCAAAATCGGTAAATAAATCACGGAGTAATAAGCTTTTAAAGTTTCTACAGGAGGCATCTCCTGTCCTTTTCTCGCGAAACAGAGCGCCCCCACAGTTACTATGAAAAATCTACTCGTGACGTCACATGCCAAAGAGATTGTATGAAAAGCCACCACAGCTTAGTAGTGAGGTACTATAACGACCTTCCTCTGATGTCACTGGCCGTTTGAGCTATCTTTTTCTATTCCGGTTTTTAAAATGCTTGTAACTTGGTCATTTTTTGAGATATTTAATTTTTGTTTTCACAAATGATTATCTTTTGAGGAATATAATTAATTTATCAAAAAAAAAATTTAGTCATCATGCCTATTGAAATAATTAGTAAAATCGGTAAATAAATCACGGACTAAAGCCTTCTCGAGTTCTAAAGAGAACTGACGTCAATGCCCATGTTGGAGCTGTCTCTTTCTATTCCTGTATTTTAAAACGCTTGTAACTGTCATTTTTGAGATATTTTTTCTGTTTTCTGGACTGTTCATTTTTTTTTTGAGGAAACTTATTAATTTATATAATAAATACAGATACAGACGTTTATTGATAAAATAATATTACAAGTCAAATGTCAATTAAAATACAATTAAATAATATAAATCCAATTAAATACCAATATACGATTTATAATTTATCGTTGCTAAATTCTGCAAGCGAATAATATCCTTTACGTAAGAGTAAAATTTTTAATTTCCTTTTAAATATGTTGGTGGATTCTGCACTTTTTATCACATCAGGTAAATGGTTGTAAATATTAGGTCCGCCGACATATGCGGATCTTTCGGATTTAGTGAGCGTGTGAGCAGGTGTTCTTAGTTTGTGTTTATGCCTAGTTTCATATCTATGTGATGCCCCAAGTTGTGGAAATGAGTCCAGGTTCAATCTTACAAAGATACATACTTGGTATATTAAGATGGATGGTTTTTTTTTTAAATCTTTATTTATTAGAAAGAGGTTTTGTCACTGAGTGACTATGTCACCCCCGTATTATAATCTATTTGTAAATACAATAATCAAACGAGTATAAAGAAACTAAAACTAAAATAAAAATGAATAGAATCTTATTAGCATCCTGGCTTTCTCAGACAGAGGTGAGGCCAGGATGCTATTACATATGCCAACTCTGTAGTCAATCCTACCTCTCATGTCCTGCCGTTGGGCTTCGTTCCGAACACACTCCATCAGTACATGCTGAACGTCTTCTACACGTCACACTCCGGACAATTAGGTGTATTAGATAGTCCCATCAGCCATTTGAACTTGTTTGATGGGATGTGCCCGGAGCGAAGCCTCAACAGTGTTACCATGATCCGCCTATTAACGTTTGCTTCTTCAAACCATGGGTATCGAGGAGGTTGAAGATGGATGGTACCGTCAGTATATGTAACTCGACGAAATATGGCTTCGCCACGAAATATGGCAATAAATTGTACTCATCAAGCCTATTTCCGTTACATTAAAATTAATCTGCGGGGAGCCGACGGATGCAGGAGGCGAGCAGCCGCTCTAAGTGGCGCTTTCTGGGGAGGTCTATGTTCAGTGTCTTCAAGCTGTTTTTTATTTATTTATCAATTTTACATGATATGGCTTCCAGACTAAGTCTAAAACATTATACTGCAAAACTATTGCTTTTACTGTTGATGATGATGATGATGATGATGATGATGATGATGAAAATTAATCTATTGTCACCAGCATTCATAATCAAACACTTCGCCGACGACGTCGAATACCAATCCGGTGGCTTCCTAGAAAAGAACAGAGACACGGTCTCAGAAGAACAAGTAGAATGCATCAAATCCGCGACCAGCTGTAGGCTTATCCATGAGATTTTCGCTTCGGATAGGCCTGTGGAACAGACTAATACATTACCTCATCCGTCTAGACGGAGGACCACGCCGTCTTTGCCTATTGGAAGTCTTACTGTGAGTACAATTTCTTTCACTGTCGGCGTTTAATGTCAGCAAGAATTTTAATGTACGTTAATTGAACTTGTAAAGAAAACCTGCCCACATCATCTTTGTTTGTTGTCAGTTTAATTTGTAAGACTAATTCAGCTGGGCGGTTATTCTCTATGGAAACACAGATTCCACACGATACGAAACCACGCCGTTATCGTGTCTTGTTCAAATCGTGTCACAGCTTTAGATGTACCTTCACTTTATATTAAAGTTATCTTTATTTTGAATAAAGTATATTGACATAAGTGGTCATATCTTTTGATGTGTTGATGTTTCGGAACGTGTCTCGGTAAAACATACGATTATTGACAGTTCAAATCGCGCCAATTCCAAATTCATTTCGCACGGTTTTGTTTTCGTTTCATAGAGAATAGACTTTTCCAGATTTCTTATGTAAGACAAGGAATTCGCGTGGTTTCGAAGTAAGGAATCTATAGAGAATAACCGCCCTGATGGGAAGATATCGTATCCTGTAGGAACCTGTAAAACTAGACGTGCCACTGATGCGTTACTTACCCTGTGATAATGATCTTGTCATCCCATCTTCGCCTGATCATCTTTCCATATTCGAAGATGCGATACGTACGCCTAAAATGTAAAAGACCCACTTTAGGCGCACTCATCAAGAATATCTTTGCATCTAATAACAGTGTCAAAATGTCTTTACTCATGGAGGGGGATGAAAACAAAGAGTGCCATTCAGTACCAAAATTATTTAACCTCTAGCTACGTTCTTTAAAGCCTCGCTATCGCTACGCTTACGATTCTACTCTAGAATCTTTAATTATTCATTATAGGCATAGCATTTGACCACTGCCTCACCTGATGGTAAGTGATGACGCGGCCTATGGTGGTGCATGCTTGCCTAGAAGATACGTGTTCACACTAGACTTGAATATGACTTATCTAATCTACTTTAGAATGCTTCGTTTCGCTCTGAATGCAGGCTCTCGCTCTAAATACATTATTTTGGTCCCTAGTGACATAATCTATTATTTCACCTTCATTTTAAATGCTGTATGTTGAAGCTAATTATAAAAATAACTTGAATAAATGCGTAGTAGTTTTGGATTAATTAAACCACTTGTCTTTTTCGACCGAGTTCGATATTCCAATTACAAAAAAGATTAAAGTCGAAGTAACTAATGCAAATCTACTCCACGGTTATTACGTTATATTATGCCCCCTAATGTTTCTAGCAACCGCCCCGTCGAGCCTCAGGGCAGAAACAGACAGTAGGGGCACAGTTCCGAGCATCGTTATCCGCTCTCATGTCCACTCTATCGGCCACGACACCGCACTATGTGAGGTGCATCAAACCGAACGATAACAAGTGCCCGTTCCAATTCGACCACGCCAGAGCTGTCAACCAACTTAGGTAAGCAAATAATTTTTTTCTTATATTTTGGCTTCGCGCATAGTGTATTTATCCAGTGTCAAGTATTGTAATATTTCATCGTGTTATAGAATATTTCACGTAAAGTCATAGTCTTAGTCCAGTCTAAGCCATGCTCCAGTAAAGTGGTGGCTCTGATACTTGGACTTTTTGTGATGATGACTAGCACCGATGTAGTCATTTTCCTAATTGGGCATTTTGAGATGTTGACTGTATGATATCAAGTCAAATTGCGACTTGGGTATTTTGAGATATGGCCTAAGTGAGATGAAGTCATTTTGCGATCTAGCCATTCTAATACTAACCCGTGGCAACTACTAGAAGCTTCATTGGAATTTTGGAAGCAACACGGTAAACCACGTTTCACCACATTATATCACTTGCCTACACTCATGCTCGTAATTCAGCGCTTAGGACCTTACTTATAAACTCTGCTTAAACTTAGTCAATGCTTAAAATCTTCTGTCAACTATTGACTGGTTAGAAATGTCACGCGCGCAAACGAGACGAGACATTTTAAACACTGACTTACTTTAAGCAGCGTTTATAAGTAAAGCCCGTAATGTAAACAAACGCTGAGTTTGGTTTTAGATTTTAAAAGCAGTTTTAATAATAGAGTATAAAATTGCAAAGAATTTTTTAAAATTTTGCCTATTTGAAAAAAGAAAGAAAGAAAAGAAAACTTATTTGCAACAGAGAAAAAAAAACAAAAGCCACAAAAGAAATACACTGAATAATCTGTCACAAATCGGCGCCAACTCGGCATGTTGCTAGTTCTTACGAACCGGCGCTGGTCCAATTAAAGACTTTAGTTGATAAATCTTAAATTACTAAAAATGTTGCTATTCTTGTCATATAGACGGCAATGTAAGAGACGGATATATTTTTAGTCAGTTAAGGAGTGTCAACTAAAGAGTCTTCGAAATTGGGCCTAATTGTGAGGCTAAATGAAGATTTTAGCTGGAAGCCAGAAGGAAAAACGCCTTTGATACATGCTCTGTATTTGTATGATATGTTTATTTCCTTAAGTTAAAATAAGCAGGTCTACATTCTAGTTTTTGTCAATTTTTAGGGTTCCGTACCCAAAGTGTAAAGCAGACCCTATTACTGAGGCTCCGCTGTCCATCTGTCTGTCTGTCACCAGGCTGTATCTCATTAACCATGATAGTTTAAAAGTTGAAATTTTCACATATGATGTATTTCTCTTGCCGTTACGACAGCAAATACTACAAAACAGATTAAAATATAAATTGAACGAATGTGATGTTTGGCTCGTTTTTATAGATAATGTTACGGAACCCTTCGTCTGACCCGCACTCGACTGATTATAACCAAACTTTGTTTTATTTACAGAGCGTGTGGTGTCCTTGAAACGATAAGAATATCGGCGGCAGGGTTCCCATCAAGATGGCTGTACCAAGACTTCTTCAGTCGGTGTGTACAATGATTTACAAAAATCCATTTATTGTTTGAAAATGTATGGTTTTCGTTTAAAATTTTTAGGTAGTGTCAATTTAGTCATACAGGATGTAATTTAATTCATTAGCATAAATTGAGCCCATGATAGTACATCATTTATAGATGATTATTAAAGAGTAAAGAGTGTAAATGAAAATATTTCTTATTGAAAATTATGAAGATCGCCGCGGCGCCTAACGCAGTTGGCACGGATGATTTTGACACATTTAAACGTTTTTATACCTTGTATGTACTAATTAAAAACAGTAATTCAGTATTTTAATTAATTTTTTTATTGTAGAATTTGTTTAAGTAAGTTATTTCATTTTTTAGAGTTATTATTATTACCAAACCAATGTGTTAGAATTCAAACATTTTGGTTCACACGTGATCGGTATCAGGAGTAGGTATCTAGTTTCAAAGGATGCTGATGAATTCAATTACACCCAGTATATCTGAGATTATATTATGACGTCATTTCAACATCATCACTCTTTGTATTATGGTGATGAAACTGATAATCATCATCATCATCACCACTATTATCATCAAAGTCTAATAGTATGTTGATGAAAGTGGTTACTTGATTTGCCATTAGCCCAAGCAAGTGTTCACAGCTAGGATGCAGACCTTCTCTTGCATTGAGGATGTAGACCATTCTCATATTTACCACGCTCGCCAAGTGCGGGTTGGTGGATGCCTAACCTAGCTTGATACATTTTTCATAATCGATGATTGGACTTTGCGTAGAACTTCTACGATCACCAAGCTGCCTGTCATGCGTGGTAATGTTTGCAAACCCCCCTTTAATGGGAGGCTTATGTTCAGCAGTGGACGCAAAAAGACTGTTGACGGTACTTACGTTTTAAAAATATCTATTTTCAACGTTTTGCTTTTCAGATACGAACTTCTCGACTATAAAAAGTAAACCAATTATTTATAAACATATGGATGACGTGACAAGCTAGTTATCTTCCAGATGTTAAGCGACACTGCAATAACAGTTGCAGACCCTAATATAAAGTTTCGCGTGACACTGCACTGCGCACGTCATCCTGAGACATCACACAGTCTAGTAATAAGATTACTACACTGTGTGATCAGGTAATAAAGTCTCATTAGCCCAGTAATTTCACTATCTACAGACCCTTCAAACCAAAACACAGTAGTGCTTGCACACTATGCTTAGCGACAGAATAACTGGCAAACCGGTGGTACCTACCTAGACGAACTTTGTAGAAAAGCCCTACCACCTAGTAAATTACTTTTTCCTCCAGATACCGTCTCCTCTGTCCACAAAAGGATATAGACCGAGCGAACATAAAAGTCACCTGCCAGAGGATACTCGCGAAACACGTGAAGGATCCAGACAAATACCAGTTTGGTGCTACCAAGATATTCTTCAGAGCTGGACAGGTAGAAACTACACGTAGCGAAGCACGACTAGCCGTTCCTAACCGATCGGTAATGTTAAGCAATGTTCGCTGCAGAGTTTTGGCGGGAACGTGGAAATGTTCACGTCGTTGCATTGTATTATTTTTCAAAACTTGTGCTTCTCCCAGTGTTAATGTTTAAAATTGGTGGCGTTTTACGCATTAAGTGCTGAATTACGAGCATGCGTGTAGGCAAGTGATATAATGTGGTGAAACGTGATTTTTCGTGTTGCTTCCAAAATTCCGTAGAAGCTTCTAGTAAACTTGCCACCACTTTACTGGAGCTTGACTTAGACTGGACTATGACTATGACTAAGACTTGACTTTACGTGAAATATTCAGTATTCTATTAATATGATGAAAAATTACAATACTTGACAATGGCTAAATACACTATGTGTGGAGCCAAAATATAAGAAAAAAAAACGTTCGCTGCGGTCACTACTATGATGGGTGACCGCTACAGCAAAAAGTTGTGTTTACCGAGCGCTACCGTGCTTCGGAGCGCACGTTAAACCGTCGAGCAGCCATTCAAAGTGGCGCTCTGTGGGGGAGGCCTATGTTCAGCGGTGGACGTCTTCAGGCTGCCGATGATGATGATGATGATGATGATGATGATAAAATATGCGAATAACTCGAGTGAGACACAAACATAACTGAATCGGATTATCATCAACCCGCGTGTCATACGACGTTTTTCATCACATTTGCGAGGAAAAAAATGTCGTGAGGCTTCTTATTTAACGCGCCATATTACATTGTGAAGGTATAAGTATTAGCCAGAAACCGAAACCGAACACACCGGAACGCAATGAAATGAAATTGAAATTAATTAATTTGAATTGATACATAAAGTATGGTGGTGGATGCGGGAGGCGAGCAGCCACTCAAATTGGCTCTATGTGCGGGAAACCTATGTTCAGTAGTAGACGTCTTCAGCCTGTTGATGATGACAATGATAAAATATGTCGATGGATGCAGAGGGCGAGCAGCCACTCAAAGTGGGACTCTGTGGGGGAAGCCTATGTTCAGCAGTGGACATGTTCAGCCTGTTGATGATGATGATCTACAATAATTATCTATATTAATAAAAAAAAAAATTATTAACTCCACAGGTAGCGTATCTAGAAAAGATCCGCGCAGACATTCAGCGCAAGAGTTGCGTCATGGTCCAAAGTTGCGTGCGACGTTTTGTCGCGCGACGGAAGTACCTGCGACTGTCGGCTGCGATCAGAGGCTTGCAGGCGCATGCTCGCGGATATTTGGCCAGACGGTAAGGAATACTATCCTATCCTATTGACATATTTAAAGTAGGAAAGAAATAAAATGAAAATAAAATTCAGGACATCACACAATATTGGATGGTTGATATACAACGTGAATACGTCACCGTCTTTATGTAAGAACCGATTGCTTATAAAAAATTGCGGTTATTTATAAACCGTCGAATTACTGTAAATTTGTCTTGCAATATAGAACGGATGATTTTTCGATTATTTATAAATAGTCGTTGCCCAGCGGTGAGTTTATAAACAAACTATTTTTAGTAGCGTTTAATTGTAAACAAATCTGTATTAATGCACCAATTTTTGCTGTAATTAATTGTTTTATAGAGTCACTGGTGGCTAACCAGTAGGTTACGACAACGAGCGAAGCGAGGAGGAGTGTTAGGTTAGTTTTGACCTCACTAGAATTACACAATACAGTATAACGAAACGATACCGATTAATTATAAACAACCGAAAAATCGACCGTTTTATTGTAAGACACATGCCTGTTTGCAATAAATCGACAGTTTATAATTTTTTTTTGTCAACCTGTTGTGTCCCACTGCAGGGCAAAGGTCTTCCCCAATTCTTTCCACGTGTCCCTGTTTTACAATGTTTTGCAATGTGGGTCCACATTGCAATTTATAAATAACCGCGATTTTTTATAAGCGATTGGTTCTTACAAAATGACGGTAACAAATATAAAACAGAGAACCTATTGTCTTTGTCTTGGAAAATTAAGGCGATTGACGTCGGTAACCCTATTTTATTATTAAACTATATTATTATGGATTTTTATGTTACTTGGTAAACCACAGCTTTCTAAGCTTTTATCAGGAGTTTTGGCGGGAACGCGGAAATGTTCACGTCATTGCATTGTATTATTTCTCAAAACTTGTGCTTTTTCCAGTATTAATGTTTAAAATTGGTGGCGTTTTACGCATTAATTGCTGAATTACGAGCATGAGTGTGGGCAAGTGATATAATGTGGTGAAACGCGAGTTTTCGTGTTGCTTCCAAAATTCCATAGAAGCTTCTAGTAAAGTTGCCACCACTTTACTGGAGCATGACTTAGACTGGACTACGACTACCTGACTTAGACTGGACTATGACTATGACTTGACTTTACGTGATATATTCTTCAACGATGAAAAATTAAAAATTACAATACTTGCCACTGGCTAAATACACGACGTGTGGAGCCAAAATCTAAGAAAAAAAAAGAAGCTTTTATCATGATTACCGTTGTCGATAGCAAAGCACAAGAAGTCCGTCGTAACCGTGCTGCTATAAAGCTGCAACGTAGCATCCGCGGATGGCTCGCTCGAAACAAGTATCGCCGTCTCAGGACCTTGGCTATAAACCTACAAGCGAGAGCGAGAGGGCTGCTGGCTAGGCGACTTTATAAGGACAGACAGAGGGTATTGGCGGTATGTATTAACACGATTTTCAAAGGATTCATCGTCTCTTGAATTAGGCCCTTTTGATTTGGGGTTAGAGCAATGTGTACTTTGAACCGAATTTAAAAAAAGGAGGTTCTCGATTCGGAGAGTTGCCTTAGGACTTGGTCATTTCTTAACCGTTTGTGTTTTTATTATTTGAAACAGTATACTTTTATATTGGTCCCGAATACATTTATTCAAAATTGTCCTGAATTTATTTATAATGTAATTTTATTATATTTCTTTTCTTTTTAATTAGGTTTGTTTGAATTTTTTTCTTGTTTATAACAGTGACTGACGCGAGAGTCAGACGGTTAAGCTAGATGAGGTGTCATAGTATGGCTGCGCCTCAGACTCTCGCGAATAGAAGTACTCTATGTTTTAATCCGGTGTATAAACTATCTCTATTCCAAATTTTTTAAAATTCGTTCAGTCGGTGCAGCGTGAAGAAGGAACAAGCACACGCCCAAACTTTCGCATGTATTAGTGGAATGTTCACACAGCGCCATCTAGCCCCAAACTCAGCATAGCTTGTACTATGGGAACCAGATAACTGATATAACAGTTAGATACTTTTTGTTACTTAAATACATACATAGAATACAATATAACACCCAGACACAGGACAAACATCGATGTTCATTACACACATGTTTGTCCCGGGTGGGAATCGAACCCACAACCTATCAGAAAGCAGAGCTATTACAAACTACTGCTACTACTATCAACAGCTACTATAAAACCAGTCGTTATATTCCAACTGAGCTATCAGGCCAGTCGTCATATAAGTTTCTGTTAATATTTGTGTTACAGGTGATAACCGTGCAACGTTACGCTCGCGGGTACCTCGCGAGAGAAAAGGCTAGGAAGATGAAACGTCACATTATTGTCGCACAATCTGCGGTAAGTGACGCTTCTTAGGGGGGAGGGGGGTTAATTGAGTGAGATGCTTGGGGGGGGGGGAGGGTTAATTGGGTGTAAAACTTTATTATTTTGTAGATTGGGAATGCCCCTTCCTTGGATATGAAATAATAAATAAATAAATAAATAAATAAATATGTGTGGACATTTCACACAGCGCCATCTAGCCTAGCCTGTACTATGGGAACCAGATAACTGATACAATACTTAGATACTTTTTGTTTGTAAATACATACATAGAATACAATATAGCACCCAGACGCAGAATAAACATCTATGTTCATCACACTAATGTTTGTCCTGGGTAGGAATCGAACCCACAGCCCTCGGTTCAGAAGGCGGGATACTACCAACTGAGCTATCGGGCCCGTCGGGTTGCGTCGTATATCGTAACAGTTCAGTGTATCGCCTGACACTGCACAAGTCAGTCACTGGCAAAAGTGCATCTCAAGATTGCTCTCAAATCCGAGATCCAATTAGGCATGATGACTAAAATTTTTTTTGCATAAATTAAAAATATTCCTCAAAAGATAAATATTTGTGAAAACAAAAATAAAATATCTCAAAAAACGACATAGTTACAAGCATTTTAAAAACCGGAATAGAAAGAGATAGCTCAAACGGCCAGTGACGTCAGAGCAATGTCGTCATAGTACCTCATTACTAAGCTGCGGTAGATTTACATACAATATCTTTGGCATGTGACGTCACTGGTGGATTTTTCATAGTAACTGTGGGGGCGCTCTGTTTCGCGAGATAGGGACAGGAGATGACTCCTGTAGAAACTTAAAAAGCTTATTACTCCGTGATTTATTTACCGATTTTAATTATTTTTTCGATTATTGCATTCATTTTTAATCTTCTTTATGAAAGTATTATTTACTTGTTCATTTTTAATAGTAGTCATCATGCCTATTTTACCCCAATATTTGAAGAATCTCCGTAAATAAAATGACTGCTAATATTTAAAAACAATGGTGATCTACAGGAGTTTTTCTCACATACAACTTTTTATATTTCTTGTCCCAATTTCATACTGCCAATATTCCTCTTTACATCCTATTTCTATGGAGTTCACATGTCGATATCGTAACTCCAAATAATTCTTTAGGTTTTTAAATAACCACTTGAGAAATGATGAACGTAATAACAGTTTTATTTAAATTATGAACTTTTAATACGATAATCACGAAACAGTCTTTGAATTCGGTACCTTGCACTTAATACAATTAAATCCAATTCATTTCTGGTAACAATATTTATTATTATGTCCACAGAGAATTAAAATAACATTCATTTCAATTTAATTCAATCGCTACGCATTTTATAGTGCTTGCAGCCAACGAGTGGAACACCTTGCCGGCTTCCTTGTTTCCAGCTAACTATGATCTGGGAGTTTTCAAGTCTAGAGTGAACAGGTACCTTCTAGGCAAGCATGCACCATCGTAGACTGCGTCATCGCTTTCCATCAGGTGAGACAGTGGTCAAATGCTTTGCCTATAAGCAATAAAAAAGATCCAATGCAAATACCACCATTCATTCATTTTTTATTTTTATTTTTGGCATTTTAACATGGAACATTATATTAGAAGTTTAGGTTAAATTAAAATTACTCATTAGCCAAATCGATGGCTAGATTGTAATATGATTAGAATGCTTAATTTTAATTGGGTGTTCCAGCAATAGAAAGAAAATATTAACATGGTTCACAGATCCGCGCCTTCCTCGCAAGATGTCAATACAAACGTCTCCGAATCGAAGCCCGCTCGCTCGACCACGTTAAGACATTAAACAAAGGCCTCGAAAACAAGATCATCAGCTTGCAGCAGAGATTGGAAGTGGCGCTCGACAAGGCCAAGAAGATCGAACCGTTGCAGTTGACCATTGTTGACCTTAAGTAAGTGAAGATTTGACCGTTGTTGACCTCAAAGTGGAGATTTGACCATTGTTGACCTCAAGAAAGTGATGATTTGACCACTGTCGATCTCGAGCTAGTAAAGATTTGACCATTGTTGACTTCTATTTAGTAGATTCGGCCTTGTTAACTTACTTGATAAGTGAAGATTGACTATTGTTGACTTATAGGGCTTTGTAGGGCTTATAGGGTATTTGACCATTCTTTACTAGAAGTAAATATACGAAATTTGACATTTTTTGTTTTCGCAGGGCAAAACTAGAACTTTTAAAACTTGTAGAAATCGAAGCTAAAACTCTCAAGGCTGGTAACAACGAAAAGGACAATCTCATCCTCGCCCTACAAGTGCAACTGGCGAGCGAAAGAGACAGCAATCGACGTCTCAACGAAGAGAAGAAAGAGATAGAGGACAAGTACGACAAGGATAGGCTAGTGTGGGAGGGAGAGAGTGAGAAACTGGCGAATGAACTGAGAAGTACTAAGGAGCATTATGAAATGGTGTTGGAAGGTATGATTGTTGTTGTAACCATAGAATAGATAATGTTTATAATCCGACTTTTGTACACAGATACTTCCATTTTTAAGGTTCTGTACCCAAAGGGTAAAGCGAACCCTATTACTAAGGCTCCGCTGTCCGTCTGTCTGTCTGTTTGTCTGTTTGTCTGTTTGTCTGTTTGTCTGTCTGTCCGTCCGTCACCAGGCTGTATCTCAAGACCGTTATAGTTAAACAGTTGAAATTTTCACAGATGATGCAACAAATATTAAAAAACAGAATAAAATAAATATTTAAAGGGGCTCCCATACAACAAACGTGATATTTTTGCTTTTTTTTTATTATGGTACGGAACCTTCGTGCGCGAAAACGACTCGCACTTGGCCGGTTATTATTTATGATATATGCCTGATTTTATCGGACCCCTATGCAGTAATTGAGTTCATTAGCATCTTTTGAAACTAGGTACCTACTCCTGTCGTGTGGACCAAAATTTATGAAATGTAACGCATCGATTTGGTATTGACAATAACTGTAATCTAAAAATTGGATAACGTACTTAATCAGCTGCTACAGTGCAAACATAATTAAAATAATTAAGTACTGTTTTTAGTTAAAACATACAAGGTAACAAACTTTTAAAAGTATCAAAATCTTTCGGGTCAACTACGTTACGCGCCGGCAATCTTGATAAATTTCAATAAAAAATATTTTCATTTACACTCTTTATAAATATGTGTGTGGACATTTCACACAGCGCCATCTAGCCCCAAACTAAGCATAGCTTGTACTATGGGAACCAGATAACTGATATAATATTTAGATACTTTTTTGTTTGTAAATACATACATAGAATACAATATAACACCCAGACGCAGAACAAACATCTATGTTCATCACACAAATGTTTGTCCTGGGTAGGAATCGAACCCACAGCCCTCAGTTCAGAAGGCAGGGATACTACCAACTGAGCTATCGGGCCCGTCGTTTACTCTTTAATAATCATTAAGCAATGATGTATTATTATTTGTACTCAATTTATGCTAATGAATTTCGCATCCTGTATCCGGAAAATCAAACTGCATACATTTATTACCATAACATAATATTTTAGCAATAATAGACATACAATAAACGCGATTAGATAAGCTAAAAGTACAGATATGATAATACGTTAATTGTCTAACATTATCAAGGAAATATCGATTGTGTCCTCGTGGAAGTATCAGTGCTTGTATTGTTTTGCGAGTTTAGCTTAAATAAGTAAATGAAACAAAAATGTTCGAAGTAAACAGAACTGTGAATTAATAACAGTAGTACTCTGTGAAGTGTGGTGATTGAAATACAGTGAATTAGTGTTGCTAACATGAAATAATATTACAAACTTTGTGGTCGAAACATCTGTGACGTTAGAATTTGATAACCTTTTGAAGTTGTTTTTGATGTGGACGTTTTAACGAAATTGTTAAAAAAGTGTAACACATTGGTAACAGATTAGCGGTTATATTCTCATTGATACCAGATAATATTTGTGATTTTTACCTCAGTACCAAGGACACAATGTACAAAATCATCAACTATAAACACAGATATAAAAGTATGCATTCTCACTCGATAAGTAATGCAACACTGTACAAAACATAAGCTGCGATAAAAGTCATGTTTAAAACTAAAACAACATAAAAGCCTAATGGAAAATACTACTCACTGTCATAAAATACTAAAAGATAATTACGTCGTTCAAATTTTTTAAAGCTTTATACATGATGTATAAAATTATGAAAGAATAAAAGCTAAAATGGGTGTGCCTTCAGAAATGATAGTTGATGAAGCAAAAGAAGCTTATAAGGATAAAGTTTACGAAACTGATGATGTCAAAGGGGCTCAAAGTAAGACTGAGGTTGATGCAGTGGGTGAAGCCAAAAGAGCTCAAACAGATGCTAAAGTATCTGCAGTGGTAGTAGCCTTAGAGGCTTTAAAAACGAATAACTCGATTGATTATACAAAAGACGTTCAAAAAAGGAATGAAATTATAACAGTGGATGGAGCAAAAGGGGCTCGACAGGCTGTCTCTGTAGTTGCCAAGGAGGCTCAAAAAGATAGTAAAAGCATTACAGATGGGTTAGCTAAAGAGACACTTAAAGATAGTAAAATATCTACAATGGTCGTAGCCATAGAGGCTCAAAAAGAGAACAAATCATCTGTGGTCATAGCCAAAGATTATCAAAGGAAGAATGAAATCTATCCAGTGGAAAAAGGGATCAACATCCCTGCAGCAAATAAGAATGAAATTCATCTGTTAGGCACAATAAAAAACGCCCAAAAAGAGAATAAAGTTCATACAGTTGATAATACAACAAAAGTTATTCAAAAAGATAATAATTCAGCAGTGGTCGTAGCTAAAGAAGGTCAAACAGAAAAGAATCAATCTGCGGTGTCTCTAGCCATTGAGAATCTCAAAAAGAATAGAATCAACCCAGCTAAAGTTCAAAAAGTTAGTAAGATCTCTACAGTAACTAAACCCAAAGAGGCTGCAAGAAATAATGTAATCATTCAATTGAATGAAATGAAAGGAGCGATGAATGAAAGTATAATCACCGCAGTGGTCGTATCTAAAGAGGCTAAACAAGAAAACGAAACTACTGCTGAGGTTGTAGCCAATGTAGCCCAGAAAGATAAAACCGCTGCTGAGGTTGTAGCCAGTGTAATTCAGAAAAACAATGAAAACTACGCATTGGATGGAGTTAAAGAAACTCAAAAAGAAAATGAAGTCTTCGCCAAGGTTAACGGTGCAGAAGCCCAAAGACAAACCAATATCTACGCGTGGACTGAGGAGTTCGAATCCAGAGCTAAGTTTTGGAAAGGTACATAATCCCATACATGATGACTACTATTAAAAATAAACAAGTAAATATTATTTTCATAAAGGCGATTAAAAATGAATGCAATAATTGAAAAAATAAGTAAAATCGGTAAATAAATCACGTAGTTTTACGTTTCACACAGGACTTAATCGCGCTAAAAACATTATTTATTTACCTCGACGTTTCGGCCAAGTTTCATTGGCCGTGGTCACGAGAAGACTGGAGAATGCGGGTATCCGTGCCAATAGAGCGAGCAGTTTATGCAAAACTACCCACACTTCAGCTTCGATGGTGTAAACATACGGTTAATTGACACGGCACACAACACTAACAGTATCGGACTTGTCCGAACGTAAGCTGCGACGCAAACACTTGCCTAACACTGGGTTCCACGACGAAGCTAACCTAAAACCATCCTCCCGGTTAAAATTTTTATGCTTCTTAATCTCCACCGCTTCACGCACAATCCTTGAGTAGTAGTGCCGTTCTGTGGAGAGGATTTTAGGGTCATGGAGTTCAATCCAATGGTTAGGACCAGACACGAGCAAATGATTTATGAACCTGGCGGTTCTTGACAGCAGCGATATGTTCCTTCACCCTCTCAGCGATGGTCCGCTTTGTTTGTCCGATATAGGAATTCCCGCAACTACAATCGATTTTATACACGCCAGGTGTTTGAAAAGGAATGACATCCTTCGGTGTTCTCAAATGTCTAGCCAGTTTGGATAGTGGGGTAAAAACAGTCTTAATGGAATAATCTTTCAGTAGTGCACCCACTTTGTCCGTTACACCCTTGACATAAGGCAGGAAAGCTGGCTGCCTTTCGACATCAGTCCTCTTCTTATCATACTTACGCCTAGGACGTCAACGTCTGTCCACCACATACCCATTTTTCTTAAGAACAGTCTGAACATGCCTTACTTCCGCCTCTAAATGCTCAGGGTCGCAGAGATCGTAGGCTCTGTCAAAAAGCGATCTGGCTACAGATTGCAAATGACGCGGGTGGTGATGGGACATAGCGTTCAAGTATCTTTCTGTGTGTGTTGGTTTCCTGTACACAGAGTGAGACAAAGAGCCATCCGGTCTCACCATTACCTTCACGTCCAGGAAAGCTAAGGTTCTGTCCACTTCCAGCTCACACGTAAATCTTTTGTTGTTATGGACAGAGTTCAAGAGGTCCAAGAAACGTGCAACTTCCTGTTCATCACCCTTTATAATACAGAATACGTCATCTTCATAACGCTTCCACAACTTCACTGCCGAGGACTGTAGATCTATACTATCCTCAAAATGTTCTGTCCAAAAAAAAAAAAGTGAAAAATGTTCCATAAATAAATCACGGAGTAATAAGCTTTTAAAGTTTCCGGAGGGGGCATCACCTGTCCCTTTCTCGCGAAACAGAACGCCTCCACAGTTACTATGAACAATCCACTTGTGACGTCACATACCGAAGAGATTGTATTGTAAAGCTACCACAGCTTAGTAATGAGGTACTATCAACGACCTTGCTCTGACGTCACTGGCCGTTTGAGCTATCTCTTTCTATTCCGGTTTTTAAAATGCTTTTAACTTTGTCATTTTTTGAGATATTTTATTTTTGTTTTCACAAATGTTTATCTTTTGAGGAATATTATTAATTTACGCAAAAAAATTGAGTCATCATGCCTAATTGGATCACGGATTTGAGAGCAATCTTGAGATGCACTTTTGCCAGTGACTGAGTTGCGCAGTGTCACGCGATACTTTCAAAAATAATCGTTTTATCTGGTCTGGTCGTAAAATGAAAATAAAGTCTCAGCCTCCGTGGTGTGGTGGTTGAGCAGGTTGGCTCACAGCCTGGAGGCGACGGGTGGACTCCCGCGACAGGACAAGTATTTGTCTTGTTCTGTGTCGGGTGTTGTGGGAGCATGGCTCTCGTAGTTCCTGGGTCCTAGATACAGGGAATCCTAGTTAGGGTCCAGGATCTATGTATGTGATCGTTGGGTGTTATTTATTTATTAATTATTTGTTTCCAGAGCGAGACAAGCAGACAGAGCAAGAGAAGAATGCATTGAGTGCGGAATTGGAGGCGGAGAGACAGAGTCGGCAGAAGCTCCTGTCAGCGCAGTATGAGTTGCAAGAACGGCTCGATTCTCTTCAGAGGTTAGTTTCAGTTTCCGGTTTAAGAACTTAATTTCTCAAAAAAGAATAACAATTCACTTGCCTGAGAAATACAGAATAGCCATACACATTAGTATTCTTACATAGGATAAGTATTTTAAACCTAGAAAGTAAGGTAGATTGTAAGTAAAACACACAAGTTGGTACGGACAAACATGCCTTGTAGGCGATATTTCCCAACAAAATCAAATTAAAAAGATTTTATAAGTGAGGGCTGTTGCCTGATTTTTAGTAAGTACATTGATCATTTCATTTAAAAAATAATTTTCTTACTAGTTTACCCGCCCCGGCTTCTAATGGGTGAATTAGTTTTACGTCCTAATTTTATTTATGGGGAAGTGGGAAGCGAAAGGGAAGAAAGATGAACGGATGGGACAGCTGTAAATGGGCTCTTTTTCCAATATCTTTTTGCTGTTCCTTTCTCTCTTCCTATCGACAGGATAAGTAAAAAAAAAATTACAAAATAAACATAAAAATCTTTGATAAAAATGACATCCTTATTGCTTTGTGCAACCCGCATTTGGCCGTTTTAGAAAACAAGAAGTATCCTACATGGTATCCTGAAAAATTTGCTATGTACAGCGAAATCCGTTCAGTAGTTCCAGCGTCATGCGTGTTCAAAGGGACCGACAGTCAAAAAATCCCAAAAAAAAAACCCACTTCTATATCGATAAAGAAATGTAATGCAATCAATAAATAGGAAACAGTTAATAGTTAGTTGTAATACATTTAACATATTTGTTTTAGGGCGCCGCCTCCAACGAAGAAGGAGCACAAAAGATCTTTGTCTGACGCCAGCAACAACTCGCAACCAGAGACCACTGTTGAAGATGTAAGCATTTATAAATGGAGTTGGCAAGGCAAGGCGTACCCCTCTGCCGGTCATATGGCGCTATTTGGTCATACACATTGTCATAGTGTGTGTGTAACCACGCTAGGTTATATAACGGTGTGAGTGTTTTAAGATGGTGTAATTTTGGCAGAAAATAACGTTAACATCTCCATTGGTTAAATGCTCTAATCGTATTCACAGGTGTAGAAATAGACATCAAATTATCCATAGCCCTCGTAGTTCCTGGGTCCCTAGATACAGGGAATCCTAGTTAGGGTCCAGGATCTATGTGTGTGATCCGTTGGGCGTTACTTTTTAGGGTTCGGTACCCAAAAGGTAAAGCGGACCCTATTACTAAGGCTCCGCTGTCCGTCTGTCTGTCTGTGTGTCGGTCAGTCAGTCACCAGGCTGTATCTCATGAACCGTGTTAGTTAGACAGTTAAAATTTTCACAGATGATGTATTTCTGTTGCCGCTACGTACTAGTCGTTTTTATAGATAATAGTACGGAACCCTTCGTGCGCGATTCCGACTCGTACTTGGCTGGTTATTTTATGATATCAGACTGTATTTTTACGTTTAAATACTTGACTACATGTTTTTTTTTCTCAGGATTATGGCTACGGTTCCGTTAGGTCTGTGGAGACGAACCGGCCAGCTCTTGAAGCTGTTAACTGGTCGGCTGGGACTCAAGGATCGCAGAATGGACCCGCCCCGGTGAGACACTATATCCCATTAGCTAATGGTTAAAAAATTATGCTCTGGTAAGTTGAAATGGCAATGGGCAGGCCACATCGCGCGTAGAACTGACAACCGATGGGGAAGAAAGGTTCTCGAGTGGCGACCACGAACCGGAAGCAGCGCAGGCCCTCACTAGGCGGACCGGTGAACCGATGATCTGGTGAAAGCCGCGGGGAGCCGATGGATGCAGGAGGCGAGCAGTTAAAGTGGCGCTTTTTGGGGGAGGCCTATGTTCAGCAGTGGACGTCTTCAGGCTGTCGATGATGATGATGATGATGATGAATACTAAGTATTGTTTTTTGTTTAAAGAACAAACAATTTGACTGTAATTTTTTATGGTACGCAATTTTTTTATACAGATCGCAGACGCAGGCCTCGTCCTTCGCATGCAGAACAGAATATCAGCGTTGCAGAGCGAATTGTCGAGGACATCCAAACGGGCTTATGATCTTGAGGAACGACTTATGAGTAAGTATCATTTGAATAATTTTTTGATAGCCTGTGACGTCATCAGATCATATTCATCTTCGTCATCATCATCAGGTTGAAGATTTCCACGGCTGAACAAAGGCCTTCGAGACTGCCACTTAGAGAAGCTGCTTGCCTCTTGCAACCCATCGCCGCCCGCGGTTCTGATCAGATCGTCGGTCCACCTAGTGGGGGTCTATGCGGAGTCTTCCGGTTCGTGGTCACCATTTCAGAACCTTTCTTCCCCATCGGTTGTCAGTTTTACGAGTGATGTGGCCTGCCCATTGCCATTTCAACTTGCTAAACATCATATTATAATAAGTTTAAATTTAATCAGGGGGGTTATTAGCTATGACACATGAGATTCCTTGCCAATAACGCGTGACGTGTAACATGCTCCAAACGTAAACGCGGGCTTTAACGCGCCACGACATGCAATTAACATGGAATCAAAAATTTGTATTCTGTATGCCACGCGTTAGATTGCTTGTGCCCAGTGTTTTCTGTTTTTTGACGTGCGTGTAACGTGTGTTGTCGTGTTTGTCGAATTTGACAACGGCATACAGAATAGCATTTTAAACCCAAAAACATTCTACGAAGATATCGTAACGCGCCGCGTTACGTGCGTGAATGGTCATACGGAATAAGGGCCCTGACCTTTGTTTACAAAGTTACATGGTCAATTAAAAAATAGGCTTGTGTTCTGCTATTAAATATTAACAAGTTAATATTACTTTCATAAAGTAGGTTAAAAATGAATGCAATAATTGAAAGAATTAGTAAATCGGAAAATAAATCACGGAGTAATCAGCTTTTAAAGTTTCCCCTTTCTAGCAGAACAGATTCCCTGTGGTTACTTTGAAAACGCACGTTGTGACGATGACGTCACATGCCAAAGATATTAAAATAAATAAATAAATATGTGTGGACATTTCACACAGCGCCATCTAGCCCCAAACTAAGCATAGCTTGTACTATGGGAACCAGATAACTGATACACTATTTATATACTTTTTTGTTTGTAAATACATACATAGAATATAATATAACACCCAGACGCAGAACAAACATCTATGTTCATCACACAAATGTTTGTCCCGGGTAGGAATCGAACCCACAGCCCTCAGTTCAGAAGGCAGGAATACTACCAACTGAGCTATTGGGCCCGTCAATATTGTATGTAAAGCTACCACAGCTTAGTAATGAGGTACTATTAAGGAGCAAGAACTGACGTCACTGTACGTTTAAACTGTCTCTTTCTATTCCTGTATTTTAAAATACTTGTAACTTTTTCATTTTTTGAGATATTTAAATTTTTCGTTTTCAAATCTTTTTTTTATGAGAATGAATAATGTGACGAACTGGTCGTTAACCTGATGCTAAGCGACACGGCCGCCCATAACAGTTGCAGTGTCACGCGGAACTAGAATAAGTTTCGCATGACACTGTACTGCGCGTGCGCACGTCAACCTGAGACATCACACAGTGTAGTAATCAGGTCTCATTTGCCCAGCAATTTGACTAGCTACAGTGCTGGTCTGAAACCAGGTTTTTTTCATTTCAGAAGTCATTTTTTGTGGAGTATTATTACTTTGTGCAATAAAAAATGGTAGGACACCTACCCCCGTATTCTAAAACATTTCACCAAAAATCCTTCACTTGACTTCTACTTCACTTTGAGGAAAACTCAAAATACATCGCGACGTACCTTGAGTTGACAGTTGTTTCGCTTCTCTCGTTTAAGAAAAATTTACGCAGAAATGTCAAGTTGATTATATACTGTCAACTAAAAATACCAAAACACAAAAATGAGGTTAATTCGAGGTTGAGTCGAGTGGAGTAATCGCGTGGTAACGACTTAGAATATGGGGGATAGTCTATTTTATTTAAGCGACGTTGCGTTTTTTGCGTCGTCTTGTATGAAATTCAAGCTACATATTTCCGTTTTGTCCTCAGCCCGCCTTTCGTCGCCTCCGACCAACCCCAACATAGATCGGTTCAAAGTAGAAGAACTGGAAATTGAGAACAAGAAGCTGCGGGAACATTTGGACAGACTTCGCGCCTCTGGTGACTCCTCTCTGCTCTCTAAGGAAGTTTTGGGTAAGCATCATCATAATCATCAGCCTGAAGACGTCCACTGCTGAACATATGCCTCCCTCACATAGCACTAAGCCTCACCCCCGTATTCTAAAACATTTCACCAAAAATTCTTCACTTGACTTCCAGTTAACTTTGAGGGAAACTCGAGGTACATCGCGACGGATCTTATATATAGATAACAGTTGCTTTGCTTCCCTCGTTTGAGAAAAATTGACTCAGAAATGTCAAGTTGGTTATATATAGTCAATTAAAAATACCAAAACATAAAAATGAGGTTATTTCAAGGTTAAGTCGAGTGGAGTAATCTCATGGTAACGACTTAGAATATGGGGGGTTAGACTAGATGTTGACCAATATAGACTGAAGCCATTTGATTCTCGCCATTTTGGCGCTGATTGCTAAGAGTCACAGCGTGACAGTCCTTGGAACTAATTCAACCAACCAATCACAGAAATCACAAAGCAACCAATCAACGCGATGGATTTTCAAATTATAGCTCTCGAGATTCTCAAGATTTGATTCGGCACAAAAAAATGTCATTTCCTAGAGAATATTAAATTTAGTCCAGCGTACTTGTATTGTTAGAGGTCAGTGACAATAACAATTTTTTTTTCAGAACAACTATCTGTGATGCAAAAAGAATTGGACAGAAGACGGGATGAATGCTTGCAACTGAGGAACGTACTCAGTAACCAGGTACGTGATATTTTAATCATTACTTAAATTTAACTAACGATTAACAGTTTTCCTTAATCAGCACTTAAAATCTCATTTTTGGTCGTGACTTTACGTTATACAAGAGTTGACAAAACGTTTTAACATTGATAAAATTTAACTAACGTTTGTAAGTGATACGGTCACTGTTTTAATCTAAATACCCGCCAAGCAGTGGTTAGCAATCCTATCACTACTGTGTTCTAGTTAGATGGGCATTGTAGCTAGTGAAATTACTGGGCAAATGAGACTATGGCCTGATCTCAGTCTAATCTTATTACTACATAGACGGTGTGATGTCTTATGATAACGTGCACAGTGCAGTGTTACGTGAAACTTTATAAAGCTCCGAGTGACACTGCAACTGTTATGGGCGGCTGTGACGCTTAACATCAGGTGAACGACTAGCTCTCGTTTACACAAAAAAACTTATTCCAATATACTTGTATATTGAAAGAAAGAAAGAAAAAATGTTTATTCATGACTAATAAACTAATAAAATAATTCATAAACTAATAAAATATTTTTATAAAACAAATAGATGAACAACTATTGCCAGTTGTCACGAATCGGTCCCAACTCAGCATAATGCTGGTCGTAAAACCAGCGCTGATCTTCCGTTGGGCCGTTTCGGTGTCGTCACGGCTCAGCTTACAGCAATAAACAAAAATATATATGTGTCTTTACATTAAGTACATATATGATATACGTTTTAGATTAAACATTCTATTTATTTATTCTATTTATATATTTTAGATTCATTTTAGTATTCATATTTTTATAGATACAACATTACCATATTAAAAAACAATTCGTATTAAAAAAATTCGCGCACAGAAATATCACAACCTGTTTTCAAAGGTCAGCATTTTATGTCTTACATTATAATATTAATCATTAGACGTACAACCAGTGGTGTTTTTGTTTACAAATATAAACAACAATACTATATGCATTGCCTTGCGGATTTACACGCCTAACTGAAGACAAAATTATTTTTCAGGGGCCTTACTACAAACTAATACAAAACCATCATGGTTCATGACAGTAATGTTTCAAGGTTAAAATAATATTGTTCGAATGTACTGTGAACTTATAAAGTGTACCTGCATGAGAACGAGACGTCTACATTTTTATATAGCGTTATCACTGTCGCACGTCGGTGTCAACATGATGTATTTGAGTGAACGGTTTAACGGCTCTGCCTCTGCAACTGTTCTTGCGTTTGGTCTAAGACCGGTAGCATTTTTGGCATTTGCAAAATTAGGGTTGATGTAGAGCGTTTGTGTTGGAAATTTTATCAATAATGCCAATTTTGATATTTTTGGCAGTTCACGATGCCATTTTTGTCTGTTTTTGAGCTATCCGAACGGTGAACGAAAACAGTTAAAAATGCAACTTTTGCTCATACATTTCCGAAGTGAACGCTGAATGTGATTATTTTTGGCATTTTTAACTGTTAATTTTGCCATCTGTGGCTATCCGAACGGGTCTATCATAGTATTCTTATTTTTATGTCATTTTTCAATGAATGAATGAAGTAATAATACTATAAGAGGTTGTGGTAGGCCCCCTGTAGACGCAAGATTTTGTTGACGACACTGACTCTTATCCCGGCAACGGCCCAAGCCGAGGCTTGCACCCTAGGGGTACTGTTGGGCTAGTTCCTCCCACTTAATGCCTTAAGCGCCTGCCCGGTGACGTTGTAAAGGTCGGTAGAGACCAACAGCATTAGTCCCTTTCATAAAAAAATATTTCATCCACCCGCACTTGGCCAGCGTGATGGATTATGGTCTACACTCTCCATGTGAGAGAAGGTCCGTGTCCCAGCTGTGGGAACGTATTGGGGTGATGAGCACGGACTTAGCCATCAAAAGCATCATCATCATCATTAACAGCCCGAAGACGTCCACTGCTGAACATAGGCCTCCCCATAGAGCGCGACTTTGAGCGGCTGCCTGCTGCATCCAGACCGTTGGTCCGCCTAGTGAGGGCCTGCGCTGCTTCCGGTTCGTGGTCGCCACTCGAGAACCTTTCTTCCCCATCGGTTGTCAGTTTTACGCGCGATGTGGCCTGTCCATTGCCATTTCAACTTGCTAATCCTAAGAGCTATATCGGTCACTTTAGTTCTCCTGCGGTTCTCCTCATTACGGATTCAAAGACATAGAATAGATATAATATGCCAAAGGAAACAATAAAATAGTCGCAGTGTAAGCAAAGTGTCTAAACTCTACATATTATTTGGACAATAAAACCTTCTGATTCGTTTTATCTTAAAACATCTCTTATCTTTGATAAATATTGATAAAAAATGTGTTTACCCTAGAGTAGCATATAGGTATTTATTGTAGGTGGAGAAAAACTGCGTGTCTGTTTGTTGTTTCTTTTCATTATGTATATTGTAATGTAGCCATCAGGTATCTCATTACTTCGCAGAATCCGATCCTTATAAATAATACAGTGTGTTGCTTTATTTTTTTTTTAAATCAACGGTTTCGATTCCTGGTTACGGATAGTAATTTTTCTAAAATCCAATATCCAGTTTTAGTTTTCGTTGAAATCAGGTCCGAGTAGTTTTGCCTACTTATCATGGTTTCGCATTTGGCCCACCACGGCCACTAAAAAAAAATCAACCTGTATAATACACGTGTGCAAAAAAAATATAATTATTCTCTAAACATCGAAATACAGTTTGGGCTGTATCTTTTTATCGATTCTTGAATATTAATATATTGTAATATGTCAAACGCATCGGATTATTATTCTATTATCTTTCTCGTATAGTCAAAAGTGGTTGTGATTTTGTATAAAAAAAAATATTTTTTTTAAATATAGACAAAAAACTTGAGTTTATGCACAAAAAAGTGTTGTGATGTGGAACGGAAACTTTAAATCTCATAGAAACTTTAACCGTTCCTAAGATCGTTAAAGTTAAGCAAATTTCGTGCGGTCGCTAATTGGATGTGTGACCGCTACGAAAAGTGGTATTTAAACTGAGTTAAGCTGTCGGTCCCGGTTGTTTTCGTAAGGCAAGGTCAAAATCCCTTGGCGGCCTAAAGATTCAGACATGGCTAAACACTTACCTAAACGAAAAGAAGAATTAAAATGAGGAATAAAGGGACTGAAAAAAAATATTAATTATTAAAAATTGGTACAGTATACTCAAAGAGTAGTCCATCTCGCTCGCTCATTTCTAAGTAACACCGCGAGACGGATCTAGTACAAAACAAACATGTCAGCTACGTTTTATAACTACGAACTACGTAATTCATATTGACTTTAATTATTTTGGTTGTTCTCTCGAATGTTGTTTGGTGATAAATTGTTTTAGGGAGTTTTTGTTTCTGTGAAAGAAATTTAAAGAAGGTGAAAATGTTAAAGTATTGTAATGTTCTTGGCTAACTTTTTGAAGTGGCGTTGTAAAGAAAATATGTAGTTTTTAAAGGGGCTGAAAAGGGGGTTGCTAAAAAGGTTTTTTATAACAAAATAAACTCGATATACTATATAAATTGCTAATGCAGTTAAATTGTTATTATTGTTTGTTATTTGTTTTTTTTATTATGGCATTCCATTAAATATCGTTGCATTATTAAAACACTGTAACACAACACTTAAACACTTAAACTAATAAAAAACAAAGTTCTTATAATCTGCAATAAAAAAATAACAATAAACAAAAGGCTAGCGACTAAAGTCAACTAAACTAAAAACAAAACCAAAAATTATGGAAAATAAAAAAAAATGAAATTAATGTTTTCAATATTTAGTAATATTTAATATTACGTATCGTAATATTTAGTGGAATGTGCTAAAACACTTATAAAAAAGTGATGTTCGAAGTATCGAGTAGGAAATGTCGCTGCCCCAACTATCCGGTATAAAATTATCGAAGACGTACTACTTGGACTCACCGGTGCATAGAAGTCAATTCTACTACTGCGACAAGGTATATTGTAAAGTAATTATTTAAAAAAATACATCTATATCATCTTTGTCTCTTTCTATGGTTAATTTGTACGTTACGAGCCAGTCGTTCAACTCATGTTAAGTGACACGGCCGCCCATAACAGTTGCAGTGTCACTCGGAACTTTGAAATAATAAAGTTTCGCGTGGAACTGCATTACACACGTCATCCTGAGACATCACACACACATAGTAATCAGATTACTAGACTGTGAGATCAGGTCATAAAGTCTCATTTGCCCAGTAATTTTAAAGTTCATTAAATCAGTTCATTAAATCATAGTAATGCTTACGCACTACTGCTTGGCGGCAGAATAACTGGCAAAGCGGTGGTACCTACCTAGATGAACTATGCAGAAAAGTCCTACCACGTAGTATTTCTATGGTTCTAGTAGGTCTATGGTTAATTTGTACTCTACGAGCTAGTCGTTCGCCAGATGTTAACCATCCGGTTGCCTTTAAGAGGCAGTGCCACCGCGAAATCCCCAGGCGGCTAAAAATTATGTGAAATGTATTTCCGTGGCGTTATGTGCTAATAAACGTTTATCCATAAGCGTAAAAAGTGTAACCGTAAAGATTTAGGTTCAGATTTTTTATTTGCATCCATAATGTTCAGAAATCCTCA